>JAPFBL010000255.1:4217500-5417500 GCA_026182355.1 Hermatobates lingyangjiaoensis
CGTGAAAAGACAACAGTCAGCTGATATAGAGAAGATGACTCATCATATACTGTATTCAATGAAACCATCGAGATAAAACCCAGAAGAAGGCACAAAAACTCTACGATATTGGTCATCAGAAATAGATTTTCGTGATTTCAGAGGCCAACCATAGAGGCTATAAATAAATAAGCACTTATAGAAAACGGTTCGACGAACTAAATACAATACTTTCTCTTAACTGAGAGAAAAAAACATAACAAAAGATCACAGAAAATTGACTATTCTATTTCGACTGCGTCGTTACTAATTAGACAAATGTAAACCTATTCAAAGACAAGCGTGGAAAAGGGCTTTGGCATTACCGTCATTGTGAAGATGTCATATTTTATTTGAATTTACGTGCTGTTTCATTACATTTCTGTACTTATCTGTCAGACAATGGAAGTTGTTTTAACAAAAAATAATTATGAAGCAGTTCATTTAAATGTCACATAATTGATTTTCTTTTCTTTACCTTTAAAATCTCAAAAAACTTATAATAGAAAAGGATAAAAGAAAAATATCAGAAAACTCTTTTGAATGTACAAAATAAAAAAAAATTCAAATTGAACTGTGAAAATAGACAATTGAAATTAGTAATTAATAGCGAAAGAATGAGAAGTTAATGAGCTCTAGGAAGAACTGAACCGCTACAAAACTTCAATTACTTGTTAAACACTGAAATATAAAGGGACTTCACTTAAAGCCAATCACCAAAACACTCAATGTGTAATGTAAGATTGAATTATCTCAGCAAGCTATCAGCCTAATACATCCGAGAAAACCCGTGTGCACAGCTATTTAACTGTCAATTTATAATATTTATTTATTAAAATGTCTTCAAAAAAAAAAAATTAATAGTATTCTATGTTTATTCACGAATAGTTGTCTAATACCGTAACCGTAGAAAAAAACACTAACGCTATTAAAAGGGAAAAAAGTATTGCAACAGAAAATAATGGATGTAAAGAGAGCGACATTGAGCTAGTTTGAGGTAATTGTGGCTAAGGCAGACGGAATCAGTCCTGGCTGAAACATCAGATGGCCCTGAGAGTGCATTTGGCCTCTGCACGCTTGCAAACGCTGCCATTTGATGATTTCTTCTACTGTTTACCACGGTTCATTCATTCAATAGAAATCAATAATAAGCTAATTTATCATTAACAAATAAGTTTTTCTTTTTTCTAAATATGTCTCATTCATCTTAATTAAAAAAAAAAGTCTCGTGCCTAATAATACTTTCCATTAAGTTATGTGTTTTCATTAGTGATATACAGAATAAAAATCCTCCTTTATTAAATAAATATTTACAGGTGCTAAAAATATCAATAGAAAATAATGACTCTATTATTTGCAGTTAATGAAAATATTAGTAATTATTTTAAAAATTAATAATTATAACTATCAATAGTACTAGGAAAGCATGCATTCATTCTTTCATAAATTATTATAATGGTCTCTAAGTCCTGAAGAAGTTACAGCAACAAATTAGAAAAGTAATAAAAATTACGTAAAAATTCTAGTAGATTGTATTAAAAGTCACATGGTTCTGGCCATGGGTTAAAATTTAAGTCAGAGGAACGCAATGAAACAGAGTTAAGATATAAAGATCAATTATTGCACCATACATTTATATCTTTACCCAAACCTTACATATTCAAAGTAATCTTATTTGTATCTCATGCTTTTATTTATGCTGTTCACTTTAGAATCTCATTAATCCAACAAGTACATTATTTATTTAACTAATTATAATAATACATTAAAATACGTGATTGTTTTAAATAGTAAATTGATTGAACTGGTTCATTTTAAATAATAAAAGAAATATTTTTATATACAATAATTTGAACCAAAATATATTTGATATATCATACGTAAACCATTCAATATATTTTACATTGTAATATTAAAATTTAACTTCAGTTGAATAAAGATAATTTAACATAGTTCATTTAAAATATTATTATATTTTCATAGATTTCTGTATTTGGCTGATAGATCGATTCCTTTAATGAGATATTACGTAATATTGTAACAACTATTTACCAACAAAAATGATAACTGGAAAAAATGTATTATGACAAAGTTAGAAGTATTAAATGTGAATTAAAGTAAGTTTTTTTTTAATGATATTACAAGGAGAAAATATGCAAAGCTTTGCATGTTCCATATTGTTTAAATGAAGCTAACGAGATAGCAATAATGGAAAGAGCAAGTGGCCAACGCGATCCCAGATCATCCAATTAGAGTTATTCCCAAAGGAAATATTAAAGCAGACAGAGTAATCACCCATGCCCTTCAGTTACTATCAATTTAAATATTTGAAAAAGATACACAGCAATGACTAAATAGAAGACACGCAGCACCATTAATGCAAGACGTCGTAATTATCTTAGAATACTCATAAATTTCATTGAATCTTAAAGTTCGATCAGAAATTGTTACTCATAATTTATATAGCTCTACAATATTAAGTTCTTTTTTTTGACTTAACATAACATTTTTAAAGTAGTACTAATATGTACTTAATTTGTGTCCTAGAGGTTGTTTATGAACCAAAATATCCAAAAGCATTAATATAATTTTTTTAATAAAAACGATATAATGACGTCGTTTGTTATAAAAGTGATGATGACTTTGGTTTGTTAACAAACTCACTCAATTTAGAGTTCAAAAGCATTTTATTCGACATGTTTAGAGATCAAGTTTCTTATTCTTTTTAAGCATTATGATATTTTTTTTTAAATCTTTCTTGTATTTTTATGCCCTGCTAATAGTTAGAATGTATATATATATACATTAACAGAAACAAAAATGTAATAGATGCAAAAACTCACTACCATATCTCGAGTGCGTGTAAAAACTCACTACCATATCTCGAGTGCGTGTAAAAACTCACTACCATATCTCGAGTGCGTGTAAAAACTCACTACCATATCTCGAGTGCGTTGTCATTATGTTGAAAGATTCAAGCATTCCGAAGTAAAAGGAGGACTGTCTCGTTCTAGATGCACTCTATGAGGGCTCACAACTCAGAGAGTGTTCCTCTCTCTTTTTTCCTGAAGAAGGATTTCTCAAAAATTTGAGATAACAGTTTGTTTCTTCACCCTGTGTGCTACTCTCCTTCGATTTTGAACTTATATATACATATATCATTGTTCAAACTACAATAAGAAATGAAGGAAAAAAAATTAAGATCTTTCAACTGTAACAAGTGATCTTCGTCAGAGTCAAATCTCAACTGAACAATTGAAATTATCAACTGAGTTGAAATCTCAGTTGAGATTTGACTCTGACGAATACAGCTTGTTACGTTGAAAGATCTTAGTCTTTGTTTTCATTTCTTATTGTGGTTAGAAAAGGATATATAATAAATATAAATATATATATATATATATATATATATATATATACTCCAAAATACATAACAAGCTATTCAACTGGTCTTTATAAATCCAAAACGCATAGAACATGAACAGATCAATGAAGTTATTAATGCGATATTTCGTACAAAATCCGTTCAGAAGTTCAGAAGTGAACAAGAAGAGCCAGGCATATACGAGTACACAGATATATAAAACCTAGTTCATATATATAATCTATTAATTTAACTGTCCTAATATTAAAATTGTAATTCCTAACCATTTTCAGTATAGAAAAAATAATATTAAAGAAATGTGACATTTTCATTTAGTAGAATGTTTTTCAATGTTATTAATAAATTATGTCCATCAATTGGAGAAGGATAGGTTTTGGCAGAACCATCTTGATTAGATTTTGAGACAAGATAATCTCTTGTGGCATTCCTTCAAAAATGAACTTGAAGCCTTCCAATGTCTGCTACATTGTAATCATATATTGGGTTCAATAGCTGGAAAAAGATTTTCACTAGAATTATGAAATAAAAAAATGTTAAACAGATTGTGCTAAAAATTACTATTATTATCATTATTATTGAAAACAAATTAAACTAATTTATTAGGCCGGAGGAAGTTTCAGTGACAGAAGACTAGTTTCCAAAACAATGAAGAAATTTTATGTTTTTACTCACTTCTATTAAACATACTGTTTTAGATTTAAACTAAAAATTCTCTACAACTTCAATGAAAGTTTAAAAAAATGAAAATTGATAAAAATTCTTGTATTTTTAGGTTTTAAAGGTCTGTTTAGTTAAAAATGTGTGTATATGTGTGTGTGAATGTGTTTATTAACTTGTCTTCCAAGTAACTCACTTTTCATTCTGATGACGAAGGATGCCGAAATATGATAGTGAGTTTTATGTTTCTTCTGATGTATGTGATAAAATTAACCACATTGTTATTGTTGCTTTTAATATAATGTTATTGTTCATAAATATTGAACAGAATTTGTTTTCGTGTATGTTATATAGCGATACGCAATATTCATGCTAATCAGCTGGGTTAGTTTTCTTCTTGGACTATCGAGACGTTCTATGACTCAGCCTGACTCATTCCTCACTTCAAGCGAAATGATGTGCCTACAACTTGCCTCGTGATTTTGATCTTACAAAATACTGCTGTATTATATATATATACAAAACTAAAGTTTATCAGGACTCGGTCAGTTCTTCAGGTTCAAATTAAACTCTCATTGATAACGTTTCGGTCTTTATTTAAAACCTTTTTCATAGGCAGAAGTATAAATTTTGAAACTGAAAAACTAAGTATTCAAATTATCTTACAAAGAAAAATAATTTGTAACGTAATGCTTAGTTTTTCTGTTTCAAAATTTATACTTCTTCCTATAAAAAGGTTTTAAATAAAGACCGAAATGTTGGCAATGAGAGTTTAATTTGAACCTGAAGAACTGAACAAGTTCCGATAAACTTTAGTTTTGTTTCTATTCCATAGTCGATACTTTTATCAATATATAAATATATATAATTCTCATTACCTTCAGATATATAGTGTATATATATATATATATACACTCATCAGTTTCGGAGTCATCATCAGTAAAATTCACAAGGTTTCCTTATCTGTGCTTCTCTTTCAACAAGTCGTATGCTGCAAATCAATAAGCCCCATCTGTAGTTCAAATGGCATAGTAACAGTGGTTACTGGCAAAGCTACAGGTCACCAAAGGTAGGAAAGAGACTTTCAAAAATGTCTTTTTAATCTTTCACAGAAAAGTTGCACTTTTGTCCTAAATATTTTATTTTTTTTTTGCAACAACAATGTGGGGCAGCGAGCTGGTAGAACTTGGGAAAGTTTTGGTATTAAAACGTAATAATTAAATTTAAATTGTATTACACAGTTTCTTGTATTTTTAGGTTTTAAAGGTCTGTTTAGTTAAAAATGTGTGTATATATGTGTGTGAATGTGTTTATTAACTTGTCTTCCAAGTAACTCACTTTTCATTCTGATGACGAAGGATGCCGAAATATGATAGTGAGTTTTATGTTTCTTCTGAACGTTTTCTCTGTGTATATATTCATAAAACAGCTCATTACAAGAAAAGAAAAATGAAACGAGACAGATACAAAAAGTGATAGACAGACAGAATGACTGAGCGAGTGAGAGAGAGTGAGAGAGAGAGAGAGAGAGAGAGAAAGAGAGAGAGAGAGAGAGAGAGAGTTTGAATGGTGAAAGGGACAGCAATTAATTGAATATTTATATTTCAGCGTTCTGCATACTTGATAAACTTCAGTATTATTTATATATACTTTCAGTATTATTATATTTTCATAAATACTCAAATATGTACTACGAGTATGATTTCTAAATCTAAATTAGTAAGAAAGTAAACATGAGCAATGCCAGCTTTACAATTAGTTAGCAACAGTTCAAATTAGAAGATTGAACTAGAGCCTGGAAATTTGGAAGTCGTTAAAAAAATTATTTCAAATTTTGGGAAATGCAGATCTAAAATAGCTTAAAGTAGAGTGGACTTTCATTTTAATAAAGCTTTAAGAAATATATGAAATATGGAGAGTGCAAAATATTTGAAGGCCATCTTCGTGCATTGTTCGTTCTTATCTAGTTCAGATACACTTGATGACTGTACATAGGGGACGAGTCACATGCCAAGTGTTTTAGAGCGTTTTTTGTTCAAAGAATAACTGAGAAACACATTAATACAAAATCAGTTCTTTTAAAATAGTAATTTATCTTTCCCATATTGTCTACAAGCTAAAAATGTTTACAATTATTGAAATATCAGTCATATTGAAACTAGCAGTATTAGGTGTGATCAAAATGTAAGGTTACTTTTTGAACTTTGCACACTCTTATTTCAATTTTTTTTTGTTGTGTGGTTTTGGTGCACTCGTCACTTCATATGTTACAGTTCTGACTACTCTATACAGCATGTGTTGTTTTTTGTATGAGAGGCGAGATGAGGTTAACAAGGCTGGGCGCATATTTGCGTGATGTTGAAAATAATGAAGCAGAGAGTTTGTATAATAAGTGGTATAAGTTATTCCACAAGTTATTATTTTTTCAACAATAATATTACAAAAGATCACCTAGAACATAAACACGAGTCTAACCTTTATGCCTCTCACATAAAAACACTAAATAACCAAAACTACGAACATATGGTCATGATGACTGTACGAACACAAGAAAAAAAAGTTTAAATTAGAATGTACAGAGCGGGAGAAACTGAAACAGTGTCGTTACTTTATGGAAACACTGAACATGCTTCCGTTATATTGTTCTCTCATAAAAGTAGGATTTGTGCTACTCAACAGACAAAGCTTTACACGATTTACTTCCTTCCAAATGTATAATTCACTAAAACTACATCTTTTTTGTATGTTCTCATTCATGAAAAAGTAAATGTAAGTAATTAATAAGTTGTCGTTAATGAAAGTAACTTGAAAGTCTCTTTTGTTTGTATAGTCAATCCTAAAATTGCTTGGAGCTTGGATTACTTTGAGAATGCCTGAGACTTGTTTACTATGAATCATAACTTTGCTATGGCAAGTGGGGAGAGTCCATGATACATGCCTTACAGTGGCATTTCACTATAAAGTGAACGAGGCATCCCGGTGACCAGTCGGGTTATTAAGGACAAATGAGTCCTTACATTGGCATCACTTAATTCATTTTCATATGTCAATGCTATATACACATAACTATTCTTAAGTAATATTTGGTTATTGCAATAATTTATTATTCTATCTAAACTATTAGTTCCCTTGTTTCTCGGTCAAAGTGATGCTTTATAGTATGTAATTAAATTCTTTGATGAATAATAAGCAAGAAATATGTATTTTATAAATCACTACCAATTAGTTTTAGTACAATTATTAATTATATGAATGATGGAATATTTAATAATCGGATTTTTCTTAAGAAGTATTATTCAAGAGTTATACAATTATTAAGTTATTATTATATAATTAATAATAATTATATTATATTATATTATTATTATATAATTATTAAGTTATGTACAATTATTAATTATATGAATGATGGAATATTTAATAATCGGATTTTTCTTAAGAAGTATTATTCAAGAGTTGATTAAGACATGTAATTAAGTTTTAGGGTTTGGGTGGGTCAAGAGGTTGAGAGTGCTGCAATGTCATTTCATACGACCACCTTCCTTATCAGATGAACTCATTTAGACTTGTAATCAAAACCAGCTCTTCTAACTGTAGGCATAAGAGTTAATTAAATCATGTATTAAGACTACAATTAAAGTAGTGTACAAAAATCAAATTACATTGCAACATTAGAATGAAGGTTCTAGAGGTTCATGGCCCTTGTGGCGTCCACTGCTCTCGTACTCACAAAGCCTGGGCCATTGACCCTCATTAGGGGAACTCTCCGGTGAGCAGACAGCCTCTTATTGAAAAACTTGCCCTGTTCTAGGATTTTAGATATAAAACTCTCGTTCTGGACTTTATTTAGAATAACACACTTACTCATCACTTATTATAGAATATATGTTATGAGTATAAATATTATTACACTATCAATTAACCATAATGTTGTTCTTGAAAAAAAATTCAAAATTACTCTAGTCCGTCACCATTACTAAAGTCAATGGACTTATTCAACTTGAGTTTTTGAATTTCAAAGAACACAATTTTATGTTAATTGGAAAATATAGGTGTAAAAATGTTAAATGGTTAGCTAAAACAATCACCTAATTATAGATTCTCAATCATTAGTATATCTATGGCACGAGTGGTACCAACATGTCCACTGTTTATGAACCCATCAATCAACAACTATAAATGCCAACATGGAAGAGGAGGGCCGACGAGACAGTGACTTCGGAATCTACTAGAAGAGGGAACCAAACAAACAGGTGGAATATATATAAATTGGAAAGATAAAGTGCTTGATATTGGAATACTAGTAAATATAACATTCGATTAACTAGATCGAAGTCATTTAAAGTATTACTTCATAAAATGTCTATAATTAAAAGTAATATTCTTGAATCTTGCCTCATAAAAAATAATTTTGAAAAATAGATTGGTTTCAGCCCTAGTTTACTAAAAATAGAATGACATTTCGTAAAGAAGACTTTCAATAAAGTTGTACCTGTTTCCCCCTTTTTTTTTCTCACAAGTCGCAATCTTGATTTTCATGTTTCTGGTTTTCAAAATTTCTTTCATTTACACCTCCAACTCCTATTTCCTTTAGCAGTTCTATTGAACATCAAGCAACTCTCAAAACACTTAATAACTTTTTTCATTCTTTTACTACTTTTAGGTGATTCCCTTGAGTATACGTATATTTGGCTTTCGTTTTCTCGCCATTTCACTTCCTTGGGGACCGTTAAAAGAGTCGAAATAATTAATGAATGTTGAAACCCAGTATCGGTTTTGATTCGTTTTTCAAAGTTTACAATATATATTTAGCGGCAGAAGGTGAGTCGCTGCTCTACCTTCCTGCGAGACTCTTCGCATCCAGATGACGACGATGGTCGAAATATAGAAGTGAGTTATTCCTTTTTCTATCTGTGTGCTACCTTCTTTTTAATTTGTTTCTATTTAATAGTCCGCTGTACCGTTTCATATATATATAAAATTTGGGAGCAGTCCTCCTTGAATACATATGAGTATTCAAATATATATAAATACGAGATATAAATAAATCTTAAGAACTATTTGTGATCTAATCTTTAAGTTGAATAACTCTGATTGGAAAAACTGGTTCCGAAGTTTGGAAAAATAATAGACACAGCTGAATAAAGTGAAATCCGACATAACCTTTTATATATATATATATATATATATATATATATATATATATATATAATAAAGTTATATTTCAACTTTATTGAAATTCTTCTTTACGAAATGTCATTCTATTTTATATAGGTGTATATAAAAACAAGATTTTACATCAACACGTAAATAACAATCAATGATCAAACCAAAATATGAAATGGGAAAAAAAGGACCAAGATCTTTTATCCGTATTACTTCATTGCTAAGTAACAAAATAAATATATACGGTTGAAAGGTCTTTGTTTTTTTCCCATTTCATATTGTGGTTTCATCATTGTATGTATTTATATATATGTAGGAACTAAATTTACGGGTCGTGGCATTGAGGGCACTTCCATTTATATAATTTTTAAGCAATTTTAAAAATGCACAAAATATACATTTATTCTAAAGCAAAATTTCATTTTTAAAAATCATATAGAATTAGAACAATAACTTCATTACTATGTAGCAAAATAAATATGTTCCAAAAGCAAAAAATTAAAATATTATTTATATGTTATGTTTAAGCGTAAATATAAATAACTGACCATAAAATATAAAAACAACTCAAACTATTTTGCCACAATAAATTCATAAAGATATATAAAATGTTCTAAGTAAAAATGTGGCTTAATTCATAAAGTATGAATTACCTAATACTTATATCCAGTCTTTTCATTAAGTTTGCACCAGCCTGTCATCTTCTCCAAATCACAATCTTATTCAGACAAGAACTCTATTAATTAAACCATATTCTTTACAATTATTGTTGATTTCAAAGATGTGTGTCAGAGGTAGACATCTCTCAACAAACGGAATTGATTCTGGAAAATGAAATTATAATCAACTTTTCAGAAGATAAAAAAATGATCTCTTACAGTAGGATAATTCATGAATAACAAACAATATTCGCTTTTTGTTTAATTATTTTAATAATATTATAATAAATCATATATATAAAATTAGTGATGATAAAATTATATTGGCGTGCGTCATTAAGATGGTATTTTATATGTAAATAAAACTTAATAGGGAAATATAAGGCAAAAGCAATGAAATGTAGTTAATATAAAAATGCCTTCAGGTACCTCAGACTATTTCCATCGGTCTCGATCCATCATAAGTTTTATTTAACTTTACTTATTAAATTATAAACAACTTTTTCAAATATGTAGTTTTGAAATTATTCTTGTCTAAATTTTGAAACAACGGACCAAGCACAATCAATCAGATCCCCCCCCCACTGACTGATATTGAAAGTAATTTTGAACTATCCTTTTAGTGTAGAAATAATGTATTTAGAATTAACAAAACAATAATTTTGCTAACTTATGTTTAATATTTGCCCTATTCAGGAAAACTGAATTCAATACAAATATCCCCATAACTATTGTTTAGAAAGGGACAAAACTAAGTAGAAAGAAAATGAGAAATAATCGAAGTGCAAGAACATCATTATTGCAAAAGCAATACAGAATAGAAAGAAATCTGATATACTTGTACTAACTATTCAATTAAGCAGTTAGTAAATATATGTTATATGTAAATATGTAAATTGTTATATGTTATATGTAAATATATGACTATGAATCTGATAATTTTGACGATAAGAAAAGTTGTTTAGATTTTTTTATTTCTTGAGTTATAAGATCTATTTGTCAGTTACGGTTAATTTTGTTGAGGTTGGCAGTATGGGGAATATGGTCATTCATTGCAGTGAATGCAAGAGGATGTTGCAAATGGCGTCATTGCGAGCTGGCTGTCAAAACCACTTTCGACCACTAACCTACAAATAAACATTGCCTGCTGCTCATGAGCATCACAGTCATTATTCAAGTGTACTGCCTTGCGGCAAAACTCGTAATCAAACTTCTAACTTTATAGTTTTCTTTCTTCCTTCTTAGTTTGTGAATGGTGAAACTTTACTGTTAGCATAACCAGTGTCCATACATGGGCTATATATGTAAGCATATATAACAAGATTTCACATAAACATGTGAAATAACAATCAATGATCAAACAACAATATGAAATGAGAAAGAAAGGCCAAGATCTTTCAACCTGTTTTGATCTATTGTCGTGTACCTGGATTGTCAAATCATACCACGAAATATAGCAGAGCAGGTCGATGTTTTTTAACGTGGTGCCCTTTAGCCATTCAGCGTGGCACCAGCATCACACAAAGGAGGGACCGCCAGTACGCCGCCGAATGCCCGAGGTGGACCTCGCGGAGGCGGGCATCCACGACTGACATCACACAAATTATAACTAAGCAAACATTTGATCAAAAAAAAAAAAAATAATAATAATAATAATAAAATAAAATAAAAATAATAATAAAATAAAATAAAAAATACTAAAAAAAATAAATAAATAAAAAAAAAAAAATGGGTCAGGCCCGCTGCAGCCCCAAGGTTCTTCTGGCTCTCCCAATGGCATATATTAAGTCTATGAAAGCGTCATGAAACTTCTTTTTCAGGGAATCCTCATAAATTTCAGGTACTCTTGCAAGATCTTTCAACCGTAACAAGCGGTCTTCATAGTCGTCAGAGTCAAAACCCATGGGTTTTGTCAGCCAAAACGTCACCCAAAGCCGTTGGGTTTTGACTCTGACGAAGACCGCTTGTTACCGTTGAAAGATCTTAGTCTTTTTTTTTCCATTTCATATTGTGGTTTGATCAATGAATGCATATGCACCACACGATATAAAATGGCATGCAAGCAATTTTCAATTAACAGATAGTACTTAAACAATCTCAAAAAAGAGGTAACTTTACACGTTTACCAGTATTACAAATATACTGGTATCTGAATAAATGAAGTAACATATACTTTTAGACACTTATTAAACTTATTGAAACTAGTAATATTGGCAAACAAATATAATTATTTTGTAAATAATATATACAGTATCATCATCATTTAAAAGTTCCTATGAGCTGTAATAAGCACTTAGGCCAAAATTATTACCCACCATGGCAAAAACATAACAGCACATTATGTTATAGTATTAGTATTCTTCGAGAATCCATTGTTTTCTCTCTAAGTCATGTGTGGACGAGCTTATAAAGCATGAAGATTACCAAAAGTAAATTACAAAATCTTTTATTGGTGGAAACATAAAATACTGATTTAAATTAAAAACAACATGCAATGAGTCTGAGTAACTCTAAATACAACAGCTTTTCAAGGAAACGAAAAGTTTTTGTTCACCTTATTTATAGCACTTTTTTATAAGTAAGATCATTCTCAAGTATGACACCAAGCTTTGATTCAGTTACCTAGTTTTAATAAATAATCAGAATCTGTTGTGGAAACTGATAAAATAATTTTAGAAATTAACCTATACTTAACATAGCGAAAAAAAATAAAATTGCTAATTATAATTCAATGATTATAATCAATGTTTTCATCACGTGTAGCCTTAATGCATGTGCATAGACTAAAGTATATAACCTGTGAATTTGTCCTCAATATTAATTTCAAATACATCTAACAAAATGGATGTAGTTGAATCAAAATGTATCAAAAATACAATGAGTCTAAATTATTCACAAAAATAACCCAAAACAGGATGTACAGGTAAGATTAAAATATTAAAAATGATTACAAATTACTACTATGGTGCTTATGATATCACTTAATTTCTCAGACACTTACACGTTTGTGAAGGTAAAAGTTTAGGTTTCTTGGCTCTCAGTCCATGCAACATTAGCCCTGACCCTGGACCAACTCTTGTTTCATCACTGTTCTTAGCTTACATTAGCCCTGATTCCGCAGACGATCGTGCATATATGTAATAAATCGCCATACGATGATACGAGGATGCATGAATTCTCTTGGGTAAAGGTAGAAAGCTATCGGAATGGTCGTACTTAGTGCACGCATGCACTATTACGACTGTTGTTAATCTTACTTTGGTGCCTGACCCGTCTTATGTTGTTTGTATCGCAGTGACCGTAGTTACCAACCCAAGAGTGTCGCACTGACATATTTCACTTTGCTTAGAGCACTGTAGTCTCCACCAGTAGGCATAGACTGGTGAGGACTTGAGGTGAGGTGAGGTGGTTTGGGCTTATTGGGCTTATAGAGTATGCCAATAGAGTATGCGTGCCAATTAGGTTTAGTTAATGTTGCAAAATGGAAGTCTTTCTTTTTTAATAACGGAAGGTAAACTACAAACTGGTGAGGACTCAAGTCCTGTGAGGACTTGATACAAAGACAAAACACTGGTATCGCCTGCGACTGGCTTCTGAACTCATTAGGTAATGTGATAGTCTCTATTAGTACGAACGATTCAAGGTTTATCTGTCTGTTCAGCTTATTTGACTCTGTCCTCTTTGTGGGAATAAGCTCTTCCAGTATCACTTTATCAAAACTAAACTGAACGTATAATTGAGGAAAACATGAAATACTGCTTGAAATTATAAACCATAACATACAAACTTCACTTACACCAACTTTTCAGGTAAAGTCAGAAAAAAGGAACATTGCAAAGCTATTGTTCACAATATACAACATAGTTTTTAAATCATAAATATATTTTTAATTAATAAATAAAATAATTCTGAAGTAAGATACCTAGATTGAATTCATTGTATCTATTTTCTATTAACATTTAAAAACAGGATGCATGAAAAGAAATTTCGTTGTCGAAAGATATTTAAATTGCTCAACTGCTGGCTCTTTTGCCTACATAATGAGTTGGCAGGACGATGTTAAATCGGCCCTGATATCATCGCTATGATGTAAAACCACTCAGCTAATGATTGTGATATTCAGATATTGTAAAATTAAACTGAAGAAAAATTTATAAAAATGGAGGCACAAGACTAAAAAAAAATACATAAATAGTTGCTACTTTTCTCACGAAAAAATATTTACAAAATAATGTATCCCTGTTTAATCTGATCACATTTATGCAGATTTAGGCAGGTATCGAACATGACGTAATCTTTTGGTTTGTTATCATAAAGTTATCAAAACTACCAATATTTCATAAATTCTCTTCAAACAGTGTGGAATTAATTGTGGGAACTTCTCATGTAAAACATTCAACAAATTTAGCTTACAGATCACTAGTAACTTCTCAGTGATTTCTTATTACTGTGATAAAAAGGATTAATTCTGTTCTAATTTCTTCCCTTCACAACAAAGTGAACAGTTAAAAGATTGAACTAATGAACAGGGGTCATTGTCGAATTCCTGTTCAAAGGCAAGTAACCTTGACTAACTGCATCAACTGTTGGGAAATGTTCACGTTATCTTATTGCTTTGGTATACAGTGATTTTGAAAAATTCGATGTCGAGATTTTGACTGATTCACATGTTTCGAGGTCTCCAGAGTCCTATGTGTTTGTGTAAGTACGTGGGGGGGGGGGGGGGGGGGAGATCCAATAGTTTATGGATCAAAATAATATTGTACCCAATAATGGGCTTATAGAGTATGCGTGCCAATTAGGTTTAGTTAATGTTGCAAAATGGAAGTCTTTCTTTTTTAATAACGGAAGGTAAACTACAACCTTCAGAGCATTTAAACTTTGAAATATTATAAAACTGACAGAAACTAGAACTAAAAAAAATCCTCAGAAATTTAAAACAATAAAAATTTTTTTTATAATAAAATGTATAACTATGAACTTATGATTGATTCCAAAAACTTGTGGATGCGACATAGATTACAAAAATAACACCTTAAAATAGAACCTTATGTGAGAGGCATAAAGGTTAGATTTGTGTTTGGGATGTTGGCGATTTTTTGCTGTTGAAATAATAATTACCTGTGGAATAACTTATACACTCATGAATATTTTTTTGCTCAAGCTGACTCACCCACCGTTGGTTGGCTCTTAAACAATTTTAAGAGTTTTTGAGCTCTTAATATCAATTTTTTACACAAAAATTAATACAAACTTTCTGACACATTATTTTTAACAGCAAAAAATCGCCACGATCGTAAACACGCATCTAACCTCGTTAACCTCGTCTAGCTTTTCATATAAAAATAACACATGCTGTATAGATAAAACTGTGAACATATGTTTGTGATGAGTTTGCCAACAGAAGAAATAGGAGATCTTCGGATATAAAATCAAAGGTAGTACATCAAGAAATCATCATAAATACCAAGGTCAAATGGATATCTTTGAGTATCGTAAAATTGATTATCTACAATATCCAAAAGGTTATCCAACATAATTATCAGAATCGGAATGATAGCAGTACTCCATTATTTGGTTCTTGAATGAATACCTCTATATATGTATTTCTTTCGATTCACTGAATTGCAAAGCATTCAATCAAAAGCTAATTCAATATACAATAAGCAGACAAGAGTGATTTTTGTAAGATTTAGAAAGTTTTTATATCGTTAATCATAGTTTTTTTTTTAAATGACTCTGATATGCTCTTTTGATATCTAAGTTGTCCATTAAGAAGATATTTACCTAACAAAAATCTTCTTAAGTTTAGAATAAAAAATGTAATAGTTCCAATCGTTAGTGTAATGTTCGTGTCACAGCCTTTATTGGTAAATTATGAAATTTGACCATCAAACAGTATGACCTGCAGGTTCACACGTGGATTGGATACCCACCCAACCTAGCGCATACAGACATCACTATCGTCATCAAACAGAAAGACCTGCAGGTTCACACGTGGGTTGGATACCCACCCAACCTTGTGCATACAGACATCACTATCGTCATCAAACAGTATGACCTGTGGTTCACACGTGGGTTGGATACCCACCCAACCTAGTGCATACAGACATCACTATCGTCATCAAACAGTATGACCTGCAGGTTTACACGTGGGTTGGATACCCACCCAACCTTGTGCATACAGACATCACTATCGTCATCAAACAGTATGACCTGTGGTTCACACGTGGGTTGGATACCCACCCAACCTAGTGCATACAGACATCACTATCGTCATCAAACAGTATGACCTGCAGGTTCACACGTGGGTTGGATACCCACCCAACCTAGTGCATACAGACATCACTATCGTCATCAAACAGTATGACCTGCAGGTTCACACGTGGGTTGGATACCCACCCAACCTAGTGCATACAGATATCACTATCGTCATCAAACAGTATGACCTGCAGGTTCACACGTGGGTTGGATACCCACCCAACCTAGTGCATACAGACATTACTATCGTCATCAAACAGTATGACCTGCAGGTTCACACGTGGGTTGGATACCCACCCAACCTAGTGCATACAGACATCACTATCGTCATCAAACAGTATGACCTGCAGGTTCACACGTGGGTTGGATACCCACCCAACCTAGTGCATACAGACATCACTATCGTCATCAAACAGTATGACCTGCAGGTTCACACGTGGGTTGGATACCCACCCAACCTTGTGCATACAGACATCACTATCGTCATCAAACAAACGTCAAAAAGGACATTTGGCAGCTCTAAAGATATATATATATATATATATATCATAACATAGATCACAGTTTTTTTCAACATCGCTATACTCTATTTATAATGGAGTAATATATGGTTAATTTCCATTTTGCTTTTATAGTTTAATGAATTACATCATTCTCCAAATCACTAAAATATCTTAAATTTATTTTATTACGGTTTAAACTCAAATGTTGCTTGAGATGATTATGATATAATACTATAAACAAATCCAGTAGATACCACTGGTCACTAATTACTCCAAGTTGAATTTTCAGTATTTAAAGTTATGTACAGATATGTAAAGTAATGTACAGACAAAACCTTTCTTTTGTTTAAATAGATTTAAACGCACGGGTAATTTTTCAAAAATTGAAAGATGATACAGGGTATTCCAAAATATCATTGAAAAATTTAGAATAGTAGAAAATATAATTAATAGTACAGTATTAAGTAAATGCCTCTGTATGCATTATATTAGCTGACTGTCCTTAATGTTCATGGAAGAACAAAGAATTGGAACGTCTGACTCATGAGCAACCAAACTACAGTTGACCATGTAAGAAAAACTTGGTCTCACTCACATCAATTCCTGTGGTAGATAGAGTTTCCCCTTGCGACTTTGTTACTGTCATTGTGAAACAGACGCTGACGGGTCATTGCAATCGTTTGAATGGAAACATGCGTAGAATACTCACATACTCCTCAGTACTATACCCAGTCATGACGTCCGCGTCTATGGCGTACCTGTGTAGAGCACGAACTCAAGAGTCGTGTCCCGTGCACATTTTTGGGGCACTGAAGTTTCGTAACATGAAGTTTATTACTGCAACTAAATCGCAGCATGATTGGTGCCCATGATTGGTGCCCCTACTTGAAGTTTTAAGTCAAGAGGAGGCAGTCCAGGAGCAGTCACGGAGTCAAGAAATTCAATAGGATAATGAAATGCTTTCACATCACCTGTTCTTTCTTCAGCTTGATATAGTGCAAAAATTTGTTCAATGATTTTCCCTGCTTGCTCATTTGTAAGGGTGAGAATTGCTCGTTCACAAAGCTAGTTATTCTAAATAGATAGCAGATTTTGAACTTCGGGAAACATCTTGCCAATTATCTCTTGCTAGGAGCTTAAATGCAAATGAAATTAAATCAACTAACAATACCAACTTGCTATACATGTATGTTTTCAAAATAAACATGTCTGTGAAGTTAGCCAAAGACAGCTTAAAAGTCCATAACTTCGCTTCTACGTTGAATTTTCAATTCATTCAAAACTTGGAATTTAAGTTAGTCATACTCAAACCTACTTTCAAAGTTTCAGCTTGTTATGTCGTATGGTGCTTAAATTTTGTGCTTAAAAGTCCATAACTTCGCTTCCACGTATGTATGTATGAAACGTAAAGATAACTTGAAAAAAGTCAGTTCTAAGCAATGTACAGACAAAACCTTTCTTTTATTTATATAGATTATGATTTGTGATGATTAAAATACATTAAAATTTTGTTATAACTTACTTTTATTAAACTGATTTTTATACAAACTTTTATAGTTCTATATAACTCAAAAATCACGGTTATGACCATAATAAAACAAAGGAAACCGTATATTATTTATCCATGGACAGGACAAAATTTACCAGAGAGTTTGATATTACGTCTACGTCTACACGCTTAAAAGAAACGAAACTCAGTTTATTGTTACGAAATTGAATTCACAGTAATGTTTATTATTATATTATATAGTTGTAAAAAAACTGCTAAACTATTTCATAGAAGGTACAAATTAAAGGCCTAGTATAGAAAATTACAAAAAAAAGTTCTTTCCAGATCAAAGACCAATTTATATAATAAAATAACTAACTTTTATCAATAAATAAATAATAAATTAATATTTTATTGATAAAAACGTTTCGTTAAGATTCAAGTCCTTCTCATATTGACTTAACCCAGAAACTAACTATTGGTAATCCTTTTCAAAAGGCATGAGGCAGAAATCTTTATGGTTACCGAAAGTATTTATTTACTAGTTCTGCCCAACGCTCACACATATTGACTTTAGGTTCAGCGCTGTTCTAAAGTGAAAGTGCGGCGCATAGCTAATATTCACCAGTTTCAGTTAGAAACGATCCATAATACTGGGTGGAATCTACATCAGGAGTTCTAAATTATTCCTTATGCAAGTTAATTAGAGTAGGGGTCTCTAATGATTGGCTGATAGCAAACAGGCTAGGCACAGGCGGCTTTACTTATTATCCAAGAAAGGAGTGCACATTGTACTCTATCTCCCTGATAAAAAACATGAACTCCTCATATCAAGCACGCTACCTCACCACAAACTAACAACAAATTATCATTGTTAATTTAAAAAAAATTAATTAATTTCAAAAATCTTCCCTTGTAATTTTTGTAATGAAAGACTTTGTTACTTTAATTATTTTGAAATATTTCAGTATTTATTTCAAGCCATCAGTATTGAAGTCTTGAGGTCAGAATCTTGGTAATGGTTTCGGTTACAATCGTGCGCACGCTGTTGTTAAGAGAGGACGTTAAACCGTCGGTCCAATCCTGTACAATATCAGCAACTCGTTAAAGATTCCCCCTCTAATAAACATATATAAGGAACAATTTATCTATATAAACACTTGAAAGAAGCATTGAATTAATGTAGTTATTTCTTTAAAGAAAGATAATATACTTTTGTAAAAGTATGTTCAACTATTATATCATAATAATGGAACCAACTATTTCAGTACAAAAATACTGTGGTTGAATGGAAGGTGATATTATTCCTTAAGTTATTTACACGAATGAAAAAAGTTTAAGCTACTAAATTTTACTTATTGAATTTTTATAGCCCAGAGAGCTTTTAAATCTCTGCGGTTTAAAGTTAACAAGATTAGAGGTTTATCTAACAAAATAAAAGTGATAACAAAATAATGCTCTATTGTACCCAACCATAATGGTAGATAATATTCAATAAATACTTCTAAATTAAACTCAGACAGCAGTTTCAACATAGATATTCGATTAAATAGTAATGTGTTACCTTTTAGAAATAATGGTAAATATTTAATTTTCAGATATTAAAATTAATAATACTAATTTAATATATTCATAACATACTCGGCATTTAAGAGCTGTACTAGATTATAGACAAGGTAAGTCGATTTGAATGATTGATTTAATATAAAATGTAACGTCAAAGATGAAAATAGCCTTAAGTGCTATTTTATAGCTCATAAAGTTGTTCACTGTGTTAGAGGTAGCTGTGAAAATAAAGGCCTAAAAGAAATCGACATGAGCTGCTGAGTTTTAGCCAACTGGCGGATAGCGTTCAGTCCAAGAAATCGAGTAATGGATAGAGGTCTGCTGTTCATGAGAAGTCATTTTTTCAACCCTAACATTATGGAGGTTGAACGCCTTCGGACTGCACAAGGGGCGAATGTGTGGTTTATTTTTGATTTGGAACTGATTTAAACTAAATCGAGTCATATTGCCGCGGGTGCCAACAACACGTGTTGTCACCCATTCAAGAACTTACAATGCTTAATATTGCTCAACTTCGTGAAAATTGGAAACCTGTGCATTCAACAAGGCTGCAGCCGTTGGAAAAGTCATTAAAAAGCAAAATTCATTCAGGATGTAGTTTTTAAGTAAAAAGCCTTTACGTCATGGGAAGAATTTGTTCACTGATGGCAGTGAGTAATTGATTTGCAATCAGTGAAGAGTATCTACATAATCTTAGATATTATTCAATGTAAAACATCATGACCGTCCAATCAGAACACTCGAATAACATATGAACAAAAATTACAGTTTAAAAGAATTTCCTTAGTTTAGTACCCACAAGCAATCACCATATCAAAGTTAGTTAATTTCCTTGGTTGAATTAAATTGATATAAATAAATTTATGAATGGAGTTCTGATTTCGATTCAGTAATTTAAATAACAGTTGATAGCAATGCCATCTAAATCATAATGCCTACATACCCTTGATAAGATGTGCAATGAATCTTTCATATTACTGTTAAAATATTAATCTCGATAAATTATTACTTCTTTCAAATATCATAGAAGTGGTTTTTACTCTTGCTACCCTTTTACAATAATTAAGTGAAAATTCAAACTCTTTCAAAGCACTGATGAAAAGATTTCTGTCAAAGGTCTTATTATAACATGCTTCTTTTCATAAATCGTTAATTAAAAATATAAACATGAATCCCACAATGTGAATGAAACAAATTAACGTTCTATGCTCACAGATTTTAAAATTAATCTAAGGCTTTTTGATAGATACTCTGTTTGAGATTTGAAAGTAATAAAAACCAGAAAAAGCACATCGTATTTTTATAATAAGTAACTTACATTTAAACTAAAATAATTACTCACACATTCCTTAATATAATTAGCTATAGAATACTGTAAAATATTACATACTTATTTCATAAATGCATTAGAAAAAAAGTTTAAAAGTTGTTTATAATTATACAATCCAATAAGTAAGATGTTTATATATTTGGTTCAATATATAACTGGAGTGAATAAACCACATGAGTTTATTGTTTTTCATCGACTCTGTTTTCTTTGATGTTTGTGAAAATTTTATATTTAATGGTCTTATTATGACAGAAAGTATGAGTGATCAAACAGGTAAGTATAATTAATTTTTTTAATTTAGTAAAAAATGTGTTTTGGGTGTATGGTAAAAATTGGTTTCTAGGATACTTTTAGATTACATACCCATATGAAAACTTGTTATATTATATTATAATCATATTTATTACTCTTGTAATACAAAATCGTGGTTTTTTATTTTCAAATACTTATACTTCTCTAAGTTCGTATTTTGTTCACAATTTACTTATACTGATTTCTTTAAACACGATGTAATTATCTGTTTTTCTGTTATATGTCTCTTAATTAATTTTTTAATAATGTCTTATTCTTCTCTCTTTTGCAGGCTTAAGAATTTTTTTTTAAATTAAAAAAAGTCATCGAGAATTTGACTTGAACATGGAAGACTTGATCAGGAAGAACTTCATTGAACCCTGTTTCATTTTAGTACAGTATCAGATATTGTTTTGGTTCAACTGAAATTGATACTCAATGTTTCGATTTGAAAGTAAGGTATATTTATCAGATAGAACATATAAGAGCTGCCATAATATTTCTTAGAATATAAATAGTATTTTTTATTGCATAACAAGAGAAAGTGCACCTTTCCTACCGTGTACAGGAATGCATACTGGCACAGCTAGTTCCCAAGCACCACACAGGAAATAAATATAAGGTAAGACTAACAAGTGAACTACTAGTGCCAGAAACAGCTTCTTTACAATATGAAAGGTTATCAAGTGAAACTGAAAGTGTTTGAATCTCTCCACGTCATTGATAAAATCGATACGATTAATTCACAGCTAAATTCAATGTATATATATATATATATATATATATATAACAAATTCAATAATATATCAACCGTTGGATAGAATAGGTGTATAATGTAATCGGGATTCGGTCCCGGAATCCTGGAAAATTGACCGAATCCCGATTACATTATACACCTATATATATAACAAAAAAAGATAAATCGGGATGCGGTCAGTTTCTTCCATTTCCAATCAAACTCCCATTGCAGGCGTTTCGATTTTATTCAAAATCATTTTTAAAGGCCTACAATACAAAGGAAATTAAGAAATGAAATACGTACATTTTAACACAAACAGAAGAAGTACATCATGAAAAAATGAATATTAGAATAGCAATGAAAAAACTTTTTTAGTTTTTAGTTTTTTAGTCTTCTTTAGTTATATATCTGTCCCAAGGTCGATAATTTATTACTGTTTATATATATATATATATATATATATATATATATATATATATATATATATGATTCGATGCGATGTTGACCAATGGGAGTAGAGTTACAGGTCCAAGCGTAAGGTCCCAGTTGCCCGCTGCTCAGCAAAAAGCCTTTGCGTTCTGCCAATAGGTATAGAGGTTGCACAGTCCCTCTGTGTTAAATGATGTTTGGCAGAAAACATTAGCCTCACTTTACAGTGAACTCCTGTTCCCTTTCTATTTTTGATTTTTGTGGTGGTTGGGTGTTGTTGTTGTTTACTATTTTCTGTTACGGATATTGCTGGATATTTAAATGATACTCTCGGTTGTTTACTGCGAAAAGCCGCCTTCATCTTCATGCCAACAGGGGTAGAGGTTGCACAGTCCCTCTTGATTATTAAGAGATGTTGACACTGGAATCCAACTTCTTCTCGTAGAAACATCTTCAAGTTGTAGGTTTTGTATATTGTTCTCTTCGGTTTCTTATGTTCATGTTTTTTCTTCAGTTGAATGTTATTGCTGCTATTGATGGGTGGCTGGTAGGTGATGAAAAGTTCTGCACTGTTGACCTGGTGGTGGTATTTGCGACATGTTTCAACCATTCTCTGGTTATCTTCATCCGTAACAGAAAATAGTAAACAACAACAACACCCAACCACCACAAAAATCAAAAATAGAAAGGTAACAGGAGTTCACTGTAAAGTGAGGCTAATGTTTTCTGCCAAACATCATTTAACACAGAGGGACCGTGCAACCTCTATACCTATTGGCAGAACGCAAAGGCTTTTTCCTGAGCAGCGGGCAACTGGGACCTTACGCTTGGACCTGTAACTCTACTCCCATTGGTCAACATCGCATCGAATCATATTCCTTTCCCCGGACAACCCATAGAAAAGGCCTGAAGATAACCAGAGAATGGTTGAAACATGTCGCAAATACCACCACCAGGTCAACAGTGCAGAACTTTTCATCACCTACCAGCCACCCATCAATAGCAGCAATAACATTCAACTGAAGAAAAAACATGAACATAAGAAACCGAAGAGAACAATATACAAAACCTACAACTTGAAGATGTTTCTACGAGAAGAAGTTGGATTCCAGTGTCAACATCTCTTAATAATCAAGAGGGACTGTGCAACCTCTACCCCTGTTGGCATGAAGATGAAGGCGGCTTTTCGCAGTAAACAACCGAGAGTATCATTTAAATATCCAGCAATATCCGTAACAGAAAATAGTAAACAACAACAACACCCAACCACCACAAAAAATCAAAAATAGAAAGGGAACAGGAGTTCACTGTAAAGTGAGGCTAATGTTTTCTGCCAAACATCATTTAACACAGAGGGACTGTGCAACCTCTATACCTATTGGCAGAACGCAAAGGCTTTTTGCTGAGCAGCGGGCAACTGGGACCTTACGCTTGGACCTGTAACTCTACTCCCATTGGTCAACATCGCATCGAATCATATTCCTTTCCCCGGACAACCCATAGAAAACGCCTGAAGATAACCAGAGAATGGTTGAAACATGTCGCAAATACCACCACCAGGTCAACAGTGCAGAACTTTTCATCACCTACCAGCCACCCATCAATAGCAGCAATAACATTCAACTGAAGAAAAAACATGAACATAAGAAACCGAAGAGAACAATATACAAAACCTACAACTTGAAGATGTTTCTACGAGAAGAAGTTGGATTCCAGTGTCAACATCTCTTAATAATCAAGAGGGACTGTGCAACCTCTACCCCTGTTGGCATGAAGATGAAGGCGGCTTTTCGCAGTAAACAACCGAGAGTATCATTTAAATATCCAGCAATATCCGTAACAGAAAATAGTAAACAACAACAACACCCAACCACCACAAAAATCAAAAATAGAAAGGGAACAAGAGTTCACTGTAAAGTGAGGCTAATGTTTTCTGCCAAACATCATTTAACACAGAGGGACTGTGCAACCTCTATACCTATTGGCAGAACGCAAAGGCTTTTTGCTGAGCAGCGGGCAACTGGGACCTTACGCTTGGACCTGTAACTCTACTCCCATTGGTCAACATCGCATCGAATCATATTCCTTTCCCCGGACAACCCATAGAAAATATATATATATATATATAAATGATGAAACCACAAATTGAAATGGAAAAACGAGACTAAGATCTTTTTTTTTTTCTTTGACTCTGACGAAGACCGCTTGTACGGTTGAAAGATCTTAGTCTTGTTTTCCCATTTTCTTATTGTGGTTTGATCATTGATTGTTATTTCACTTTTTTGTTCTTTTTTATCCATTCATCTTCTCACCGACTTCCTAAGAGGTATATGCTATAAATTTCCTTTAAAAAATGTATAACTGTTTTGTTACTAAAAAAAAATTAGAAATAATTTATTATCATAACACTTTTATATTTTCTATTTTATTTATTTTAGAAATATTGACAAAACGAAATTAAATACAAAATTCTTGTAATTAACACATACACTGCAAGTATACTCTAGACTAGTAAAATTGCTGTTAGTTCTGTAACTTAATATTATTTCTGTAAATATAAACCAGTCTGGAAACCGGTTTTTCTCATCTTTTTGAAATTCTGTCAATTTCGTTTATTGACGAAGTAAGAAATTGTCCTACAATAATTCAAATTTAGCAAAAAAATAAGTGGAAATTAAACCATACCATAGATTAAATGTGTAATTATTTATCCTACAAACGTTTAAAGTAGAATGGTTGTCAAGTTGTTAGCACTTCTATTTGGTTAAAGATGATCGGAGAGGTCTGTTCTCTTTCCTACAGTCAGTCTAGTTTAATCAGGATATCCCTCAATTAAGACAGTCAGTTTTAACAGAATAAGGTTCTAGTTTTTTAGTTATAACTGAAACTTTAATAACATTCTATATGATCTTACCTAACTATGTATATCCTATACAGTTCATAAGTTTTACGCACACATAATAGTAGGGGTCTTCAAAGTGTGACATTGGATCGATAAATATAAGATGAAAAGAATCAAATCAATTTTCTAGGAGATAACAATATGAATCCTTCAAATACGGATGTCATCAATGGTGATTTCCCCAGGTATAACATGAGTTTAACTGTATACCACTTCACGTACTCCTGTTTCAGTAAAAACTGAAGTTGCATGACATGAAAAGTCGGTTTGTATGGCAAACTTAGAGTCTTTTAAGCAGATATCTTTATTTCTGAACATGAGAAATGACGAAAATGATTTAATGTCTTTATTAGGTTATTTGAAAATTGCTAAGTATTTTACGAGGGGGGGGGGGGAGGTCAGGGGCTTAATAAGCCTAGAGCCTTCTGCTTTACAGGAATGTGGCAACGGCTGTATTGATCAATAGTAGTAACGAACACAAAGTCTCAATTATAGAAAACCACCAAAATATATATCTATCTGCCTACCTTATAATCCTAAAAATTAGAGTTTACCCAAGTAGTTGTTTTTATTATTCATTTGATAAATGCAGGTAAATAGAATTTAAATAGTTTTATAGATCTAAGTAAGGTAATGATGAACATATATATAGTGTTTCTAAATTTATCAATTGATTTTAAAAGTTACTATTTCAATACGTAAATCCCTTTTACTAGTTGACTTGACGTCAGGGATTCCAAAATATCCTTATTGCTATTAATATTTCACTTCAAACACCTTTCCGGAGCTTTACACTCAGTCTAAGGAGAATAACATTAGCGTTTTCATGATATTTATATCAAAACATATTCATTGATTTTCTACCTCAGAGCTACTCATAACTAAACTACATGCATTTTTTATGAATCGTGACTAACCTTAACACTAAGAGGAGCATTAGATGTTTCGTCTTAGTTTTAACCTAATTGATTTATTATGAAGCATATTAGTCGTATTCTTCCTAGGTCTTACCGATATACATTTGCAATTCAGAAGACTTTCATGGTATCCCATAGTCTTAGCAAAAGCATGTCGCTAGAAACTATCCACCGAAAGTTTGATCTCCCAATGAAACTCCATTGGAAACCAAGTACAACAGCTCATAAAATCTTTAACCTTAAAAATAAATTGCCAGAAAATTCACTAATTAATCATATCTAATTAATATAATCAGTTAAAATTCAAATGTCTATAAGTAAAATTAAAAGTTGTAGAAATTATTCATCAATAATTAGAATGATATAATAAGTTAAATTTATTTGTTCTTATAATTGAATAAGTTTATTTGTTGAAAATTTGTGAAATATGGTTTTGCAACGACTATGAGTTACGGTTAAAAATAAAAGATTTTCAGACTGAATAACTGTTTTGTCTGAATTTGAAAGCAGAATCAAAATCAAGTAATATCCTAAAGAATCGAAAATAATATTTTACTTCACACTGGAGTAAATCGATAATACGAAGTCTCCACACAAAGAGAAGTATTTTATTTTACTTCAAATAAAATTCTCGTTGTGTTCCTGTTTAAATATGGAATCTGTTAATAAATTTTGAATTACCTAACTTTTGAGTTTAAATGAACTCCTACGCCTGTGCGTCTCAAATCATCAGTTGTAACACAATACTAAAATCACTACTTTTTGTCAATTAACCCATGAGACGATTTTCTAACAACTTTTTTCCTATACTTTTAATATTTTAATCATAATTATAAAATGGTTTGTTTAGCTGAAATCATGTTATATAAAAACATGAAATTGAAGTCATATCAGCAAAACAACTAAAGGAAGGGGAAATGCTATGTTGGTTTCACGAATATATCTTTAAAAAAGAAAAAAACTATTGTAATTCGTTTAAATTCTACTGAAATGTCTTCTTCTAAATATAAGAATAGAACTGAATGTACGTTTTCTGCAATTGAATACTGTTATTATTTAATGACAGGAAGTTTAAAGACCAAAACTAGGCTTTATTTTCAAAGAAACCATAGAATTCTTTTCACTTGGCAATCCTTCAAAATACCTTTGCCTCAGCCTCCGTATCCGTATCTGTGAATGACATTTCGTAAACTGACACTAAAAAAGTGAATACCGATGGGTATTCATAATAAATAAATAATCATATTCATAAACAGATCATTTATTATAATGATCATTGATCACATAAACTTTTTAAATTGCATCAAATTTTAAGATTTCATCGTCAGTTAGATAGTTGTATTTTTTTTTAAGTAACACTAAATTTTATGAATCTCAAATGGAAGAAAAATTTACTACAAAATGTTTTATTGAAAATTCTTGCATTTCATCCAATGCAGATTATTTAGTAAAGCTTCACTGAGGGTTTCACGAACTTTTTTTTAAAATTAAGAAAAACATGTTTTGACTACAGTAATAAGATACACAGTTTTTGTGCCCAACAACTGCTAAACACTTGGTGGACAAGAAGGAGAAACAAACATGCCTAGTTACTTTCCCAGCTGTAAAGAAGTTAGTAAGACAAATCTAAAACTTTATTTTCATCTTGTATCTGAGTACTCTTCTCTAAGATATTAACTACAAATAAAAGCTTGTTTCTTACAGCTGAAGATTAGAATGTGTCAGTCAGCAAGAGATGGAAACTTCTGAGTATTTACTACGTAATTGCGAAGCAATCATCTTTAAGAGGTTTAGAGGCTAAGACATCCTGACGCCTCAGAAAATACGATATCTCCCAAAAATAACATTTACTTTATTAGATAACTTCCATCTTTTGTTATTTAACACAGAAAGTTATAGAGGATAAATGGAACAATTATGACACTTTAGGCTCTAGTGCCTCCATAATGATAATTCAGTTAATTTGTTGTAGGATATTAACAAAAAATCCTTAATGATGAAAGTTGTCATGATAAAGACTGCATTAATATGTATGTAGGGCAGGCATAATGAGTGAACTAAGACTAGGTGAGGAGGCAGGCTGCAGGTGGGGCGAAGAGCCGTGTCATTGTCCGCCTGCTCGGCCTTGAAGCTACCTTCACGGCATACCTGCCCCGCCTTATCAGCCCCCCGAATCTCAGTACCCATAGGGATTCACTTTCAACATACTTCATTTTGAATTACATCAAACAAAACCAACCCTTTGTACTCACAAATATTTTATTAAAAATTTCAAAATATTATAAATTTATAAAATGATTCCACAATATAATATATTTATGAAACATTTCTAAACTAGAATCAATTAAATGAAATTTTAATTAATTTTAAGTAAAGAACATTGTGAATAAATAATACTACCAAAGCGTTTCAATAACATCTTATTTATAAAAACAAAGTTCTTTAAAATGTCTATATAACTGAGCTATTGCAGATATGAGTCTGAGGCTACGAAGAGCATAGATTTAAGTTTAAAAATCGAACAGAAGTTTTTAGACACCCTCAACTTCATTAAATGAATGATTTGCTGAGTTTGACTCATTTCCTACTAATATTTCTAAACTATCACAAAAAATACATGAATTAACAGACCATCTTAATCAGAAATATTGTCACATAAACTATACTTCTATTATACAGGGTAAATTATATTTACGTAATATATAATAAAACATCAACAAACAAAAATGCTTGCTGTACACATGATTGAATTAAATAATTAAAAAGTCCTTTTATATAACTTATATAAACTATTATAAATATTATATCAAATATATAATAAGTTTCGTTTATACCAAGAGATAATATCAACAGTTTATTATGTTATCTCAAGTATAGATATATACTGAAATATAATTCGAATATAAAGACTTTTATGTATGTCAGTAAAGTAGAACTATTATATTGATTAATTCAAGTATTAGATAGTTATCTTAATTAGTGTATTATTTTCATTATTTTTTAATATTTGTAGCTGTTTGTAAAAAGAGTCATTTAGGTTGTATATATCTATTAAGTATGTAAACGGTTACAAACTTGTGCATGGCATGATGAAATCATAAATTAAAAATACCCTGAGATAAATAAATAGATTGTCTGACCTTTTAAAGCCATAACAGATCAGAAAACAACCATCACAACCATTACACTTACTGTTCTTCGTTTACTTAATATTGAATTATAGAGTTTGTATGAATATATATCATATAGCACAAAATGTTATTAACAATGTCTTACATTCTTTCAATCTTTAACCAATTTGTAAAGCTAATAATAATAATAATAAGTACTCAGTTCTTATCTTATTTATTTTTATGAGTGGTTAGTTATATCTTTATTATATATATATATATATATATATATATATACAATTAAAAGAAACGGTCCAGCGGACTTTTTTAAATAAAATAAATTCAAAACGAAGGAAACACATAGAAAGACAATGTCTGTGTCTTTCTGTGTGTTTCCTTCGTTTTGAATTTATTTTGTATATATATATATATATATTATATATATATATTAATATATATATACAAAATTATCACAATAACACGTGATATTCAGGTAACTCACCACATGTTAGCTTACTTTGGACAGACAGGAAAAGGAATTAACACAAGGATTAATCAACATCAATATTCTGTTAGAAGACAGGACGATAAAACTGCCTTGTTTCTACACAATAGAGACAAAAATCACTTAATTAATTGAGAAGAAGCAAAGCAGTTGGTATTTATGTCATGTGAAAGAAGAAGAAACATTGTTGAAAGTGCCCTCATTAAAAGCTTTTCTAAGAGCTTAGTCTACACTAGTCCAGCCTTTTTAAATTGGATTAATTTGTAGTTGAAGGAACGTTAAACAAATCAAGACTATTTCTAATATAATAGAGAAAAATACTGTCAATGATGCCAATCTTCATCCAACTTTAAATCAAAATTCATGACCTGTCAACAACTTGTATTCACTTGCTCTCTGACGATGTGAAAACGAAAGGCCTCAGAGCGATTATCTTCAATCATTTATGGTGAGTTACCTGAATATATATATAAAGATTTCACATAAACACGTGAAATAACAATCAATGATCAAATCACAATAAGAAAATGGGAAAACAAAACTTAAGATCTTTCAACCGTAACAAGCGGTCTTCGTCAGAGTCAAAACCCAACAGTTGTACATATGTATATATACAAGATTTCACATAAACACGTGAAATAACAATCAATGATCAAACCACAATATGAAATGGGGCAAAAAATACTATGATCTTTCAAGTCAAAAACCTAACTGAGTTTTTTTTTATATATGTATATATCATTGATACAAAGCTAAAGTTTATCGGGACTTGGTCAGTTCTTCAGGTTCAAATTAAACTCTCATTGCCAACGTTTCGGTCTTTATTTAAAACCTTTTTCATAGGCAGAAGTATAAATTTTGAAACTGAAAAACTAAGTATTACATTACAATTTATTTTACAAAGAAAAAAAGTATGTGGATTTTAACAACAACTGTAGTCTGAGTGTTGTTAAAACCAAATTATTAACAAAATTGTTGTTAAAATCCACATACTATTTTTCTTTGTAAAATAATTTGTAATGTAATACTTAATTTTTCTGTTTCAAAATTTATACTTCTGTCTATGAAAAAGGTTTTAAATAAATACCGAAACGTTGGCAATGGGAGTTTAATTTGAACCTGAAGAACTGACCGAGTCCCGATAAACTTTAGTTTTGTTTCTATTCCACGGTCGATACTTTTATCAATATTTATATCATTGATATATATATATATATCTTGGTTTGCCTCGAAAAATATGTACATCTGCTCCGGATGATGAAGAATGTAGAAATATATATATAACATATTAAGTTAAACTCTTCCAGAAACTAAATAAACTAGATTCACAGAAAAAAATGCACATAATTCACAGAATTCACAGAAAGAAATCACACAAACGCTCAGCACCTGTCTGAGGTGCGACTGACATCTATCTTCCTGTTGATGAGGCAATCGTTTCTGTGATTTGTTTTATGTGTGTTCTTTCTGTGAATCCAGTTTATATATATTGCAATAAGTAGACAGTAAATCTTCTCTCAGACAAATGGTACTAAATTTGCAGCAGTTCCTGCATCGACTAACCTTTTGCTGGGTGGCTACGATTTGCATTCTACCTTATGCTGAGTCGGTTATAATGTCCATATTAAATTAGCCAGAGACATTCACAGTACACTATCACTGAACATTTCACTTTAATCCAAAGGTGGGTGGGTCAATACACCAAACTAGAATTCCCTAATAAACTGTATTTTTAAACACTTTGACTTGACTAGATAAATTTTATAGAAAGTAATTTTCTATAGATAAATTCTTAAATACCATAACTAAGTTAACAAGCTTTTGCCCTTCACTTAGGTCATATTCAGGTTACACTTAATAAATTAAACAAATCTAATTTACAAACAAAATAAATGTGCACTATATACTAGTTGCAAACGCGTGAATCTCACTGACTCAAATGGAAGTAGGAAGGTCAGGGTAGGGGAAGGGGGTGCAATAAACTATGACCTGCTTGGGTTGTTCGCCTCTTTCAAGCCAGCATTATTCTAATTATTTCTTATTTTTCATCTTAAAATCAATATTCAAGTTGTTACAACAAGGCACTATACTGAAGTCACTATTCTGGATATCAAGGTTTAGGTTCCATTCTTTAATATATAGTGTTTCTAAAATTGAAAGTTTTTTGGGGTCACTGCGATACTGTAGCACTGTGGTTCCCTCTGTCAGCATTTGTCACGTTATTCATCCTGTGGCAGTCTTCCATATGTTTTTTTATGAGTATCCACAGTAAGATAGAGAGTTAAACGCATTGATAGCTTCGTTTTAGTCAGTCAAACACCTCGCCTGCTGGGCAGCACAATCCCCAGTTTGACATGTGTATTAATATATTAGACGACTACGTTGAAACTCGCGGTGTCAACTCTCGGTCAATGGGATATGAGTAACTCACTAGTCTTTTTATTTTTACATTATATGGCAAGAACTATTTGGTCCTCTTCATTAGTGTGTATGACATTATTTAATACTATTTTCCTAAGGGCTTGTTCATTTTATATATGTAATTCATATGTATAATATATATACTTATTAGTTCATAGAATAAGTATGATATGAATACGTTAAATTTTTTGTGTACTAGTATATTTAAATAATTATTTTTCACTTCTTATCATAGATGTGTTATTTTTTTACTTTACTATAAGTAAAGTATAGTGATCGTGAAAAAATTTGATCTCCAGATTTTGACGGAATTATATGTTTCGAGGTTCCAAAAGTCGTTTTATGGAATTACCACGCTAACAGTCCAGATTCTTTGATGGATTAACTTGATATTTTACACAAAAATAGGCCCCATGGTGTAAATGATCCCTATTGTTTGGGAAAAATTATGCATGAGGGCAAAGTCACTTTTTTTGCCAAAAACCTTTTTTTAGACAACATGTTTTTTTTCCTCAACAGCTAAGTCTAGAGTTTTGAAATTTTGGCATTATCTTTGCACTTACGAATGCAATAAACGAAAAATATATTCAGATTTTTAAAGCAAGGGGGAAAATTTGATCTTCAATTGCACGTGCAAATTTGGTATGTGCAAATCGCCATTTACCAAATCTTACTGACATTTGATAAGGTATAGTTCTCACTGTACTGAACAAGTATATTATTTTAGGGTAATATTGGTACTTGAGAAATTTACTTTATTGTACTATAACGGAAAATAATTTTAAACTTCAATTTCACATAAAAGATTACTTAATATTAATATTACATGTAATATTTTTTCTTTTTTCGGAAGAGGAAATATTACCCTAAAATGGTCCATTATTACGTTTCATGTGTAGCCACTTGTTTGATTGTGCTAAAATGAGGATTGGTTTTTCGTTATAAGTGACAAAATGGATCCAGTAATTACACTGATTGTAGGTAATAACCTTGATAATATGCCAACTTATGTTAAACCATTGCAGATTTTTACTATTGATTTCACTAAATTTTGTTTCAATCATTCACGAAAGATATGAATATTCAAGGCGTTTTCATTTCTTATTGGTGTACTTCACTTAGTCATTTATTTTGAAGACTATACCAAGAACTGCCGTAACATAATATCCCGAATTGGAAATAATTACTTTGGATGGAAAATAACCCATCATGTATGTAACTAAATAAAATTGGGTGAATTAGGTATTTCTGAATTCTATACATTGATAATGAGTATGTTATTAATTCCTACGTTAATTTATATATGAAAAGATCATATCAATCAAAATTACATTTAATTTGTAAAAATAATATTTAAGAGAATGTAAGCAAGTCCAAATATACAACTGGTACAAAATAAAGCCTCTTACAGGGGAATAACATGCACCGATAATGTAGCAGAGTTATTTACAAATTCAAGATGCGACACTTAACTTGCAAGCTCTACACCCAGGCCTTGTTAGAGCTATATGGACACATTTTCATTTCCCCTTGCGTTCATTTTACTTCATGCATTCATTTATTAAGCTGTCCTAGAAATGTCGTTATTCCAGAAAGGACAACACGATGCCTCAGCTTCAACAATATATTTGACTAAGCTATATGTACAAAAATTTTAACAACCAATTTAATTTAAAAACTCTCCAATTTCATTTTAAAATTTCCAAATAAATTTATCATTATTCTCACAATTCTAAAAGTATATCAAATTGTTATTTATTTAAATATATTTAATTACTATTTTAATTAATATTCAATTCCATAATTTAAGTTATTTAAATAATCAAACTCTAAAACATAAAATGCAGTATTATTGTTAGTATCACATAGATTATTAGTTATATAATAACCAAAAGATAATTAGAATGACAGAGAATCATTATACTGACAACATATGAGTTATAAATCTGGCTGAATTGTGAAGAGATAGTTGTGCAAATATAATTTGCAACTGTAGTCGTTTCTTCATTTTGGCAAAACTTTCTTTGTTACCTTGACTTAAAAATTTTTGAACTTTTTTGTTTATTTCACACATTTAAGACTTCATATTTAATGCCTTCTACAGTAAACCGTTTGGCTCACTGTTTTTCGGCACTGATTTTCATAATGGATGAGTCACATTACCGGAAGATTCTACATTGGGAGTCCTACGTATTACCTCATTCAAGTTCATTAGAGAGCCGGATGATTAACGAGAACCTGATATACCTATCTTCTGAGGTATTAATTTACCTGTTTAAGAGAATCATCTATCTGAATAATGTTTACGCAAATGAATGAGTGATTGATTTATGCTTTAAATTCTTCAAAACAAAACTTTTAATGACTGTAAACTTTGTTTAAGAATATTGTCATAGGGTATAGAATGGAAGCATAACTTAAAGTCAGATTAAAATTAGATCTTCTGTTCACTTAAAATGGATCGGGTAAAGTAAATTATCGGCTTCTATCGCAGCAAACCGAAATCATGAGAAAAGAAGACAGGGAGAGTCTCCAGACAATGCGTTCTTTCCTGCCAACTGTAAAAGAAATCCGAACCTCGGTTGTCTGATTTAGACCTAATTTGTGGATTAGTTAATAGTTGAGCAATAATTACCTCTAGCTATCAAAATACTTCTTTCTTATCATATCCAGCCCACCAAACAATATTAAAGTTTTACTTTTCATAAAAAAATACATATGTTTTGATTTGAGATAACTTTTTGATTAAATTGTAAGTTCCATCTTCAAAAGTACAAAACCCTTAACAGACAAAAAGAAGAGCCTCTCTTAAATGAAGCAATAAACTGGTAGAAATAAACATTTGTTGTGTCAAAGCACTGGTTGAATTCATTTCTCATTCTATCTACTCTTTCTGCCATAACTAATGGTTTAATAATAATAATTATGATAAAAGGTTATAAAATAGTCTATTTTTACGTTAAAGTTATAAATAATAATTTATTTCTTCTCTCTTGACATGGCTCAGTTTAGCCCTGGTAATCGTCAATATCTTTCAACAAATGTCGCATTCAACTTTATTTAAAAATAAAAATGTTTAATAATAATTATAATAATAAATACAACTTTACATTGAAATCTTATCAAGTGTCTTTCTTTGTGTCCGATTGCACTGTATAAATGCCCAAATGGGATCCAATTTGAAGTAGATGGCCCTGATTTTCTTGCAAAATTTTCTCGGTCAAGTTCTGGTATAAAAAGTTTTGAATAGTTAGTACATATATAATTGAAAAAAGTGTTAATTACTTTACAGGGCCGTGCTCCCACGATCATTACGACTCCTTATGTACTCGGCATTTATTAACCAAACCTTTATGATCAGATACGTCTTGAGGAGTAGAATATAGATGATTTCTTCGATGTTGTCTACATATAAATCTGTAAGATTTATATGCAAAAAAGTACTACAGGAATTTTATAAAACATTACATTAAATATTTAATTCAACATTAGAAGAAAATTAAAAACACATGGTTGATTACAAAATAATTTCTCTACAACTTACACTCAAAATATTTTTCATCTAAGCTTTTAAAATATTAAAAAAAACCGTAATTTTCCAATTGACGCTTTTCAAATTTCTTTAGATTTTGACAGTCAATGCAGGTAATCATATATACCATATATATATATATAAAGATTTCACATAAACACGTGAAATAACAATCAATGATCAAACCACAATAGTTTTCATCTGCCCTAATTCTTTAAATAAAGATGATTTCCTAATAAGATTGAATTCATTAGTGTCTACAATCAAATTCACAATGGAAGAAAAAGTAAGCGGTAATTTGCCCTTCTTAGATGTCCTGATCCATAGGCTACCTAATGAGTTACGCTTTAGTGTATATAGGAAACCTACGAATGTACTTGCTTATGTTCACTTTTATTCTTCCCATCCAAAAAATGTTAAAATTTCTGTTTTTAGAAATATGTTTTTGAGGGCGTTAAGAGTCTCTTCTGAATTCCTTAATGAGGATATTAACAACATTAGGTCAATTGCCTTTTCATTAAAATTACTTACTTACCCCTCCTCTTATATCAATTTAGCTTTGAAGGGTGTTAAAAAAAATAAAAAAAACTTTCTCTAATACTTCAACAGAGCCCCGTTCATTGTCAAATTCTATATTTTTGCCATATCATGAGTCATTGGACCCCCTTCCAAGATTAGCCAAACAACTTGATTTTAATATAGTGTTTTCTAATCGTAATAACGTGGGTAATATGTTAATAAAAAACTCTCTCAGGGAATTGGAGTCCGATGGTATTTATAAAATTCCGTGCAAAAATTGCCATAAAATTTATATTGGTCAAACTGGTAAATCATTAAAGACACATGTAAAACAACACCAATACAACGTAAGTAGACAGGAAAAAAGTAGTGCCTTATTCTTACATATAAAAAATGAAAATCATCATATTGATTGGACAGGAGCTAAATTTATTACCTATGAAAAATCAATGTTGTTAAGAAATATTATTGAATCGTCTCTAATTAAATTTAATAGATAAAATATTATAAACGTTAGTAACGGTCTCTTCAAACTTGATACTTTCGTTGTGAGGGCAATAGCCTCTTCCAAGAGGGTTGACAGCTAGCGGATAGTTTTTTACTCTTTCTAACTGTATTCCTTTGTTTCCCCAAACATCCCTTTCTGGACATTAGTCCTTTCCTGTGCTTTCACCCTTTTAAAATACCACTCTTCCCTCCCACTCTTCTCAACCCCTCACCAGATGTTTTCTGCATCTAGTGTTTCAGTTGGGTTTTTGAGACTGACGAAGACCGCTTGCTACGGTTGAAAGATCTTAGTCTTGTTTTCCCATTTTCATATTGTGGTTTGATCATTGATAATATATATATATATATATATATATATATATATGATGATATAATGATGGATATTATATATATAAATAATCCAGTTGGGTTTTTGACTCTGACGAAGACCGCTTGTTACGGTTGAAAGATCTTAGTCTTGTTTTCCCATTTCTTATTGTGGTTTGATCATATATATATATATATATATATATATATATATATATATATAACCTGGCTTGGAAACTGGTCTGCAAAATAAATTTGTATATATCTGCAGGTGTTTTAAATAATAAACTTGTAAAATTAATTACTATTGTTATAGGCCACTGCCATCAAAATATCATTTTACCTCACTTGCGATATAAATATGCAATCGTATAAATCGTTTAATAATTAACAAGGCTTAATGATGGAGGGTTGCATTAAAATATCAGTAGAGAGAAAACAAAATTATGTTAATATGGGATTGATTAGGATTATATAATAAAGGTAATTAAAAAGATTGATTGTTGCATCCATAATTCATAGAAATACATGAGCATAAGATTCGAGAAGCAATTTATTAAGTCACATCCACAAATAATGAGAGCAGAATTTTAAAGCAGATACAATTATCTAAGGCTAATTCAGAGAAAATATCAAATTAACTCCATTTGATTCACATTGACCTCTCTTTATGCCTTTCATCGGATAACTTAACCTATTCAATGATCTAATTAATGCTTAGCATTACAGTGATAGTCGACACGTTTCAAATTCTCAACATTCATCAGAAATCTCTCTAATGTTTTTCTTGTTTGTTTGAAAAATCTTAATACTGACTTAAAACTGAAGATTTTCAGGATAATAGAAAGAAAAAAATTGGACTAAGATCTTTCAAAGAAAACACTGGTCTTCGTCAGAGTCATACTGTGAGTACAGTTCAAGTGTGTCTCTGACGAACTCCTATATTAGTCCCATACTTGTATTTCTTACTGAGGTTTAGACGTATATGTATATATACTAAATTGAGGAAACATTCCACACGGACTTATATAACTTTAAATTATATAACACAAAACACGACACAAAGAATGAGAAAATTCACACATACTAAATTCAATATTCCGAACTATTGTTCGTCATCAGGAGAAGACTAGAAGTGAGGACGAACAACAGTTAGAAATATTGAATTTGTAAGTGTATATTTACTCATTTTTCTGTGTCGTGTTTTGTGTAATTAAATGTTATATATATATAGATATACATAGTGGAAAGTATTCCACGGTCGATACTTTTATCACTATATATATATATATATATATATATATATATATATACGTGTGTGCATGTGTGTGTGTGTTTGTGTGGTGATGGTGTCTGTGTGCTTTTTCTTAAATTGATGTGTTGACCTAGTGGACCATTTATTTCGAAACACTCAACATTATAATATCATTATAAATATTCATTATTTTAAGAATATTCAAAGATTCATCAAATGTTATCTGTTATATCATTATTTTGTTTTACTTTTATTCCTGATGAAATCAAATATATTTCTTGAAATGTAAGCACTAACTAATGATTTGATATATTGTTTTTGAATATTTTTTTATATTATGTATATAATTTATTTAGGACCCAAGAAAGTCGAGATTCCGTCAGTTTTCCAGGTTCAAATCAAAGTTTTAAATGATCTCGTTTCAATTTTATTTACAGCACTTTTAATAGACCTTTAAATAAAGAGAACACATTTACGTTACCAGGGTACTAACAACGTAACATTGTAAGGCGAACAAGTAAAAGTTGTTTACATTAATTCACAAATTTATTTATGACTAAATTAGGAGATCATTTCTTCGCCAGACGTCAAATTTTATCTTTCTTATACAAAAGGTCTTTTGCTTTTTTGTATCATTACCTTGAGGGCAACTTGTTCATTTTGACCTATGTAAATCATATGTTAGATATTTTGATAAATGCTTCCACGTATCTGAATTCGTTTAACTTCATTAGTGTCGCGTGTTCATTCAGACTACAGTTGTTGTTAAAATCCACATACTATTTTTCTTTGTAAAATAATTTGTAATGTAATACTTAGTTTTACTGTTTCAAAATTTATACTTCTGCCTGTGAAAAAGATTTTAAATAAAAACCGAAACGTTGGTAATTAGAGTTTAATTTGAACCTGAAGAACTGACTGAGTCCCGATAAACTATAGTTTTGTTTCTAATCCACGGTCGATACTTTTATCAATATATATATATATATATATACACACTTTTTTATTAAAACACTACCCGAAATGGACAAATACAGTTCAATGTACATAAAGAAACATAGAGAAACTAAAAACACAAACTTACAGTCTCTAATTTTTGGTTGAACAGTCTTCAGGAGAGATAAGAGAGGGAACCAAGCGCACTGGTACAGAGACTCCAACCGTCTCTGTACCAGTGCGCTTGGTTTCCCTCTCTTATCTCTCCTGAAGACGGTTCAACCAAAAATTAGAGACTGTAAGTTTGTGTTTTTAATTTCTTTATGTTTCTTTATGTACATTGAACTATATATATATAAAAATTTAATGCCAATTTCATGCTTGGTTACCTTTTTTGAGAGTTTCTGTAATGTCCTAAAGGCTCTCTCAATTCCTCGGGGAAACAAAAAACCAACTTGATTTTTTTTATTTTCCGAGGAACTGAGAAGAGCCTGTAGGACATTACAGAACTCTCAAAAAACATGTTTGCAAGAAGGATTGCTACCACCTTCACTAATATATGAGTATATATATATTTGAAATAAATATATTCACACATTTACGGCATCAAATTTTCGGCTTAACCGACGTAAGAAAAGCAGAGAATGAGACACACCTGCACTCGCGATATGTTTGTACCACTATATTTATATTGTGGTATGCGTTATATGGTGAAGACAGAAATGCCACAATGATCTGGTGGATAATAGACATCTTTCTCTGAATAATGAGAGGAAAAATTAATATCTGTTCTAGGTCTTCAAGTAGTACATTTTAAACAAATATTCACAGTTTTTCTCTATTTAATATAATAAACGAGAATGTTAGTACTGTATTTCAAAAGCAATGCCACCTACTGACTCATGAATTGTTGCCTTAACTATCAGACCTAAGGCTACAAGGAAAGAGGAAATTCAAAAATAGAAATAACAGAGCTACTTTAGACAAATATATAGTTGAATCGTGTAGTACTGAATACAACATGGACAGTAGATTTAATGTAAAGAGCTCAATAAAAGTGTATTACCCTTTATAATGCCATCTTACACAGAATAAAAGGCCGCTGCTGGTGCAATATTTTCTGATCACTGCGACACATTCACCTCTATTTTGTTACTCAAAACAATTATTCAATTAAATAAATATCTTTGTGATATTTTTCTTAAAGTGATTTAGAACTTGAAGTTGCTTTACTAAAAAAAAATTAGTGATTTCTAAACATTTTAATACATCTATATGTAATTAAGTACTGTAGATAAACCTAGAACTATTCATATCATCATATTTTGTAGTGTATGAATATTTGACGTGGATTGAAAAATTATATTATTTTCCTTTTAGAAGATATAAATTTATTGGGAATTAGTTTTATTTAAATATATACACATTTTTTAATTTTTGCAGATTTAGTAGTAAAGATGAGGTTTGAATAATGTACATAAACATTTAAAAATGTTGTATCTAGAAAATTTTTGAATCTAGTTTGAATTTTAAAATTCAAATTTTATCATTTATTTTAATAGAATTAACATTAAATCAGAACTATGTCAGATAGTATCATGGTAGCCGCAACCTTGTACGAGAGCTTTTTAACTTAATGGCACTAAAGACTGAATAGAAGCCATTCTCTAACACCTTTGCTAATGACCATAACTTGTGATACCTACTAAATTTGACGACTCTAAAACCTCGCAGATTTGTTTGTTTCTTTTTTTAAAAATGGTTTGCTCAAGACAGGGATACAGTTCTCAACAGGAACCAACAATATTTTATCATATAAATTATTTGAATTCAAACATCTCTTTTCAATAGTAAACAACAGTATACGTTGTTTATAATCCAGGAAGTAACAAGTAAACTTGACGATAGGTTATTATGAAAAAATATTAATTTCTGAAATAATTTCTCATAAGTAAGTCTTAAAAATTTTTTTTTTAAATATGTCACGCTAAATAACCTCTACCTCATGTAGTAAATAGTAATAATTTGTGTTCATTTGTAATAATCGTATCATTTTTATGTGTATATATTTAGTGTTGAATATCGAATATAGAAATATCATTATATACGGTAATTTCAACACTGTAACGACAGACGGTAATTTGATTACCAGTAGTTATTGTTGTTGTTGTTGTTGTTGTTGTTGTTGTTGTTGTTGTTGAGTTGTGGCTCTCTGTTACAAGCTAATCCGATTAACAGAAGATTCAATTAATTCATTAAGAACTAATGAATTATTTGCTCAAATATAATATTTTAAAGAGGGTGCTATTTCCAAACTAAAATATATTACTGAATTGTCCAGTATTAAATTTCTCTTTTGAACTGATAGTAATAATATTAAAAATGTTCAAATTCAATACTTTATTTTTTTTCTAATACACGAAGAAAAATTTCATGAGCGGTGAGTTTTCATTCTGTTTTCTGTATTTTTTAGTTTTAAACATTTTTTCTTCTTTTTGGAATTTGGTCAGGGTTAATATACGGAATCACCTTTTCGCCAACGTTTCGTCTTTGTTTTAAGACATCCTCAGGGCTATAAACTAACAAAAAACAATGGACATTTGTCATATCTCCTTTACAAACATCATAACAAATTCAAAAAAACTTGGACTTACTCAAGGCTAGCTTCTAACACCTAGCTGATTTTTTAGTTTTATATATATCTACAAAAGGTTGATATCCTAATATATCGTATTATATGATTCAATTCTTTACCTTTAACTTATTATTATTTATTTCTATTGGTATAAAGAAAGTTTACTATTAACCAAAATACGTTGGCTCTGTTATCAAATAAATTACTATAATTTCGATACACATTTTTCATTGTTTCTATTGACATTGTAATGATTTCATAGATGGATATATATTAAACTCAAAAATTAAACAAGACACGTGGCTTACAAATCAAATTACAGAGAATTAGACCAACATCGTCAAAACGTGACCTCTATCTTTAAACCCATGGTGACGAGAGGTGTCGAAAAGTTGAAGCTGTTTTCTTGGGTCTTATTCTGCATGAGTTTGTCGAATTCTATAACTAAAATTGAAGAAACCCCAAATGAAGGTGGTTCTATCAGTATGATAATCTGAATTTCAAGAGTTTTTTAATAGAAAAAAATAAAACTGAACAATGCAATAGGCACTTCCCTCTGCGAATACTAATTCTGTATAATCAGCATATCATGCTTGTAAAACAGTCTTTAGTTTGAAGAGGTTTAAAGTCTATTCAGCGTTACAATACTTGCAACCTTTTATTTTCTGCAACCCAACTTCTAAACCATGCAGTTTGCAGTCCACACTAATAATACCCTGCACAGAATTCCTCAGAGATTTTGTTTCCGAAATGTATTCTTCTTTCGGACATGTATATTCCTCTTAAAAATATAATACTAATTGAGGATATTCGTTTGAAACGAATTCTTTTCTTTTAAATATAAAACAATATTTCTATGGGTTAAATAATAATTACGTGCTCGATTGCAGAGATTGCAAAAGCACCTTAAGAGCATAGGGCAAATGACCTTCGGTTTCTCTTCCCGTGCGTATGCTCACTATTATATATCCAGGAATTTTCTTTTCCATTAAATTATTAACACTAGCTGACATGACACGTTGCATGAATTCAATCCATGGAGAATTTCGTTTCATGTTAGTGACCTATATGAATTCAAAAATCTGTCCATTTAGAAATAAGTTATTTGCAAATTGATGAATTGATTATTTCTTTTAATATAAAAATTAGCCACTTTATAGTATATAGAAAATATCACAAAATATGTCTGACAAGTTGCAGCTAACAACCAGGTATGTTTAACTATCTTTATAAAATAATATATCGAGAATTATATATTATGTGTTACATGTCTAAATAAATGAGAGCCGTATGAATATTAACACAACTATCCTTAAAAAAATTAAGAAATAATAAACTTGGATAAGTTAATAGAAGTATCCAGATTTCAGAAATATGTGAACTACTTGGACATTTTACATCTGAAACATGTTTAAAACATGTATGCAAAAGTAATTGCAGGAATCTTTCAGCATAACAATTAAATTATCAAAATATTATATTAAAATATCGTTAACCATCCTATGAAACTGTAACTTAATTTAATATAAATGATAAACAATTTGAAATATTCAGTGAAGAATAAATACGAATAATCCAGGGTTTAGATAAGAATTGCCAACTTAGTTGTGAAAGGAAGGTAATAAAGTAGAAAAAGAAAGGATGTTTAGAAAGAGAGTTATAGGAGGGACTGACGCATTGCTTGAAGACGGTGGAGGTGATGTAGTCAGCAATCATGTCTAAGCTACAGGGCGCGGGCCGGCGGCACTGACTGCCCGACACCGCTCCGCCCAGTGTTGCCACCCACTCGTGCTGGCCTCTCACCATCCCCCTCCACCGCCGAGGCTCAGGTCCGCCTCCTTATGACAGACAACTTATCTCCTCTGGCCCTTACCTTACCCATCACAATTTACTCAGAGCACGTTCTCCTACATAATGCCCTCTTCCACCAACAGTATCAATTTTCAAAAGTCTACTATTAAAAACAAGAGGCCACATAAGAAAAAAACCCCTATTAGTAAGTCGCACTCCATACTCTTGAGTTCCTTACCTGTTGTGTCATTATTTGTAATTTTACTTTTTTTTTTTCATATTTAAGTAGGGTAAAATAAATGTAATATACTGCCAGCACTAAATGAAACTGAAAAGAAAGCTAACCGCCCAGAGGTCATCAGAGTACAAGAAACAACTATCGCTAGGTTTAAATTGTTTATAGCTTTCTGAGGAGAACCTCTCTATTGGAGAAGTTTTATTTTCCAATCAAAATTAATGGACAATCAAATTATTTCTTTAAAATTAATTCCTTCTCTTTCTATGGCCGATTATAGAAGACTTAATAATAAAACATATTACTTTTAGTATACCAATACTTAATTTTATTCAAATATCCATCATTTTGCTAATGATGGGTACATACTCAAATCTCATAACTAAAAATTAAAAAAAAATTCTTAATGAAACAAGAATCATGAATACTATATCAGTATTCATGGGTAATTTAATGGCTAATGAAGACCTTGAAAAAGGCCTTCATTAGCAATGGTACATGTTCTTAAAGGGATGCTCTAATGCCAACTAAATTCTTACATTGCTTCATTAGTTACAATAAAATATACTCTTTTTTTACTGACATGAAACTTAGCAGTACAAGGATAGAAGAGATATTAGAGGCTGTCTTTCTACATGAAGAACTTGTCTAAAACTGGTTCTCACTGTCTGTAATTAGATTTAGTAACAACGATGACATGGGTCATGAATATTGGAACTTTAATACATACAGCTTGTGTACAATTAAAATTGAAGTTCTATTAATCTTTGAAGAACTTCACCTTGTACAAGATTGCTTTGTTTATACAGTATATTCTGTCAATAATTTGTTGCACTGCTGCAGCCATACTTCTATATCCAACAGTAGGTGGACAGCTTGTAGGTGGGTGAGAAACTTGTCTAGGGCTTTGCCCAGAATCATGCATGTCTGGTGTGATATTCTGTCAAGTAGATTTGCCAACGAAGTTAATGAAGATACTTTATATGGTGACTTCTAATATTGTGGAGTAATAATATAAAAAAAAATGTATTCCTAAAATTTTTAAAATATCACTGTTATATCAGTGATTTTTTATTTTAAAAAAAAATAAAATTTATATACAAATTTTAAGAAACATCAATGTTTCACATAAAAAGCATCCATCACTAACGACTTGTTTAAGAAAGTTTATAAAAATTGGATAACTTGGAAGTTGACAGACAGATGTTGTTGACTCAGTAAAGTTGTTCGGCATTATTAAAACAATAAAATTTCTTAAGTTCTATGTGGGTCACAAACTGATGAAGCATAATCTTATCAAAGGACATTAAAAATAAAAAAATAAAAAAAAACAATTGCATCAATTTTGTTTTAAGCAGTCAATACAATAATTATTTTGACCTATCATTATATTTAACAAATAAGCACATATTATTTATCTATAATATTTCATCTGCTTAAGTTAAAACTGTTCATAAAGAAATTTCAAAGCAACACATTAGATTTCAGCAAGTAATAAAATCATTTTATCAGTAACTCACAGATAAGAAGGATCAATATAAGTACTATTGATTGACTCCCCTTAAAATTTTCTCACATTACATTTGGTTGTTTTATTAAATCCCAAGTCCTAGATCTAATAAAATAATTTACAACAGGCCGCAAAGTTTGACTCAATTTCAGTACTTTTTTAAAAAATTAAATAACTGTTTGAATGATAAACCGAATCTAAAAGTACTAAATCAGCTTAAACTAATTGTCGAAGTTTTAAGAAACTATAATATCCAGGTTTTATTTCGACATATTTTATTGAATTAGGCAATAAAACTTATTTTATTACAGAAGAACTTATAGTAGAAGAGTTTATCATACTTAGAACCCTCAACATATGTTAATGAAAGCTTTTAGAATTTCAAACACAGCCTAAAACATTAGCACGTGACTTCAACATTTCAACTTTATTTATAATAGTATCCTTTAATATAAGCAGATTATTTATTTAAAATAAAGGCACTCAAAGAATTATACATATGGATTCTTTTAAGCAAATCTTAAAAAGGAACTATGTCATTTAAAATTTAAACAAAAGGGAAGTTTTTCCAATTTTACAGTTTTAACTTCTTTGAAAATTAAAAAAAAAATAGTTTTAGTTAATATTAAGATGGAATGTAATGAAAATCATTCCTAGTTTTCAAGCATGTGAACGAACAATATAATAGTACAATTTCCAAGTTACATTCTCGCAATCGCAATATGTGTAAGTTGTATTAATTTAATTTATTCTAAGTTTATAATTAATTTTTATTCATATAAAATTTGATACTTTAGATGTATGGAAATAAACACATTATATATTCTTCAATAATAATAACAAATTTTATTTCAAATTGATAATCTTTAAAAGAAGTCAATGTTGTTTGAATAAAAACGTTTTTGATTGACGTTTGTTAGGTAAGATAATAAGGAGTAATACATTTTAACCCCGTATATTAGTAAAATATATCAATCGTTACTATTATAATTGAAATTATTTCTAATGTGTTTTTTTTTTAACTAAGTGTACAAGGTAACCAGACTCTAAAGAGTTGCACATTCACCAGGATAGATCACCCAGGATCAGCAATAACGATAACAGGTTATTGCTGATTATTTAAGAACAATTTCTTGTTGGGTACCACTTGATGTTTTGAGGGTAACTTACATAACTTCCTTTTGTCCTTTAATATGATTTTCTTTGGCTCTGTAAACTGTCATTCGGGTAAAGGCTTGTAACCACTCTATACATTGAATATTTCCTATAAAGTGAAGAGAATATCTGAAGTCTTTAAAAAAGCTATGGATGCTAACTACGTAAGAATAAGAGGAAAGTGCAGACAAACTCGAAAAACTCATAGAATCGCTTCATCAGTCTGTAACAGCATAATCACAACAACTAGTCAACCTGGCATTGGACAGACAAAGAGAATATGAAAGAGCTGCTAGCGGAGCCGAATAGTAGCCTGTGGACCGATTAGGAGACCTTTCGCAATATACAGCAGGAACAGTCTCCACACCACAACCGGCCGCAACTACCTGACCTGACTAACCTTGACGAATACCCCAGAAAGAAGACAAGAGGAACATCCCCTTCCAGGTTAATTAATTCAGAAGAAAAAACATTGAAAAATGCATCACCTAGAACCGTTTTCAAAGCAAAAAAATCTGCAATGGTCTGCACTCAACTATAAGTAAATACATTATCATGATCATTATTTCAATTTAATTACACACTTTATTTTAATGTGCCTATTCAGAAAAAATTTTGTAAATCAATCAATTGGGTAAAACGTAACAAAATTGTAATAATTTTTATAGAACAATAATGTTATAGGAAGAAATTAATAAATATCTTTTTCAGTAAATGATTTCCTCATCCAACAATCAAAGGTCTTAAAATCTTCAAGTTGTAGTTCTCATATTAAGACAATACTTAATTCAAAGTTTAAGGTATTCATAATCATGAGAAGAGCAAGTTAAAATCGGCTTCCTTTTTGACATACAGTTTGATAACTGTCTCATTATCCGATATATGTGTTCTCATAGCCCTAACTACTATGTAACTCTCAAATATCATTATGATTGTTCAACAGTGAATATACATTTACAACACTTTCGAAAGGATACTACCCAGCAAAGGTAAACAAACAATCAAAAATTAGTTCAGTGGTTTCCAAGATGTCTAATTTCTTAATATCTCAATATATGTAAAGGTTAGTATATGTATGTTAAGAAGCAAAAAATTATCCTTGATATTGCTTCAAACAATATAGCGTATATCCTGATTTAAAATTATACAAAATAATACAATTTATAATTATTTAACTAATATTGTACACATTGTAGGGTAAAAATCTAATGAAATGGTCTCCACATATAAAACTTTTAATGATATAAACAACGCGTTTCGAACACGTAGTGTTCTTCTTCAGGCATTAACTAAAAAATACAATGACACCAGAGAGTTATCTATAGTACAAAGTAAATAAGTGTATTAATGCCTGAAGAAGAACACTACGTGTTCGAAACGCGTTGTTTATATCATTAAAAGTTTTATATGTGGAGACCATTTCATTAGATTTTTACCCTACAATGAGTAAATACCACATAATAACTGATTGCACTACATTAGAATTAATATTGTACAAAATATCGCAAACGTTCCCGTCGAAAAAACACAGTCATGTAAACCCTCTACATTTTTTAAAAAAATATTATACTTTTATATATTAAACTTCCTCTTTGAATGAATTGTTTTAACAAGTTTTAAAGTTTATAAATACTACTGATAACAATTACATTTATTATTGAAAACAAATCAACAAGTACAGCAGCTCATCACTATTCAATGTTGATTTTTGTCTTTTTGAACTTATATAATCATTTTCAATGAACCAATATTCCTTCCAATCCAATTCAATAACTTCCGCTCGTAAGTGAATTAGCCATTTTTATCTAAGTAGCCTTAAGGAGTAGTTTGTATTTATATATCGACTGAGAGAGGTTTCAATATACGAGTATTCCTGATTGATTACGAGTGCTCGCTCAATTGTTCCTGGCGAAAAAAACATGCCTCCTGCTTTGCAGTGTAAGCAGTGAGGTGCGTGGATAGTATAAATTACGTAGGAGTGGACCCAAGAACTGTCCAGCAGCTCTCCTGTCAGCTTACGGTGGGATCCATAAACGGCTGAGCTATAAGTAAGTTTCTAATAACTAAGTAAGACTCCAATTTATGCATAAAGTTTCATGTAGGATAGGTTTCAATGTTGCAAGGAGTACATTGTGCACTCGATGGAATGGTTTTCTTTGTCGAAAAAATAGGATAATCACAATGCTTTTAGTTTCACAGGTTTTGAGCATCTCAACAACTTTGTGTAGATCTTGTGGAGTAGAATGCTCTGATCAGAAACTAAATGGTTAATTTTGTAAATCTTATTATTACCACAGATAGACAAATATAATCAAAATGGGGTCAGTGGACCACAAAATGTGCAATTCAGGAATCTACCTCCCTCCAATCTACCTTTTTGTCACAGCACCCAAGCAGTCATACACAGATCAAACAGCGGTCTGAACTCAACTTTACTATAAGTAAGTATATTATTAAACTTGTTGACAACCTTTTTGATTTTGGGCTTACTTTAATGTGCCTATCGTGTTGACGTAATATCAAAGGCAAGATATCAAATACATCAAATATACTCTCTGGTACTTAATCAATTTAATCATTTCACTTTTTCAATTTTAGCTATTTTAGCAGATATAACAAACTTAAATCATTGATCTAGAACAATCTGTTCTGCTATCATTATTGTTAAACAGAGGGAATGAGATTGATTCATCGGACTTGTGCGCACCGCGACCTTGTGTCTTATTGATCACTCCTTTAAAATGTAATTTTTAAAACAATCTTTAGACTTTAGGTTCCTTAATAAACTTCATAATTGTAACTATAGAAGTATCTCAAACTTTTAATTGGTTTGGTATTTTTTTTATCCTCTTCAAGGCAACTGCAGCGCATTTACGTACTATGTGACCAAAGGTTTCCGTTTCTTCCAGACAAAATTTGCATAATTCGAACATTGATAATTGAGCTTATATAATTAGTAGTTAAGAATTCTAATTGAAAATTCAAATTAGATATTCTACATATATTTTTAATCTTTTCCTTAAAAACATATTATTTTCTTTACAAGTTTAATTTAATTTGAATGAGCCTTATTTTTAGTCTATGTTAGAGCCGGTTTTCCTAGCCATCTTCTGATTGATCGGACAACTACTTTTTTATATCACACAACTGATGCATATAAATCACTGTTTTTACTACAGTAGCAACAACACTTTTGTAAAGCAAAAATGAAGATTTCATGTTACGAAATAGTCTCTTACAGGAGAAAATGTTCCTTCAAAATATTCCTATTTTTCCTGAAAAATCTCAGAAACATGTAAGGAAAAATATTAGTGACATCGAATTACTGAAGAATTAGGTTAAAATTAGTATCCGTTTTGCAATATAGAACTAAGAAATCCATTCCTCATACTTTAATATTAACCAAAGATAATATGAATCAGAAACACAAGAAAATTTACACCTGATATTAAGTTCTGTTTAAGGGTGTAATAAACAGATTGATTATAGCATTATTATCGACAAATCTATCATACGAGTACCATGGATAGCATGAGAAGTTACATGTTTGATTAAAGTTCATTTATTAGATTGTCAGAATTTTATTTTTCCTACATCTCATATTAAATCATTAGATCCTTTAAATTGTTTTTCATTAAACCTCTAAACATCAATTTCATTTCAGTCTATTCAGTTAAAAAATTTCTAAGCAATGTCAACATTGTAAATAAATGTAAACAAATCTGATTCGGTCCATTAATCCACTATTCAGTTTTCATACATAGATTTATTGCTGTTACAGTAATTAAAATTTCACTAGTTTTTTTTATGAATTGCAACTTTTTGATTCAATATGTTGGCAAAATTCCATTGTTTTTTTATGAGCCTTTTAGGGTAAAAAAACATTTCCTTAAACATCTAATGCACTATAAGCCCCTTTGTTTAAAGTAATTTTGATCAAAATTATATCAAATCATCGCCCACAGAATGCTCTATTTTTAGATATAATTTTATTTTGATTGAAACACACATATAAAACTACAAAGGCATTACAACATCATGAAAGGAACTGGTCTTATTCTAAACCTGCTAATTCACAAGACTCTTCCTCTATGGAAGCAGAACAAAGCTTCAAAGATATTGTATTCAATTTGAGAAACTGTGAACACCAAAGACTGTTACTGATACAAAAAAAAAAAATACTCGTATTAAGTTCAAACATGACTAGGAACAGAGAAAACCTAGATTACCAAATACAGAAAAGCGCCTTTCATTTTATACAGAAGTCACCTATTAATGGACTGTAAAATCAACAATATATTATATGTAATGTCAGTGTAAATATGTAAATGTATAGATTAAGTTAAGTTAAATTGCAGAGGCAGTCTTACAAGAGGACACACAAAACCAAAGATTGGCCCTTTTGTGATACTATAGTATATACTGAACATTCTATATGGAGTGTCCTAAATATGCCTAACTCAAGTGCATTTGAGAATAGGGGATATTTAACGAGTAGCTGACATCGTACAGGCTCGGGACCGACAGATTAAAGTCCTCTCTATACCTTTTCTTGTAATCTCCAGCTCTTTCCCTTACTTACCGTTACTCCTGTTTTTCTCTTTTCATATCTTTCATCAAGTTACCATCAGTCCCATAGAGACTTCCAGGTTTATGTTTTATAGCTTTTGTTGATGTAGGTCGTGGAAGCCCGCTTCCGTGAGGTCCACCTTGGGCATTTCACGAGGACTTTCTCGTTTTCTCATTCGTGAGGATGCAGTTGGTTTCTCGTGACGTGGGGAAGGGGCTTCACGTTAAAAAACATCAAGCTATTCTGATTTATGACATTATTGCCAATAGACTAAGGTGCATGAATAAATCAGAACAGTTTTTTGATCCATGTTCAAAGAGGGATGACGTGCTCAGATTTATTCATCTCCGTTGTGAATAAATCGGGAGCTAGAAAGGTATTGAACCAAGGATCTACCAATCCTGAGGTGAGCATGTTGCCACTGGGTAAACCTGGCCCCTTAATATTGAAATGAAATGTAATTAATTAATATTGTTAATATTGAAATGTAAAAGTAAAACTGTAATCAAAAAGGGACCCAGTTAAAAGAAATTGCATTCATGGAACGTGAGTAGTACACAAACACATACATACATGTACGAGATATTGGACACACAATAACTTCCATTAAAAAAAACACCAACATCTTAACCTGAATGTGACACTTTCATTGTTCTAAAAGTGGTATAAAAATAAAATTTAAAAAAATATTCTCAAATTACATTACTTCTTCTGTAAGAGATTACATAGGTTAGATTAGGTTAGGTTGAGTGGTAGTCCCACAAGGGAATACACTTAGGCCGAGCATTGGCCCTTTGTGATACCACACAATGAAAATTGATTCTACAGTGGGAGTCCTAAATTTTAACTAACTCAAGTGTATTTAGAGTAGGGATCTTTAACTCTAACTATCTTCTACGTGAAGATGACCTAAGAGGTCAAAAGCTTGTGTTTTCTTCTATAATTTAGTTATAGTTAGTCCTTAATATATGTTATCAGTAGTTGGACTGTGTTATTGCCTCCAGTATGTCTCTCTTGCAGCATAGAAAAGTGTTTAGAAAAAAAGAACATTTGCTGAAAAAAATCATGAATGCAGAATCTCATCGGTTATTTAACAATGCGTTCTTAGATGAAGACCTGCTGCCAATTTATACAAATACATATATATTTTGATAGAAACACACATACAAAAATACAAAGTCATTACAACATGACATGGAACTACAACATGCCTGACATCATACAGGCTCGGGACCGACGGTTTAACGCCCTTCTCCGAGGGTCGACGTGCTGGGATTTATTCACCTCTCCCATGAATAAATCGAGGGCCAGGTCGGGATAGAACTCCGGTCCTATCAGTTCTTAGGCAAGTACCTTAACCACTGAGCTAACCTGGCCCCAAGAGATTACATAAATTTTATATAAGCTGTACATGTATATTGCTTGCATAAAACGTTAATAACTTTATATAACTGTAAACAAAAATATCTTATATAAAGTTATGAACGTTCAATGTATATTATTATGAAAGCAATACATAAAAAATATAAAACTTTTTGTAAACAATTATAAGAGGGTACATTCAATGTACCATAACCATTAATTACAGGAATAATTATAAATACTAATTAACTAAACTTGATTTAAAGACGGTTATTAAATCAAAACAAAAAGAGAATCACTTTATCATATAAAATAATACTGCTAGAATCTATAAATAACGAAATATTTTTTTTTATTATTGTTATTAATGATATTTATTCATAAATATTATTATTTCATTTTATTAATATATTAAGTTTTATATAATATACTATTATAATATATATATATATATATATCCTAGTGTGCAGTCAATGAAAGCAAGGGAAGCAATGCTTCCCCTATGATCACAGAAGCAACAATGAAAGCATTTTATTTATTTTTCTCTAGACCGATTTTCCATTATTCTGTGAAATCATTAAAATCACTTTAACTTATGGGAAGTTTGATGGTTCCAGTTTTTATTTCCTGAATATGTGCTGATGAGGAAACCAGGGAACTAACGGTATGGCAAGATCAGCGTAGGGGGAGCAACAGAGATATTGCATCCATCTGTATGGAATTATTCAACATTTTACTTTAATAAAAAGTCAAAACATCAATTTTTCCGTATTCTGCGCAGGTAAGAAAAATCTAAAATATTAATCACACCTAAATTGGTTTCATTGGTGAATTTTGAATAGTTAACTTGTGAATTAATGTCTCATGCAACACTCTGATAGCAAAGGAGGAGCAATCTAGCAGTCTGCTACCACCAGAAAAGCGACTGAATATCCTTACAAAGTCATCAAATTTAACCAATTTCAGTTTTCTTTCATCAATAATCACCAAATAATGTCAATAGTACCTTCAGAATTAAATAAATAGTAAAAATATGTTTCAGAGAACAGAGATAAAATAGTTTAATACATAAACAAAATATACCATGTTTAGGCAACTTTATTTCTACAGCTTATTGCACGATTTTATAAAGGAAGTCTATTTAAGTGTATAGATTTTTAACGATACTATAAAAAAACAATTTATAGTACAGTATAATTCACAATAATACACGAAATCCGAAGAGACAAGAAAAATAAAGTAAACTTGCACTAATTGGCTTAGAAACAGCTTTTTTTAAAGATATCAAAAACGATGTATTCAACAATGATGTCGAAAATTTCACAAAAAAAGAAGAACTAACATTTAAATAAAATGGGTGAATCATTATTGTATCTTTATATTTGAAAAGTAAACGCAGTATAAAATTTATCCATTTGAATGAAATGTTTACCTCTATGACAAAAAATATTGACTATTGCTTCCCCAGTCAAAAAAGGATAATAAGGAATTATATAACATATAAACATCAACAAATAAGCAATATGAAAACAGATTATTAATTACGGCTAGTGGAATATTACATGTAGAAGTATTTCAGAGATAAATGAAATAACTTACAGAAGCAAAAACTTAATAAGAAAATGAAATTTAAATGATATAAACGAACTAAAAAAATTGACTGTTCAAAACTTTCGACTAGAATAATCAGATAACATTACAATGAGAGCTGGATTTTGAACCTAGAAAATTGAATCCTGATTTCATAATATGCCCATTCTATCAAACGGTTGATATATTACTGAATTTGTTATAACGAATATATAAGAGGTATAACGAATGTAATAAGAGATAGAAAAAGACATAACTGACCTCTATATTTCGACCACCATCGACTATTTATCTATTGACAATTAAATACAATTAAACACAACAATTGGAATGTGTATGAGAAACCTAAGAAATTACTACATAAAGAGATTATGATTTTGTAAATAATGTTTAAAATTAATCACTTCATTTATCAATAATAGCATAAAAGTGGTTGTTTAAATTAATTTCCAACATTATATACAAAGTTTTAAACAATATAAAAGTTAAAATTTTATTAAGAACTGAATAAGTAGTCATTTTATAACAAATTTATACTAATATTTGTAATATTGCTTTGTATAAATATAATTGTTATTACTATTATCCTTCTTTTTTCTAGTATTCAATGATTATATTTGAATTGCATCTATTGTTAGTAATGTATAGAAAACCTATTAATTATATGATATTATAAATAATTAAATGGAGGTACATTACGGTATTTTTGTAGGGATAACTTTTTTAAATTACATTTTAATTGTATATTAATATAAATGAGTCAGTTTTACAAGTTTATGAAAGTTGTAGTTTCATTATTTGATAAAAAATAATTTGTATGCTAATTAGTAATTTTCATTGACTTTTATTTTTTTTTTGCATTACTATAAGATAGTTGTATTTATCAATGCACTTTTTCTACTCATTATTAAATAGTTATAATTTAACACATTTAGTAAACAAATAAAAGATAATTTTAGATTGTGTACTAACTTCCTTTTTGATGTGTTGATTTTTTTCCCTTCCTTCTTTCGTTTCAAACACTTATACGAACACAAAAATAGTTTAAACGTATACATCAGTTAGTAATCTAATTAATAAAACACTTTTGAACTGCTATATATAACAATTTTTTTTCAAATCTCCGATTAAAAAAAACGACGCTTAGAGTTATAAAATTAACCTTAATGACGCCATGATGATTAAAAAGATTATAGAAGAGGTTAGCTACTTAATTAACGCAGTGTAAACACAATGAGAAGGAAATTATCATGAACTAAATACAGACCTATAAATTTTAATGTGTTGTATTCAACTAAAATTGATTCTATATAATCTATTACTAATTTTAAATAAATATTTTTTAAACAGATAATTTTATCATCAAAACAAAAATGAAAAAATACATATATTGGTAGAATTTAGTAATTAACTTTTCAGGTCTGTGTCGATAATATTATGTTTTATATTTTAAAAAATTTGTGACGGTGTGCACTCAATTTTCGTAAAAATAAATATATTATTAAGTTATTTAATAAGCTATTTAATTTAATGTTTGATTTTAATATAGTTATCTCTATTTTACTAATTTTAACCTAAATATAATCATTGTCACAGCTTGGTAAAAAAATCAAATCATACAGGATGATTCATTTATTTTAATTTAATTTTCAATATGTTGCAAGTTTATTCGGTAGAGTCTACATAGTTAATTATGATTTCAAAGAGTTTGTAAAACACAAAGAAATAATAAATAATTTAATAATATGAAACCTTTTTTTAACTTTACTTTAACATTTTACTAAAATTATTTTATCAACTACAATTTATTCTATGTCATGTAATTAGTTGTGTAATCCCTTTTACATAATTATCTATATATAAATTAATCTATTTTATCTACATCATTCATTATAGCAGTAATTTTGGGAAAAAAATAATTCATTAACTCACTAGGCGTGCAAGCAGTATTTGTGTGGAATTTACTCATAAATAGAAAGGTGAAGAAACACTATGTCTCCACATACAATGAGCCAATTAATTTCCTTTGACTATTCAATGTCAATAAAAAAAAATTACCTCAACTCACCTCACCATGATGTTCTATTTTAAGGTATGATTTTATTTTGATCAAACGGTATGACTTGTATCGACCCCATAAGCTTTCAGAAGTGTCAAAATGATTACATTTTATTGAAAAATTGTTTTAAAAATTTGAAGATTTTTTCAGTTATTGCTTTTGTAGCCTCGAACATGATTGCAAAATTTCAATACTCTAGAATAAATGGTATACGAGAAAGAAAATGTTGTCTAAAACACATTTTGGCAAAAAAGTTACTTTCTCATCATGCATAATTGCTCCCAATATACAGTATAAGGCCGATTTTTATGTTGAATATTAATCTGATTTATCAAAAATTGTTGACTGTAGCGTCTACACAAAATTTTTAGATAAACAACCACACGCACACACATCATTATAAAAACTTCATAAAACGACTTATGGGACCTCTAAATATGTAAATCCGTCAAAATCTCGAGAACAATTTTTTTCATTATCACTATACTTTACTTATAGTTAAATAATAATAATATTGTGTGTAATGTGTTGTTGCACAAAATTTTTGAACATTTTATCTGTCATTGAGGCATTTCCTTTCTTTACTAGTCTCAATAGAAAGCAGATTGATCTTTCTTGATAAAAGTATCTAAGTTTGTGACATGTAATAATTTTTTCCTTTTTGGAGATGGAAGAGATGTCATTCCCCCTGTTATCCTTATGACACTTGTTTTTGTAGACTAGTTTATTAAACTAATTTAGATATGTTTTTCATTTACCTCACCACACAAAATACCATGAGTATGAAAAAATTGAAGTAAGTTTATATAATTTTAATACAACTTTTCATAATTTATGTTATTCTTTTTTAAGAATTAATGTTTAAAAAAATGTATCTAGTTAGTTTAAAAAATTAATAATCTATTATTAAAATCTACTTACAAAGGAGGGATCATGGTGAATAGGGATATTTATTAAACTGCGCTTACAGAAGGAAAGTATATTTTGAATAAAAAATGTAATATTTGGAATGATATACATATTAATGTTTACATAAGACATAATTACAATACATTTAAAATAAATATAAAAATATTAATTTCAAAATATAGAAAATAGGAAATAGAAAAGTTATAATTAGTTCATTTTTTTTATAAAGGAATCATCTTTGTATGATAATCTTTAGAAATTAACATTTTTCTCTTCAAAGTTTCACATATTAATCATTTATTCAAAGTTTTTGAAGAAGCTTTTAAAAAAATCATTACATATTAAAGCTAAGGTAATTTTAAAGAAATTTTAATAATTTTAAGATAAAGATGTTTCTTTATATACGATTACATTTGTTTTGAATGAAGTCACAAAGAAGTTAGATAATTTTTTATTTCTTAAACATTGTTTGATATGCTGAACTTCACTTTGGCTGATGGAGCGGCATTGCTCGAATGTTTAGAGGCAGTTTTCTTATTAAGTAGAGATTTTTTCATTACCATCTTGCTCATTCTTCTGCTTTTGGTAGCTTTGATCCCTTTCATATTGCTCTTTAAAGTCGTTACGCTCTCCGCCTTGACAATGTGAAAAATCATAAAACCTTAGTGATAAAAATACTTAACTTTTGACTATATAAGAATCACTTATAGTCCTTTGACATATAAAGTAGATTTCTACACCAGGGAACATTGACAATTTCATTCTTTGTAAACATTCTCAGTAATTAAACAAACATTCATATATGTCCGGAGGACTTTTATAAGAATTGCTATTAGTAAGTAAACATTTATAAATTTATTATCAATTCATGGATTATATAAATCTTTTTGTCAAATATTTTGCCCAATATTTCCAATGTGGGATAATATCACAGTAAATCATACTCGAATAATTTCGAGTCACTATCAGGACTATTTTAATTTAACCTTTTTTCTATAGTTATATATTTCTATATAAGAGAGGAAAAATGAATTCTAGACAAGAAAATAACTCAAAAGAGTCATGTTATACTCATCTTAGTTCTGGGAGCATAGGTCCCTTACAAACTCTGAGACCACCGTGTTCAAAATTCTCATTTGTATAAAACATTACAACGTACAAAAGCCCACTTCTACCAAATATTGATTATTAGTGAGAAAACTTTGTTGTTTTTAAAATCTATAGGATACGATTATAATAATTTGATGATTAAAACTGAAGACATATGATTTTTAAAACACGTTTCAAATTAGTTAAACAATTATTTGAAGATGATATCAAATAATACACGTTATTTTGTCATAATCTACTTCACATGATTTCATTCAAAATTGTTTTCTAATTTGCATAATTCATATAACATTATTTCTATGACTTCACTTTATTTGCAACATAAATTTGCATGCAAATACAAAAATATAAAGCGAATATTTCCTACTACACGATTTTTAATTCAAAGGATTAAATTCTCTGATTATTTTAATACTGTAAAACTTGTATGTTATCTCGAATTTCTTGTCTACACGTACACAGTTTGGAGGTGGGTATAAAACAATAGGATAACGGCAAGAAGGTTACTCTGCTGTTATACTTTAAAATATTTAAATAATAACCTAAAGTATAAAATAAAATTCATGTATTTCATGTAGTTTTTTTCGTATAGAGGCTGGGTTTGTCAGCGTTTTAGGAGTCAAAACTAAATTTGCAGTAGAGTTTAAATGTACTTCCCTCAGTACAGTTTAACTGTACTTCCCTCAGTATACTCGTAGTTAGAAGTTTTTTTAGCTGTTCCATTTCACCCTCTATCACTTTGGTCTTGCTGTCCTCCGTCAGCACCACACTTAATATGATCCGCAACAAACCTTTATTTCAAATACTAAAGCTACCCAAACTAAATGTAACAGGAGTCAAAACACAACTCATTTATTTCTCTCATAAATCTCAGTTATTTCTAACTTAAATTCTGTTTCCTCATACGACATATTTGAAACCAATTAGTGTCTGTCTTATGTTGACACAAAACCGAAGCTGAACAGTTCAATCTGATCCCAAGTTGTGGTATGTATAGACCAACGGGCTGGTGGCTCCGGGCATCTGTCGGAGGAGAATCAAATAGAAGAAAATAATGCGCCACTTTTAAAACTCAGAACTGGTGAGCATTTTCTTTCGGTCACATTAACGACTATTACAGCATATCAGTCTTTACTTACCTGCACGCTTCTGAATACTTGTTAAAATTACAAGATCTGATAGTGTTTGTTACTGAAAAAGTAATTTGACTCCTTTAAGAAGTTCGGAAACAAATTAGACTTCAGTGTTTCTAAATCCCATTACTACAAGTAAACAGTAACTATTACTGTTCTGTTTTGATCTGTCTGGATTTATCTGGCGTGTCAGATAAGACGATAATTTGGATATAAGTTTACATTGGGATAGGAAAATGGTAACACAAATTTTTAAAAAACTGTAACGTGAACATTTGTTCTACATCAAAGGTTAAAATAATAATTTAAACCTGCATTCACACAGAATGAGATTAATAACTGTATGAATTCTTTTGACTACTTATTATTCTCATGTAGGCAGAAAGGGTGAGTCTATTAACTTTCTTCTTTAAAGAGAAGATTAACCTCCTTCAGAAGTCCTTTAATATAATGAATGATTTTGTTTAAAAATAAGAAACTATTTCAGAAAGCTGACTGCTTCGGGAATGCTGGATGATGAGGCCTGAGGAGTCTCAACAGGAGAAGGAGGCACGACTGAAGGCTGGGGTCCAAAAGGCACGTTTTCTCCCCTCAGGAGTCCCATGTACCTGTCAGGGTCCATGGCGGCAAGAACCAGGCGCAGGTTATCCCTCAGTACAGTCAGAAGTTTTTTTAGTTGTTCCATCTTCTCCATTTCACCCTCTATCATTTGGTCTTGCTGTCCTCCGTCAGCACCACACTTAATATGCTCCGCAACAAACCTTTATTTCAAATACTAAAACTACTCAAAACTAAATATAACAATTGGAAGTCAAAACACAACTCATTTATTTCTCTCATAAATCTCAGTTATTTCTAACTTAAATTCTGTTTCTTTATACGACATATTTGAAACCAATTAGTGTCTGTCTTATGTTGACACAAACCGAAGCTGAACTTCGGTGCTCTTTTTAAGTATTAATAATAATTAGGAAGTAATATTCTGTCTTTCTATTCATTATTTTTTGTATCATGAGCATTTTTTTATCACCGTATACATAGGAGTGTGCTTATTACTACAGTGAGCTTTTGACAATACATTCTTTCAATGTATTATTCAAGTGACTATAGAATTGATAATTCTATCCAAAGAATAATTAGTGCAATTTAGGATCTAGTGCAACTGAAATCGTGACCATGATAGGTTGTCATTGTGGTCATTGGTTCTGGATGGGTTATTGGATACTTCAAATAATCAAGGTTATAATATGAAAGGATACGCATATGAAAGGACCTGGTTATTATACTAAGAGGGAAGTATAACGGCACTGTCTTTAATGTTATTAAACATGTTCTCGAGAAACAACTGAATGTTAAAAACAAAAAAAACACCTTCATTAAATATACAGGATTGAACTTTCAAAGGAATATACATACCTTGTAGTATATTTTGAGAAAATGCTAAAAAGCTATGTAACAAATATATCGGCTAATGCCACAAAAACCAAAAACACTTTTTTGTGCAGGAGCTTTTTTGGCAGAACTTGGGGTCTTAACACCAAATTTACACTTTGCGTATACCCTACTGTGATATTAAAGACAGTATCTTTTGCATCGATAGTCTGGTACTCAAAATAACCCTAACAAATCACAAAGATAAACGTACCCAGGACAGTTGGGGTGATAAGGACCTGACCTAAATCCAGTATGGAAAAGTTAATAGACCTTCCCCCATTAGATATCTTTATCAAAAAGAGCCTGTCTGTAGCCCACTGTATTAATACAAAATTGAAATGCTTCTATGAAAGATGAAATGTTCAAAAATTTAATAGAACCTAACATTAATAGCTTGGGCCTATATGTTGCAAACACAATGCCGCCTAAAGACAATTTTACAAGAGGCTTCGAAGTGATAATTAATGACTGCATTAATTGGAAAACTTCTGAATTTCAAACAGAGGCTCTTGTGTAGTATACGGAGGGGTCAAAATTAATAACAAACAGGCTTGGGTATAAAAGCTAAAGTTGCAACATTTCTAGAACTCTAAGAGGGGTTACTACTTTCTTCCAAACTGAAATTAATGTAAGTATATTTTATATGGATCTTACTTTAAAGGACTGCCCAAAACATCTAGTATCTACATCTTATTAGACAGCCAGATGGCTCTGAAGGTATACAATACATGTTTTTCTTTTAAAAACTAAAGTGGGAATGTCTGGGTAAAACTATAGTGTGATTCCTACCAAAGGAGGATAGATAAAACGTACTTCTTGACACTATTTTATTCTATTCTATAAAAAGTACTAAAAAATAGATAATATGAACTTTGAACAATCAAAATTAAGTTCGGGCGTCAAAATAGAAAAAGTGAGCATAATGCTAATTATCACAGTAGAAGATTTGACATCCCAATTAATATCTTCGACATATAACAGGAACAAATATACTAAAGTAATGACCATTGTTTTATTTAAAACTCTATGAATAATGTCACAAATATTAAAAGTAATAGTACTAAGTAAGAGGTAAGTGATTAGAAGTAAGACACAATAGTGATAGTAGTAAGTAAACAATTTTATCGTTCTCTTACTTTGGTAGTTTGGTAGGAATCATCACACAGCAGAGGAGAATCCCCTTATTGACGTAGGAAGAGAAAGTAAGGGTAGGGATCAGACATCAATGTCTGATAATTTATAAATTTAGCCAATAGAAAGCAAGCTAGCACTCATGTAGGTACCTGGACACATTGGAATAACGGGAATGAGGAGGTGGGAGAACAATTAACAAAGGTTGTAGCAAGATAATCGTCTGAGGCCTAAAATATTTCTATGCAACACCACCAAGCTTCTGTAAGGAATTGATAAAAAGAAATTATATAAAAGGTGACAGATGGAAGCAGGTATAATTCAGTCTGAAAAGTCCTTTCTGATAGGGTTTAAATTTGTAAGGGAAGTAACATATCTACATGATAAAAATTCAAAACTGTTAATGGAATACTTAACGACATATTTTACTAAAATACCACTTATACAAGCTGAATTTAGCATCAGATGTAGAAAGAATGCAAACTTTGTCTAAAAGAGGATGTAACCCAGTTAAAAGAAATTACGTAATATAATGAGAATCATAATAAAGTTATTACTTGATGATGTTTTCAGGACGTTCCTTTGGGTGAATCTGGTGAAGTGCCTGGAAAGCGCTTTGAAGTACAGTTCCCACTCCACCCTTATTCAGGTATTCTTTGAATTCGTTGCGAAGTATGTGTACTAGCTAAAATTATATTATTAATCACTGAATAATAATCTGAATCATTATTGATAAAAGGACTAACAAATATTGATTACCACAATGTTCTAACCCAACCAATTCTTAATAAATTATGATGTATAGAGCAGATGGTTTCACAGATTTGGTAAGTAATATCAAATATGTATAGATATTTGATACATATATGTATGAGAACTTGTGTGTCACGTGAGATTTGTTGCAGTAAAATGTCTCATTATAAAAATCGTGTTGCACAAGTTTCAGATTTCATATAAAAAGATCATATTCCAAAAATAAGTTTTCAGAAAATTATGTGTCTATTTCATTTGCGCAGGAAAGAAATAATTTCTTTCGATTATTTAACTACACCAACAATCAAAATTAACTAATTTTATACTTCGAAGTAGATCATAATGCAGTCATCTCAGTAAAAGATTTGACATCCTAATTAATGACTTCAACGGGTACAAATATCTAAAGTAATGACCAATGTTTCAGTTAAAACTCTATTAATGGATAAAACCACAAATATTAGAATTAATAGTAGTAAGTAAAAAAGTAATAGTAATAGTAGAAGTAGTAGTAATTTTATACAATAATATAACAGTCCATAATACCTAATTACTATAGTTTTCTAGAAAAGGTAAAGTTCTAAACAAAATTTTTTTCTTGAAGGGTCAAATCATTATATTGTTTGAAAGCTCTTGAAATTCATTTCTATTGTAATCATCCACCTGCTTCAGGTTTTTCTGTGATCATAACTTGTGTTATAACAGACTCTTATCTTGTGTTGATTTTATTTATCATGTTCATAATATTTTAATCTGAATAAATATAGATTAATGTAGGATTATCAGGTTTCGAGTTGTCTCTGTTCTAATTGAGAGTTCATATTATTATACTGAACTTACATTTTATACATTACTTTAATAAGTGTTTTGATAAAAATCGTTTGTTTTTGGTAAAACCAAATGCTTTATTCTGAACTCTAATTGGAGAGCTTGCAAGAAAGAAATTATAATTATACAGCGTTCTACGAGACTTGCCTGTATAAATAATAGTATTTAAAAAAAATGTAAACGAATATTTATTACTAAAGCTAAAGCAGTAATTTCCTCTAATATGAATATTACTCAACTATTGTACTTACCGATTTTGATTTTCTGTGCTTGTTTCTGTTTCCCTCAGACAAATAATTTTTTAGTTTTCCGTAATCCATTATAAAATACTATTTTGATAGAAAATTATTATATCATGTGAATTGGAAGCAAGTTGTTTACCATATTCAACTATTAAAAAAAATATGTTACTATAGATTTAAATAATAAGAAGAACTAATTTAAAGGCTCAAACCTATGGAATTTTGACTTTATTTGTTATAAGTGAATTAGTATTATTGTTTAAAAACTACCAGGTGACTTTTTCTAAATCTTAATTTTGAGTAATTATTTAATATTGTAATTGTAATGGAGGCATAAATGGCGTATAATTGTCATAAGGGTTTAAAACTAAGCTGATGAAATTGAAGAAGGATATATAAATGTAATCTTAAACAATTTCTCCATTAGTTTTGTTTTATAAGAAAAACTTTTATTAGTTAATAATTTCGAAGAACATTTGATGAAAGAGTTTGAGTCTCAATATATAACATATCAAATATTAAAATAAATTGATTCAAGAAGGTCAGAAATTAGGGTAAGTTGGCTTTCCAAACATTTAATTATGGATGATTCAAGTCAGACTTGTGTTCTTCCAATTAGTACTTTACAAATTTGAAAAAATAATGAAGAAAATAGCAACTGGCACATCTTTTTTTCATACATTAATCATTGTAGTATCGTTACTAAACACGAACTATACTAAAATTCATTTTTTCAATGGTAGTTGATTTAAAATATGTTATCAGAATTCGAAAAATATATCTATGTAGGCAGCTGTTAGTATTTGAATGATCACTGGATAAAGATATTATCAAATAATCAAAATTATGTTTAATTATTAGTGACATTATATGCTCTATTATTTTATTCACTTTTTATAAACGAGTCCTTATGTTTTGATCATGAAGTTTAACTGTAAGTTAACAGTAAAATCGGAAAGATGATGCCAACTGGGTGTTATACGAGTTCTTTGATTTTGAAATCAAGTGTAAGTTATGTATATAAGAAACGTTAGGCTATTTTCTGAACGATTTAACAAATTGCGAGAGTGAAAACACGCGAAAAGAAATCAACGGAATATCTTATTCTAATGATGACAGATGTCGAAATCCAAGTGAGTTCTTGTTCTGTGTGATCTCTCTCTGTAATCATATATATTTAATATCTATTGAATTATACTACAAAGTGACTCTATACATTGAATATAGAGAAAGTAACACGAACAGAAAAATATGCAGTCCATATTTAAATATTTTGACTCTCATAGTATATCAGCTTCCTCTAAAGACCACTTCCTTAGGGCAACCATTAATATGGTACAAATATAGAAATATGACCGTTATGTATGTGTTTCCAGTTCGTGCAACTTTGAGTTTTTGCATTTATGTATATCTTTAGTATAATTGTTTTATTGTTCAATTTGTTTTAAATATTATAAAATTATAACAAACAAGACTATATGCTTATCTATAGTTTGATTAAAATATGATCTTTTTGTCTGAAACAGACCTCTAATATGATAAACTATCAGAAAGTGAATATCAACAGATATCATAATTCGATATGTTTAGTTTAATAAAACATTTAAATTTAGTTAAACATTGTTTAACAATAGAATTAAATGTCTCAAACATATTTTCATAAGTTTATTTATAAGCAAACTTGATACTGCAAATAGATAAAATGTATTATATTATATTACTTCAAGCTAAATGTTGAATAGGATAACAAGTTCTAAAATCATTAAAATAAATTGTCTACTTAATTGAATGTAGCATATAATTGAAATTTACATGAAATTTTTGAAAGTATTGTTAAGTGTGAGAATATTTTAGGGATTTTGATTATATAATAGTCAATACACATTGCAAATGGTGACAGATTACTTACTGAAACTTTCAGTATTTGTATTTTTGAAATATTTGTTTATACAATTAAATTTTTTATTCAATATTAGATAAAATTATAATTATTTTTATCATAAAAGTAAAATTACAGATAATTGAAACACAAAAGTGAAAGAATAATTTTTATTATAATAACAGATTTATTCTATACATGAAAAGATAGTAATAAAGCAACTATTGAAATTGAAGCCCTGGTAAAATACCTGATCATACTTCGGAAACAGGCCAACAGAGCGCAGGATAGTAACTGCAGACAGAATCAAATGGGAGGGGATAAGAAACCCTCGTCTGGATTTTGTAGAAGTATGTAAATCGAGGTTTTGTTGTTCTTCGTTTTATATGGTTGCCTCTCCTTCGTTATTGATATTAAGTATACGTGGTAATCTAGGCCGACTTAACAATTTCCATTCAAAACGGAGTGCCACAGTAGTAAGATAAGGGTGTTGTGCCGAAAACGAAATAGGTTCATATCAGAAGATATGCCTTTGGCAGGATTAACAGATCCTGCTGATCCCTGGCATCAGATAAGTGTCAAAGAAGAACTTGAGGTAAAAAAAAATGCTATGGATTGTTTTGCATGTCAAGGTGTCGCCTTAGACTTGATGGAATTTTTTTTGTTTATTTGTGTACTAATAGTACTTTCATTGTAACATGAAAAAAAACTTAGTAGTTCAAGACTTATTTATACTGTTCATAAGTTTAGTTCACCAAGGTTGTATTTCGAAACTTGTTCTGAATCTACAGGTGCTTGTTGGTGGGAACCGTATTGATTTCTCGCTCATGTAACGTTCCACATAAACATTTTCATTTAAATTTCTACAAAAAGAAATCATGATACTGACGGATTTTTATGAGCACTTTAAATAAGTGTTATTATAAATAAATTCATGGCAATATTCATCAATGACTCCTGAATTCAGTTAGATTATAAAATGATAACATATAGGAAACATGTAAAAATGTTGGCGAACCCAAAAAGAATTTGTTTGTTTTCTTGGTTTCGTATATTCCTGCTATTAATAACGTGAGTTAATTTTTATGAGTTGTTGACGTTTCTAGTAACCTGTTAGAAAACACTATACATTAAATTCCTACATAATTTATTAATGAATTTATATTGTGAGCAAGAATTAATTATCTCTGTTACTGTTGTATGGAACAATTGGGTACCCGGAACAATTATTTAAGTGTATTCTAGAAACCGGGGTAAGCCTGAAAGTGTACTTATATAAATATATAGTTGTCAAAATCCTAGGGCTCTACATACTGAATTCTATTACATTTTATACAACTGAAAGATTCCATGAACCTTGCTTTTCAATTCTCTAAATACACATATGTAAATGAAGGAAGACTATACTTCACTCATATTTTACAGGTTCAGTTTATTTTATACTGATTCTATTTTAACAAGCACGGTTAGTGCAGAATGCTTTTAACTGTTTAGTATTCTCATCATTTGTTATTGATATGTTCCTCTAATTTCAATATCTTCATGGATATGAATATTCTATTTGTGTATACCAGTCGTCTAATTGGTAGTTAATAGGTAGATAACTACCTACAAGATAAGAATTGCTAATGACTTCTTTTTTTCGATAAGCAAAATGTGTAAGTTTTCCATTGCATTAAGGGGAATTAAAGGGATTATATGTACATTAAAACTGTTATTATAAAAACCTAACTATTATGAAAAATAACACAGAAAAACTGATAATGATTCTGTTAAAAATTTGATAGGGTACTGGAATATTATTATCAGTCTTAAGATTGATAGTCTGTCTACACTTAAAAAAAATTATCTTGGAATCGTTTATATCGTTATATATGTTGTAATTTCATTATTTTTAAAAGAAGTCTTTTAGAGTCTTCAGTGTAAGTTAATGTTAACATATGAAATTAATCTTTGTAGTATTAGGAAAATAGTATGAACAACTTCTAGTTTTCTATGAATTCAATTTTATCCTCCTATTTTTAAAACGGTTTCCTTTATAAATGCTTTTCGATATTATTTTCAATGTGTTTATGGTATTAGAAATAAACGTGGTTTTATTTTCAGGACAATCTGAACAGCAAGTTTTATATGAATAATTGAAATAAGATAAAAATTTGTGTTTGTGTTACTTAGAAATAGGAAATGTTTTTACTCTTCAGGATTAGTTTATATGTTTCATGTTTTTAAAATTATATATTTATTTGCTTGGAAGTAGGTCTTTTTGAAAACTGAACTGAATTGTAGCCGGAGGTCCCAAATAATTTTTAAACATACCAAGTGGTATTTGTTATCATTTGTATTGAAAAAGTATAGTCAGAGACCACAGTTATGTTTATTTATTTGTGTTGAGTTGTTTACAAAATTCCTGGTGTTATCTGAACTCTTATATAAAAACATAATATTTTTATTTAGTTGTTCTGTATATTTTTGAGACATTACGAACGTAATGTAACATTCTCTTTCCTGATTGATAACTTCTATTAGGAAATTAGAGCTCTAGAAAAGCTTAATATGACTTCAAGAGTTGCTGTTGCTGTATATCATTTAGTCCCCACATCTGCTGGAAAGTGTGCGGTATGCTTTAACAAATTTTATGACTTTTGGAATATAACAAAAGGCAAATCGACGGAAGGAAGTAATATGAAGCTGGTTGAGTTGTAGAAATCTGATATACCTAAACAAGCACAGCGTTTGTTTTACTAAAATGAAAGAATTATTTTGTCAACTTATTTTTCTTTTTTTTTTTATTTATCTTCCTATAATTATTAAAATTACGATTGTATTTACAAATCATGATAATTTTTAATATATATTTATTCTTATTTAAAATTACAAGTACATCAAAAAGACGCTATGGTGAAGTACTGGGACCCCTGGGGATTGTTTCAGCTGTTCAGATTTTGTATAGCTGACTTGTTGAGATGGAGTTTTAATAATGGCAGACATTTATAAGCCTAATTAAAAACCATGAGTACTGAGAATGGAAACTAATTTATTCGTTAACCTGCAATACTGCATTGGGCCATAAAATTGTAACTGTAATAAAAAATAACAACTTGATCTACTCTTGAAAAAAACTAGGTAACTTATGGTTTTATTTACTTTGTCTTGTGTTATCTTCAATGAACTTGAGTAACAACTCTTTTAGCTTCCTTAAATCTAATTTAATATTCAAATATTAAATTTGTTGCATCCAATTAGTCTTTTTTTGAACTAATTACATTTACTTTATTCAGCATAACTTGTATATTACAAACCGTAAGACTATAAGTTTATGAATCACATATCCGCAGGTAGATCCTGTGTTGTCTAAAGTAATGTAATGATTTAAGATTATCATGATTAAATAACTTTTGGATTTCTTTGACTCTAAAAATTAATTATTAGTTGTATATATGTTTTACGACTTTTTAAAAGAATTTCGTCAGTGATGTAATATTTAAGTTAGCATTCTAAGGTTAAGGCCGTAATTTTGTACGGTTCATAAATAGCATCAACTATTTATGAAATAGATATATATGAACAAGATTTCCATATTAGTTGAGTTCAAGTATTTTATGTTTGACAATTATTATGCTTGTTTTTGGAAATATTGGACTATGGTGTGCAGCATGTTGAGGCTTATGTGCTGTATAGAAGGGCTTTTGTCCAATCATTGGACTGTGGACCGGTATTCTCCTCGTTAAAGTGGCGAGTAGTGCTCTCTGCAGTTTATTTTTCTTTTCTATTGGTCAAATCAACTTTTTTTGGTCTTATTTATTGAAGTCTGGTTTGTGAAAATATATTTACACCAAGCCGTTTCGCAATTCTAGAAAGGTGTTGGAGATCACTGGTGTATAATACATACTGATGAAGTATATTGGGTGATATGTAGGTTAAGAGCTGTAATTCAAACAAGCTGACCGGCGCCGCCTTACCTATCTTATCTGCATGTCCTCTTCTTTGACTCCACCATGTTGCCTAATCTCAACTCCTTATCTTCTTTTAATGTATGCTGTATTTATCTTATTTCCCATTAAATATTTTTTTTATTTCCTGCTTCTATTTACTAATCCTTAGTGCTAATAATTTTTCTGTATCATTTACATTAGGGAATTCAGTTTAATATATCCAAGGTACCATCAGTAAATTTATACATTTTGTTGATCTGATGTTAATTTTACCCAAAATGATGAAGACTTTCATTATTCATGTAAAGAGAAGCCCATTAAGTAAAGAAATATAAAAAAAAAATGACAATTTTGGGAAGAGTAACAATGAAGATGGGTGTCTTAATAGGAAATTGAGGTAAACAAGTGTTCAACATTATAACAAAACTGTTGATATGTCTGGAAGTCTCAGTAATAAGGGTGAGAATCTGGATAAAGATCTAGAGAGTATTGGATTTTTGAGAATAATGTTTACTTTTTGTTTAATAGGAATTCCTGAATGTAAACTAATATGTATGTTGGTACATGTATTATTTTGTGACTATTATCAGGGATCGTTGTTGTGCAGTTCCGGTTCAAAAAATAGGGCTCTTCTCTCTCTCTCTCTCTCTCTCTCTCTCTCTCTCTCTCTCTCTCTCCTCTCTCTCTCTCTCTCTCTCTGTCTGTCTCTGTCTCTTTCATGAAATAAATGCTGTTATTCCCGCTATCGTTATGGGACTTAGAAGTAATTCGCATTATGTACTGAGGAAGGACTAATCTGAAGTTTAAAAGTGCACCCACCTGTTATCTAATTGCTTAATTTTGACAGCAAATGTCGGTTGTGGTAGCAATAGTCAGTGATGGAATATTATTTTATTTAGATGTTTTATTAAAGAAGATTGGAGGCTAGTCGGAATTTGGTGTTTGTTGAAAGCCAACCAATCTATCATTATATTCTTTATTTCACTTCTCATGTGAAGACATTAGACTAACCTGGGAATCTAATTATTTTTGGAAAAGTGCCCTGTAAAATTATATGAAATAAATAAGAACAAAGAGAGAGCTTTAACAGCGCAATAGCACCTCATCGACTACCTTGTTCAAATTATATCGTATTCATAAATAGTAACAACACATGTAACTGTGATTACACATGTGTGTATATAAAGTATAATGTGTGTAGTGTACAATTATATACACTATATTATAGTGTATATAAAACACTAATAGATTTTATTAGAATTGAATTATTATTATTGTATCACTGTCCAAATGAATCATATTTTTGAAGTTATAGTTTTTGAGTTGGACCAGTGTAGTGGGTTTAGAATGTTGACTAAATCAGAATACGAGTAGTATGGAAATAGCCGCTGGAGCCTCCTAAACAAACCTCTCGCAGTGTTTGAGGTAAAACAACAGCTACCTCGACATGCTCATCCATTATGAAAGAGTTGCTGTGTTTTTTAAAGATTTAAGATGAATATTTGTATTATTGCTAATAAGTATGTGTATGAGGTAAATCTAAAATAAAAACATTTTAATTTATTTAATAAGTTTCTATCAATAAACATTTTATAGTGGTCACATTGATTAAACTGAAGAATTCCATATTCCTGATTAAAAATACTAATAACCAACATGGGTATAAACTGAAATATTCATATTTTATCTTTGTTGTTATAGGTTTCAGCATAAAAACAATGTTTATTTTTGATAATTAATTCACATAAAACATCTATTCATTTGAATGTTTGGATTCAATCTCATGTAAGTGGTATGCCTACTAGTCAAAGCCCTCCTGCTAAATCATTTTATACTAGTTCATAGTGCATCATGAAGTAAGATAAGATGTGATGTGTTTATCCAGTCATTGTTCTTCGTCTACATGGAAATCCATGAGATTCTCTGCAAGAATTTCTTGTAAACTTATACCGCATGGAGAGGCTGGGTTTGAGAGGGTGTGTATACTGCAGCTTTTCTCAACCTTTTATAACCTGCGGACCAGTACAATTTGTGGTACATTTTGCGCTTTCAACCTTTCAGATACTAAGAACAATAATTCGCCAAATGTTTTTTAAATTAATAACGTATTGGATCTTACCAATAAATCATTTGGAGAATTTTTGTTCTTACTATTTGAGAGGTTTAAAACTAGTTTTAGAAAACTGGAAAAGTTAACAAGGAAACGTGCCAAAATGAAGGTTGGTAAACTATTTAATGATTTATATATAATGTATATATATATATATATATACTAAATGAAGTAGTTAGCTTCAGCTACTCAAAGGGACTACTTCTGCCCGATGACGACGACCGTCGAAATATCGTTGTGAGTCTTTTGTGTGTGTCTTTATTTGTTTTTCTCTTTCCTGTGTGAACTATATATATATAATTAAAGTTAACAGCTAGAGAACACAAGAAAAAGGACGAACACTCACGAATCTCGATTATTTCGGCGTCTTGCCGTCTTCAGGAGAGTAGAAAGAAAGAAAATAAAATAAAAGGAGAAAGAATGAAGGAACGGAGACGTAAATGCGTCATATAATATATATAATATATATATATATATACGTTTCACAGTAAACTATTGATTCAGAGTAAAGGAACGAACACACTAACAGTCTCTAATTTTCGGTTGAACCGTCATCAGGAGAATAGAGATAGGGACACCAAGTGCACTTGAGAAGCGACGTTGGGAGACACATCAACCGTCGTCGCTTCGCAAGTGCGCTTGGTGTTTGCGAACTATTTGACGAAGTGTTGAAGTTGGTTAGAAGCGTTTCAGATGACAGGAGAGATATATTAAGGAAGAGGTATCAAGACTATAAGACCATCTTGTTAATATAATGCAACATATATACATATATTAACTGAGGAGTTCAAAATTGAAGAAGAGTAACACACAGTAAACAAACACACAAACTAACTCTTTCCGTTTATTCAGTGACATATATTAACTAAAAGATACTGTCGTCTGTTGACAGTATCTTGTATTGTGTAATTTGACATCAAATTACACAATGAAACACATAGAAACAATTGACTCCATTCATACCCATAATTTCTACAATCACCGTCATCAGGAAAGGAGTGTTCTCCGTTTGAGGTTTCGGGTGGTTTAGCTCCTAAATCTCTTCCATCTCTTCTGATGGCGATGATTTGTCGAAGTATTGGGGTGAATGCGGTTAGTTCTTCCATTACTTTCTTTCTGTGATATATATATATATATATATATATATCAAAATTCCACTGTAACTGAGAGACTTGCAAGGTTTGTGGCAGAAGTGTGGGCTTTGATTGTTCTGCGCCTATTGTGGTTTGTTCTTGCACCATGTATAATGGTGTAGGTATAATACTTGATGTATGTTTAAATCTTGCACTCTTTTACACTTATTAACCCATTTCTGGAGACTCGGTTTTATATATTTTACATTTGATTGTATGTATAAATATATAGGTAACTGGAGTTTGAGATATGAAAATTTTTTTATTTTATAATTTTCACAGTGTTTTTTTTTCCTTTTTAGTTGTAGAGTTAGAATTTATTAAAGTGGTTAACTTTTAATTGAATTTAATGTTTAAATTCAATTGTAGTCTGGTCCCTGGTTGCTAAAGGTCAATTATGTTAATTAGTTTTATTAAATTAACTGGATTACAGTGTCTATATTAGTGGCATTTTACAGTACCAGGGTATGCTGAAATAAGAATTTTGTTTTAAAACTTGTGTTTATTATTTATCTTACAGGAAATTAATACTGAAGTTCTGAAACTTGTTGAATGTTATTGCTAACTGAATTAATTTTCTTCTAAACAATTTATTTCTTTATGAATTATCCAGAAAGTTTTTTGTTCTATCCTCTTATAACAATATATTATATTTATAGAAATCATTCGTTAAAATAAGTGAAATTCAATTAATAAATTATAATTTTCTTCTTGTTAACTATTTTTATGGATTTCCTGGAGTATATGAGAGATTTATGTTGATGGCAGGTTTGCCTGAGGAGGAAGGTACCCTAAAGGTTTCGCCGACTGTCGTGTGACTAAAGTGAGTTGGTTTATCTTTCACTAACCAAAAGAAACACTGCACCATCAAATAATTCTTCACCTCTTATCAGTAGACCAAGTTGTGAGTTGACCCTCTCCACAGCAGATGTAGATGATCCACCTAGGTGGACCTTCACAGTTCCCTTTGTAGTTCACGTAGCAGTTATTTCACACCTCATTTCACAAGAACCCAACCACTATTAACTAATCTATACCTTTGTTAGTTTTAAATATAACTTGTATATATATGCAAATAATGATCTATTAATCATTAAGTTTATTCACCATAATTCTATATTTAATTTTTCGATTTTGTATGTTTAAACTAAACAATTATTTATGTCATTAAGTCCTTTTCATGAGGTGTTCATCAATGTACCATCTTTTGAAAAAAAAATTCACGATCAGTTTAAATTTTTTAATTATCTCAAATAATTTTAGCAGTCATATAACTGAATATAATGTTTTTATCAATAGTTCCACCATTGTTGCTTCCAATAATCAAAAATTCACGACATGAAAGCAGTGCTAAATTTGAAGTCTCCAGAACTGCGGGAAAAAGTCAGTACTTGTGTTGATGTAAAGTAACTTTTCCGTGAAGCAACATCACTCAAAATTAATCAGGTTCATTTCCAATGCAAAAACCATATATCTGACAAATTTTATCAAGATCCGTCAAAATAGACGATGCTACTAGAAAAAAATGTGACCACAATTTTGTACATAGACACCCACCTTTCACATCGAGACATCATCCTGGAAATATCAAAAATGGATTGAAGAGAACTTGAAACTGTCAGAATTGATTTTCTTTTCAAGGTCTCTCTACTTATCAGTATAGTAAGCAAAATATGTAAAATATCTTTTTATCCTGAACTGGTTATCCTTGAGTAAACATGTAAACAAATATGCATTGCAGGGAAAAAGATAACACTCCGTTTTGATCTAGTTGTTAGGAATAGCGATCATGTGGTGGTATGTCAAAGGGAGATGGCGAGAGAAATATTATGGATTGCCGTTTTTTTTTTTAATTCAACACTTTTAGACTGATGATCAATAAAACGAAAATGATGTCCTTGAATTTCTTTTCGGAGCCTGTGTCAAATAACACAGTTACTGGTATTGTTCACAGCCCTGTTAGTTGTATCTCTGTCTTCAATCACCTTACTAATCCTATCCCATTGGTAATTTTAAAAAGAAAGTTTATTATTAATAATTGTATCATTATTAATCATTTTTATTATCATCATTATCATTTATTATATTATCATCATTAGTCATATTTATTTATGCAAGGTATGATATCCCTTCAACCATTTATGGTATGGACTATATTCATTTGTGTTTGATAGTTTAATTGTAGCCAATCCTGGTTTCTTAGTTACTATTAATGGTAAAAAAAAGTGGGAATATAAGAAGATTTATTTTAAAAGAACAATTTTAGTACTAAATTTTCAAGTATGATATCATGGTTTGGTCAAACAGGCTGTCATTATATTTTGTTTCTTCGTGCTTGAATCTGTTGGTTCAGATTATGCCCCTAAACACTTACAGTTTTTTTTTTAGAAAATTTATTTAATTTTGTTCGTTTTAAAAAAAGTTCATTCTTTTCAAGAGTAGTTGCATGCTTACATTTAAACTTGGTTCAGTGGCTAGAAATTTGTAATTTACATTATTTTATTGTTTACTGTTATAAAAATAATTATCATATGTTTTGTAATATTTTAATTGTTAGATAAAAATCTTGAACTCTAGAGTAACATAAAGTTCATTGATTAAGATAAGAAATATTTACAAAACTAAGGATGTTCTACGAATCGCCATCGATTCTTAAGAAACTCTAAGAAATAATATATCCCTATCTAATTCATTTTCTAAATTGTTAAAAAAAACAAAGGTCTCGGTTTATCAAGTGAAGTCGCAACGAACTTAAATCTAAGGGAGAGAAAGTTATGAAGATCTGCAATACAAAAATAATGATGAAGAATACTCTGAAACCTTGGTTCTTTATTTCATTTTTAATATTTCCACGATAAGCAAATTATCCTGTTAAAATTTCTGTATTTTTCCACCCCCAGGAAAAGTTTTTGAAAACGCTGTCTTATAACATTTCTTCGAAACCATTTTTGTTTGAGTTTTGTTATTAAACATTTTAAGGAATATTTCATGTTTTTAAAACATCATATATATTTAATTCCTTTTACCAAATCAGCATATATCATAATATCTTGATATTTTTGTCCAATAGACAATCGTGATTTTTCTGATTATTTTTGACACAAGTTTTGCTTTATTGAACAGCATTGGGATTCTAGACTTCTTTATTTTTATTGTTTCATATTAAAAGCAGGTGTTTTATTAGGCTTTGCTATGATAGATTTTTTATAGAACTCGCATTTGTAAATCAATTACACCTTGCGCATTAATCTTTCAAAGATTCATTTTAAGTACAACCATCTGTATAACTGTTTTATATTAAGTTATGTCTGCAGTCAATTACTTTGCAGATATTATCCTCTTCTTAGTAGCTTTACAGCGAAGAATTTCTGAACATCGTTTACTCCATATCCTCACTCTATTAATTAATGGGTTCAGAGTTTCATGAGAACTGATTTTTTTTTCTTAATGAACTCAGAAGATATTTTCCAAAACTTTCCTTTTTATGTAGGCATTATCTAAACTTCTTGATATAAGTTTTTGGAGGCTTTGGAATGCTTAGCAGTAATTCAAATATGTGTTCTTTTTAAATGTAAATGCTTCGTAGTTTTTTTTGTCTAGTAAGTCCTTCAACACTGGACATTACTTTGCTGAGGCAGATCGAATGGCGATGAACCTAAATAATGCGTCGATGTAGAGAATTAGTGTTTCTTCCCTTAATGTAATCTTGACATATAAAATTGTTCATAGTTGTGTGGTCAGTTAGTATATTCATGGGTATTATTCAGGAATTCTTCACATAAAGAAGTTTTATTAATAAAACTGTCATGAATGAGAAATGGCTAGTCAACGCATGGTAGTTCATTTTTTGCCTGAAGAAGACCACTATTTGTTCGAAACTTGTTCATTGTTGTATGAATGAAACTTGTTTATTTAATATTCCTGTATAATTGCCAATAAATAAATGAAATAACACCTTGGGCGTGGCCAGGGTCAGTGTAGAAAGTATTTCTTTTTATATTCTTATTTTTTTCTATTTTTGACGTGATAGTTATTATGTATCTGATTTTGTATTGAATAACAATATCGGTTTAACAATAAAAAAAAGTTTATTGTTAAACCGATATTGTTATTCTTAAACCCTAGTGGGTGATAATGTCAGCCGTTTACTGGATTTTTGTTCGATCGGTAATTCTCCATTGAAAGACCTAAATTTTGCCTAACTCAAATGCATTTCGATAAGGGATATTTAACGAGTACCTGACATTGTACAGGCTCGGGACCGGCCGATTAACGTCCTCTCCGAGGGACGACATAGATTTATTCACCTCCCGCGTGAATAAATAGAAGGCCAGGTGGGGATCGAACCCAGATTACAATCCCAGAGACGAGTACGTTAACCACTGAGCTAACATGGCTCGTTTGGTAGGTTGTAGTCGACCATAGTTGAAAACTTGCTTTTTTTGTTTTCTATTAATCCAGTGAGTAAGCTGATGAACGTTAGCACTGAATATGGTGTCAGTTGATATGGACTATGCGGAACACTTGTGAGAGGACAATTCATCATTCAGAGGAATCGATAATTTGAATTAAATAATTATCATTTAAAGAAATCGATAATTTAATTTTTCAAAACTCTTGTTTGCAAAACTTCACCGGAAAACTTTCAAAGGACTGAGTTGCCTCCGCTTGAAGTTGGGTGGATATCGTTTGAGAGTATCTGTACAGTACCAATGGGCTCACTAAGTGCATGTTTTTTTTGTATATATTTATTGAGTATACATATTTCTACTTATAGGTTTAAATATAGCATTTTTGGAACAATGCACTATTCCTTAACGCAATATTTATGCCACTATTTCGAGAAAAACTTTTGACAAGTTTTGATGGATGTAAGAATTTGTTGTAGTTCAATATTCTTCAGTTTTATAACATTGATAAAGCCTTAGCTTCACACCAATGAAAGAATTGTTGTATTTGGAATTACTGGAGATCATACTTCAGAATCATATTTCAATCCTGAAGAGAATGTTAGCGAAATACTCTTTGACTTTTTTGATAACCTATTGAGAAAAAGAAGTATATTGAAATTTATGTGTTACCTTAAAATATGTTTAAAGAAAAAATATCAAAATGTTATTGAAATTCTTCGATGCTTGAATGAACTGAATGTTTGCAATGAATATAGTAGAAAAATGTATCATTAGCATTTAGGACATACTTAAAAGAGTTCATATGACAATGAACTACAGGAACAGTTTAAAAAAAAATATTATCCCGCTTTTACTCCATATGTCATAAAATGTACTTCATTGCTTTTAAAGTTAGTTTTAGATGAAAGTTTTTGAATAATATTCCAACTTTATGGCAGTTGGAAGAAACATATTCATTATTACGATAAAAATGAATGGGATTGATAACGAGATGAATGAATAATAATGAGTTTAATAAGAACTTCTTAAAGATGGAGAGCCCTGAAGATAGTTTTCGATGTGGAGATGTAGCTTGATTATAAAAGACTGAAACGCTGGTTATCCCAACAGATGGTTCTTTGTTTTTTCTGAAGGCGACTTTAAAAAGTGGAATTATTATTTCGCTACCAGTGTTTGTTTTGTAAACCTTTTCATAATGAAAATGTGCAGAAAAGATCTTCTATTTATTGAATGCCCAATGAAGTAGAGAAAGAAATAAATTGGATGTAACAAGAATAATAAGCGATTTGCAATGTAAACAGAGTGATCGTATTAATTGTACAGAGTTTTACATCTATGTTAAACAAGACAAGTATTTATTAAAGAAAGTGTCATTATGAACAAAATATAATTACCAATTGCGAGTATTTAATCGGTGTTTTATTTATCTTCTTTGAAGTGTATTTTCGAACTTGCAATAAGATTAAAATTCAACAGGACTGAATATTAGTTGCAAGATACATACAAATTTATAAGCCAATTTACGTTGGCAGTGCGAGTTTAATTTGAACCTGAAGAACTGACCGAGTCCAGATAAATTTTAATTTTGTTTCTATTTCATAGTCGATACTTTTATCAATATAAATACCGACTTATTTATATGGTTTACATATATATATATAATATATAAATATAATATAATATAAACAATATTGGTCAATTAGGGTTCGGTCAGTCTTCAGGTTCAAATCAAACTCCCAAGGCTGACATTGTAATTTTATTTCAAATCTTTTTCATTGGCTTACAAAACAGGAGAAAATAAGAAATTATTAAGAAATGGGTCAATAATTATATAGCAAATATTCAAATAATCGTACCAAATTTAAAGATGTCAACGAAAATAAATTTTGATAAATATACGAACTTTACAGAATTAAGCAATTTAAAAATGAAAAACTATTGATTTTACTTTAGAAGAGTAATAAGTATGAATATGGAACAACGGTGTTTACCCAACTGATTCTTGCAGCATACTGTTGGTAACAAGTTTTATTCATTAACTACGAAACGAATTTTCATTAAACACCCAAAAAACCATTCTTCACTAACATTAAAAAATTATATCTATTTTAATAGAAATCTCTGGGGAAATCTACAGAATACTGCTGAGTATACACTGTCCAAATTGGCTATAGTTATTTAATCAATGGAAGTTTGATCGTTTTTAATGTGAAGCATTTCTAGCGGTTTTCTTCTTTGTTCATCTTGTTATTTATCTATCATAATTGCGCTCTCAAAGTAAAGGTGTGACGCTCGCTTTATGTGTAAAATGCAGGGCAGTTGCATTATTTTTTATATGTTATTACTGAATAACTATGTTGATATAGTCGGTTGTTCAGAAAGTGGCTCATTAACCATAGTGTCTTTTGACACATTTATTACTTTGAACATTCTAAATGAAATTTCTTTGCAACTCTTTCGGTACTTATACTTTTAATTTTGAAAAAGGGGATTTTACATATTAACGCTGTTACTTTAGGTGCAATTGGTTTAAAGATCTGCGAAATCCCTTAAAATGTGCAAATTTGAAATATTGCTTGTTCGAACTTCCAGATTAATGCTTGCATCGTTTGTATGTTTTGGAGTCTTCGAGATCTATGGTACAGCAAAAACGTCCAATTAAGTTATTTCGGTAAGAAGTTATAATTTGCATAAGTAGGAAATCTGGAAACATGGTTACAATGAAAAATGAAAAAAGGATTATCAGCAAAAACAATAGTTTTATTAGACGATGAGAAAAATTATTCAGTATTCATGAGATTCGTCATCAACATGTTTCTTAATGTTATTTGTAATTTTATCTGAAATTCTATTAACGTTATTTGTTTTATTATTTATTATTTTCATTATATTCCTTTTACTATATTTAGTTTTATTAATGTATTTTTACTTTTATCGCTTCTTTTTTTCTATTTTTTCCTTTTCCCTCCTTTTTTGTCAATGACACTGATTGGTTTAGTGGACTTACCTCCTCCTAGTCGTTACTGTTTGTGGAGCGGGCAACTTCTTCTCCGAATAAAGACGAGAGCAGAGATATGGAAATGAATTGTGCCAATTTTTCCTGTGTCTCCGAACGTTGACAGGAACATCGTGGAAGTACATTGATCCAAAATCGCTTTGAAACACTAAGGCAGGGTAACGTAGAATTTTAGATTAAAGTTTCAATTGAGGTTACAGCTAGGTGAATTGGACACCTTGGAAACCTGGTACTGGTTTTACATATGAATGTTCACTCCAACATTATACTAATTCTACTACCATATCTGTGTTTTTTTTCTTTAGTTTTAAATCTTATATATTTCCTATAGTTTGTCTTCTAACTACTCGTATATTGTGTTTAATTTTATAGTTACTGTCAGTTTTCTTATGCAGTTTACAAGTCTCCTTCTAACTGTTTTCGTTTCCTCCTCTGTTCTTCTAAGTAACCTCCTATCTGTATTTCATTTCAGTTACTCTTTGGTGATATAATATGTAAGGCTCAGAGCATTATTGTTTATTTTTTCTCCTGTCCTCTTATCTTTTTGATGTGTTAAACCTTATAAGCGTATTGATTTTATTTTTTATATCTTCAAAAAAAAAACACTAGAAACTCTGAACTCAATGTATGTTACAATGAGTTGAAATATAGTCGTGTTTACCCTTGTCTCTGCTTGAATTATTTCTTAGGACTCTCCTTAATAGCTCTTGAGCTGAACTCTATTTGCAAGCCTTATTTATTCAGAGTGTTCCGTTGTTATGGATATTGTATCAAAGTAGAGCATGCAAGTTCATTTTAATTCAACATTCTAAATGGTTGTATCAGTAGTCATGTTTCTGCCTTTGTCTCTGGCATTAAAAATTATCTCTAAAAATATTATTCCTTTTCTTTGACCTTAATTTATCTTGTTGTTTTCTGGGTAACTTGAGTTACATTTATTCCGCTTATTCTGTTCATACATATATGTAAAATTTTCTGCAGTAGGTTTATGAGAAATATTTCAGACAAAATTGTTGATTATCATGTATGTTAGGTGGTTAGATATATTGAAAGTAAAGCCGGTTTGTCTACTCCTATGAAAAGGAAAATAATTGTTTCGTTAACCGTTTCTTTGAGAGGTACTAAATATGCTTAGTTAATAAACATATTGTTATATGACATACCTCACTTGTGGTAATTTCTACTTGATTTTTTCAATTGTTTCATTTACTGTCTTTAAATGATGACGGAAGCAATTGGTCGCTAACAGAGGTTGATATTACTTTCGTTTTCTGTTTACTACCGTGCCCTGTGATCTGTTAATGATCCTAAACCAAGTTACACTGAATAAAACTTTCACAATCACTTCGGCTTTACTTAGTTTGTCGCTGTTTTTTGATTAAAGGGGAAAAGGAATCACTATCCTTCAGCGATTCCTTCTCCTTTTGGATGGGCAAATATATGAAGAGTGAAAATTAAAATTAATGTTTTTTTTACGGCGGAGATGAGGGGGACCATCCACAACCAATGGCTAGTGTTAAATTGGTTAATGGTCTTAAACGTTAAAGAACATTAGTTTTGGCTGAGGACCTCTCTGGGCACGTAGCAGTTTCTCTTACACAGGAAATCTAAAGATCCAACGAATGATTCTCGCTGATCTTGGAATGAAAATCGGCTTACCTGTAGAATCCCTAGGTGTCAATTAATTCTGATAAAGCTGTCACGCACTGAGTACCATGATAACTCCCTGTAGACAACAGGTGAAAGAAGAAAGTGCAGTTTAGCTGCCTTACGCACCAGCATATTCATCTGGAGTTGGGGTCGTCACATAAATGAGTTAGGTTATGACTTACTACCGCATATACGTAACGTCCGTCTTAATTCTCTACAATTTTTTTCGTTTCCCAATATGAAAAATCGATCGCATCTAATAAATGTACCACCTAAATTACAAAACTCGACAAGTCTTATTTTGTTGAAGAAGGGTTAAGAAAATGTAATGAGTATAAAAAGGGACTCCGATGAAAAAAAAATGCATTTTTAAAAAAAAATAGTCTAACCTAACCTAATTTGAACACGGAGATATAGAAAGAGAGGTACCAAAACTAGCAAAAGCTGTTTATTTATATTTTGTATATTGAATGAATCTGTGGCTCTTCCATATTTTGAACTAGTCTATCCCCATTTTATTAGACTGTTTAACTCTTCAAAACAATTCTTTCTGTTGAACGTTATACTCGTGTATGAGTGTGCAATATTTCATTGTGTTTGATCGTGTAACTCTAAAACATTACACTATCAGTATTTAGTTCTTAAGTTAATTTCATGACTACTGATATCATATCAAGTATGTTAGCACCATAGGTAACTGGGCGCATTGTTTGTATGACCAAGCATCATCCCTACACGTCCTTTCCACCCGTCATCGGCCTCACACTTTCATATTACGATCCTGTTCTTGGATGAAGAGTTATCAGTCAGTTATGTATCTGTGTTGCTATTCATTTGCTAATTTACTATTTGATGGTTTACTTAACTTTTATTTTTACTTTCGGTTTTTGCTATCTTCATCCCTGTCCAATCAGTATTCTAAATGTTTTCATCGCCGTAACAACCTTGAAGGTTTGTTTGTTAGGTATTTAGTCTATTAGTTAATGATTGTTCGTTGTTTTGTAACTAAAAAAAGTGTCTAATGTATTTTTTGTGGTAAGTTTCTGTCCTTTGTGTCCTGTGAGAAGATAGTGCATGCCCTTCTTTTTATATCTTTTAGTCTTGCAGTAATGTTTAAAATGTTTAAATCTATAAAACAGTTTAAGGGGAAAGTAATAAAATAATAAAAGATAAAATAACTGTGTGACGGAAAAGGTATCTGTATAAATTAGCTACAGTCTTGATTACAAACCTAGTGGTTATTGTGTGGAAATGTCTTCCTTATCGGAAGCTTAAGAGAGAAAGCTAAGAAATAAGCTTTCATAGTCGATTGTGTGTGCTTCATGCTACAGGGCAGGAGTAGTGTGGTGAAGAAGGGTCAAGCCTACACTGAACAAATCTCAAGTGTATGATTTAACTAAACAATATCATTATTACAATAATTTGGTTTTTAAAACGTTACGCCAATCATAAAAAAATAAATATTTAATTTTGAAACTCATCTATGAGCGATACAAGTGTTCCTACTAAAAAAGTTTTATAATTTTTTTTACTTTACTGTAAGTGAATATAGTGATAATGGAAAAATGGAATTGGTGAATAGTATTAATATATAAATGGATTAGTCCATGATCTGCAGAATAGATTACAGCAATATTGGAAAAGAAATAATGCAATTATTTGATCTACCACAGTTGTGAAGACTGAAAGATGCTCTCAGAGAGGAGTCCTGTCGCTCCTATTCTAGTGATTACTTGTGACTGACCTGCTCAATACTCTATATAATGATGGTTATGACACTCAAGGATGTGTAGAAGACCGTTTATTTGAAGAAGAGTAATGCTTGTTGGTACTGCCTTTCCGATGATCCAGCCAGCTCCACAAAATTTTGAGAGTGGTAAAGGAGACATGCCCGGGTATATATATATATATATACATAAAACGGTTATTATACCTTTCTGAAGGAGAAAAAAGATTAAATTAAAACCATCAAACCATACTCATGGTGGTTCTTTTGATTAAATTAGAAAAACCATTTCGTTTTTATGAAACATCTCCACTTAGACATTTATATCAAACGTGATTAATTTTGGTTTATTTTACTAATGAAAATGCTGTGGATTTTTAAATATAAAAAAAATAATTAGAATGGAACATTAATAGTTGACCTCTATGTTGGTTAGATAGTCTACCCTTGGTAGATTATTTTACAGGGACTTTGAAGTGATTGAAGCTTTGGATAGTCGGATTGAAGCATTCAATAAAAGTGTTGTAATCTGATATATAGTCGGGACATAAATTAATTGTGAAAACAGTGTAAGTGATTTGATTTTCATGTGAGTACCAGAAAACAAAAGAATACCTGCGAATGAGTGTGCAAACAATTTGGAAATGTTTGTAACCATACAGACTTTTTGCAGTTTCGAGAATTTTTGCATTCCTCACCTCAGATTTCACCGAGTGAAGCTGACAAAAGATCTAGAAGAAAGCAGTTAAAAGGTGGTGGGAACAACTGGGTCCAACTGAACTCTTACTGAACTTACATTTTTATAGAATACTAAATCTTTAAAGGGTGAATTTAAACGTACATGTAGAGCATTTATTAGAAATTTGTTTACTTAGCTCTGTGAATGGAAGTTGTATTTGACATTATATATGAATAATGCGAACTCTCCATCTAGAAGAGGTAGAAACCTTTGACTTCATTAAATCTGAATGCGATGCAATCGGATTGGAGAGGATGAATCTTTTGTCAAATATTGCCTACAATTATATAAGTAAGGGACAATTCTCTGTGTACATTTATGAAGGTCATTAAAGAACTTAAAATCTCAAGGCGATTAGTTACAATGGGATGTACAATATGAGAGTTATGGTCGCGGAGAATACGAGGTCGATTATATTCAGGCCCTCACATTAATAATTCTAATAACCTGTCAGATTGATCAATCATTTCATTTTTCTTATTAATAATAAAATGTTTATAGCAAAATGTAAATAAATTGTACAGAATTGATTAAACTAGATGTATAGCCACATTAAATGAAACGAAAAATTAGCTGGTTGTTAACGATTTTGACATTATGTTTACTTATAGTGTAGTTTAGTCTAGACCACTCCTGATTTTTTTTGAAGACTGATCTGTTTGGTGAAATAATTTTTTTTATGACATTATACAATTGATGAAATCAGAACCGTAAAATAACTAATAGTTACTGCTTCCAACTACCATCAACTGGTTGTTCTATTTGTGAATAATTTAGCTCATTTGGTATTTGACATCACTGGTAGTTATGAGCAATAATGCAACATTATTGGATTAATAGCAACTGTTAAAAATTACTATTTTCTCAATACATGTGTGTAACCGTTAATTGAAGTATGAACAAATATCTTTTACCATGATTTACATTAGTTGTATGTGATAGTTCAGTTTTAACAAATTCGTATTCATCTGAAGTATTGGTTAATTTTTTTTTACAAAAATGACTATATATCAGCATTTCAAGAAAAAAAACTGTTGATTTTAATTATTATTATTTAATATTAACAGTTATGTTTTTTCGGGGTTGAAGCCGTGGCAGGTCTGAAAAATAACTCTTTCGGCATGGCTGTCCGATTGTATATTCAGTTTTCCCATTTTGCGCGCCAGTGTTTTCAAAGATACTGTTATGTTTTTATGGCTCTGTGATAGTTTCTCAGACTCCATGCGACAGACACGTGCTGTCTGTTATGGTTGAATTATATTTGTTTTTAATGTTCGTTCCTTGCGAACTCCGATAAACTTTATCAGTGGTTAAAAAATACTATCTGGATTGTACTATTTATCTGGATAAGACATTGATCACTTTCATTAAGAGTATCATCCACACAAGGACTGAAAGATACATTCTACAAAGGGTGTAATTGGCATTTTATTATAATTTTATACCTTCTTCCAGTTGTACTTTGCTCTTGTTTAGAAAATAAATATAAACAAGTGAAATAATCTGTGCATTTATAATGTTATGTTTTTATTAAAGGATTTTTTCGCTAATATATGTAAAACTAGACAGTAGTGAATATATTAAATTTGGAGCATTTTACAATTGTGGTTCAGCTGCAGAATTATATTTTAATTTCTTCATAAACAGAGAAGTCCGTCTTCACGTTCTTACTATAGAAATATTTACTTTCACAGACTATATAGAAAATGCCATACTGTACAAACTTTGATATAGATGTATATACGGTTCTGCGAAATTCACAACTTAACTACGTGGGTTGTAGAATATTGGGAGCCAATGATGATATAGATAATGGTTGTTATATGTATTGATTTTAACTGAAGGAAACCAAATAAGGAAGGTCCATGGAACTTACCATATTTATTTTCTAAAGACGTTTTCTATGGATATTTTTTTGCGAAAGCTAAAGCTGACACGAGAGTACAGCACAAGGATGCATGCTTGGCTGTCTGAAGGTTGAATGTATGTATCTAATCATCAACCTTCTCTTTAGGTGATAGCTTGGAAAGGAGAAGAGAATGCAAGATATCTTTTCTCGGTAACAAAGATAATGTTGGGCGTTTTAGGAAAGCATGTGTTGTTGAATACATATCTAAAGAGTATGCCATTTATGTAACTTTTGTTAACCCATAAGCCTCCAAAAAGAGGGCTCTGCTAAAGCTTTATGAATTTCATAAGTGCAATGTATTTCCATTTATGGTAAATCACATTTATTAAACGTCTCTGTTTAATTATTTGCTACTATTTTTATTTGTGATCTTTGACATTCCTTTATTTGTACCTTTTATTTACATTATGAATATTTGATTGCATTAGCACATTCAGGAGCCAATCAATCCTGAACTGATACAGCTGACAGATTTGGCTTTGTTTGTGATATCGAGAACTTAAACTGTGAACTTGTGGATAGTTAGTACTTAAAATATCAAGAGCAAAGAGGAAATAAATTTCAATGGTAACTATAGTGGGGTAAATACCACAAAATTACGGTTTGCACAACTAATGGTGTTCAACTAAGTAATAGTTCTTCTTTCGATTCATATGTTTTAAAACTAGGATCTGTTGGCCAGGATTTATTACTTGTAGTAAAAGTCTTACAATTTACGACCGTTCATAAATATTTCCAGTGTTTTTTGAATGTTATGTTTTGTGCAGCGAGGGGAAGTTATTATTTCGGTTAGATTCCTTATTACTATCTATTTATAGTTTTAGACAAAGTTGGGATTAATAATTGTTATTTAGCTTTTTTATTACTTTCTAGTTGTAATCATAGGTTTGTATGTTATTGATGTTTGTATTGTATTTTTGTTATGATGCTGCAGTATTGATTGTACATGGGTTTTGTATACGAAAGTGGTTATTAAAAATCAGGAAAAAATAGTTGTGTAAGATAAAATATCCGTTCGGTGTACGTGTCTCCTAAGTTAACAAATGGATAGTTATCGCACTGGATGTAGGGCTAATGTCATTAAGATATGAACAGAAATTGTAGTGCATGTTCTTTTCCACTTAGACAGTGCAGATGAAATGGAAATGATTGTCTTCCATATTCTGCTATCATGTTTAAGAGGCAAATGATTTATTTTGGCTAGAGTTTTATCCGACTCTCTTTATGTTCATATTTCTACGGTGTGACTCATAGGAAAGGAATGATTTTCAGATGCGAATGATTTGGGTTATTTTAATGACACACAGACTTCAATTTGATCTGGCACATGATGTCCTTTTGCCCGTTGCAGATTTGGAGTCGTTTCTCAGTGTGTACATTGCCCTCTGCAACATTACGTGAAAAACATATTCTGATACCGCTGTACCTTATCACTTTAGTTTTTTGGATAGATCTTTGGTGTAGGTCTTGAGAGTTCTCTTCTATCACCCAGTGCCGATAATTCCACTTGTTAGCGCAATTGAAATGGAAATGCGCTTAACGGACAGATGAGCATTGTCCATTAGAACATTTCTCAGAAAACTCTTTGTGTTGGGCAATAAAAAAACATGTTGGTCGTTCACCATTTCTAAAATAACTGCTGTACAGTTAACATACGTTGAATACACTATGTTTTAACACTCCTGGACCTGAACCGCATTGTTTTAGCTGTTTGACGGACAGCTGTCGCGCATTCTCTCACAGTTGTTCTTTCCTCGTTTTATTCATCTGACTTAAAAAAAAAACGTATAAAGGTAAGTATTAGCTGATTCGTGCGAGGAGCGTGATAAGTAGGACCAATGACCAGCTGCAAAGCAGGTTGTATCAAGTGCCAGGACTGATGTTTTCTATTTTTAGTCTGACTGTCCAGTCATATAAAAAGTAAATAATAGTTCGTTTACTGAGAGTATGTTTCGTGGTCGTGTGGTCTTGTCTTTACATAAGTATTACAAAATACATTGTGTTGTACATGATTTCTCAATCAATAACCGTGCAAGCCACATTTCACTCGCATTAACTTTATTCAGTTAAATACAAACAAAATTTGGTTTATAATGAACAGTATCATTTCAATGTGAATTAGCTTATTCAGGTTGTAAAAGAAACAAAAATACTTCAATATTTCCCTAATGTTGCAAAACTAAGTGAGGCAATGAAAGTTCAGAGATTTCGCTAAAAAGTTAGTGGCAAAATTAAAAGCCACTTATGTATTAAAATTGGTTTGTCATTTTCCTTTCATTGTAAATTATTTAGATTGGTTTAAGTTAAGCTTGGTAGTTTTTTTTGTCCACAAAGAGAACAATGCCTTTACTGATATTCTAAATACCATAACGTTAAATATTATACTGATATTTTCTTTTCCCACATGAAAATAATGAAGTTCAAAGGAAGTTAGGGACTAAATCTCCTGTAGCAGGGGCAAACGTTTTGTACTGACAATTATATCCCCTGTTGTATTGAGTACATCACAAGTATGTTAATGATATATTTTTAATACTATATTTTTAAAATTACTTTAACGCATACTTAATAATTTTAGTGGAATCATGAGGAATGATGTATAAAATAATTAAATTCTGGCACCTGATTTGAAAAACGTTACAAACTTGTGAACCCCATTTAAAATTATCATTAGTGCTATGAAGATTTAATTCTAAGTTCGGAGTAGAAGTCAAACTGTCGCTTAGTATCTGGTGATGAATTATCAATAGTCGGTGAAAGCTTCAAGCATTTTCTAACTGTTGAGCACTGTTGAACAAAACAATTCTTGAGGAATTAGTAAAAAAAAATTACAGTAAACTTGCTTATAGGAGGAGAAATGTGAGGACTAAAATGGAGGACTTAAGAAGATTTTATAAACACTTTTCATGAAATTATTTACCTTTTTGGAATTAATTGCTCAGTATTCTTTGCTAATCCTCTTAGCCTTTTCGTATAGAAGAATTTGAGTAAAGCATGGATTTATTTATTTATTCCTTTGAAACATGAACTGTTTCATTGAACTGCCCCTTACTCTGTTAATTAGTTTCGTAATCCCGTGAAAGTTGTTTTTGAATTATCTTTTTCTTAACTAAACAGTAATATCTACTGAAATTACTCTGTCAGACGAAAATTATGAGCTTTAGACTTATGGGATTAAATATGTTAAAATACTGCTTGGATTTTAGAACATTAGAAAACTGAACTCTCAGCTCTATTTGGTAGGGTTCAGAAAGCCAAAACAGGAATCTGAATTGTAACTGGTACCATCAGCGTGCTTAAATGTAAGTCATATATTGTATAAGTGAATTTTCTCCTATACTTCAATTAAATATGTGTTTTTTACATCGAAATGTACATAGATATTTTTTGGATCTATAATTCTGCAAATTTCATTAAATGATAAGTGGTTCTTCATTTAGTTACTGTAGGTGTTTTACTCATCTTGGGAATACGAAGGAAATGTTTCAATACAATTGTAGAAAAAAAGTGCGCATCCAACAGATAGAGTCGTCAAGTTACATCAGGTGTTGGGAAGGAGCTAATTTATCTTTTATCTCTCCCCTATCTTGATCATTACGTGTTCGAGACGTGCCCTTTTTTAAAACTATTTTATCTAGAAATTGTAAGTTATTTTCACAGTATCACTAAATATTATGTTTAACCGTAATATTAACTAAAATGATATTACTGTTGAAATATCAATATAATTGTTTTACGTTTCCAACACCTTTGAAGTCTATTGAGTTTGAATATTTATATACAAGTTGTTAAATATTTATCTAGAAATTTATAGAAAATTTTGAATTCTGAATATTTGCCTGCACAATAATCGTGTAAAGTAAGTTGTGAGACCATGCGAAAGCGATGATTTGCTGGTAGTGCAGTGTGATTGAGCCTCCAGTGCTGGTGTGTTGGAGGCGAGAGGTTTGGAGTGGCTAATGGGGTTTGGTGTTCCAGACGGGCAGCTCCGAGGACATGGTGGCGGACCAGCAGTCCCAGGTCAGTCCTTCCTGCATGACGCCCCCGCCCTTTCCTCTCTTACAACCTTCCACTTTTCACACGTTTTTGCTCCATGACTTTTTCAGTCTTCTTTTAACTCCCACTAGCCATACCCGCACAGTAGTTGTCCTTCCATCGATGTTGTTTTCGCTGTTGGTTTATGAATGCTAGTGTGTTGTTGTAATGTCACTTGTAAAGTATTATGTGGAGTTCGAATAAAAATGGTTACATTTTTCAGTAACCATTATTCTTTTAATCTTGTTAATTTACGATTTCTACGATTTTAGTAAATAATTTCGTAAGACATGACCTATGTTCTCCATTTTCTCCTTGTTAAAAATGCATGTTTATTTCATGATATGATGGTGTTCCTACGAGCACTGGGTTCATTTAAAACCCACTTTATCTTAGAGTGGGTTTTAAATAACATCTCTAAATGTTTCCAATAAATCTGTTTACAGTACTATTGTAGCCCCTGAAAGTTTTACTAAGCAACTGGCATAGTTTATCCGTGAATGGTAATTCACGCAGACTGTTCAGTAACCTTCAACTGTTCTTAGCAGCTGATGACGATTCCACTCAAAATGCTGCTCTATTCTTAACTAAATAGGTGTATTCGAGTTATGGAAGTCCTTAGTATACGTATAAGAGCTTCTGGGTAAATAGTATTTCTTTAGGGATGTGCACATTTTTTTAATGGAGTTACTCTATTTTGTCAATTGTAATGTAAATAACTGACATTTTTTTAAACAACTGCTGAACTCTTGAAAGGTGAAATATTGGCGCTAATAATGAAAGAATCAGTAAGCATTGCCATTAATTACAAACTTGATTTAAAAATACAATTATACATAATAAAATCAAAGACGTAGTTAACCACAACAAAAAGGTTGGTAACAGTCATTGAAATATACTATTAATCAGGTCATTAAGTGCTATGAAGAGTACGTATAAGCCTTATAGTGTGTGATGCGTTATCAGTTAGGGGCCTAGAAGTGTTTTCGTAGTTATATATTGCAATATATTGTTTTAATATATTGCAATTTTGAATATTGGTTCAAAATTCATGAATTTTATATCGTGAAATTTCATATGTATAAATTACAAAAAGAGTAATAAAAAATAACATGAATGATCTTTGATGTAAACTAAGGTAAAACACCTTTCCCATGATGCAGTATTGCCCAAGTTCAAGATGTTAATCTCCGCACCAGGGCTGTGAAATTCCATTAGTCGATTCAAAGTTGCTGCAACTTTTAGAGGTATTACGAAATTTTAGGTACCCGCATGCAGTGTGTATCTAAATAAATTTTAGAGGGTCCACATAACTTGTGAATCTTCCGTTTAGAAATGTTGGCAGTTTTATTACTGTGCCTCAAGTATTATTGAAATAGTCAAAAAAGGAAATCCATGGAACTAAAAAGTATATAAGATTAAATATTAAGTTAATCTTATGTATATATAATAGGTACTCGTGAAATCAAAACCACCGTCTTTACGACAGGAAGAAATTGGACTAAGAGCTTCCAACCAAAACAACTAATCATCTTCAGAGTCACACTTGAACATATATATATATATCAAAACAAACAGATACATTTTTAATACATGTATTATAATTTTAATTCAGTTACTCTAATTGGAATAATTAATGGGTATCGTGTTAAAGTTTGTTATAAAAATTATTCCAACTTTTCCTCATAAAAAGATTATTTTATAAGTATTATTAAAATTTATTTCATACATAAATAATCGTTGAACCTATGATTATAATAAAGATAAAATATTGTATATTTTTTTTATATGTTAAGAAATATCATTGTTTTTACATTTTACTTTTGTTCCTTCTTTAATACATTATAAAAAATATATTAAATTATAAAATGTTCTGGATACATATAATTTTATATTTATTATTATGTTGTTTGGTTGCTATAATAATTTTATAAATTACATAGTTTTGTAAATTTTCGTAAGTGTGCATGGCTGAGTGCATATTGAGTACTTTAGAGTGCATATCTCCTGCACTTCTGTTAACTGGTGCACCTTTGATGTATTACGTTAATTTCTTAATACATTTCATAATTTATTATTTTAATTTTTTTGTTGGAGTTGTTTCTCGACTTAGTAGCAAACTGCATGATAATTATCTGAAATTTTAAGAAATTTTTTTAAATAATGTGTTGTAATTTCCTTGTATAATTCTATTTATAATACTTTAAGTTCGATTTATTAGAAAAGTTCATCTAAATAAAATAGTGTTTAAGTATTATATTTATTTGTTCCATTAGAAATTTCAGATTTCTAAATTATATTTTTCTTTTCATCATTTAATTTTTCATTTGTAATTCTCAAGTTATTGTAAACACAAATTTATGTAAATAATTTAGCAAATACAAGTGTATGACAATCCATTATATCATTTTATATAAAGACACAAAAAGGTGGGGGTTGTGTTCAAAGTTTCACACTTTATAAATAAACTTTAGTATTCATCACTCAGTAGTTGTGACAAGAGCTTAATCGATTAATATTGGTAGCGATATTGATCAATGTGCTAGACTTCTTCATGCCGACTACTCAATCGGTTTGTACTTCGTGTTGGGGCCATGTTTAGTCTCTGAGTGAAGGAAGAACCGATAATGCGACATTTATCTAATTTACTAGAAATATTGAATTATGGAGAGCAGCTGTTTCATTTTTCTGTTAGTTAAATTATGCATACCATACCTGGCTGACAATCATTTCTCGATTATTTTCGTATTTCCTACGGTATATTAATTCTCTATTCATATTATAAATTTGTTTTATTGCTATCAGTTCATGTGGAAAATGCTCTATTATCAGATTTACGGAAGGAGAGAAAGTTGTTAAGAGATATAGCTGGCTATTATGTCGCTTGCGAGCCGCCTAGGTTTTCCCTGAATAATACCGGTCATTGAAGATCACTGAGTGCTATTCAGGCACTCTCCTTTCTGATCACTTCCGTAGCTCCAAACACCACCCCTGAGGAGGTCGGGTATACGTAGTGTTACCTCTGTAGTCAGACCTCTGTTACAGTGTAAGTTTTCATTGAAATTACTTCTTTTTAATTTAAGACGATCAATTGTAAATGTATTCCATAAAATACAAGAATATTAAGAAATAATGCCAGTTAGAATAGTAGATTGGTGAACTTTAACACCTGTCAACGCCTTTGTTAGATTTTTATTTTTGTCTGTTTTTTAATTCAATCAGTTGACAGAATACTACTAGTGATTGAAATATATATTTTACAGAATCTTGGATAGTATTGCAAAATGTTAACGTAGCGGAAAGTAAAAGTAGATTGGGACTTATAGTATTACAAAGTAAGAGGAAGAAATCAAAGGTTAACTTTCGAAATGCAGTGTATTTGCAAGGCTTCATATAATGCCACTAAGCGAGAAAAATAACCTGCCTTCAAGAATACATCATGCAGTGAAATACCCTTCTTATATTGTCTACAACTTCAGCAAGTATTACATAGTATTGACAATGTAAACTATTATTATAGTGTATTAGGGAGAGAAGAGTATAAAAGTGTTGTATGATTTTCGCTTTTTGACCATTTTTGTGGTTATTTATATATAATATTAACGATTGTTTTCACGTCAAAAGATTTACTTCGTGAACAGTTTCGGAGTTATTGATGTGGGTGTTCAGAAGTTGATTGAATTTGCCGTATAAAGATGTGGGGGCTTGCGACTGACGACCTGCAAAACCAATGTGAAGGCGCGTTTCCTTGTTGTCCTCCCTTACTAGTAGCCACTTGTTGCTGAACTAAAACAGTCCGGCGAATAATTACTCCCTTTCTCCTCCATTCACAGCTCACAATTTTCGTTCTGTTAATTAATTTAAAGTCATTAATATTAGTTTTCCAGCATAAAGTCAATATTTTGTTATTCACCTAAAAATATGTTGTTGCTGTTTATGGGAGTGTTGAATATATTAAGTATGTAAAGTCTGGGTAGGATGCATGCTGTGTTACTGTAGTTGTTTTACAGTATTTATAACATACATATATTGTTAGAGAAAACAGAACAGGTTATTGAACCATCTGTTGACAATTAACAACCAAAGAACCAGGTTATTATAACCTGTCCATTAACTCACCATCCTCCACGTCATAATGATGAATGTTAGTTATCATCTAACTTTTATTTATTTCTTAGTGGCATCGTATATACATTTCGTGTGACATTTGTTAATTTTCTAAACAAAACAAAATATTTTTATTAAGGTATATTCCATTTAACAGGTAGTACTCAGTGTTACGTCACTTCTGAAGGGTATACAGGCCTAAAATCTTGTTCATGAAAGGGAAACGCTTTTCTGAAATAATACAACTCCTTTATTTTAAATTTATTAACTCTTTCATTACTACTGACGTATATATACGTCAAAGCAAAACTGCCTACCACTCCCTTGATCGGCATTATTAACTGACCACGCCAGGTCCAATCCGACCCTGGGCTCCTTCCCTATTTATTCTCGTTTTGCTTGTGTTCTGACCCCGGCTTTCGATTTGATTTTTCTTTTGGATTACGTTTTGTACTGTTGTTTGCGACTCGGTTTTACTTGGCTTGTTTCTTTACCCTGACCTAATGGCGAAAAAATTGTTTTCCGATAAGGAGTTGTTAGAGATTCTAACAAGAAGTGTCAGTGAAGATGAATCACTAGAAGATCAGTCTGATGACTGTTGGGAATCAGATGATTCATTGCCCAAGTCACCTCAGCCTTCATCGTCGTGTACTGCCGGACCTAGTACTCCCTCGTCTGTTCAGAGACAACGTTTCAAGTTTCACCGCTAAAGAGGTTCTTCCCGAATTCACCGATTAAAAGCGAGGAAAGAAAGACTATTAAAAAAGATACCTGTGTTGGAAATGTTCAGTTATTTTAAAAGCAAAAAAAAATAGTTATAACATTAAATATATTTATAATATTTATGTATGGTAATATCAATATGTAAAAAAAAACTAAAATTTTAACTTTGCCCGTGCAGATCCAAAGCACTGATAAAAAAATGATGGACATTTTAGGTTTTAAAAAAAGAAATTAGCACAGGGTAAAAAAATCATGGTTTGAAATTCAGCCTTCAAGAATATGAAGCGTTATTGTTTGGCAGCAGTGAAAGGGTTAAACTTTTGTTAACTTTTAATCAAAACTAGTAGATGCTAGAAATGTCAACACAGACCATTGTCATTAAATCTTCTTAAAAATTTTTTAAAATATTTCTTTTAAAAAATGTAAGTCAGTACTGAACCTGGTCTATACGGGCTACTAATCAGTGAGTCGAGCTCTCGCAGTAGAGTCTGCTTTCTTTGCCTATGCATCTTTCCGTTATCAGCACATACCTTTGACTCATCGATACCAGCTTGCTCTGCACTATACTGAATAAGACGATTTCTGTAGTCCAGAGGCTATTATTGACTTTTATAGAAACTTTGGAGACTATCCAGTACCAAAGGCATCAACGAATTTTTATAATTTCTGTGCTATGTTGTGAGCCCATGCCCGACAAAAAAGAAATAAATATTTTCGTGGTTATTTAAGAAAGTAGGTTTTTATATATTTATTATATGTTTATGTGGTGCGTTTACCAACTTTAGGTTAATTTTCATTGTTCACCATTTGGTGAATGTAAAGTGGACGTTCTGAGATATGTATGACTATATATTTTATAGCTGTAGAACCATATCAAATAGCTTGCAAGTTTTACCTACTTTGAGGCCAAGCTAAGGCACTATTATAAGAATGCATGTGATTTTTAATGCGTTTAGAATGATCATATGTATTTGGTAGTAAAGGTTATAGGACGGTGTAACTCTGACTTATCTTCATGATTACATAAATCGAAATATTTTGTTGATTTTTCATTTAAGAAATTAGTGGAATGATCAAATCACATCGGTCGCTCATTTCGCCACCGTAGTGTTGGTCCTTCAGACTCATGTTGTGAACTGTGCAAGGCCTTTACTGTTGCAACTGACCGTTGTCTGTCACGGTTGACCTTCTTTCAGAGTGTTCAGTCGACATTTTTTAGCATACTATACGACTGTTTTCTATTACGTTCCTATTGCAATCTTAAGGTTGATTAGGTGTTTCATTGCCAGGCATTTGCCTCTTTCATTTCGATCACGTTTTAATCTATTTACTCTCTCCTCATTACCTTTGAGTGCCCTTCTTTGATTGACGTTGATTGTATTATTTAAAGACGTGTTAAAGTAAGAAAATAAATATATTAAAACTAATTAGTTAAACAAAATTATAAATATGTATTTAATCGATATAATTTAATCGAAATACCACTCTTATTCTCATAGCTGACTTTAATTGACAATTCGTTGTTGGACTAAGTTTTGATCGACATTTCTTTATCGTTTTTGTCGGTTGGTTCGTGGGGCGCACTGTGATTGTACCATCACTTGTCGTTATTAAAACAGAAAATTATTTACATAGTAATTTTATGTGTAGAAAATGTCACAACATTCCAAAAATAATATTATTAGTAACATATGCTATAGAGATTCGCTCAATCATTTTATTTACAGGAGACAGGAGAGAATAATAATCCAGTGTTTATAGTCCCTGACACAAAAAAATAAGTTATGAAAGTACAATGGTAAATAGTAAAATTATATTGTTAATGAAGTATTTCAAGATGGTTGTTATAACTATATTGTAAAAGAACAATTGCAATGTAGCTTCCTTCATGGTAGAGATCTATATAGGTGGAGATTGGAAATAAAACATAAAATTCGTTTTGTGTATAGAAACAGTGACAAAATAAATAAAATTTTAAATTTGACTCATATGTTTACTGACCACAATTTAAAAATTACGTGTACTGTAAGCTGTACCTGGCAATGAAGCGGTAAGGCTTTTAAACTGAACAACAAAGAGGGTGTAGGTAGCGAAAGTTTTACTACCCCTAATCCAACTTATAAGGTGCACTAGTAATTAATGCTAATTACTATTAGTAATAGTATTAATTACTAATTAATAAATTAAAATGTAATTAAAATTTTACTGTTCAGTGTTTTTCGCCCTTATTCGTCAGTTTATTATTTTCATAAAGATGCATAATTACTACAAATTTTCCACTTCATTAGTCTTGACGGGAGGAATTGCCCTTAACTGGCAGTGGAAATTCCATTACGTTTAGTTATTCTCAACCTCTCTTTGTCGTATATAAATATATTATAAAGTTCTTTTTTCTGGTGAAATATTCAACTCATTTTCGTTGGAAAATCCATCTCAGTTAGATTACTTTTTCTCTTCGGTAGTGATTTATAGGGAAATTGATGCCAGTACCAGGCTCCCTTTTTAATAATTCATTTTTTCTTAATAATTTTGAAAATTGTTTCTCCAACAGGAAAAAAAAATTGCTGTTTCTTACATATCTGTAAGAATTTGTTTAAATTATAATTTAGGACTAGCTACTTGCGTATGTTAGAATAATTTTTTTTTCTATAGCAAAACCAAGTTTGACATCTTGGAGATCTTGGATATTAAATGTTTACTCTAATGATAATTACACTTTAGTATTAAAACAACACAGTTAAATGAGGACTGATAAGTGGTAGTACGTATTAGTCTGGCCCTCTAAGATAAGGGCTCTTCTACAGGAAATGGAAGTTATAAATCATCTCCACTTTATTTTCTTTTTTTATCTATAATGTAACATTCATTCCTTGTTGGAATCTTTTAAATTGACTATTCCTTATCTAATATAATATAAAGTTTCAGTGTCTATACGTTTGTTTGCTTTAGGTGACCGGAATAGCCATATTGTACGAGTAGATACTAGAACTACATGAGCCAGGATATTTGGAATGTACATATGCTTGGAGACGTATTGTACATGTGCTTTACGGGCGTCTTCAACGTGATTTTGCACGAGCTGCATGATTTTCTGATCACTTAAGAGGGATGGATTTACTCCCTGCATATAAGCTGTTGACTAACAAAATAATCCTTACTTACGTTTTTAAGAGTTCTATGTAGCCGACTTTTTACTTCGAGTCTAAGCCAAACTCAGGAATAAGATATAACAAATTTAGAGAAAATATTCAGATTAAAATATTTTAAGATCAAATACTTAATAATATCTGAAATTACAATACGAATTGAATTCTTGACAACTCTATCTAACTTTTTTTCCTTTTAAGGTCGAAAAATACAAAAAGTGAGTTGAGTTTTGTTATTTCTTGGCATTCTGGCATTTACTTAACAGTGATGAAACTGTAAGTAATGTAAACATACTGAGTAAATTAAATATTTTTTTCAATTTAATGTCTGATAATGCTTCCTTTGATCCACCTAATTCCATTGGATAAATTAATTAAATATAGTCAAGACTGGACTGGCTATAAATATCATCAGAACTTTTCATATATATGATTGGTTTCAGGTACATGCAGTCCCAGATGTATTAGATTATTGTAACTTTCTCCCGTGGAAACTTAGTATTCAGATTCGATGCTGGTTTTAGATTCGTCCTTTAAATAATTGGCCTATTGGACTTTCAAGATTTTTTTTTATGAGTTACTTTATAGAAACATTTTCCAATTAGAATAATCTGTATTGATTTGGGTGCAACTAGATTTTCAATAGTGAAGGAATAGGAATAGAAAGAAGTTGCTAAGAAAGTGGAGGAGGAAAGGAGCGGTGGATGGCTTCCGGTTTAAGGTGTCTGGAGGCAGGAGCGTGGTGATGAGTCATTAGTGGTGAGGGAGGGGGTGTCATGAATGGTCGGGCTGGAGGGGCACCTCGACGTCACCGTCGTTGAGGAACTCCTGGCCAGTAACTCCTAGACTCGGTCTTCAGATATCCGTCCACTGCTCATCGCGCTCGTGCCTTATGCAATTTCGGACCAGTCATGTGCGATTTAATGATGCGTAAACTAAGGACTTTCGTTTGGTGCAAGCTGTATAATTTGACACGCTGCTTTCATTTTGGCATTCCGACATCTCAACAAAGTAAAGTAAGTGTTCTTTGTTATCCAGGTTACTTATTACTAGGTTATAGATTGAATACCATAAGTGTATAACCGAATGACTCTCTCAAATTGAAAACAACAGAAAATGTATGACAAAAGTTGTTTTGCTGCTATTTAATAATGTGTCGGTCAAAAAACTAAAACCTTGATCTTCGACCCCCATGCAATACTCCTGCCTAAGTTTGATAAGAGACAGAACATGAATATTTTCAAACTACTATTACTGCTTTATAAAATAAATTATATTTTGAGGTTTTTATGAGTAGGATGTAGATGAATTAGCTAAACATGGAGAGCTATACATTTATAGATTAGAATTTCTTGTGGAGAATCAAGTTGGAACTCTACCAAAAGTCATAAGCTTTAACATTCAATTGAATAAAAATGTTCCTGATTTCCATGTATGTAAATTTGGAGGTTTTTTTTTATTTTTATTAAGATGTTGTGTATTTCTAATCATACATAAGATGTAAGTACAACTTGAATATTTTAATATAACATGTTAGATTAGCCTAACTTGTTATATATATATATATATATATATATATATATATATGATCAAACCACAATAAGAAATGGGAAAACAAGACTCAGTTGGGTTTTTGACTCTGACGAAGACCGCTTGTTACGTTTGAAAGATCTTAGTCTTGTTTTCCCATTTGTTATTGTGGTTTGATCATTGATTGTTGTTTCACGTGTTTATGTGAAATCTTTATATATATATATATATATCGCGCCAGTTTACATCGGCCAGTGGACGCATTTACGTCTCCGTTCCTTCATTCTTTCTCCTTTTATTTTCTTTCTTTCTACTCTCCTGAAGACGGCAAGACGCCGAAATTATCGAGATTCGTGAGTGTTCGTCCTTTTTCTTGTGTTCTCTAGCTGTAACTTTAATTATATATATATATATATATATATATTTATATTAAGGTCGTTATAAGCCTTTGGAACGATTCACATCTATTCCTGACGACGAGGAATCGGAATATAGTAGTGAGCAGTGATTTCTTTTTAAACTTATGAAAAAGCTAGCTTCTGCTAAATATATATATATATATATATTATATATATATATATATATATGAAATATATATATATCATTAAATTGTTTGCCTATCTTTATCTTCTCATATTTCCTAGATACTTTTTCCAGTCTGCTTATTAAGGACTTCCATTGACAGGGAAGAATATGGGAAGATAAATAGGCAAACAATTTAATGAAATATGTTTAAAAGAAGGCCTGCTCCCTAAGTACACAAATATATATATATATATGATTAGCTATTTGATGACCAAATGAATTAGTTCTTTTGGTGTGGAATAGGATTTCCTCGAAGTTCTATTCGTCTCCGGCTCTAGCAAGGCACGTACTTAGTGCATCTCGTCCGTGGAGTTCCTTCAATCAACATAAATATTTTGAGGGCTCCCACTCCCTCAGAAAGTCAGAGTGTTGCCATGCTACATCAGCTTTTTCAATCAGGTATCACATCCAGACATACCATGTGGATTCAATGTATATATATAATGATCAAACCACAATAAGAAATGGGAAAACAAGACTAAGATCTTTCATCCGTAACAAGCGGTCTTCGTCAGAGAAGACCTGACATCAAAGACTTGACTCTGACGAAGACCGCTTGTTACGGATGAAAGATCTTAGTCTTGTTTTCCCATTTCTTATTGTGGTTTGATCATTGATTGTTATTTCACGTGTTTATGTGAAATCCTTTTATCGATATATATATTGGTTCTGACGAAGACCGCTTATTATGGTTGAAAGTTCTTGGTCTTTTTTCTCATTTCTTATTGTGGTTTGAAATATATATATATATATTATATTATATTATATATATATATTATATATATATATTGAAAATGACACCAAATTTAGGTGATAACTGTTTCTTAACAAGTATCTCAGTTTTTCTAAATAACACTCTGTTTCGTCCACACAATACATCTCCTATAGTTGACATGCTTCGAATGATCAACTTTCATCAGGACGTGAATAACATATTGGGTGAATTTTATGGTTTATTATATATGAAATGTGAAAACAGTAGGGGTTGTTTTTCTTTAATTTTAAGGTAAGCTTATCGCCGCTAATCCTTTGGGGTGAGTGGCATCTCGGCCTGAGTTACTACCTGCAAGGGTTTCTGGTTGCCCTTGATGTGAATTAAAGAGCTTTGAAATTCGGCTACTATTTTCGACTTGAATATTTAGGAGTGCGTTTAGTTTTTGAATTAATATAGCCTCTATAATTCTCAGTTTATGGTGGTTATATTCTTTTTTTATTATTTTAATATTTGTAACCAGCATTCCTCGGGTCAATTTAACGTTGTGTTTGTCTTACGTATGTTTTTTGGGTGCTGCAGCCATTAACAGTATGTTGAGCCTTCTTGATAGGGAGCTGGTAGTCATACCAATGTACGAGTGTTTTTGGGTTTCACAGTCCCCATTAGTACATGTTTACTAGTACATTAGATTTGTTTCCTTTAAAGGTGAGCTTTTGACTTGGTTGTTATTTTCATAACTACTTGGTTTGTTAGTGTTCAGTTAAATAAATTACCGCAAGCATGTACGATGGAAAACTCTTTATTTTCCATTAGAAAAATAAACAGATAGATTGAACAGTGTATGTACAAATTGATGGCGTCACTATGGGTTCACCTCTTCGGGTGGCTTTTGCCAACTATTACATGTGTCACCATAAAAATAACATATTGATCAAAAGAAATGAGATCAAACCTGTAGAATACCACTTGTTTGGTTGAAGGATTTCTTTTTTCTGATATATCTTATTGTAGTTTAGACGTTGATATATATACAGTTATATATAATGTAACTTAATTACAAATATATAAATTATACGTTTTACAATGTAAATACGATCCTAAACAGACAAATAAAGTTCAGTGTAGATGAAAAAACATAGAGAAATTAAAAACACACATTTACAGTCTTTAATTTTTAGTCTGAAACATCTTCAGGGGAGATAAGGGAGGGTAACGAAGCGCACTGGTAAGGAGACGGTTGAAGCTTATGAATATTTAATATTTAATATGAATATTATAATATTTATGAAAATTATTATAATAATAAAATGAAATTGTGTTATTTAATTAATTAATTTTTAATTAGTTAATTATTTTATTTGTATTACATAATTATTTGTATCCTCAATATTCTGTTAATTTTTACTTTATTCCAGCTTTTATTAAAGCTTAGTCCGTAACTTTTATTTATGTATCAGTTCCTCTGTTCATCCCTTAGTTTTTCCTTTATTTCTTATTTTTTTATATTTCCTAATTTTATTACAAACTGATTCTTGTCTACCTTATTCTATCTGACTGGGCACGTATGCGGCAACATTATTGTTCTCCAATCGTCTCTTTACCAGTGCGCTTGGTTTCCCTCTCTTATCTCCCATGAAGACGTTTCAGACTAAAAATTAAAGACTGTAAGTGTGTTTTTTTAATTTGGCTATGTTCTTTACCTACATTGAACTTAATTTATATATATATATATATATATATATATATATATATATATATATATATGTGTGTGTGTGTGTGTGTGTGTGTGTTGATAAAAGTATCGACGGTGACGTAGAAACAAAAAAGTTTATCAGTATGTACTTGGTCAGTTACATATATATATAAATATATATATATATATATATATATTTTGTAGTCATTCATCTGTTTGATGATTCTCGTGTTTTCTGTAAGGTCCTCCCTTAACAGCTTTGTTGTTCCATGAGGCAATATAAATAATGAAGAAAAACACGGCAATAAACAGGCAACAAACTGGAACTACGAGGACACTCCGACTACTCGGAGTCCAAACACCAACCTTAGACTAGAACCAGTGCCCATAAAACTGATATATATATATATATATATATATATATATATCTGAATGAGTTTTGACTTACCTTTTAAGCGGTTCACTCCACTCTATATGTAATAGAGAAGCCATATGAATTTCGAAATATCATAGTGAGTTTTCCTGCTTTCTTCCTCCGGTTTTATTCTAAACATATATCTCAATTACTGATCAATTGTAATTTCTTCTACTCTGAAATAATTTGTATAGTGAAGGATATAGTTGATCTGAAAACCACTTTAATGTTATCCATAAGGTTTATAGATTACGTTAAATAACTTAGGGCGGAATAGAAAAGCATTTAAAGTTAACAGTTTAAGTTTGCGAACTTCGTAATGAATCTCTGATGATATAATAATTTATTAACAAACACTTTGATGAATGATAAACAAAAAATCCTTTGTTTAATTGATGATTAATATTTCGATTGCCTATTTGGGAAGTCTTTCTTTAGAATTGATGGCTAAATCCTTTTCATGATATGTTATCAAAGGCTCTTGTTATTGGCAATTGGACGAGTGTATTTAGTTCGTTTAAAACAATGACCCAACTGATTGAATAACCCTAAAACTGTTTTAACCATGACCTACTGTAAACGTGAATTGCTTATTAGTAAAGAAAAGTAATATACTAGTACACTTTTTGTAAGCAATTTCTTTCTAAAATTTGATAACCCTGGATAATGTGTTGTTCATTCTTAAACAATTTTCTGTTTGTTTTGTTAACAGCCAGCTTGAAATTTTCGATAATTTTATTTTAACTACTGCGAAAAAATTGTTTTGAGAAAATAGGTGATTTGAATGGTGGATTGTAGTGGTTAGGCTAGGAAGACTTTGAATAGGACTACGTTACTTCACTTCTACTTCTTCTACTCTTAATTGATGGTTTGCATATCTGATTTTCAAAAAAAAAAAAATGAAACATTTCATAAGAACAATTATTCAAACGCAAGAAAAATGCTTAGAAAACACAGACAGAGATTCACTTCAATATTTCGAAGTCAGTCGGTATCATGAGAAAGGCAAACTAAGACCCGCAATGAACCTTGTAACTCGGAAGTCTCACTAACAGTCAAGCTTTGCCTTGAATATCTTCAATATTATGGGTGTAATATTGAAGTCTTGTGCGGAGTTTTGTTAGTATTTCTCTAATTTCTTCTTAAGCATATATATAGGTGTAAATAGGCAGCAGATCTTCTTTCAAATATGTACGATTAAAGTGAACCACAGTCTCGGCATTCACGATAATATATACTATAATATATACTATAATATATAATATAGTCACGATAATTATATTATATATAAATTGTGTATGTGTTACATTGTATGTATAATGACACTTACAATAGTCGATATTGAACTGTTGTCGACTAAAAGAGAGGACTAGGGGTCTAAGAGAAGACAGATGGGGGGGGAGAGAGAGAAACCGACCTTCCAGGTGGAGAGAAGTAATTAGAGTGGTAGCAGTTAAAACATAATCATCTAAGGTACATGTGTCCTTTAGATACTCTCACTGTTAAAACTGAAAAAGTAGAGTGATGTATAATCTTATAATCTGCTTAGATATTACTAGCTTTAGATTTAACGCACGCGCATAGAGGAATACCTAATATCAAAATCTGCTCACGGTAAACGAAGACATGGGTGGACCTGCTTTAGAAACGATTACAGGTCTCGGCATTATATATGTAATAGTTGAATCCGTAGCCATGCTGCCATTATTATAATCTTCCAACTAGGAACATTTCTCCATAGGAAAGCTTATCGGATCACAAATATACGAACTGTCAAATAAACGATTATCGTCATTATATTCACTCTAACGCTGAACGCATATATATAACTAGACCCTCATCCCATTAGATATGAAAGGTCCATTCGATGCGGCTTCGTAGGTGAGAGTACTGAGAAGCCTCCGAGAACAGAATGCTTTCAAGAAGTTATTTATCGAACCGTCAGGTAAAAGCTATACAACTAAATCAGTCGCGATTTTTTAAAGGGGCTATATATTGTTTCGTCATGTTTGACTGATGATACCAGCTCTTTCAACTCACTCATATGCCACGGGCTTTGCTGAAGACTATGTTCTTATGAAAGGAGGGACAAATTGTACCACTTAACATTACAGCAGATATATCCTCGAGATAGTAAAAATCTGGGCATACAAAAACAAGATACTTATAAGGTTAGAAATCGAAGGTCTTAAAGGAAATTATACCCTACTCAAGGTCAGATAGATCTTGGAGGCGATGTTGGTACAAATATGGAGTCACTGGAATATGTAGGATAGTTCTGGACAAAATTGGTCATGACGTCACCATATAGATATGCTTCACAGAAAAGTTTTCAGCTTGTTAACTTTAAGTCTCAGCCATGCTGTGCTCAAAGTAATACACTATGGAACATTTCTCCCCATATGCTTTATACTGTTCCAGTTCGGCAAGAAGGATTAAAATTTAATGAAAATAAGAAAAAATATAGTAATGATATAAGAACAATGAAAGACCTGAGCCATCCCGTACAATGCTGCTTTCTTAATTGCCGCTATACCTAATCAAGGTAGCTGCAGTGGAGGTGAGACAATCATAACGGCAGGTCGTTACGAATGGTGCACTATTAGACAGTCGTATTAGAGGTCGATTTTGGACATCCTCGAAGTGATCAGAAGAGATGTTGTTTAGCGGGGCTCGTTGAGGGGGATGCATGATAATAGGAAAGGCTTTCGCTGCATAACAATCATAGTACAGTTTCTTATACTTAATTCCTGGTATGTATATACAGTGTGGCAATTGCTGGTGGTTTTGTGGGCATACAAAATTAACAGTAAAATTACCTAGCAATTCTTAAATGATGAAGTACTTACTTGAATTGAACAGATAAGATTTAAACTGCTTCTAATACAAAACAGTTCCACTCAGTTTCTCTTGGTTAAGGTGCTCATGGAATTGGAAGGAAATGAAGTGGTGGACTCAATAGCCGAAACCGTAAAGAGGACAAAGCAAGTGAATACGAACACCATCCATATTCAGCAGTACTTAGATGGGCAAAGATAGGAGGAATGCTAAACTGGCAGGGGATGTGGGTTGAGTCTCGAATCATCAAGGAATTCATTCGTGGAAACCCTTGTAAATACGAAACACACTGGCAAGTAACACAGATCATGACAGTTCATGGGGAATTCTGAACTCACGAGTAAAAAAGTAAAAAAGTGGAAAAGTGTTTTATGTGTAGTTCCCAGATATCATGTTTTAGCTTTTGATGACTTTCCCATTCCCTAAATTAGATATATAACATTTAATAGTATTTATAACCTACTTAGATGTCATTATCTTTAGGCTTATTATTTTATGCGCCACCCTCTCGCATGCATACTCAAAATTTATATCAAAAGTATGACCTACTTTCGTTATTGGCCACCTGGAATGACACTTGAGATTGGTATACTGCCAAATGAAATAAAAACAGTAAACCTTATTTTAATTGAATGGAAATATATTTCTATTTTTATTATGATTTAAGGCCTCAACTGTAGTTAATGCAGAACCAGAAATAAAATCATATTCTTATTTATAATTTAAAGAATACAGTGCAAACAAGTTTGTCCGAAAAATCAATTTAGAAACTGAATGATCAATTATCAATTTTTAAGTTGTGATGTCTCTAAAACGAAATTTTAATTAATTTTCTGCTTAAGTTATTTTTTTTTTTTTTTAGTTTTTGTTTGGAAAATTGGAACAGTAGAATTAGGGAATATTATGTATTTCGTTTCAAATGTTCAAAGAAAAAATTGTTTATATTAGGAGAGATTATTGAGATAGGAAGGGAAGATGAAGAGGGGATTAAGCGTTCAAAGTGCTTTGTCTGAACCCATCAACAAGGATATTAATGGAAAGGCTTCCTTTTGGGACCAATCACTTTCTCTCTACAGCTTGAAAAGAATCTTTCAGGCTTCAATTGTTATTGCGGAGTCCTTAGTAATGAAAAAAGCAACTCAGCCGCTTCGTAAAAGAAAAGAAAGCCAGTGAAATTAGAAAATAAACTTGCAGTTGAGTACTTATTTGTCATCTGGATCCGTTGAATCGGAAAGTCAAAGAAAATATTACAGAAGAAATTAGCCGGTATTTATAAAATTCACGATTCAACAAGTTTTGTTATTGCCATGTATTTTTTGCTATAGCACATAACTTACTTGGTAATCAGATATCATAAATCAGATACTTGTAATATATTTTTACTGAAATAACTATATGCAAAGATGAAGGTAACATTTTTTCTTTAAAATTGTGGGAAGCAGCAGTGATATGTAATGCATATAGACCAGAATGCTGCAAGGCATTCCTTGCGAACTAAAGCTTTTAACAGACTAAGCCTTTGACAGAAAGATAGAAAGGTCTACATAATTTTAGAAAATATGAATATTTCAGTTGGAGAAGTCTGAGGCATCCCCATGGTTTTAAAAATAGTATATATTGATAAACTAAACAAATAACAAATCCGAGAATATCTCTAAATGCTGTAATTTTATTAACATAGTTAATAATTTATTATGTTAAAATTGTTTTTTCTATCATTATTATAATTTTTATCAGAAATTAACAAGTGGAGTTGTTTTAGAGTGAGTCATTCATTGAAATGAATTATTAGAGTCATATGTAAATCTAATTTATTTAAAAAGACATTTGGAAATCGCACTTTTATTCTGGTCGTATAAATGTTTCCTTTTATATTTTAACCATTAATTTAGTCAATGAAGTCAATTTAGAAGGTATATATATATTTTTTGTAGCAATTTCAGTTGACTAAAATTGTCAAGGAATGTAAATTGTTTTGTACCTTTGAAAAAAAAACATGAAAAGAGTAAAAGATAAGGTTAAATGAAATCGTAATATATGGCTGGCACGTGGTACATAATTAAATTATGCCGTAAATGTATGTTGGCAAGGTGAAAGTTTACATGGAAAATTTGTCACATTCCAGTAATGGCAGACTACTGAGAATCTTAAACGACTCATTTCCTGTAAAATAATTTCTTAATATTCTTCCTGTAGTCAAGTCCAAGAATGTCCCTTTTATTTTAAATATGTCTCGTGGAAATAGTCGACAAACTTATAAAAAAAAAAACTGTTAAATCTAATATCTTGGTGTATCTGAAGTAGCATAGTGTATAATGCCCCAGTGTAGTGTGTATAGCATAGCCCAAAGTGCCGTCCTTTGCGGTGGTTTACCCTATTATCTCCCCAATTTTTTACACTAAACAATATGATTAGGTAGTGTAAAATATGAACATGTGGACGAATAGCGAACCGTTCTCATTTTCGTAACCGTATAGTACGTAATTGCAACTGTGAAGGGATGCTTATTGGAAATCCATTGACAACTGTCGACTCCGGGGGGGATTGAGGACATAAAATATCGGTTTTGCAAGTTAAGCATGCGTATACGATTTCCATACCTAAGATGGTTTTTTATGTATTATATGTAACTATATCGGCAGAATACAGTAGACATTCATGTTGTCCTTGCGCACAGAGCAAGGTCTGCTAAAGCTGCCTGCACACTATAATATTTTTCCCTTGTGTACACACACACACACACACACACACACACACACACACACACTTCAAAGAACTAAGACATTTTGAATTTTAAAGATTACCTGTTTACTGTTTGTTTAAGGTTGGGTAATTAGGTAACAGCAGAAATGTATATTTCATGATATGCGTGATGCTATGGAACTAACGTAATGACTAATTAATGTTAGATTTTTTTGTCACTTAAAATCTTTGCCTGATCAAATTTTAGTTTACACTTAAATACCAGCTGGAAAGTAAAAATATATGTCTGGCCCCTATTAGTAATATTCATTTTATTATTATCAATAAATTTAAATAAGATCAGCATTTCGCTTGGTTAAGTTTTATTAGTTCATTTAGTTAACAGAACATTTAATATGTTAAATCATTGATCGAAATATGTTCAGGTTAAATGTTGAAAACAAGTGAATTTATTTAAAATAAAAAAAAAGCACAAGTTGATTAAAAATTTGTTTGCCTACATTATTGTTTCAAACATTTACCTCTAGCTCGTCGTTTAAAACAGTAATTCTCGTTTTCTTCTAAATGTGAGTGCAGCCTAAAAGGGGACTATATGAGTGGTTTCAGAGTTTCTGTTAAAAACTGTTCGTTATTTAATAGAATTCTTAATACTGATTACTTTTTAAATTCATGAAATATAGTCCAAAATAGTAGCAATAGTACTAACAGAAAAATTAAGGAAATTCTAAAGCTCTTTAATTATCATGTAGTAATTGTTTAAATTACTTGAGAATGTTGGAAATCGCTTTGAATAAATAGCTCTTTGAGTTATTCACTGTTATCTGAGTTAATCATCCTGTGAAACACAAAACTTAAATACCTGTTACAAATCTACTATGCCAATTAATCTGGATTTAATCAAACCATATCAAGTTCATAACAGTCTTAAATAATACACCTTATCACTGCTGTTCAGAAAAGAAGTAACCACTTTTTTCATGAGTCTGGTATAGGTTTGGTTTAATTTTGGTATATTGTTTTCCCTTTTGTCTTTTGCTCTACTTTCATTTTATATATATATGTTTAATATATATATTGCTTAAATATATGAACAAGAAACAGTCTGCTAGGCCAACCTATCAAACGATTGAGAGAAAGAAACACAGATAAAGAACGATAACACTCCCTTCAATGTTTCCACCTAGTTGACATCAGGAAAAGAAGTGCTTTGGTGGCCTGACAAACAGTAACTTACCACGCTGTGATTTGTAGTATTACCAACTAATAAAATATAAAATAATTATATGACTGAAACATAAAAGTCCTAATAAAGTTATAATTAATACTTATAAATAAGGTAAAAGATAATGAAATAAAGTCAAAAACAATGAAAAGAAAAAGAAAGAAGGAAATATGAAAAGATTAAATAATAATTATTAATGGTCCAAATTGAGACCAGGATTGGAAAGCGCTTTAAGGTGGTAATAAGTGCCTTTTCTGAACCTGAATTAACAAGTACGTTAACAGTAGGGGTCATTTTAAGAACCTGGACATGGTAATAGTCATTAAATCTAAGTCCCTGGTAGTTAGCATAGAACTCGATGGGTAGTTTACTGTGCTGACTCAACGGAAACCCTGTGAAAATCGATACCAAGCCTCAGCTTTGTAGAGGCGAAATCAACGTAAAAAGTATCACACTAGGTGCGATGCTGCAAGCAGTGAACGCATTACCGGGAAGTGCAGTAGGTGTGAGCAGGGATGTACTATACGTTACTATCAAGGAGGGATCAATAAAAAGAGATTGGACTGTTAATGAGAGACACGTGAGGAATATTAGGAGAGTAATGAGTAAAAATAGTCCTGCGTTAGGCAGTTTACGGCAACAAATAGATGAATATTTACAAAAGATAAGTGATGTAGAAGAGGAGGAAGAAAGTAAGATAACAGCTCTTCAAAAACAGTGTCTAGTTTATCGGCATGGGGAAAAAGTGGTTGTGAAGGTGATACCATTGATTCCGGTGACTTACATCTACTGGCACAACACATCTGTCAGCTCCGTGATATGGCTTATTTATAAGAAGGCTAATATTATGGGTACGATCTTCAAGATTTACAATTCACAGTTCGATATGAATAGGATAGTAGCTATTGAAATGTGGGTGTAGCTATAATTGAAGGTGTAATAAGGGTACTATTGTGGAATGTGGCATTGTCCACATGAAATAATAATAGCTGACAACGGCCATTCCATCAAGGAACGTGGTAGTTTCACTGGAGATGTTAAGGATTGTGGAAAATGAATTTTTTACATCTGTTGTCATCAGAAGTTCATGGCTCTGCAGCATTAACTTTCCTATTAACGATGGACGCCGAAATGTAGAGAAGTTAGTCTTATACTATCTCCATCTTAATTTTTTCATACCTAAGATTCGTTTCACTTTGTATTATTTACTAACCATAATAAGTACTCTTACTTTTAAACGAAATTGATCTTTACTTTTTAAACTTGTTCAGAATGTGCCAAAAATGGTTAATTCATTGATGTTTTATGTCAAAGAATTAATGCTTCTTTGACTTTATCACAAAGAATAAGAGGGAAACCGAAGGAGACAGTGCTTATCTGCGGCTCGGCTTGGTTGCGATCTCAGCCTGCCATATAATTACACTGATGTCATTCTCTGCATTATTATCTACTATCTATTGAGTACTTGTGTTTGCAAAGTAAACATAGTAATCGACCACAATTTCCTCCTTTGATTATTTACTCTATTGTTAATACTCATGTGAAACACAAAAATGCCAAACTTGTGGTTTTGCAACAAGGATTAAAGTAAACAATCACATTTAGTGGATTGTTACCAATTGTAGAAACAACTTGATTTTAAAAACCTCTGAAGAACTAGCAACATATTTGTTTATACATTTAAAATGCATTTGATTCTAGCAGTAAAATTTCTATGAAACCGCTCAGTATGTCTGAGAAATCAAAAAAGTTTCAATAGGTATGTTAGTTTCCCTATCTTTAGGATTCTTAGAGTGATAAAACTTAGATGTCTTTTGATATAATCACAGTTGATTTATAAGTAAATAAAAAAATCTGGAGTGGCCTACACTCAACTTTACTATAAGTAAATTTAATATCAAACTTCTTCGGTATATAATATATAATGTCCCATTTAGGCATAATATAAATGTCTAAATGGAAAAAGTTAATTAGTTTTTCTTTCCTGGAGAAAGATATTTTTTTATATCACAATAAGTACAGCAGTAATAACATTTTTGAAAATCGAAAGTGTAGATTTCATGTTACAAAATAATTTCTTACAGGAGAACATGACTTTTGTTCCAATAGCCATTGGATCACTTACATAGTTTATCTGATCTTCTTCTCCATTGAAGATTTAAGACAAAGTTTCCCATTTGAAACTTGGAAATATTCCTGTTTTCTAAATCAATGTAAATAAGTGGGGAAAGAATCTGACAAACATAGTGTCATGTCACAAAGTGGATTATTTATTCAATTACTATACAATTAAAAAACCACCTACATGGAACCACCTTACATGTAGGAAATTTTGCACTAAACTATGCATGCTATAAGTAAATATATTCTGAAACTTCTTTGGTATATAATTTCCCATTTAAACATAATATAAATGTCTATAAGGCAGATGAGTAATAATATTTCATACATATGAAGATTGTACAGATAGTGATTCACCGAGTTATCAGTATATATACTTATATTCGATTATCACACAAATGATACGTATAATATTCTTGATACTACTACAGAAATAACATTTTGGCAAAGCCAAAGCAAAAAAATTATTGCCAAATACTTCTCTCTAACAGGAGAATATGACGTTTGCTAACACAGCCAGTGGATCTCATTCATGGCCATCTTAACTCTATATTGCCAGTGAATGTGTTACATTTAATGCTATTTATCTGACATTCTTCTATATTAAACATTTATTTTAGAGAATTCACTGAAAAATATGGAGTGGCCTACACTTAACTTCACCACATTACTAACTTAAACTTAATATCAAACTTCTCGGGTATATAATATATAATGTCACATTTAGGCATAATTTAAATGTCTAAATGGAAAATGTTTATTAGTCATCATTTCTGGAGGTAGTAGTGATAGTGATTTATCCACTTATCAATATACACGATTATTTTTGTATATTCTACCACTAATTAGTATAACCATAGCAATTATAACATTTTTGAAAAGCGAAAGTATAGATTTCATATTACGATATTACATATTACGGTATTACAGGAGCATTGCTTTTGTTCCAATAACGAGTGGATCACTTACATAGTTTATCTGACCTTCTACATTGAAGATTTAAGACAAAGTTTCCCATCTAAAAATTGAAAATATTTTATGTACTTTAAAAACATTACAAAGTTTTTGTCTGATATGCCAAAAACATGTAAGAAAAAATGTCGTTTTCAGATAATTTTTAATTTAAGAAAAATTTAAGACAAAATATATTAGTAATTAGCCACTTTTTCATTCTCAAATAAAGTTCAAAGCCGAATTTTTTGTATAATTTTAAATTTAAAAGCTGAAAGCTAGAATTTTTTAAAAATAATGGTATGGTCATTCATAACATACAAAAATCAGTGTCTGATATAAAGCTTTGTAGATGCAACATCCATATGGATGGATTAGATATAAGAATTTTATTCTTCTTTCATCACATTAAGTCATTAAATCATTTCGAAATTTTCATCATACCTCTAAAAATTATATTATTTCGGTGAATTCACTGAAAAAAAATTCTAAGTCAATGTAAACAATTTAAAAAAATCTGGAGTGGCCTACACTCTACTTTACTATAAGTAACTCAATGTCAAATTTCTTAAGTATATAAAACATACCGTATTATTTAAGCATAACATAAATATCTAAATGGGATATAATTATTAGCATTGCATTCGTGTGGTAGTACAGATAGTGATTGAAGGACATATCAATTTATAAGCTTATTTTTGTACATCACAAATAATTTATTATTTGCAAATAATTTCATTAGTATAACTACAGCAGTAATAACATTTTTGAAAAACCAATGTGAACATTTCTTGAAACGAAATATTATCCTACAAGAGAACATGGCTATTGTTCAAATAGCCAGTAGATTTCTTACATCGTTTACTTGACATCCTTCTACATTGAATATTAATGTAAAATTTTCAAATTTGAAACAGTAAAATACCCTTTTTTTCTCTGAAAAACATCCTAAACAGCGAAGAAAATGTTGTTTTAAGGTGATTTGTTAATTAAAGATGTACGATAATTACAGTTATTAATCTTTAAACGAAAGATTTATATTTTGAATTATCTTTTACATTTTTGGTTTTTAACAGAATTATTATACTGGGAATTTTATGGCTTCTTAGTATTTAATAAGATCATTTTCCATCCCCTTTGTCAAATAACATATATACGAATTTTTTTTTAATGAGTGTTATCATTTACCTGCACAATATTATTCCTCTTACATCTCTTATAAGTCAATAATATATTTTAATTTTTCCATTAGAAACATCAATTTTATCTCAGTGGATTCGCTCAAAAAATTTCTAAGTCAATGTAAATAATGTAAAAAAATACAAAAAATTCGACAAGTATAGCAGGTGATCTCTTAGTCTAGGGTAAACAAAGAGTTTTTATATCGTTATTGCTCTTTCCCGTAATTGAAACTTCATGATTTTTTTTTATGAATTGCTAATTTTTTGTTCCATTTTTGGTCAAATTTTCATTATTTTTTAACGAGCCGTTTAGCGTCCAAAAAACTTTTTCTGAAAACACAAATCGTACTGTAACGCCCCTTTAGCGAATGTAATTTTAGAAAAAAATATCTCAACTCATTCTCCAAATAATGTTCTATTTATAGGCATAGTTTCATCTTTGTCCGTCAAACAGTATGTCTTGTATCGCTCTCACAAGGTTTGAGATTGAATTATAAGTCAAAATTTTTACATTTTATTGAAAAAAAAATATTTCCTGTTGTTTTAAAATTCTGAATATATTTTTCGTTTGTTCGATTTGTAACTTCAAAGATAATGTCAAAATTTCAAAACTCTAGGGTTATCAGTTTAGGAGAAATAAATGTTTTAAAAAAAACGGTTTTTGGCAAAAAAAGTGACTTTCCCATCATGCATAATTCTTCGCAAACAATAGGGATCTTCGTCTTTATGAGGCCCATTTTTGTGTAAAATATCAACTTGATCCATCAAAGATTCTGGACCGTAGCGTGGTAACAAGCAATGCTAACACACTCACCCATCCACCCACCCACCCACACACACACAGACATCATCGTAAAAACGTCATAAAACGACTTCTGGGACCTCAAAACATGTAATTCCGTCAAAATCTCGCGATCGAATTTTTTCACGATCACTATACTTTACTTATAGTAAAGTAAAAATCATATGTGAAACACTACGCAACTTTCCTTTACTTCATAATAATTAATTTTTTTTTGTTTAAAATACTGTAACTTATTTGTCATTTCTGTTATAAATTAATATCAGATGAAGGAATTTGATAGAATTAACTTATATAGCGAAAATGAATATACTTCACACTATTAGGTCCATTGTTATCTATGAATTTATCATCGCTGTACGTATGAAGTTAGAAAAGAACAATTTTTAAAATAAATGCTATTAGTTTACTTAAAGTTCTTCATTTAACCAATGAAACTCAGTCCGATTTTTAAGTGAACAAAAATTAACATAAAACTTGCTTGGTAATAATACCTGCTATCACTGTCAGCATAATGCCAAAATGTAAATAGAGCCAACAGCTCTATGCTATTAGTTTACTTAAAGTTCTTCATTTAACCAATGAAACTCAGTCCGATTTTTAAGTGAACAAAAATTAACATAAAACTTGCTTGGTAATAATACCTGCTATCACTGTCAGCATAATGCCAAAATGTAAATAGAGCCAACAGCAATTCATACTTTTGTGGTTTTTTAAGTTTTAAACTTCTCAGAATTCTTTGTTATGTATTTTTACTATACATAAGGTTTTGGTGAACCATAGGGAGGGTTTGATAAGAAGCAAACAATCTGCAGCTTCATTATAGTTGGACGTTTACTTTTTTTTAGAAATTATTGTTAAATCTTTTAAAGCATGGTGATAAATTCTTCCCTAAAATTTTGCAATTATCAATTGGAATTATAATTATTATTTTAAAAAGAAATTTCACAATAATAAATGAGGTTCTTCATTAATGGAGAAATCAGATATTGTGAGTTTTTTTTTATGAAGACAGATTTCTTCATTTTTCAAAGAGCGCTAGTAGAATGATAACCTCACGATATTTTGTAAAATAAATATATTAAAAGTGACATATTAATACAAAAACATGTATCTATTTACAAATATACAATCTTTGAACAATATAATTTTAGATCAAAGAAATTCCCCATAATATACAAATAAGACAAAATAGAAATATAATCTTTATAAATAAAATAATGATTTTGTCTGTACATTGCTTAGAACTCACTCATTTCAAGTTTTCTTTACGTTTCATACATTGGAGAAACCGAATCCACCCTTAGAAAAATTTCTGTCGGTTTGTCGATTTGTCCGCAAAACTTTGTCACAGGTAAACTCAGCTACCATAAGACATATAAAGCTGAAACTTTTACAGTAGATTTGTGTAGGTCTAACTTAAAATATAGGCTATGAATTGATTGGAAATTCAACGTAGAAGTGAAGTTATGGACGTTTAACGCAAAAATGTTTGTCACAAGTAAACTCAGCCACCATAAGACATAGCGAGCTGAAACATTGACACTGGATTTGTGTGTGCCTAACTTAAAATATGAGCTCTAAATAGATTATTAATTCAGTACACAAGCGAAGTTATGGGGCTTTTAGCTGTATTATCCTAACTTCACAGACAAGTTTGTTTTGAAAATACACAGGTGTGGCAAGTAGGTATTGTTAGTTGATTTTAATTTCAATTGAGCATATGAATATATTGCGTATTTGACATCATTGAAATGGTGTTTCACAGAGTTAAGGATGTACTTTCTATTGAGAATAAATGTTTTGTAAACGAGCAATTCTCAGCCCTTAATATGAACAGGCATAAGAAATCAACAAACAAGTTCTTACGCTATATGAAGCCGAGGAAAGAACTTACAAGTCAGTAAAGAGATTGGATTAGTGATGAAGAAGCAGTTCATTATCTAATTGAATTTCTTGATTCTGAATTTATTTCTCCTGGACTGCCTGCTCATGAGTAAAAACTTAAAGTAGGAGCACCAATGATGCTGCAATTTATAGCAGTAACAAATTTCATGTTACAAAACATGAGTGACCCAAAAACTGTGCAACGGGACACGACTTGAGTTCGTGCTCTACACAGATATGCCATAGAGGCGGACATAATGACTGGATGTGGTATTGGGGAGTCTGTGTGTATACCACACATACCATTGATTCCGAGCCACTGTCTGTTTCCACTCAAATGATTGCAAGGTCCCCTCAGAGTCTATTTCGCAATGACGTTAACTAAGTCGCAAAGGGAGACTTTATCTAACGCAGGAATTCAAGTTAGCGAAACCAAGTTTTCCTCACATGGTCAACTGTAGTTTACTTGCTCAATAGTCAGAGGTTTCAAATGATTGTTCTTCCATGAACCTGAAGGACAGACAGCTAATGTAGTGTATACAGAGGCATTTGTTTAACACTGTACTAATAATGGTGTTTTCTACTATTCTATAATTTCTAATTATAGTATTAGTATAATACTATAATTGATATTTTGGAATACCAAGTATAATAGCATTTTTGATTCCGTCAAAGACGGGTACATTTTCTAGTTTATAAATAAATTTAATGATATAATAAATCATAAAATGAAAATAGGATTTAAAAATATATAAAAAGACAATGATTCAGCTATATATTAAGGACTAAAGGTATACACTAAGAACTAGTTATTTATTAAGCACTAAAGGAAGACACATTCTTTGCAAACCTTATACTTAATTGTGAACATAATGAAATGAGATCGAAGATGGTGATAAACATAATGCCTACATTTTAAAAATCATTGTCTAAAAATAATTTATCTCATTGTTTAAATGAATTTCTGGACTCATTGAAACATTTATTTTATTATCATGAAGATTTAAAAATCTAAGGGACCTGGGAATTGATGATAAAATGTCAGTTATAATGTGTCATTTAAAAAACTTTTTCTCTCCGATGTTTGATGGGTAAATGCAACTTGTCAGTGAAGCCAATTCAATGTAGTCAATATTACTGCCATTACTTAAATCTCGGATAAATAGGCAATTAAATAAATTTGTCTACGAACACAGGGAATTAATTGAGCTTTTTAAATGAACTGCTATAATCAACTGATGGAGTCAAGAGTTTATAAAAATATGGTTCAAAAGATTATTTGGGAGGTTTTTTTTTTATAATATTTATGTGATTGGAAAAGCTAGGGGCCAAGCAAAAGTACAAAACGGTAAATAATTTCTTAGCAAGGCTATATAAAATGCCTTCCAAACGTTAATGTTAGTGAGATTTAATGATCTAGAGTGAAATCTATACTATTTATGTAATTTGTATAGGTAGGCAGCAAATCTGCTTTTAAACATGCTGAATTTATAGGTAGGAAGGAAATCTTCTATTAAATATGTTGAATGTATAGGTAGGCAGAAAATCTTCTTTTAAACATGTTGAATGTATAGGTAGGCAGGAAATCTTCTTTTAAACATGTTGAATGTATAGGTAGGCAGCAAATCTTTTTTTAAATATGTTGAATGTATAGGTGCAAATCTTTTTTTAAACATGTTGAATGTATACTTCTTTTGAATATGTTATTCCAACTGGTAAAGTTCAAATGTCTCTTGTAAAGTTAATTTGGGAATTACCCTAAAATGAAAGAAGAATAATCAGAAAATTGTTTTTTTAAATGTGAGACCAGAATTATAACCTGACGATGACTACTGTTTAGTCGAAAGCTTGTGAGTAAATAAATTAGTTGCTTTTTCGTTTAACTAGTTATGATATATTGATCCAACTGGTAAAGTCCAAATGTCTCTTGTAAAGTTAATTTGGGAATACCCCAAAATGAAAGAAGAATAATCAGTAAAAAAGTTGTAAATGCAGAGGTTGCTGCATATTTTAATTCAAATATTTATGTAATATATATATATAAATATTGATAAAAATATCGACCGTGGAATAGAAACAAAACTAAAGTTTATCGGGACTCGGTCAGTTCTTCAGGTTCAAATTAAATTCTCATTGCCAACGTTTCGGTTTTTATTTAAAACCTTTTTCATAGGCAGAAGTATAAATTTTGAAACAGAAAAACTAAGTATTGCATTAAAAATTATTTTACAAAGAATAATAGTATGTGGATTTTAACAACTGTAGTCTGAATGAACACGTGACACTAAGATGAAACAAGACTAAGATCTTTCAACCGTAACAAGCGGTCTTCATCAGAGTCAAAAACCAGCTGAGATTTTTGGGGTTTTCAGTTGGGTTTTTGACTCTGACGATGACCGCTTGTTACGGTTGAAAGATCTTAGTCTTGTTTTCCCACTTCTTAAAATTTCTTTCGTTTATTAATGTTTAACTCACTTCTCTAATTACAGATGCTCTTTTATGATAATATTTTGAATGTAGATCACACGCTGGTCTGGATCTAGGTCTCTACAATAACCACTGGATGTTTTGATATTATTACAATTTTTGTGAGTACATGATATATCAGAACAAAAACGTTATTTTTTTCTATTTTATTTTGTGGCCTGTCTGAAATACCGATGGGGATTTTTTCGTCGAATCCTCCCTGCTGGGAAGTATGGGTAGAAGTCCTGTTGATTTCTCTTCTGTTGGTTCCACAAGAGTTGCCGTGACATTGCCGATAACAGTAAACCTTGGACGTTTTTATCGTTATTTCGCAGTTGTTTTTCATTGAATGTTACAATTTAGACATTCCCAGTAAAGTATTGGGAAGTTTGGTGTCGTTAGTCCTGTGCAACCACAGTGATGGGCTCGCTGCAGCTACACAATTAAGATGGTATGAGTGAATGAACTAATGTACCTATGTCATAGTGTTACCTCAAACCTTGTATATTACAATATTAATATTACTAAAAACTAGCTTTCAGTCCTTGAAAAATAGTGGAAACTAAATAATAAGTTTTGTTCTTCTGAATTAATATTAAATTTTAGTTTTCGGTGTAGTATTCAACAAAATTTGTTAGTTAATTTTTGAAGTGAATGAAGTATAGGTCCAAATTGTGTAAAATTCTGGATTAAAAAGCAAATGTGCCCATGCGTAGCTCTTAAGGACTCCCGAGGTTTGTTCATGCATCTATTATCTCTCTATCACTATCTTTACAGAGTCTGTAATGTAAATCTGCTATGTAAGACATTTACTCTTCCACTGATAACATTATTCAGGATTGTTATTATTCAGCACTATTGAAGGAAGCTAATTTTTTTTTGCATTAGTATTTCTTGTTTAACATTACTAGTCAGTTTTATTGATTTATTTTAAAATAGTTTCATGAATGCATATATATATATATATATATATATATATATATATATATATATATATATATATATATTATTAAAAACGTAACCATAGCTGGCAGAAACTTGCTTCTTTATAAGTTTCTCTATCTTCCTAAATAAGGATTTCGTTGTTATATCTAAACTATATAACAATCTTCCTACGGTAGGTAGAAAGGTAGGAAGTTTGTTATATAGTTCAGATACAAAACGAAATCCTTATTTAGGAATATAGAGAAACCAATAAAGAAGCAAGTTTCTGCAAACTATGGTAACGTTTTTAATAATATGTGCTTAAAATACATTATTTAAAATAACACTAAACTTAGCTGATATCTTTCTTTTTTTTCTTTCTTTTTTTTAAAAAAGAAGTTTTCAGTTTTACTAATAGCACTCATTACTTCGTCTACACGATGTGGCATATTCCCTATGGTCGATATGTTTCGAATGATCAGAATTCATCTTCTCGACGAATTCATCATCCATTCATATTCATTGATGAAGAAAAGACAGTATAATTTAGGAACATTGAGAAGCTTGTTAAGAAGCAGGTATCAACTAAGTTTGATGTTATTTTCAATATTTACATAATTATAGTAAATAAAACGCATATAAAATAATTAATTTAATTACCATTTTTAATGGTTAATTAATGTGTTTATTTTCTACAAGTCGAAAACTTATTCGATTTATTCCTTGCGTTCACTAACATTCGAATCTGTGTTTGTTATCTTTTGAATAAGAACTGAACAAACTTACCAAGTGTATACATATTAAATTCAGGATTGTTATGTCTACCATAACTGTTTAGTAGCATTAATGAGAGTATTGTGATAGAAGGATACACTGAAGTTTGTTCTCCATCATTGAAGGAGTATTGATTAATCTTAGAAATCTGATTGCAAATTAATGTGGATGTGTGAAGTTATAAACATTGTATCATCGCAAAGTTATGCACACCATATCCTTTTATATTGCCTCCGCATGGACAATTGTTTTTTTTTTCTGATGGTAAGTCAGCCACTTTACCAGAGATTGCAAGAGTAGTGGTAATTGTCCTGATGCAAGACCCTCTATAAACCTCTTCAGATTTCTGCAGCATTTCTCATTTTATTAACCATCTTCTAATAGTTTCTATTCTTTTTGCCATAATGTGTCGACATTGAAATAACATGCACATTACTGCTTTGGGGTTGTGAAAACATAACAAATTGTTTCCCTTATTTCATCTGACACATATCAGTAGTTATACTGGTTTTAAGTTACAATTTTTTTTTCGAAGGAAATTTACTTACTAACTTGTAGCGTTAGTGACACCAACCGAAATAAGGAATAAATTCACTGGACTGCTTCTATTTTGTATTGTAATTTGATAGAGCCATTTCAAAATTGATTTACATATAAGAAATAATTACCTGTACTTATTTATTATTGCGTTCACTTCAGTTGTTATTAACTGTATACTTATAAATACGTATAGACCAATGTTCAAATTATGTTTTATCTGTAATTTCGCTAAAGATAAGTTGTTTATTTTAATTTGTAGCTAAAGTGCATTGGTTATTTCAATGTATAAAACTATGAACTGTTATCTCCAAATGTTCTTATCACATCTTGATCATGTTTCATAAATTATTTTGACTTTATTTTCTTTAAACTTAGAAAAATATTCCTTTTCTATACCAATTTAATTTTAGTTGCAATTTTTTTTAAAAATTAATACTTTTAACAATGTCTACAGTTATATTGTTTTGCCTTAATCATATTACACAAAGCTATGACTAGATATAACTGTATCTTTGTTGCAATTCAATGTTTCCTTTATCTCTTCTCTGCTAAGATTCTTACATCACTGTATTGCGATAGTCTCTATTATATAATTGCAAGTAGTTCCAAGTCGTTTGTCCTTGACTGGTTGTTGATAAACTAAGGTAATTGGATGGGTAATAGAATCATCAACTCATATTTGCAACTTTGCAATTTTCCTTACTCATCTTTAAATTGATCACTTTAAACTTTATTTAATGTTAAACAACAACATTCCTGCTGGGGAACAGGAAATGGATTATCTATAAACCTTTTGTTGCCAGTGTAAGTAATTGTTAATTTTTTTACTGCGGTATATAATTGGAGCTATTAAAATTATTAATTTTTAAAATATAATGGTTTAAATGGCATTCATTTAAACTTTATATAAAAATGCCGTTATTCACGTATCTAATTAGTGTGTCTGTTAAACACTACTTTAATTGCATTAACTGTGTGTGGTACACATTGATATTTAGTCCTTGTTTGAGAATTGCGGGTCAATACTAAAATACCCTGCGTGCTTTGATTAACCCCCTTAGTACCACGCTAGCGTAGTTCTGCTTTTAAAGTGGCGATCGTTTAGTTCAATATTGATTTGGTACCAATTTTGAAAGAGTGAGTCATATGACCCGAACTGTCAACGCCACATGATGTTTACAAATCTAAGTACAAACCACACCTAATGTTATTATACTCTTGATCTAATGAGCACTGGTGTATGCAACATGGCTGTCTGTGGTTGTTGTATTAGCCCTGGTAATATTGTATTGAGTGATAAAAGAAATTACTTTAAGTAATAACTTTTTTATGTTGAATGCATTGATATTGTCTTAAAGCATGGACTATCGGTGGCATACGAGGTGTGTAAATAAAGTAGTGAGACTGATTTTTTTTTTTAAATTTTCTATTCAAATATAATTACAATGTGATATTGTCACCTTCAAAATAGTTCCCTTCGGAAGCCACACAGCGCTGGAGACGGTCCTTCCAATCATTGTAGCATTGCTGGAACTCGGATTCTGGAATGGCCTTCAGCTGGTCGGTTACACCAGTTTGTATGTTTTGTAGTGTCCCGAAATGAGTTCCCTTGAGGTGATTTTTCAATCTCGGGAAGAGGAAAAAGTCACAAGGACTCAAGTCTGGTGAATAAGGAGGCTGAGGAGCAACAGGAATGTTTTTACTGGCCAAAAACTCGTTTATTGAGATGGCAGTGTGACAGGGCGCACTGATGGAAATTTTTCTCATCTCCAATTCATTGGTCAAAATGTGATGAACGGAGGTGTGATTCAAATTCAACTGTTCCCCGATCATTCTGACTGTCAAGCGTCGATCTGAACGCACAAGGTTCCGTACTCTGTTGACATTTTCATCGGTGTTTGCACTTGAAGGCCTTCCGCTTCGTGGTTCATCTTCAATCGACTCTCTTCCTTCTGAAAATTCCTTAAACCACCGAAAAACCTGTGCCCTTGATAAAACACGTTCTCCATAGGTCTCCTGAAGTTTTTCAAAAGTTTCGGTTGCATTATGTCCAAGTCTGAAGCAAAATTTGATTGCACACCGCTGCTCAACTTTGAGGTCACTCATTTTTAAAACGCTCAAGAAAAAACCATTTCACGAAAACCAACGCTACGGACAAACAAATGACTGTGGCGAGTTCAGATTCATACTGGAGGCGCATCACACGTGCACCTGACGCTACTCAAGGCCACGCGTCTCCAGCGTTGCTAGATCGAAAGCGACGTTGCCAGTCTCACTACTTTATTTACACACCTCGTATTGTGAGAGATGCACGTATGTTTCTAATAATCCATGGATTGCTATGCTTGTTGTCTGTAAAATTCAACTACATCAGTTTTATTGAATATATTTTATCATGGTTATTGTTATGGTCTCTTTAATCTCTGTCTAATTGCATTCCCTTCAGACTGTTTTTCTCAAAACGTAATGCTCTAAAGGAATTATTTGAAAAAAATTGTTGCGGAAGATGAATGTTCTAAATGGACTCTTGGCATGCAATGTCGTTTATATGCTGACATCCTTGATATACGTTCTTTTCATTTTGCTGTAAACAATATTGAGGCACTACACTGTATTGTAATTATACACTTTTAACTTAATTCCTTTTTTAAATTAATCGGAATCAGGCTATAATATGAAAGAAATTGAGGGTATTATTTGAAGCCTTCTATTGCCCTTGACTTCACATTGGTTCTGGGGTTGTTGGAGGTCTGCCCATTGGACCGACCAGACATGCTTCATGAACATCTTATATATCCTGCATGTCACCTTCAAACTATTTTTATTCTTCCTTTTTTTCCCACAGTTTTTGTTTAGTGCTCATTTCGTTTATTTAAATTTAATTGAAATATAAACGCTTACAAAATATGTCTTATCATGTTTTGTTAATTTTGAGTTTTTCGTAATAGCTTGTTCAACTGTTTTTGAAAATGAAAAATGTACTTTTATAATACACTGTTAACATTATGAAATGTAGTTACCGAATCGAATAAAACTATTTACATTGTTTGAATGTAAAACTTGCAATAAAAAAGGTACTTGTCGAAACAAAAGATACAATGTTTGAGAAATGGCTGTGAAGAGATAGTTTAAGTTGACTGTCGACTGCATATTTTTTTATTTTTCATGTATATCTTAAGAATGATTATTTATTACGGTAGTAATTATGTTAACTATATGAAAATACTACAGAATTTTTTTTTATTGTAGGAATGTTTTTTCACGATTGATTGAATGAAGATGTCACTATTTTAAGACAGTGTCGTTTTGCATTCTATTTTACAGTTTTGTAATGAATCAGTTGTCCTTTGTAATACTATATGTTATTTAATCGCATTTAAACATATGTTATATGTCATTTAAGTTTTTAGTGAAGTTATATTGTGGAATGTTGCTCGTGGTTATGCATGCAGTTTTGATGCCTCTAGTAGCTGTGGATGTGTGCTTGTACTAAAATATACTGATTACAGGTAGGTTTGGATGAGGAGAAACAGAGGTCTGTCTCGGGAGGCAGTCTGGAACACGAGTACGAACTCAAGGAGCTCACGAAGGAGGGTCATGACAGAGCTGAACCGTCACAGTTTGAACTACTCAAGGTCCTTGGCCAAGGTTCTTTTGGAAAAGTAAGCATTCTTTTTCATGATGCTTCCGTGCTAAATGATAAAGACCAATGCATATTATACACTATATTGAGCGTATAAAAAAATTTTTTTTTATGAAAAAATTGTATTTAGTACATTATTGTTCAAGTAATCTATCACCATAATTCGTACGTTTGTTTCCAAGACTGCACTGATTTTGGAACTCGTTCGACTTGGAAATTCCACTCATGAGGTCAGGAGACCTTAAAGAAAGATCTGCTCTGAAGCTTGTCAAACGATGAGACAAACTTGTGCATGATTGTGATTACTCTTATTGCAATGTATCCGAAAACAATTAATCGTATTTTGGACATATTGTTCAAACTGACAGAAATGATGAAAAAATAATGAAAGTCTCCACATTATTTTATATAAATTATTTAATTATCTAATTAATTTAATTGATATATTTAATTATTTATGTATTTAATTATTTAATTAATTATTTTATTATTTTAATTATATACATTATTTTATATAAATAACACGTTTCGAACAAGTAGTATTCTTTAGGTTATATCAACTGCTTTAACAGATTAAAAGGACAGCCACCATGTATAGCAGTCGAGTTATGTGTATAAAAACATTTCTATGGAGATGTTAATTGACTAAATAAGATGCCACATAGTAACTGATTGCACTGTTATTAACATATGACACTATTTCACTGATAGTAACTTTTGAATGACAGGTGTATTACCTGAATTACATAGTCAACGAGAACAAAGAAGGGGCATTCATAAAGTTTATAATAACAATAAATTGATACAAGGAGGGAATGGTTTCATTATTGCTTATATTTAAAGTTATACAACTTAGTTGAATGAATCTTGGGCGAACCTTGGACTAATTAATAAAAATAAGAACCAGGTTATTCTATACCTCCCGGATATGAAGTAGTTTTATTGAACTATAAATTGCTTCCAAATAGTGTTCTGTTTTATGCTTTTTGTTTTTTTTGGGTCATATCATTCAACAGAATTAACCATAGTTTGTTAATATGTTACTGATTGTTCCCATAAAACCTTTGAACAAACTTTTACAGTCTTAGAGAGAGACTAAGTTACTCGTTTCAAATGTATGCCCTAAAACACCTTACAAAAGCGTAGTTTATGGTTCGGTAAATCCAACAGTTTTTAAACATAATTTTTCATTTTTTGAAGTCTAAATAATTCTGCCAAAAATGTATCAGATGTTTTTGTATATTAGACGTTATTGATTGTAAACTGAAGTTTAGTGCTATAATTTTATGGCCTTAGATAAGTAATAAATGGTTACCAAACATGGTGCAACGATTTGATGATATGTATATTCAGATGGATATTTTAATCTGCCCCAAACTGAAGAAATAACAATCGGATCTGAAATAGGAAAAGGTTCCTCAACGCTTTAGTAAAGATTGTAGAATAAAGGCAGTTATACTTTCGTCCGCATTCTTCTATATTGTTAGCTCTGGATGTTCATGTAGATAAATAAACAATTTTTTTTTATTTTCCTTTACAATTCAAGCGTTCGAGCGAATCATTACATTTTAAAAGTATTATTTGCTTTCTATTCTGGAATTCGATTGCAGTGATTTGTTTTGCTCAATTATATTTCGTTTAGACATGGCAGACCTAAGCAAAAGGTGCTTATTGACTTAATACGAGTGGGAGTGATGACTCCTACGACAAACAGCCCAACAGATTTATTCAGCTACTGAGAGGCTATTAGTCCGTACTATGCCAGCTTGTAAGGCTCATCTTTTAATTGTTCATTGTAATGAGTTAGTCACCATTACTTGGGCGTGTTCACCACCTGGATGGGTGACACCATGTGCCGTTATCGTCCTCCGTAATATGGCTCGCTCATGGTGAATATATGCCTAAACAAAAATGAACCATACCTTCGCATCGTGGATAGTACGTAAGTTTAGGCATTATAGAAAGGTATTAAAGTAAGTTTTTAGGTATGAAAGAAAGTTAGTTGACTAAAGGTGAAGTATATTTGTTATTAAAGTGTATTTAGTCAGCGCATAGTGATTTCCTATTATTATTCTATCACTCTGTTGGTTTGTAGTCTCTCTTAGGGATGCCATAAATGCCTTTTATGACTAGAATCTTCAAAGTAGACCATTTTTGAAATCATTGGACCAAAAATATTACTTGCAGCTTTTTTATGTTTGTCTACATTAAGTCTGATTAGAGATATTTTATATGACCCCAGTCTATGGCAGTCCACTTAGCTTTACTAGGTAAAAATATTAATGAAGATAGATATACACATTTCGAATTACATTTTCAGTAGGATTAGCCCGTTTCTTGCTACATTCTATAATGGAATTAACATCAACTTCAATGTGCGATTGTTCTGGGCGTAAAGAATTTGAGAGTCAGTTGCAGTTTATTTCGAAATCACTTTTTCGAAATATCTTGAGTGAATGACCAACTCTTGATTCGATAAGCTCGTGAAAAGAACCTACTTCTTGAAAAACAACCAGCCTGGCATTGAAAGCCTGAGTATTGAACTGCCTCGGCAGACAGCGGTTAATCGAAGCTAATGCGTATTCTATAACTTTTTGCAACCCACTAAGATTTATCTTGTGACCACATAGTTTGGGTAACGCTGGTCTAGAGGAATTAAATGAAGATGAATATGAAATGTTGATGTTTTTATCAGCATACTAAATGAGGTAAAATAATGAAATTGAGATCATTTTTACATATGCATAAACACTGATTGAGCAAATTTCTTGAACTTTTTAACGCAAAGTCTTTACCATAAAATTACTCAGTTTTGGCATCCCTGTGTCACTTTTTCACATCGATGGTAGTGCCGCCAAAAATATGTTTTACCGCTGTTATTGTTTATAATTGTAGAGGTAAACTGAAATGATGGAGTATGATTTTTGAAGTTTAATTTTCTAGTATTAAACAAAGTTGGTAGCTTGCATATCAGACAAGGTGTGATCATTTATTTGTTTCTTCCTTTCGGTCTACTTTGATATGGATGGTACCTTGTTTACTTAATTTACAATGTGTTCACTTCACTGTAAAAATAAGACCATGTTGTCCTTTAAGAGTGACTGTGTTAAAGACATTTGTTCGTCTTTTCACAAATTAGAGTATTTAAAAACATTTTGTTTGTTTCCAACATGCTCTTATAGTTTTTACCTTCATTGCTGTTCTCTGGTTTTAAAGTGTGGCACTTTTGGTATTTGAGTGAGTCATTTTGTTCGTTCTACAACGGAAGTTCTACACTTATGGCATGCATCGACAGGGGACAGCTTTACGTCCTATTCGAGGGAGGGTCTCCGTAGGATTTTCCATGTCGCACGACAAAAGTCTAGGCCCATGGCCAAAATTGAACTTCGAATCTTCGGTAATAAAGGCAAGACTCGTTAGACATACCAGACTCCCCAGAAAATGTGTACAATGTATTGATGCTCACTATGTCGTTACTATTTGGCTGTGGTAGATCCTCTCTGCAACAGAAATATATTGCAAACTGCACTTTCATGCCATGGAGCCATAGTTTGATGTGACTGAAAAATAATCAGTCTCTGCTCCAAAAGTGCAAATTCATCCAGCTCCATCATGGATTTATCCATGAGTTTTTGTTTATGCTAGGTTTATTATGTGTTACTGTTAAAAGGATGAATTCGGAAACCACTATTCAACACTTCCCTTTTTCATATACTATTGAAGATAACTTTTCTTCTTAAAATAATTTAAACTTTAGTTTTTGATTAAAAATTTGCAAATATATCTTTTATATTTAAGACTATATGTAGCTAATATGTTATTAATTTGTTTAACAAATCATTAGTTATAGATTTGATTTTAAGTAACAGAAATGTGATTAACAAGAAAAGTTAGTGACTAGATCGTTGGAACTTAGTGCATACAGTTAAAGCATTATATTAAGTATATTGATTCTGAGAGACGTATATTAAACTTTCAGTAGATCTGTTCATACAAGGCTTGTATTTGTGGTGTTAAGGTTTTGGCTGTTTCAGGTGTTCCTCGTGAGGAAGGTGGTGGGCAAGGACAGTGGAGTGCTGTACGCCATGAAAGTCCTCAAGAAGGCCACTTTGAAAGGTACAGGTGTGTGTGGTGTGAGAGGGGCTGTTGACTTGCGTGGTACTGAGTGCGCCTTGATTGCAGTGCGAGACCGAATGAGGACTAAGATGGAGCGAAACATCCTTGTCGACGTCAGGCATCCCTTCATCGTCAGACTCCACTATGCCTTCCAGACCGAGGGCAAACTCTACCTCATCCTCGACTTTCTTCGGGGTGGCGATCTCTTCAGCAGACTTTCTAAGGAGGTAATTGGTTCTTCAATTTAAAGGGACTCTATAACTAAAATTGTAAATCTTTTATTCTTGTCATACGCTATGTTACGCATATTTTTTATTTTGTAGTTTATTTATTCTTCACTATATACTTTTTTTAAAATTTATTTCCAGTACCATTTGTTTCTTTGCACCCAGTTAGCTATGGCTGAGCCTCACCATTTGGTTGATTTTACTATTGAGAATCATAAATTTAAACTTTCTCTTGTTTATGAGATCTTGAATGGTACCCGGTAACATCGATAAGGTCTCTAGGTCTCTAACTCGCAATTGACGTCTCTATTTTCTGCAAGGGCAGAAGAAAACATTTTTACCCTCCTCGTGGAAAATTGAGAATCATAACCAAGATTGGACCCTCGAATGTTTAGTACTAACTGCAAGTACGCTACTCTTAGAAAACCCTAATCCAAAGTATGGAAAAACTAAAACTTTAATGTATCCTCTTAATGTTTTCATAACAGAATATATTTTTTTCAAACAAAATATATATTTTTTGACAGAATGTTAATAGATTCTTTTTACTTATTGAAAGTCAAATACTTCCCTTAATAGTCGCCCAGACAACAGCGTCTTTAAGTGCTCTTAAGTATAGAGAGCTCTTATTCAAAATTGTGTTTTCTATGGCGAAAAGACCGTGGCTTCCCCGGAGTTCCGGGTTTTCCCTCTCCTTTTCTTCACCCTAACTTTCAGTTTTCATACTTTTTGTTGTACTTATCTCTTTTATTATTTTTGTACTTTTATTTTCCTGTTTGGATGGATTTTGATATTTTAAAGTAACAGACCTTTATTAATACATACAACATTCAATTTTTCTTATTTTCAAAATTCGAGGAATTACACACACATGCTGTGCTCTTTGAGTGGAATGTTTCCTTTGAAACAAATGAAACGAACCAGTCGCAGTTTTTAAACTTGTGAGAGATATGGAATTTAATGATGTGGAAGTAAACACGCTAACTGATGAAATGGTCCCTTGAGGAAACTCTATCGACAGCTTCGTGACCTTCACCTGTGTAATAATAACTGTAGTCCTTGTTATTTTGGCTATACAAAATTAATATTTATTGATATCAATCGCTTGGTTACATATTGTTATTTTACTTTGCATAGTTATGCCACAAATACATATAATCAAAATATGAACATTACTATTTATCGTTTATATCAGAGATGAACAACCTTTTTTTGAAATTGGCCAGCTAAAAATTTAAACATTTTATGCTGTTACGTTTAAAAAAAAATAAATGATAGACACAATTGATATCATTATTAACAAAATTGGTGGCATCACAAATATGGCGACACAACAACTCACACGCAGCTTTCAGTGATACGCCATTTAGATTTGAATATACAAGTCTTCATTACTTCTGCTAAAATGACAAACTACAGGTACATAGAAGTGCGTTTCCATCATTCAATTTAGTAAGTAATTATTACTGTTCCTCAAATAGAATTTTATTATAAAGATTTTTTTACACCCGCTCTTTCTGGATAGCACATTTCTGTAACATGGTTTCTTTTAAGGTTAAGGTGTAATTAGTAACACAGTACTAATAGGTAGCGTGTTTGCCTTTAGCACAGGCTGGAGGATCGAGTCTTGTCCAGGTTCGTACATTTTTCAAGTGGGATGTAGATCATCATGTTCATGCTGTCCCAGGAGAGGACATGAAGCTGATGGTCTCAGATACGGTATCAAAGATTGTCCCTGTATGTGATGTGAGACATTGTTACAAAATTAATTTTAGTGTGGTAAAATATTGTACTTGCGGTGTAGGAAACCCGCTAGTGTGGTGGGTTATAGTTCCCATAACTAAAATGGATACCAAACAACATTGAACTACACTTCATGCCCCTTGATCAACATTAAAATGAACGCCTACTATTGCTGGTATTGGAAACAAGCATATGGAATGGGAACCTTTTGAAGTAGACCTAGTTTTTTTAATGCAATTTTTTCAAATTTAAATACCAACTGTTATGGTTAATAGGCAAAAGGTAATGGTAAATGGTGTAGTGAAGTTACCAGCAACTAGTCTGAAGAAATATTTAAGAACACCAATAGCTAATATTAAATGAAAATTACCGTTTCCTGTAATTCTTAATATAATGACAAATTATTTATCCACAACTTCATGTCTAAATTTGCTATTTACTTTGCTTCTATAATGAACTTATTAATATGAAGCACTTATGAACTTTCACCTTTAGTGCTTTTCTAAAGGTGGAAGCTGTATCTTATTCGCTATTTGGCACCATTCTGTTAATGGGTGCCAGATATATCCCTGGAATCAAAACTATACACTTTTTCAGATATCTTAGTTATAACGTTCAGTCCATCTATTATTGAAGGTTACTAATTAATCAAACCTTTTGAAATAAGAAATTTTAAAAGCTATATTTTAAAAATATTGCTATATTTTAATTATATTATTTGCTATATTTTAAAAATAAAATAATTCACTGCTTCTTTGCTTTAGTTTAAACATTTCTACCTACGAGTAAGATGAGGTCAACCTGGGACGATTAGTCCTTTAATAGTATAGATTAATATAAGGATTATTAGTACTAATACGATAAAGAACCTCATGAAATTTTGTTAATATTTTAACTTCATACATAATTTTGTTAAAGGATAATGTTTTCACACAAATGATGTTTACAGTTCTGAGTTTTTCTGTGAAATTGTCAGATTTCACTTCAGACTAACTCTATTTATGCAGGCAATATATGCATCTTTTGCAACACCGAAAAAATAAATATGTTACTTTTTTTAGTTAATGTTCACTGAGGAAGACGTCAAGTTCTACTTAGCCGAACTAGCTCTAGCCTTAGACCATCTGCATAGCTTGGGCATCATCTACAGAGATCTCAAACCTGAAAAGTAAGTGCTTTGCTTGTCTTCTCAGCCTTGTAACAAGGATTTAGAAGGTGCCTGTCATTTTGAGTGGGCCTAAACATTGCCTGTAAAGCATGTCTTTTGAAGTATTCATTACTTAATGTGAATGAGAATTGAGTAATTAGTAATTGTTTTGAAGTGTGTTGAAGTCTTCTGATTATATAAACATTATGGTTGATTAGAAGCCATATGAGACTGTTTATTTACTAATCAATTTTTACATATTTTAATATGTGAAGAATAATACATTAAGTGCCCGTATTGAAATGGCCTGGCTACCTCCATGTAGTAGGTGAAACCAACGAGATCATAATATCATTGTGAAGAAAAGCGAAACTGTGCGCTTCGGTGCCCTAGTGAAAGACCACTAGAGTCACAAGAAAGTCTGTTCGTTTCTTTAACCCTGGCTTAGGTTTGTTATCCATGTAGGCTGACTTAACATCTTAGGAGGTGGCCTTAATACCAATAAATATTGTTGTGCCCATGTATTGAAAATAAAAAAGAAAATGCATTTTTTCTTTTCCTCCGAAGTATCGTTTGCAGTGTAGTTGATGAAAACAATTGTATTGCAAATGTTTTTTATGAATAAATACTTGTAACATATGGGATAGCTTTTATTAGTATTTACGAAATAACTTAAACAAATGTGTTTAAGCAGAAATTTACAATAGGGAATATTATTATTTTTTTAAGAAAAAAATATTTAAAGATAGTTTCTGATAAAATTTCACAACTATTTTTCCTGTAAATAGATTTTTATAAATTATTATTATACATTCATTCTCGAATTATTTAAACTGAAGAAGTGTTGGTATAAGAGTTAATACAAATTGTTGATTACTAGTAATTAATTAAAAATAATATGCTATATTACTATTTCTCGAAATTTTTTATTCTGCGCCAACTATTTTTACTATTAATTTATGCTATGAACTACTCTTAATTTGCTCAAACCCAATTAGTACATTGTTCACTCTAGTTCTGTCGCATTTTCTTATTAAACAAAATTTAATTAATGGCAGTGTTCTAATGAAATAATATTGAAATACGTTGACCTACTTTTGAAATAACCTTAAACAGAATCGTTGAATGTTTCAACCATAGAGGTCCTCGGACAAGCACTGTTCACGAGATTACTATCTGTCCGCGAAGACCTTTACTAAACTACACTGCTCCCCGATACGAATCATTCCCCCGGTCAACAGAAGGGTGTTGACTGTACCACAGCGCTACTAAAAAAATGCTTCACTTTAAAAGTTATTTTCCTTAAATAAAACTCCACGTATAGGGAACCTAACGTTCCTATTACAAATCTATGAAGGTTTGCTCTCCATGCTCGTGAAAGAGAGAGTTTTAAAACTGTCTTTTGACGTCACCTCTCAGTTAATCAGGAATTAACAATCATTAAGTAATTTCGGATTGTATCCGTAAAAACTATCCATCTCTGAGTTGTAAAACTAACGAATTATTAGTTATTTTTTTACCACTTATTTGAATTATAAAGTGCAAATAATACCATTAATAACATATTAAAATTACATTCTCTTAAACTCAGCTCATCTCTAAAACAATACATATTGTATATGTATTTAATTTGCGTATCTGTGCAGAAGTACTTTCATAGTGTTGGTTTCAATTAATAATCTTACATCGGTGATTGTTTTTATTTCTGGTAAGGCGAATGCGTTAATTGTTAAGACTCTTCTGCCAGTTCATGGATCTTAAAAGTTTGAAGATCACTAGACTAGACTAGGGTTTCCAAGAGTTGATTGACAATGATTTGTTACTAAGATTGCACAGTGAGCAATATTTAAGTTATATTGAGACTTATTAGTATTAGTTAATAGATCTATTAATCTATGTATTCTAGCAAAGTAAAAAATTACTTTTATTCCAAAGAAGATCAGTAAATTTAGGTTTGGATTTCTTTGAAATGTATAAATAAGGAGTGTATATATGTACAGGTTTTCACTTAAGGAGCATGTGTTTTATCACACATGAGCATGTGAGATTGGATAGCTTGTCCAGTGGAACTGAATGGATTTCGTTGTTTGATTGCGATTTGTTTGTTAGCATCCTGTTGGATTGTGAGGGTCACATATCCCTGACAGACTTTGGTTTGAGCAAACAGCCTCTCGATGACCAGAAGGCCTACTCATTCTGTGGTACTGTAGAGTATATGGCTCCAGAAGTAGTCAACAGAAAAGGTCATTCTTTTGCTGCAGACTGGTGGTCATTTGGCGTACTAATGGTAACTTTGCAATATAACTTTTATTTGCTTCAAGTTTTGTTTGTTTAAATATAAAGAATTCCATTGTTGCTTAGTTTGAGATGCTGACTGGTTCACTTCCATTCCAAGGTTCAACTAGAAAGGAAACAATGACCTTGATTCTGAAGGCTAAGTTAGGTATGCCTCAGCATCTGTCAGCCGAAGCACAAGCGCTTCTCCGAGTTCTTTTCAAGAGGAACCCTGCCAATCGACTTGCTGGGCTCGCTCATGTCAAGTCGCAACCTTTCTTTTCTACCATTGACTGGGATAAGTTGTACAACAAACAAATACAGCCACCTTTCAGACCCTCCTTGGCGCCTCCCCAACATGACCACACTTTCTACTTTGACACTGAATTCACTTCTAAATCACCTAAAGGCAAATAACACGTTTCTTTTTTTTCATACTTTCATAATTTTTAAATATATTTTGAAAGCATTTGCGATTAATAAATGTTATAATTGAATGATGTGTAAAAAAGTAAATTTATTTGTATGTAATATCGATAGGATTAATTTTAACACAAATTTAAAACTCAATGTGTTTATCTTTATCTCAACAAAGATAAAGGCTCATTATTCTCAATAATTTCGGCAACATAACGTCTTCAGTTGTTTGAAATGAAGAATAGAAAAGGGTAAAGTGCGAAGAGGTTTTCATATTCTACAAAGTAACGACACTCCAATATAAGAACATTAATATAACTTTCAAAATGTCATTACTGAAATTTTTTCATCTTACATCATGCTTTCTTTTTCCACTCTTTTAATGTATATAGAGTGACCTTTGAGGTCCTTTTAATATTATATTTTCTTTGAGAGCAATTATTCCACTTTTAGTGTAATTCTGCATTTATAGTTTTACTAGAAAAAGCTAGTTTTACGCAAACTTCAACCCTGAAGTTGATATGGTGATCAACTCATATCGCCACGACATGATGGGTGACATACATAAATGAAGAAAAGGATTGCAAGACTACAAAAAACGAACAATACAGTTGTGCTGCAATGGGTTCCAGCTCAGTGCGGAGTGCCCGGAAATGAAGAGGCGGACCGTTTAGCTCGTGTTGAAGCGACGCGGTTGACGACGGAGGTTCCTTTCCACTTTCCACTACTAAAAGAATCGTTAAAAGACATCATTTAGGCAGAAGCGTTTCGACACGTTGCTACAGAGTAGTCCGGGTGAAAAACAACAATTAACTTGTCTGAGACAACCAGCATGACTTATAATTTACTGGTACCGAGCATCATTATTTGTACTGGATAGGTTTGGTAGAGTTCCCTGTCTGTATCTGTAGTTACTCTGAAGGCCCTATCATAGTGGATTATGTTGACAGCTGTCCAACGTTTTCTATTTTCTCGATAAATGATAAATGACGTCAAATCTAAAAAGATAATAGTAAAGATAATGATACATTTTTACGTATCATTGGTTCATGTATTATGTTCTGTCGTTTGCGTTTTAAATTATTTTTCAATAAAACTAGCTTTCGAATGTTAAATAATTCATTATTTTTATCTTATTTGGTGGCATGATGTACGATTGAAGAAAATTAAAGTTGAAATGTTCAAAAAGCGTTCCTAGAAATGAAGACTATGATTGGTCCTTATAGTATTTATTAGTTGTTATGACAGTGGTATTTTATTGATAAAAGTTGATCAATCGTTGGTCATTCTGGGTATAATCCGTGGCGATAATAGTTTATTATTCTTTCGGTTTCAGATTCTCCTGGTCTTCCACCCAGTGCCAATGCTCACGAACTCTTTCGAGGTTTTAGTTTTATTGCTCCCTGCCTTCTAGATCCTGAGGCCCCACAACCTCACCAACCTCCTTCCAAGCCACAAGAAGCTCATCAAAGCAAGGTTTTTCATTTTTATATATTTAATTTAAACTAATATCTGTTAATATGTATTAAAAGAATATTTACCACTACAGTATATTAGAAAACTTTGCATCTAATTTTGATGTTTTATTACAGTCCACATGACATTTTTAACTTTTATCATTCTAATAAAATGATTTTTTCTCTTATATCGTTTAATGTTTGGGGAAATTTCTCTGCAACTTTCATAGTAATAATAAAAATTGCGTTCTAAATCACTGCAGTATTTTTAATAGACTTCATGGCCTATTAATAGACAACAATAATGAAATAATATTTCATTTTTTTTAACACTCCAGTGCTAAATTTTGTTATTCAATAAAATTTCGTCATAGAAATTAATTATAAACAAAATACCGAGCTGTAAATTTTTGCATGATATCCTAGCTTTATTGGTTGTTAATCGTACTTGAAAAATAGAGGTAACTGCATTGCAGGTAAATTTTTGATGAAAAATTAACAGATTTTAAGAAAAGAAAGTTTTTAACTGCTGCTCTATTAAAATTAGTATTTTTATATTCATGATAATATTTAAGTATTTTAAAAGAGGAATTTAGTAGAGGCATACTGTATTAAGTGGTTTTTTAAAGGTTTTGAAAAAAAACAGTATGATAATTGTGTTAAAAGTAAATTTAAAAAAGAAAGTTGTATAACAATAAAGATAAAATCACTATAAAATCGGAAAGACGAACCAAATTGGACACAATACGAGATCAAAATCGAAGAAATCTAATTAATTAATTAATTCTAAATTAAATGAGATAAAATGGAGGTTTTGACGACTTTGGTGAGAGAGGTGGAATGAGAATTTGAGTTATAACCTGAAACTGAAATTTGAAGTAATACCGATGCCCCCATATGTACTTTATTTTTAGAATTTCTTTCTGAACAGTTGTGCTATAATAATCTCCTTTGTGCATGGATAAAGTTTGTTTTGAATTTTATTGTAATTAGTTCATTATTAATGTATATTGTTTTATGGGGTCTGTAGTATTATCACCCGTATACCACAGTCGTTCTAACCAAAATTGAATTTACATTATAATTTAAATTTTAAGATTTATAATATTTACAGAAAATGTTCTGTCAGTTTCACGTACAGTCATAAGGAAATTGATTGTTTTTATAAGGAAATCCTCCTCCCTTCATGTTGTTGCCTTGTTTAAAATGTACAGATTATTTCTGACTTGATTATCGTGAGTAAATAGTTAGGCATAACTCTCATATATTTATAAAATAAGATTGACTTTTTTTACATTCTGACTGTTGGGTTTTTAGTATTACAAATTTCTTTTCGGAAATAATTATTTAATTCTATTCTTTAATTCCTAGTAGACTGTTAATATTGTCAATTTTAATATTTAAAAAATTAAACTATGATTAAATAATAAATAATAATTAAACAATATAAATATACTTATTTTTGTAAAAAAAAACGAAATGTAATAACCATAACTAATTGGACTTATAATATGTTTGTTTCAGTTAACTTACGTACGCCCTAATTCTATATCAGATGAATACGATCTGAGAGAAGTCATCGGAAAGGGAAGTTACTCAGTATGCAGATTGGCTGTGCAAAAGTCTTCCAGAACAGAGTTCGCTGTTAAGGTCTATTATTTTATTCCCACTTCTAGTGACTTCTTTTCTGGATATATTTTTATCCTATTTTTATTATAGCATGTCATACTATTTTTTAACCCAAATCATTAAATTGATTGAAATTTGTTCGATAATATATTCCTATGCATGGACATCCATGATGCATACATTTTATGCAATACTGTATCTTATGAAAGATACTTTCTCATATGTCCTTTATATGACTAATTAACCAAGTACTAATTTCTCCCCTCTTCCTAGTTATTCTAGAGCAGAATTCTTCAAACTTTTTTCGACGCGGAACCCTATTTGGTTCCAGTAACTTTCCCGGGAATCCCAGATTCTAATGATACAATCATAATATTTTCATATGCCTTTTTAAATAGTATGTATGTTTAAAAACAATTAAAAAGTATTATTATTGCAATGTATTTTTCGAATAAAAATTCAAAGCTAAAAGATTTTAATTTTCATATTTCCCACAAGTGCTTAACACATAAAACAAAATTACTAGAAATTTTAACACAGAGTTTTGTCTTGTAATCATTTTTGGTTTTATAGTTGAGAGTTTGATTCTCAAGTTAGCCCCAGCATTAAATCTACTTCGGTATTTGGTTTCTATGGCAGTTTAAAGGGAAAATCCAGTTTCACACAAGTAGGTAGTGGGAAATGGCAGCAATGTGTGAAGTGCTACTTTTGCAATAGCAGGAAATTCGAGAATCAGATAGTTCCAAAAACTGACTTGTGATTCATTTTAAATATGAATAAAATTTTGACCACTTCTACTTATGAGTATATGTTGATATAAACATTATTCGGTTTCATGATTCACAAGAAATATAGAATAAATCCATACCCATAAAAAAAAATGTTTAGAAAAATGTTTTTTCTAAATGTTTCACGGAACCCCAGACAGTCCAGTCCGTTAAGGCACCCCTAGATTCCGCGGAACCCACTTTTGGAACCTCTGTTCTAGAGACTTGAAATTTTGCATTTAGTCTTGTTTTTAGTCTACGATGACAATTTTATAACGCTAAAAAGAAACTTTTATGCTTTACCGGAAACCACTGGTTTGATTTGCTTTCATAACCTCAGTGTTCCATATACCTAATCAATTTACTTGTACGTTATTTATGTAACATTTATTTATATAAATTTATATTTATTTATAAGTTACTAAATTATAGTTGTAAGAAGTAAAATTATTTTTAAAATTAGAATAATCGATAACCAATAACAATAGAAATAATACATGCTTTAACGTATTAGACACAAAAAATTATAACCACTTAAATCATTTAAAATGATAAGTAGCATGCATAACAAGTTTAAAACCAAATGAAATAATTATTTATATTTACTGTAATTTCTAATGTTTTTATTATTTATCTAAATGATAACCAAAACAAATTGACTATATTATTAACTACAGAATTACACGTCATATAATGATTTGATAATCCATCATATCGTGATGACTTTAGATGTTATTAGAAATCCCTAATTTATTTTATTAAATTTAGTGATTAAAATAGTAATGTTGAAGGAGTGTTGCAGATCTAACGAACTAGGCCACAGTTTGTTATCTTATTTTATGTCTGTCATTTATTTGCTCAATAATGTTGCCTGTTATCATTTGTAATTTTTGTGTAAACCATGCCAGCTTGCTTTACTTTATTAAACTTGATTTTATTTTTGTTTGTTTGACTATTTAATAAAAAAAAACTAATAAATAGTTTACCATATTAATTGTTAAAAAACTATTTCTATTACAGATTATAGATAAATCTAAAAGGGACTGCCAGGAAGAAATAGATATTCTTTTAAGGTACAGAGGGCATCCCAATATAGTTTATTTAAAAGATGTAAGTATATGCTTTGTTTTATTTATCTGAAAAAATATAGCTCTGATGTTTGATGTGTTGATGTGTTTAAGTTTATGTAACCTACAATGGAATAATAACATATGTAAATTTCATTTTCTAATTTTAAAAGCTCCAAGCTTAATTTTCTGAATTGATTTTGAGTTAATAATCTAATAGCAAATAACACTTTATTCATTTACTTCTTAATTAATAATACATCAGCTCTTACACTGGTCTTATAATATCAGTAATATCTTGATTAACAACATTATGTTGTTCTGTCGAATCTTGGAGCTGCACCTCTTTTTCTTATTTCATTTCAAATCATTTTCTAAGTTTGTATATGATTTGCTTATAAGTAGACTAACATTAATAAGGTTGATGTGATATTTAAAGAAAAAAAAAAACAAACAAATAGCAATAAGCGAACATGACTTAGCAAGGATACTCTGAATAGGGTATGTGAGTTGAGTTTGCTAGAAAGAGTGCATTTTCGAGTTGGCGGAGGAATAGTTGTGATACGGAGAGTGATAATCTTAAGGATGATGAAATACTAAGATTAACAGATAATCTTATCAGTTCACAAATGTTGAACTTAGAAAACACGGAATATCAAATTCTTTAGTCTTCGATTTATATCGTGTGGATTAGATTATACGCATTAATATATATATTGTTGAAATGTACCGCAGCTTAGACATTCACGGCTTTCAAACTAAGCTGTTCTAGTCTCCTGACAGTTTTACAAATAGAAGGTGGTAATTCCCAAATGAGTTGTCCAAAGGACATTGAGACACTTCTTTTAAGAAACACTTTAAACAAAATATGCCTTCAAGAAGATTTATATGCTGCCAACCTATACTAATATATATATATATGTATATATAACAGATTCAATAATATATCGACCGTTTGATAGAATAGGTGTGTTCTCTAATCGGGGTTCGGTCAATTTTCCAGGATAAAAAATCAAACTCTCGTTGCCAACGTTTCGGTTTTATTTAAAACCTTTTTCATAGGCCTACAAACAAAGGATAATAAGAAATCACATATCAACATCAAACATATACACAATATGAAAATGGATTGTTACAACTCATGAATATTACAAGCAGAAATATTTCAGAGATACATAAAACAATATTACTTACAGAAGTAAGAATTTTTTAACTAAGAAAATGAAATTTACATTATTTAAAGGAACAACAATGTTAGCCGGACAAAACCTTCGACTAGACTAATAAGATAACATTACAAATAACCTCAACACTGTTCACTCAAGGGAACTAAATAAATCAAATTTCACTAAACCTCAGCACAACACTCCAGAATAAATATTACTTAAATTAGTAATATCACTTCTATGATTAATCGAACTTAGATCCTTTTTAATATATAACATCTCAAGTGTCTTCCTTCTTTGCTCATCTTTTTCTTTTTCTATTATAGTTGTATCTTCAAAATCGAACGTGTGACCTTCGTTTATTGCATGCCCAGCTAAGGTTGTTGCGTTACTTTTATTTGTTCTTATGGAATAATTATGTTGGTACAACCTTTCTTTGAGAAAACGACTAGTTTCACCATAGTAACACTTGTCACAGTCTTTACATTTGATGGCATAAATGAGGTTACTTTGTAACTCCTTCGGTATTTTTTCTTTCAAATTTGAAAATAAAGATTTATTTTTTCTTTTATTATAAAATGCCAGTGTAACTTCAGGTACGTTTCGTTTGAACACTTTTCTAATTGATTGTGATAAGCCCTCAACATAAGGAAATTTGAAATACTTCCTATTTATAACTTCCAGTTCAGCATGATCTTCAATTGAATGTGCTGGTTGCTGTCTTAAATATCTTAACCAATATCGTTCAACTAAGTTCTTCGGATAACAATTTTTCTGTAACAATAATTTCACCCTTTTCTTATTTTCATTTAGAAAACATGGACTACTTATTTCAATAACTTTTTTAACCAAATTTTGGACGCAATTTAATTTTTGGTTTATAGCATGAGAAGAATGGTAGTTCAGGATTCTTGCAGCACTGGTAGGTTTTTTAAACCAATCCGTTAAGATATTGCCATTTTCACCTCTTATAACTTTCACATCTAAGAATGGCAGATTTCCATCTTTCTCTACTTCACAAGTGAATTGTAGACGATTATGAAAAGAATTAAATATATTTAATACATTCTCTTCTTCTCCTTTTTCAATAATTAAAAACAAATCGTCCACATATAATTTAATAAATTTCACCTTCGTACCTAATTTATTGATACTGTTTTCCAATAGTTCAATCATAACTATATTTGCGAGAACTGGTGAAATTGGTGATCCCATTGGTAATCCATATTTTTGTTTATAAATAGTACCATCAAAGGTGAAATACCTTGCTTCACATATAAGGTCCAGTATAGAAAGGAAAACCTTTTTCGACATTCCAACCTGTGAACTAATCTTATTCCACTGTTTATTTACTAAATCAAATGCTAGATCTAAAGGTATATTAGTAAACAACGACTGAACATCTAGTGAAATCATAATTACGTCATCACTTAGTATTTGATTTGAAAGGGCTTGTTTGAATTCTAATGAATTTTTTACATTCAATTCATTCTTGTTAGTAATGTAACTAAGATATTTCTATATATATTTAGACAGTTCATAAGTTGGACTTCCAATGAACGACACGATAGGACGGAGAGGAAAACCTGGCTTGTGTAGCTTCACTAAACCATATATTCTTGGTGCTATTCCATTGTAAGATTTTAATTTCGAAGCTTGACGTAGATCTATACATAGTGTCTTCTTCAGTTCATCAACTATCTTGTTTACTTTATTTCGTAATGTTGATGAAGGATCTCTTCTTGTGATTGAATATGTTTCACTATCTTCTAAGAGAGTTTTCATTTTTTCTTTATACTCTTCTTTTTTGATTATCACAGTATTACCAGATTTGTCACTTTTACAAACCACAATTTCTCTATGTTCTCTTAAAAACTTATAAGTTTTCTTATAGAAACTTTCTATACATGCATTTTGCCTTTTTAATCGATTTGAAAAATTATTTAATCGGTTTCCGTGGTTTGTAATTATATTTACACATTGGCTTCTAATTGTATCACTGTTTTCCATATTTAGGGAAGAAAAAATCTTTTCTAAATCTCCTATAATATCAAATGTAGGAATATCTTCTTTTTTACCAACTTCAATTGCAAATTTTTCTCCTAATGAGAGTAAATGAAGACTATCCCTAGGAATTTCAACATTGGTTAAATTAGTTACAGCCAAATCTCCAGAATAGTCAAAGAAACCTTTACCTTGTTTTAGATGAAGGTTATGCATCTTCTTTTGTAAATTATATTTACTTTTATTAAATATAAACTCTTTAAGACTATTCATTGAAATAATATAGTTTTCTAAAATCATTTCTGGTAATTTACTTCGAGCAAATTCTAAACATCCACTAATAAGACTATTTACACTGTTAATACGCCAGATGGTAACTTTTATGTATATATGTATAGTTCAATGTAGAAAAAGAAACTTAGACAAATCAAAAGCACACACTTACAGTCTCTAATTTCCGGTTTGAACCGTCTTCAGGAGAGATAAGAGAGGGAAACCAAGCGCACTGGTTCAGAGATGGTTGGGTCTCTAACCAGTGCGCTTGGTTTCCCTCTCTTATCTCTCCTGAAGACGGTTCAAACCGGAAATTAGAGACTGTAAGTGTGTGCTTTTGATTTCTCTAAGTTTCTTTTTCAACATTGAACTATATTTATTCGTTTCGGATCGTATTTCCAATGAAAAAGTGTATATATAAATAATGAGTTGATATAATGGCAATAATAATGAGTTGACTGTCGTCCCTCCGTCAATTCACTTCTTCTCCTGAGGAGGACCGCCATTACGGTCGAAATATTGAAAAATGAGTCATTGTTATGTTTTTGTCTATGTGTCAAAGTTTATTTTAAGTATATATATATAATTTATGGGAAAGAGGAAAAACGCATGATAGAGAGAGTGAGTGCGAAGAGTAAGATAGTATATTGACAGTGAAGGGTTGGCGTAAGAAGGGGGTCCTAAGGGAGATTTTTCCATGAAGAATTAATTCCTCATAGAGATTTTCCCCTAGACTCGTAGTAAAGTTTCTACGTAAAGTAACGTTAAGTTTCATTTAGTAACTTGAAGTTTCACTACTTTATATGATGATTGGAATGTTACTTGTTTCTTGGAATTGGTTAGTTAGTTACACCGGTTTGGATTTATTAGCAAGAATTTGGTCCTATGGGCTACAGCATGAAATATAGCAGGCCAGTTAAACTTAAAAACTAGGTTTTTTAAAATAGAAAACCTCCCTTCCTAAGAGCCACAACCAACTCTTCACTTATGAATAGGTCTCATGAGGTACTGAAATAACATTACCTCAATGAAAAAATTAAATTGTCATGACTGAACGTATAACAACGGAGTATATATTACGCAAGAATGATTTTACAAAGTATTCTCTAAATTTAAAAGCAAATTCATTACTTGTGCAATCTGTTATAATATGGTATTCACTCGGTAAGAGTAAGTAGTATTTGACATAAAGCTCTTTTGTGTGGAACAGAATTTCTGAAATTCCCCACTAAAGATAAAACATTCTAAATGTCTACAAAGTTCACATGCATTTTCCATTGTACAGACCCGATACTAATAGAAATAAACGTTTATCTAGAACCTTATTGAGAGAGCATAAACTTTCTTTATTGGTCCAGTGACATGTACATAGCTCAGAAGAACAGGTTTGAAGAATTTAACTTTAAGCATGTCTGTAAATATTTGCTAAAAAATTTCTGTTTTCATTTCAAGATTTTACCTCTCACTAGCATGTTATAATTGTCCAAACAGGCTTGATTGCACCTATGACGGATTTACAGGTTGTGTCTTCAATTCTTTAAAAGGATGGTAGTACTCAAGGCAGCTATGCGTTGTTGGATCTTCTGTTATTCAGTGACCACTAATGATACTTCCAATCTCAAAAATTTCAACAACATAGGAAAGTGTTGTTGACCTTTGTCCCGACTTTCCTATCACGGGCTAATTTCCAGTTAATTTTAATGGGATAAGAAGCGAAAAATATATGTTTGAAATGTTCACAGTAATAATTAAACATTTTTAAAGAAGTTAATTTAAAATATAATCTGGTGTAGTATAAATGTATTCCTAATGAAAAAAACTTTGCATCTTTAGATAATGTTTAATACTTGCTTAAAGTTGATTATTTTCTTAGTGTGAAATATATTGAAAGAGGAATGACATTTGCAGGTTTATGAGGATGAGAACTGTGTTTACCTGGTGATGGAGTTGATGCGGGGAGGGGAGCTGCTGGACAGGATAATACGACTGAAAGCTGTTTCTGAGCGGGAGGCAGCCCATATCATGCACACAGTAGTGTCTACGGTTAAGGATCTTCACCAACATGGGGTTTGTATATTACTTATACCTTGTAAAAGTTATTTATCTAACTATAAACAATAATTATTTAATAGGTAACTACGAGATATACTTATTACAATCATATGTACAATTGTTTATATTATATGAAAAATTTAATTCTATTTATAGATAATGTTGAGGTTATTGATGAAAGTTTAGAGGCGTAATTATAGACTATGGGTGGCCTGAAGTAGGGAATCATCAGGCATCTCGAACGGTTCGTGTATTTTGGGAATAATATTTATAACAAAGCGGAAAGAGTCCACGAGGGCACCCATCAAATAATATTACAGGAGAAACATATATGGAAATAACTGACACTTTTTTACTGAGATATCCTCCGTATATTATAGTTACATTAAAACTTTGAGACTATGTGAACCACTTCACTTCTTTACTCTTCTGTGTCCTTCATTTCTCCTGGAGACGTCTTCTTGCTAAATTATCAAGTATCGTCAGTGCTCGACTTCTTTCTGTTTCTAACTTTCCAATTTAAATTTTGTAAACGTACACACACGCCCATACACACAAACATATATATATATAAAGAATTGTATAGCACTTCTAATTCTGGTTTTTTTATCATCACGTTGAATTTTGGGTTGAAATGTCATATAAAACCAAAATTTAATATATATATATACTATCTTGACACAAAGTAAATATATCAGTAACACTCAGAAATGAAACAGAAACTCACTACTATATTTCGATGTCCTCGTCATCAGGAAGATGGAAACGAGTGGCTCCGCAGGCAGACAACGACTGGCCAGTGGTCTTAAGGGAGCACAGAACAGTGCAGCCAACTTACGGAGGGGTGGAAGGAGGCAAGGATAGATAAAGAAATAAAAGCAAAATAAATTATAACGAATGAAAACAAAAACTATCAGCTTAGGTGAAAACACCCAAACAAAATTAAAATTAAAAAAAAATTAATAAATAAGTAAACAAAAAATACCCTAAGAGACTAAAATAAATAAAAGGAATAATCAATCAACTTTGTAAGCAATTTTTATGTTGATACCTTTGAATACCTTACTAAGTTCCTCTGATAATCCTTTTATGTACGTTAGCGATCTAATATTGTATTTGATTAATGTTTGCAGGAGTAGGGTTGTGTTCAGGTTTCTTAGTCTGTTTTAATATTCTTTCTTTATTATGGGAGTAAAAAATTATTAATTTACTTTCTGGATAATTATTATCTCTAAATATCTCAAAATAAGCTTTACTAAATTTACATTTTTCGGAACAAACTCGTATCCCATAAATTAGATGCTCTGTGTTTTAACGCTAACGCGGCATTTATGTTATGTTTCAATGGATGATGAGATTGAAAATTAAGATATCGGGGTTTCAAGGGTTGTGGTTAATATTCGAGCCTCAAATCATTATTACAACTAATCATCTTCATTACTTAAAGAAAGCATGCTACATCCTAGAACAAAGCTGTTGCTTGAAATACTTCTGTAAGACATATAACTTATAAAACTGACTCCTCTTGGTGACATAATTCCCAACGACCAACGAATATTACCATGCACAACAGTGCATGTCGTAAATAGCAGTTCCGGACCAGAGGCTCACTACTGCTAGATTCTCATCCTGCTGTTTTTGTTGGGTCAGTAAACATTGTCAACAATGGAGGAGTCAGTCTGTCAGGGAATGGTGTCGTCTTCATGGTCGTATGGTCTTCCGGCTTTGCATTCTCTGAGGTACTGTATACTTTTGAAGTCATCTGGTCGTCATTTTTAGCTTAAGTAGGAAGCTTTGGGGCTTAGGGATTAGGAAAGGTTGGGAGTTGGATTTAGTTCCCAACAAAGAGATTTGGATGGGTGGGCAGTTTTTTTGTTTTCATTACTGGCAAGTCGAGTAATATAGGAATAAATAGATTCCAAACTCAAATCATGTTGAATATCAACATTTCTGGCGTACCATGGAGCCCTAGCTATAAGGCGGGCACATTTATTTTGTACTATTTGGATGCAGTTCTTGTTCGTGGGCGCCGTTCCAAACCAGAATGACCGTCTTATAGACAAGGTCCTTCGCTGCCTGTTGAGTATTTCTTGATTTGAGTATGGAATAAAGATTGCACATTAGCAATATCCCCAGCTAACATAATTTTAAAATAATCCTTTCTTAATTATAAATTATATTTCAGATTATAAAATATTCATAAGTGTTATGGCAATAGCTTTTCATTATAATATGTATTTTCTGCTTTAGGTGGTCCACAGAGATCTCAAGCCATCGAATTTACTCTATGCGGCCGAGTCTGCTAATCCAGAGAGTCTCAGGCTGTGCGACTTTGGTTTTGCAAAACAATTAAGAGCAGAGAATGGATTACTTATGACTCCTTGCTATACAGCTAACTTTGTTGCTCCTGAAGTCCTCAAGAGGCAGGGTTATGACGCGGCTTGCGACATATGGTCTTTGGGTGTTCTACTTTATACTCTGCTTGCTGGGTAGGTCGACACATTTTTAAAGTCATATTACAATTTTGTTATTAAAACTGAAGCTGTATTGATTATTTTGGAGTGAGTTACTTCCTTTTCTTTATGAAAATCATTAAATATGTTAATTTGTTATTTAATATATATTTTTGAGGGCAATAGAATGACTTTGATAGTGATGTGATAGTGATTAAGTGATAAATGCATTTAACTTCGAACCTTATTTGTCCAATGAAATCCATACTTGTCTGACCCACGCAAATAATTTTTGCTATATATTTGAATGTATTTTCTACAATGTACTACAATGCTACAATTTATTTTCTAATTTTTCATCTACTCAGTGAAATATACTAACTCCATGTCAATGTTCAAAAGGTATTTTAGATAATTTTAATAGTTTAGTTAATGGTTGATTTTAAAACTGGTAAAATGTATGACATTTCGTAATTATTTCGATATTATCATTAGACTCTATATTATATATCTAATGCATTTTTGAAGTGTATACAACTTGATAATTGGACACCCTTAGAAACTAACTTAGAGACCGAGACAACTATTAATTGTAAATCAATATGAGAACAAGTAAAGATTGTACGGCTTCCTGGTTTAAAAATCATCTGTATTCATTTATTTTTAGAGAATTTTGTGTATAATTTTATATAAATAATCGTTTTTTCGAATTCCTACACGATAGGTATTCAGAATTATCACTGCAAGTTGATGTAGTGCAGAGTTTCACTCTTTCTGTTCCACTGCATTCACTGGAAGTGAAATATTTTGGGGGTTAAGTTCGCCATCATTTTTAGTACTTCAACCATAATAAATTTACGTACAAGCTCTCATTATTTGAAAATATCAACTTCTCTTGAAACTTGTTCCGGGAAATACTGATTAATATTTTCGTTCTAGTAAGGAAAAATTTACTCAAGAAGGTTGCAATGGCATATTGAAAAGTATTTGAACCGCATTAACGTATACTAGTAGGAGCCAGGTTTGCTCACTGGTTAACATATTTGTCTCTGAACTAGTAGATCCGGAGTTCGATACCCACCTGGTCCTCGATTTATTCACGCGGGAGGTGAATATATCTGTGTACGTCGTCCTTCGGAGGATGTTAAACTGTCGGTCTCGAGCCTGTACGATGTCAGGTACCCGTACAGTATAAGTGTGGGCGTTGGAAAACAAACAACTAACAAACACTTGTATTAGTATTAGACTGTTAGATTATAGATTATTATTTGTCATAGATTATGTTTAATTCTATGACAGTATACTGTGATTTGCAGAGCTTCAATTTTTGCGACTATTTTGGACAACGTACCGTGAATTATGAGCAGTATTCTAAAAGTTTTTGCTTTGTGTTACCCCTTTAAGTAAATAGAAAACTTTCCACCAAGTTCAAACAGAAAGTGAGGCACGAGATAAGGCGAAAACGTCAAGGGCTGAATCAGGACATAGTTCTTGCATGACTATGCAGAGAAAAGTAAACACTTTTACACTAAGTGAATTATAAACAAGTTTCTAACTTATATTCTAGGTTATGGTAAGATGTAGTGTAAGTTTCACTGTCATTGAATAACCGTTTTCTTTCTGCATAAATGTTTCTTGTTAATTATTAAGCACCTAATACGCATGTTTTTTAGGTTTGGGTTATTCATTGTGAAAAGTTAATTTTGTAAGCCTTCTGATAATTCTTTTAATCTTTCTTTGTCAAATGCGTTCTATACTTGACTGGTGACAAATGTTTTCAGGAGAACACCTTTTGCCAACAGCCCTACAGACACACCTACAGATATTCTTCAGAGGATAGGTGACTCTAAACTAGACTTGGACTACGGCAACTGGCTTACTATTTCGTCTGAAGCTAAGGTAAACTACTGGATTCAACTTTAGTTCCTTGATATTAATTCTATAAACAGTTATTCAGTCTGCTATTCATTACAAGTTATTCAATCATGATCGTCACACTTGGATTTTTGGCTGTCATTATTTCGCATCATCAGTTGTTCTTTTTCAGTAACTTTTCTTTAGAATTCAATGGATTTATTATCAGACCTGTCAAATAATTTACTCTTCATTGAATTCCAACTTTCGTGGATTTAGCATATTAGTGATACTTTCAGAGTCATCATTGTTTAATCCCAGTGTTATGGGAATTTATTATTTGCAATATTCAATGTAAACGATACTGTATCTTCAGTGATGCATATTTTTTTCTTGAACATTATAGTTATTATAAGTTGAAGTGGAAGAAATACACTTATTCAGTGGTATGTGTACTGTGTTGTATTGGTATTTTCTTATCTTGGGAAAATGAATGAAAGTTCTGTGAATAAAATATTTTTCAGTAACAACGCGTTTTGAACTCGTGGTTTATGTGGAGAGTCTTCCTTCGTTTTCTTAATGTATGCATTTGTTATTCTACCTCAAAATAAATATTTAATTTTAAATTGTGTACATTTATTTTTCTAACCATCGTAGATAGTTTAATGGAGATAAGAGTATGGTATTGGCCGACTTGTGTCACACTGCTGGTCTATCGTATTCTATGTGTCGAGGTGGGATTTGTAAAACTAGATTTGGCCATCTAGTTCACGCTCATACTTTGTTATTTGTATAACAAATTAGCTATAAAAAGTCATTTTGCGAATTGTATACATATACAGTGGTTTTCAATTGATGGAGATGTATTCTATAAGGCATCATGTTTAGGAGCTTGTGAGGAAGATGTTACACGTGGACCCTGGCCGCAGGCCAACTGCACTCTCTGTTCTTCAAACTTCCTGGATACAGAACCGCCATCGTCTACCCACTCACCGGCTCTCCTTGCTTGATCCCACCGTAAAGGTAACTGCCACATTAAGTCCCATAAACGACTTGACTTTGTGGAAATATAAGTTCTTATTGTAGAGATCAAAATATATGCATTACTTTTCTACAATTATTAAATATATCGATAAACTTTGAGTTCGAAAAGTAATTTTATAAGTTGTTATAAGCTGTTCATAGTAATATTATGAACATGTGTTCATAATATTACTTTTTTGTATACTGACTTTGCAGTTGTGGTGTGAAATCATCTAATAGTGTATATCGAAAGGAAGGACTAAGTCAATAACACCATAAAAAAATAGTAAATCTTTCGCTTTCGTAAGGAAATAAATAAAATAATAGATGTATATATACAAACTTGAATATTGCAGCTTTTGTTTCTTGTGACCTATCCACAGTCTGCCTTAAATAAATGAGTTATACTTTGGTTGTTTATGGATTGTTTCAAATTGATATCCAGATCACAAGTTAGTTGATTTTTCCTCCAGTAATGTGTCCATGAAGGACAATATGTTGCGAAGTTTTTCCAGAGTATTACATTTGCTGGTTAGAAGTTCTTCCGAAGTTGTATCCACACTTTCCAGAAGGTTTTTACACTTAGCGGCTTTACGATTGAATGTGGTATGGCTTATTAATGATGCAACAAATATTTGAACCATGGGTCGGACACGTTACTGGAGACGCTAACGGCTCTTGGAGTCACTTATTCAGGTGCTGATGACACCCAATGTTAATCGACTTCGCTGATCTTATTGGAAACAATCTGATATAATTATTGTTTATTACCTTATTTGTATCTTTAATAGAAGGTAGGTTTATGATTGAACGATTCTTCAATATCTACACTTTAAGACTAGCTGTTATAGTACACTTTAAGAACTACCCTTCTCTCACGAAAATAGTGTTTTTAGACTAGGTATTTAGTCACAACATCGTCTTAACACATTAGTCATTTATCAAGGGAGATTAATACTTTTTTATAATATCTATCTCTATATATATAAAACTTTTAGAGTTTTTTATTTCTTTCATTTTATTGATGTAGGCACCTAAATAGTATGAATCCTTTAAAATGCCATTTTGTTTTAAGTGTATCATAAACATACTGTTAACTTTTAAGATAATAGTCAATGAATCTTAATCTTGCAAATTAGGAGGTATTATGTTTTCAGGATGCGATGGCTGCCACCTACAGAGCTGTAACACAGGTTCCCCGTGCTCCTAATTTGGGCCCAGTCGTCATGAGTGAACTGGCGAGGCGTCGGAGAAAATCCAGACCCAACTCATCAACAGATGTGTAAACTCCCCTTCGTTTCCTATTACCGTGTACATACCTGCGTTCCTTGTTGATTTATTAAGAGTTGTTATTTCATCAACCTTCTCTTTATCGTACTATTATGTGTGACTATTGTTTCTTGAGACAAAACAATGATTTATACCATATCTCTTAAGAATATGTTTGTCGCGTAGTTTTGCTAGGTTTCATCTATTTCTGATCATGAGATCATTTTCTACTTGTAGAAATCTTTGTTTTTACTCTGGAAGAAGGAAATGTTAATTCGCTAGTCCATACTGTCCTGGAATTAAGGGGTGTGATGTTGGAAATGCAGGTTCTTCTGCATATATTTTTCTGTTGGGGGTATATTTTTAGAGCCTGAAAAATTTTCGAATCATATATTCATAATTAATACTTGACCTAAAATGGCTGTAAAAAAATATCTGAAACAGGGTATACATTATTTTGAAATATTTTCCACACTTTATTTAGTGAAAACTAATTCATTTTTTTTTCGCATCACATTGCTTCTTTCTTTTAGCTGTTGTATTAAATGTAATTTTCATTTATATGTAAAATGGTCTAACACTTTTTTATAAAGAGCGCAATTAAAATGTACCTTCATCAGTGCTTGTATTCAGTGAATACATTCTACTTTAAAGTAAATAAATTACCGATATATCGTTGACAAAATATGATTCCTTCAGCTTTTTAAGAGTGAGTTATTTAATTTATGTAGTTCAATATAAATGGTGTAGATTGTTATTGGACCAAAATGATCATTTCAGGTTCTTTAAGAAAAAAATACGGTATATTAAGGTGCAAGTAACTTACTACAATAGATTTTATTCCTAACATGTATACTTCCGTCATTCTTATACTGTGTTGTAAGTGTTAGGTACTTAGGATATTTTCGACTGCATTATAAGTAAAAGTACAAATCAATCTTTTGAGATTTCTTCTATCAGTGTTCATGATACGAGTCTTAATTTCTTTTGCATGACTTACTCTAATGTATTTTTATGAACTTAATAATTGTTCTTAGCCCCTGAAAATCTTATACATTCACACAGTCTATGCCTTGTAATTACTTGGTAGTTTCTATTTATAAACAAAATTTCACTCTTACTTTAACCGAGCGTATCAATATTTAAAATAATTGTTATATTCATGTGACTGTATTGTGGATATCGATAGATTTGAGGTTGAATGAGCCAATTTTATAGTAAAATGACATGTTTTGAATGTTGAAGCAGCTTTTTTTACAAATAATTTATATTGTCTTTGGTAGTTAATTTGATAGTAAAAAATAATATACATTTGTTGTTATGCTTAAATATTTATTTTAATTGTTATTTTTATATTTTATTGTAAATATTTTGGGCAGTGTACAATATAATTCATAAAAATGTGTTTTCGATGATGTATATATGTGTGTACAAATGTTGATGATAATAAGGTCGTGTTTAAGTATTTATTTCTTGCCTTTAATGTTTTTGTACATATAGTTTAATACCTTATTTCGTTTAGTTTATTTATTTTTTATGAGACAATAATAGTAAATTTATATTTTAAACTTGAAATAAAGGAAATTCTTGTTATGTGGTAAAAAAATTTCTTCGATTTTTTTCTTTACATTTAAGTGGTCAACCAGTGACTAGTATTATTGTGAAATATTTTTAAAAAATATTGTTTTCTTCCTATAAATTTAATAGAAGTTGTTTAATTATTCTGAGTGTTTCAAATTACATTGAAATATATTTCCACTTATACATCAGTTTTTAGTCTTTTTTTAAAAAGGTTAGCAAACTGCATCGTCTTTGTTAAACATCTTTGATCTTGTAGATCAAATGTGATAAGTAAATGTTATATATTACATTTTTAGCCAATAAAGAATTATACTTTTCGTATTTAATTATTTACATAATGGAGTTACTATTTGCTTTATAATACATATTCATTCGTTTGAAAATTTGGTGGTTTTGTTACGATTGTAAAAAAGTCTAGTTTTATTATTGAAGGAAAGTGGGGTGTTTCTTATCAATGTACACCAAAAGATGATGGATTATCTGTTTAAATATATTGCGAAAGACTTGTGAGTCAAGAAGTGAAAAATCCTACCTGTTTGTTGATTTGTTATCCATTTCAGTAGTTACCGTTTTCTATCTCATTCCTTTATTATTACTAAAAAAAAATCTGTAGTGTTCTCTATCTATAGTATACTCAACTTTATTGTAAGTAAACCAATTATCACTAATAATTAACAAAGAAACTAATTGATATTAATGTAGTTTCAAGTTAGATTTGTAGTGGCGAATTATAACGTAAGTGCAATTAGCTTCTTTTTTTTTTAACAGAACAATTGGCGAACGTTTGGAAGGTATAGTTCTTTTGAAAGAGTGTAATTCAATGGTGAAAAGAAACAGGTAACGTTAGGATGAATGAAATCCTATGATTTAAGGTATCAAAAAGGCAAACTACGATGACAGAACGTCAGTTATTAGTCAAATCACTAAAAGAAAGGAAAATGATAAGCAATGCTTTCTATTGAGTTGACAGGCGTGGCACGGTAACTTTCTATATTGTAGAGTATCTATTACTGTAAACGATATGAATTGTTATGGTGAGTGATTTTTTTACTATATCAATATATTATACCTCTCTAAGATGAATAATTTTAATTAATGTTGATTATTTTTAATTTTTAAAAAGAAAATGACTACTAATAAATTACATATAACTTTATCTATCACAATTTAATAATATAAGGTCAAAATTTGAGAAATTGCTACAGGTAGAACTAGTTATTCTTTTTAGTTTATATTGTCTTTGCAATAGTCCAAAATTCATTGACTATCATGCTATACACTTTCATAATTATAATTTTCACATTCTAGAATAAACAATAGGGCAAAGAAATTAGTACTTGTTTTTATATAAAGAAAGGTGTAAGTGGGTACCTTTCCAATAATGCCCAGAAACACTAGGGTTCATTCAACTTTCATTGATCATAGAGGCGTTATTATCAAGGGAGATTTATACTAATTTCTGTTTATTTTTGAATCTGATAGTGTTTCATTCGTTTACACTACTTTCCATTGGTGAAAAAAGAATTATTAAGTTAGTTAATAGTACTTGTTGAAGATTATTCTTTTAAATTCACGGGTATAACCTAAATTTATAGATAACCTTTTTCCCATTACTATGAATTATATTATTTCTAACACATTATATTATTATAAAAAATTATATTAGTTTAATTCTAACAAATTTAATTGTTAATTAAATAGAAAAAGTAAAAATCATAAATATAAATGATGAGAAAGTCTTTATTTGGCTGATAGGTGCCAGAAATACCCCGGTTTCTGTTTAATCAGGTAGCATCTATATTAGTCTGAATTTTTTAATTCAATTTATAGTTTTGTTTTTAACTTTTTTTCTTTTAAGCCACTTCTTTCTTTTTAAATTACGATTTCATATCTTTCATGTTCCCTCTTTCCTTTCTCTCCCTTTTCTTTTATTTACTACTTTCAGTAATTGTTTATTGCTTTAACCGTTTCAAAATGTTCCACGACGATATAAAGCGTGGATGCAATGGATAAAAGGATAGAATGTGTGTCACATTGTATCAGTCGGTGTACTCTTTCACATCACAGTATTGTTTCTACTTCTACTATCCTGAAGATGGTAATTTGTCAAAATGATCCAAACTCGGGAATTTCTTTTTTGTATTTACTACTTATAACTTAAACCATATATATATTTGGAGATAGTCTCCTTGATGGAATATACACTTAAGTGGTTAGACTGTTTGTTTTATTTTGTGGTGCACAGAAGTTTATCAATTTCGTTCAGTAATTGATACTCTGATATTATATGACAAGATAAAAAAAAAGGTTACTGAAAAGAACATCATCTGAAGGAAAATTATCAAAGAAACACCTTATAATACAGAATTGTCATAATATTTCCCATTTGTACCTTAGAACTATCATAGAGTAAATTTTAATTAGTTCCGTCTCCTAGCACTTAATAAATTCACTGCACCTTGTCCTAAAATACAAATTTAAACCCAAAGTAAAGTACTCTGATCTAGGGTAACAATAATCAATTAGTGTATGAATTGCTTTGACATGGATAGCAAATAATATGGCCCCAGATTTCTATGCAAAATTATAAACACACCCAGATTGAAAACTAATTAATATTAAAGATCATTTGAACTACATTTAGATATGTATTTATAAAAAGGTAAGTTTGTTTTTCTAATCTACCTCAATTGGTAATTCACATTTCGTCTTATAGTAAACCACTGTTTAAAATTATATCTTCTTATGTTAAACATAATTATTAAATGAATATTTAAATTATTTACGAGTGAATGTGAGAGGACTTTTATTTTTCAACCATGAAGTAGTGTTATCATTTTCTTTGATTCAGTAGTAACAAGCAATGTTTAGATCAGCAATCCAACAGAATGGATAGGACGACGTGAGAGTGAACATGTGTGTGTGTATGAGAGAGAATGGGAAAATTACCTTCATCAGAGGTCTCTTGCAGAATTTTAATACAAGGTTATTCTTTCTTTACAAATAATAATTTGCCCCACATTTTAGGAATCAAAAGATAGCAGTTGGATAGCTAGTATTTAAATTTATGAATATTTATTGTTCATATACAAGTATATTTGTTCATTTATATACATGTACAGTAATATGTTTAATAAGAGCTGTATACACCAAAAATCTGAAATAAAAGATACCAAGTAATTCAATAATAACATGTTGTAAAACATCGGTACAAACCAATTGTTAAAAGTCATTAAACATTTTCAAATAGTTTATATTCAGTGTAACTGATGAATCCATCATTGTCTCGATCAGCTTCTGTTAGTGTTTCATCGATAAGATTGGCCAGGTCATCATCTGTCCGAAATATTGGGTCAGCGTCTCCTACAGAATTAACAGTTATCCATATTTGATTAACTATTATAATTTTTGATGAGATAATTATAAGTGAGTTAAAAATATTCCAGTAGACAACTGGAAAAGTGATAAAATTGAAAATATCCAAAAGCAGAAAGAAATGAAATTATACTTATTCTAAGAATAGACAAATAAAATTTATTTATCCAAATTGAAACACCATACTCCTCACTTATTTGTAGTAAATATACAAAAATGATTAGACCTATGTTATAAGTCAAATATTGTTTAAGAATGCAGTTGTTGATTAATAATGGTTGGTTGCTTCTGTAAATCACCATCAGCAGTTAACAGGAAGAAATTATTTCTGGACTTAATGATATTTGGACATTATATGCTGGAAAATTTTATACAACTGTTAACTTTGAAGTAAAATAGAACAAGATCTAAAAGCATGTTAAAAACTTCGTTTAGTAAAGTTTTAAAATCTGGTGTAATGAATAGTTATTACTTATTAAAAATGATATCTTCTCCTAGCCACTTAGTAAAAAAAAAAATGGTATAATCTTTCAGATGAAACCTAGTTTTGGGGTAGTCAACTAATACCATAGAATGCTAAAACCCAAAACCTCTTGTACAAAGAGATAAGAAAATCATTTATGTCATTTTCAATTACGATAGTAAAATTTTTAGAAGAGTACTCACAATGGACCTAGGTATGAAATACTGATTCTGGGACGCTGGTCATTGACCATTGAAAATTATGATAAAGAAATATTTATAACAATAATTATAAGTTTAATATCAAATCAATTTCAGGAAAGTGCTAGAGAGAAAATAAAGATTATTAAGAAAAAGACATTTACAGAAGAAACAACAAACTGTGCAAAAGAACATATAAGTTAAGAGCAAGGAACATGTGTGAGTAAATGAAAAACGGAAAGTATTTCAACCAGGGCATTGTCCAAGACGTAGTAGTCGAAACTGCATTTAAATAACTCAACCCGACACAAACACAATCAAGTATACAAACCAAAAATTTACTTTGAGACAATAATCTAGTTGGCCATTGATAGTATCACCAAGAAATTCTTGTATACATGATGAATTTGTTCATCAGAAATCTATAGACTTCAAACTGTTAAATAATCATGAAATGTTTGATGTTTTAGTTAAATATTAACGGTAAAAAAGCAAACAAACGCTTTTAATGTCTTCTGAAATATATTTTAATTCAGATTCAAATGTTAAAAGGAATATAACAGACAGATGCAGTCAGTCTCTGTAACTGTCAGTGAATTTATGAATACTATAAAATTAAAATGTCATGAAAACGGCGTGCCAAAATAATTGTCAGTGTTTCTATTAAGAATATTTTTGTTTCTTGATCTTTATTTTAATAAGTTGATCCATACTATCAACTATCAATATGTACTTCTAAATTAATTTATTTTTTATATCTTTTAATGCTCTCATTTTCCTAATGACTGCATTGATACAAGTTCACACATTGTTTATTCCAAAATATCTCTGTCTGTAGGTTCTCCACTTCTATATACATCGTTATGAATTCTGTATTAGTCTATTTTTACTGTGCTTATTGTCCATTGTTGCATGCATAATTTATTTGATTTTGCGAAACGTATACTGGAAAATTCGAAAAAAAAACTGGACCGAAGAAAGTTAGTCGCATTTCTGAATTTCTTACTGTGGTTTAGTTGATGGTATATCTATATTATATATAAATTAATAATCAACAATAACTCTTGATATAATATATGAATTACACACCATAATAAACAAATATATAGTAATTACAATGCTCTAAGGCCTTTCGTTACAATATCATCAGAGAGCTAAATGAACCAAACAAAAAATATAATAACAAGTTAACCTGGTTGATTGAAGTCTTCAGGATTGCTGGCATCCCTGTCTGAATTTTTAGACTAACTAACTCCTTCAATTTTAGGAACATTAAATTCATACAGGGATGCCAGCAATCCTGAAGACTTCAATCAACCAGGTTAACTTGTTATATTTTTTGTTTGGTTCATTTAGCTCCCTGATGATGTAACGAAAGGCCTTAGAGCATTGTAACTAATATATATTTGTTTATTGTGGTGTTTAATTTATATATATATATATATATATATATACCATATACTTTTTCTTCTTCTTGGAAGAATAATACATTATATATATATATATATATATATATTTGCGACCACAAGAATAACAGCAAACAACAGAGGTTATTGAGGATTGGTCTACACAACAAACACATCCCTTAGGCCAACGTTTTACTATATTTATATAGCATCATAAGGGCTTTACAACAAACAAGGTGTACGCCAGATAAATAGATACAATGGAACAGTAGCTGCAACTAATATCTTCATTGCAAATGTGTTTGTATGTAGAGCAATCCTGAATAACCTCTGCAGTTTGCTATATACATATATATAACTGCTATATATATATTGATAAAAGTATCGACCGTGAAATATGTTAAGTAAAGAATATAAAACACGCAACAAAAGATATGAAAAATAAAAACTCTTTTCAGAGATGTTCAAAATAACCAACCAACCAACAGCCCACTGTTGGTTTCTAATAATTTCTGTATCGGACGCTTAGTCCTCCCCCTCGCTTTCTACACCTGCTGAAATTTTAAATACAAGCTCTTATAACCTCTGGTATATTCATAGACTTTTGGTAAGTTAATAGTTGAGTGAATCCGACAGCCAGGTTTGAGATCGCTTCTATACTGAAAGTCATTCCTGGTTTGAGGCTCCTATTGGTTGGTACGATGTACAAATAGAGGGATGGTTCTCCTTTAAATAAGGACCTCGGGAATTAGAAGTTTAGCTGGATTGTATTCCTTTTGAATTATTGTGGACCCTTTAATCAGTAGGGCTAAAGCATTTGCTCCCCCAGGCAAACGAATATTGTGTTATCATTTCGATAAGCGCAGAGGGAAGGGTCTTACAGTACATCGTTGAAGTTCAGGGAAGTTTCTTCTTGGACATTATTTCTTATAAGGATTTTTCTCATTGGCTACATGGTGATCCTCTTCAATGATCATTTTTTTAGATTCATTGTTAAACGTCTTGATAGAGTCGTTTCATGATATCAGTGTACTTGGCATTTATATACCAGGAGCTCACACTCCAACTTTGCATGTGCTTTGGTACAAAGCCTTAGTCTTTTGCATGTCTGGGATGTTCTTTGTGAACTAGTTAGTTATTTTTGCCATGCTATATAAACAGTTGTATTTTTTCAATTTTGTGTTGCACTTCTATATAGCCATACTGAAAATCGGGTTCTGGAAAGAAACAAACCACAGTTATACTGTCAGTATGTTGATGACTATCTTGTGGTCACTGAAACTGACGAGGAACTACAGTGGCTCAACATCCGGCTTAAACTTTACTTAAGAAGTCAAAGGAAAGTCAAATCAACTTCTTAAACCTACACATCGATGGTCAAAATATTAATAAATATATAGCATCTATCAGAGACTGATTGCCCAAAGGATATATCTTAATGAAAAAAGGGAAAGCTCTCATCGCTACAAAACTGGCACTTTTCACGCTCTTACCCATAGAACGTTGAAAACCTTCCCAGCGAGGGAGTTGTTTATCAAGGAATCAACTACTTGAAACAAGCGTTTGCGAATTATAGATAGTAAGAATACTTTCTACTGTGTAACATGTTGGAAAACACTATACAAACAAGCAACTCAATCATCACCATACACAAGGTGCTCTGTCGCAACACCTGCAGGCAGGTTCTAGCTGAAACGTAGAAGTTAGAACATACTCTCAAGCAGATTGTCCACCGACACATGAAGTGCAATCAGAAACTGAAAAGAACACAACGGCACATACATTATAATTCTGGCTACAATAACTACCTTAGTTTGCAGAACATACCTGACACTACCACACCAGACATACGAATTCCCAACTTTGTGTACCAATAGAAATGCAAAATGGAAGAATTTGAGCACACAACAAATGAATGGAAAATACATCGGAATCATTACAACGACCCTATCAAGACGTTTAGCAACGCGGCTAACAGGATCAATCAAGAGGCACATCATGAAACATCACAATTAGAAACTGTCCTACAAGACTTTACCGAGAATAATAAAACATAACAACGGTCAAAATCACACACAAAGCAAACTATACAAACAGAAGAACCAATAATTAAAAAATATACAGACTCTGCACGCCTTGCACAACTGTTAGGGGAATCGCTGCCTGCTGTACGGCGGTGCCGATAGCACCACAGCAACACCAGCTAACCAACCAATCAGCGCCCTCCTAAGCTTAACCAGGGACACACAGACGCAGGGCATTAGTCTTTAAAGTGACTGCAGTCAAAACTATTTATTGACCCGCGGCTCTAACTGAGAAAAATGAAAAATCAAAATTATTGTAATAGTAGTGCATACATTAATTTTCCATGTTTCTTTGAAGGGTTTATTTTTATAATTTTATTTATCATTTAATTCAGTTTAAAGCATGCTGTTTGACTTAGTTTCTTGTCACTAAATTTTATATTCTTTGGCTTTCCCGCTGGTAATCTTTCCGTCTATTTAATAGCTTTAGCAATCTTACTAGGCGTGTGCTTTTAATGGTTACTTTTAAGTAAAGATAAGTTATACGAGTAGCATAGTCAATAGCTTTTAATTATTTATCTTTATGATAAATATGTATTTCAAAAATCTTAATACATAGTGAAGTACTATACTGAATCAAATAATGAAGTCTGGTAGCTCTGTTACCCTCAAGTACTGAAGACTGCAGGTGATGGAGGACTATAGGAATCTGAGTATTAGTATTGGTTACTAAGCCGTTACTCGGAGATGAAAGCTGTTGGTCCCTAGTCCATACGATGTGAGGTACAAGTTAAATATTCCTACCGGTAATTTCACCCCTAATACAACACTTAAAAAAAAATACAGATCAGGAAAGAGAAGGTACGAGTACTTGTGGAAGTCAGACCAACAGTAATATGAAATTGAAATAAAAAGCAATCAGTCACATACAATTAACGTTTATTATTTTATATAACATATTACATACAGTCTTGAAAGTTACCTATTTTCCAACACCATTTATACATAGGCAAACACAAAAACAAAGAAACTAAAACAATCAAATATATTGCACGGTAGAAAAATGTAACAAAACAGAAATTCATCATAAATTAAAAGAAACGTTTATATTCAGAATAACATATAAAGCCATCCCTATTAATATCATACTTCATAACGGAGTCTATAGTAGTGGCAAGGATTTCATCCGAATATATTTTCTGTTGGCCTTCTATTCTTGCGACGTCGTCACCTGTTTCAAATCAATGTTATATAACACATTAAAATATATAATACCATTTGTCTGTTCCGTAAAGATTATTGCTAGTCAATAAAGGTTCAGTCTTAAAAGTCATAACTTTTTAATGAAGCAACAAGAATTCCTTCGGAGTAAAAATAATTATAACTACATAGGAATAAGAAGCAAATTTGGACTGCATTTTTTTTTTAAAAAAAGAAACTTTTTGTTCGGATTTTGCAAACTGATATAAGAATAAAATTTTAACCAGTGTAAAAAGAAATGAAAATACCAACTTCAATGGTTCACTCATATATGAAGATAATGCATATATCACAATATCTTTACAGATCTACCTACAACATCAAATTTGAAGTAGAGGATTCTTGAGAATCAGTTACGATTGTTAGATAACTTTCTGTCCATATGCCTATAATCTTTGCAGTACTTACATAACAAAAATAATTAAATATATTTAAATAATTTAACCACCAAGATAAGAGTTCAATTAATAAACTGAAGTGATACTAAAATGACTTTTTTTTTTTTTAATAAAATAAAAGCTTCCTAAGCTTAAAAATATTTGGTCGTAGTTGTAACTAAACGAAAAAGGTATGTAACAAGTAGTAGCATCAAGAAGATAAATTTACTTCTATCTTCGTCACAACGCACTATAGATAGGACTTCATGTTATGTTCATCTTCATTCATAATAATATATAATAAAATAAATAAACTATATTAAAGATATTTAATAATACACATTACCTCTTATAAGTAGTAGAATATAATAGCCACCAAAAGTTTAGGGCAAAAAAAAACGATATGAAAACACAAATTGCCCAAAGGTTAATACCGACTTAAGAAACTTTGTTGTGATACCATATATTTTAAAATGTTAACTGGGTAAAGTAAAGTGTCAACTATACGTATACTGTACGAACTATGTTATGACATATATAATGGAACAAACTGGTTTATGAATTATTCCATATCTTGAGTAAGAATGGTAGCTAAACAGTTAAACCTTTAAAACTAAAATGGAATAGTGAAATACAAAAGTGACCGATTCATTATTAGTAGGAATGTATAATTCGACGAATTTGTTCATGAATTCGCTTTCAACTTTTTATTATTGCATGATTTGCTGAAGTTATGTACAACTACATCGATTGACTTACAATAGTTAGTTATTTACAATAATATCTCGTATGTACATTGTGCTAATGAAAGCATGACACATGACTAGTGATGGCCTCCCGGAGGTTGGTTCGTCTGTTGTTGTTGGGCTTTCTGTTGAGCTCGAACAAATTCTGGATAATCGATGAAGCCGTCGCTGTTGATGTCATCCATTGAAAGAATAGGGTCAATGAGACTGACCAACTCTTCGTCCTTGAATATTTTTGGTTGAACTTGCTGGTTACCTCCAGTTTTTGAAGGGTCACCTCCTTGTTCTGTCCTCATACCAAACACAAAGCAACACAACACAAAACAGTTAACACAAAACCAAGCCAACAAAACAGAAAACCAAACAAGAAAATCACAGTAAGTCGTCCTAAAATCCATCACCTAATAAATCAGCCCTATAAAGATTGAAGAGATTAATATAACTGAAAGCATTACCATGATTACAACATATAACACTAATTATTTTTACTGAATGACCATAAAAATTATGTATGGCAATGAAAGTTACAAAAAAAAATATGTATCGTTAATTGTCCTAAAATAAGGATTAGTCAGAACAATTATATGAATAATAATATAAAATAACAATATGTTTATGACATGATTAGTAAGTTGAAGTTTTATCTACATATGAAATTTGTCTACATTTTAAAGTTATTCAACTTTGAATGATATTGGCTCTGAATATCAATCATTGCCCTCCTAAAGAGGAAGAAATGGCTTCTATTTCGCCAACACAGAAGAAAAAGAATTTATAAAAAAAAAGTTTAAATGGAAAAAGTGCAGACTAATGAAAAAAAATTACTGTACATCGCTTCTATAACATGGACAATATTTCAGATCAAAATAACACTTTGATGTTCAAGCTTATAGAATTTCTAATTGTAGCAATTTATTTCAAAAATATGAGCATGATAAATTAATGTTTAACATTAATTATTTACCTGTTAGATGAAAATTAGTAACTTTATTAGTATTATTAGTAAAATATTTTTATATTAAATAAAATATAATTTATTCTCTTTTAATAGGACTACTAATATTAGTCTTATTAGTAAAATAAGATAAAAACTAAATTTAAAAATACTAGTGTTTCTGGGTTATTTTGAATTCATAACTCCCTGTAAGTTTTGACATAGTCAAAAATTACTTTGGGTTATTTATTAGTTTCAAAGGAAAGATCAGTGATGTCTGATTCAATGGATAATTATCCATTCCAATCAAGCTTAGATAGTAATTGTACTTAATATTGGGTATGCCATATTAGAATACATTAGTACATTTGTATAAAATTATATAATTGCAATTTCTTGACTTATTAATAAGGAGCTTTATCATGATGATTTGTAACCGAATCGACAAAGGGAGGGCATAATTTAAAAGATGAACTCCAAACTAATATTTTAGATAAAAAAAAAGAATTATATAATCAAAATTGACAGTAAACAAAAGAAGGAAATAACTTTAATAGATTTTTAAAAAAAAAAATTCTCACCATGCCAATGTATTAGTGACTTAATAAGTTCGCAACCATCCAGTTTGTTATTGTTATCTGAATCGTGCATCTTGAAGTAATGAAACTGGAGTTCTTGTTCATTCATATTACTAGTGTCCATTGGAATCGCTAAATGCTCTGCAATGTGCCTGAAAATGTCTTCCAATTTAGAAGAGCAATGTATTTAAACTTCTACATAACTGTGCATGTCTTTAATAAATAATAAACTATTCTAGGAATAATTTTGGATATTACATTTATTTATATAAAAAGAAATGAAAAAATAATGCATATGTATACTAAGCAGAGACAAACAACATAATACAATTGCATTTCCTTATACTGGAGATATGAGGAGAAAGGTTTTTTTTTCATTTATCACAAAATCAGGTGATTAAAACTCCTGTACTGTAAAAGTTAAAGTACTAGAATATTTTGAGTGGGTTGGGTCCATGCAAAATCGTGAATGTCGAAGCCGAGAGTTTAGTGGCACAGCCCTCCTCCTGATGCCCAAGTACCTATCCGCCAGTCCTTTGCCGTGGAGCTGAGGCGACGAAGAGTTTCTAGTTGTTAGGCAAATATACCTGTGATATGTTTTATACAGAGTATTAAGCTAACGACTAACATGGAACAGTATATAAACCAGTATGAAAATAAGTATAACTTATGTTAGAACAATGAACAAATAGAGATATAGTATTACCTTTTATCAAAGATATTACACAAGAAATGTATATATATATATATGTATGTAAATTTGGGGAGCAATCCTTCTTTTATACATGTTTTGTTGAACGACCTTTGTACTGTGGCATGAATAAATTTCATTGTCCATCTTTCAAGTTTTCTCACCTTTGTTTTAAATATTTCTGGTACTAAATATACTAGTTCTCCAAATGCTTTATTCTTTATCACTGACATGTTTCGGTCTCCTTGACCATCTTCAAAGTTAATCATATGCATATAAAAAAAAAAAACAACTTATTCCTAATAAGTACCAGTATTTACACTATACATTTCTTAAATTAACAGTATAATCTTCCATAACATTCAGAAATAATTCTGTCATCTAAATGAACATTTTGTTTCAAGCAGTTTTAGCCACCTGTCATAATCAGGTGTACCACTTAACTTCATAAAATGTCTCTAGGTTCGATCTGTTGGGTCTTCAATCTTGGTTCGCTTTCCTGCGTTGTTCTACAATATAGTTTTAACATTCTTTTGAATCCTGTGGTTTGGTTGTTCATATTTGGTTTCAGTTCTATTATCTTAAGGGTTTCAGCAATTTGTAGTCTATTGTGATCATTTTCAGTGTTTTTTACCAGCATTTCTTTAGTTAATTTGGTTCTATGTTCTTTTGGGGCTCCAGCAGACAGATGCATTGTAAGTCTTCTTGAAATGGTTGTTGTTGTTGTTGAACCAATGTATTTTGATTTTAGGATCTCACAGTTTCCTATTAAGCAATTATATTGGTAAATTACATTGGTTCTCTGAAGTTGTGGTTTTAAGTGCAGGTTATTCTTTATTATCATATTGGATGTACTGATACTCTTGTAACATATGTTGATTTTGAGCTGGTCTTCTGCCTTGATGCATTCTGCATTGTCCTTGACTATGTTCTTCAATATTCTTTCATCTATTTTGTAAGCCTTTGAATATTGGTTTTTGTAATAGATGTTATGAATTGTCCCATTTTTGGTTACTTTTGAATTTTCTTGTTGCCCATTGTTCACTCGATTGATGTACAACTGTAGAATATAATCGAATTTGCTGTTGCTATAGCCATTGTTAATCAATACCTGTTTTGTATTTCGTATGGTTTGATGAAACGTCTCCCAATTAGATGACGTTTTATAGGCTTTATGAATGAGCGTTTTGATAGTGCCTTCTTTATACCTGTCTGGACACTCACTATCTGCATTTCAATGTATTCCACTGTAAGTGGGTTTGATATAAACTGAAGTCTGTAATTCATTGTTGCATTCTTTTATAGTAACATCCAGAAAATTTATAATTTTGTTGTTACTCATTTCTTTTGTAAATTTTAGTACTGAGTTAGTTTCAAACAACCTTTTGAGTTCGTCAATTTCTTGAACATCATCTACTATAACAAAGCAATCATCCACATATCTGCAATAAAGGCGAGGCTTTTTCACTGAATTATTCATCAGGACACTATTTTCGAGATGGCACACGTAGAAATTTGCAAAAGTTACTCCTAGTGGTGATCCCATAGCCACTCTATCTATTTGGTAGAACAGAGTTCCGTCAATATGAATAAATGGACTTTTCATGGTACACAATCTCAGTAACTTTTCCATAATTGATCTTTTGAAGGGGGGAGGTGGCAGAGAGGGGTGCTTGTATGCAGAATCACAGATTATTTTAATTGTATCTTCTACAGGAACGTTAGTAAATAACGATTCTATGTCAAGAGATGCCATTATTCCTTTAGGTTTAGTAGCCCTTATTATATCTAAAAATTGATCTGTAGATCTAAGCATATACTTCGCTGGCAGGTATTCCGAGATGATTTTGTTTAGGAATTTGGCTGTACTATACGTGGGCGTAGTTACCTGTGAAATAATAGGGCTTAAGGGATAGCTTTCCTTATAGGTTTTCACATTTCCATATATGTAACCTGGGCTATATTCACCTATGACAGATTTCAAAACTTGATTATCCTTCTTATTATTATTCTTATTATAGCTTTTATCAGTTTGTTGAGTTCTATTTTTAATTGATTTGTCGGAATTTTTAATATCTTCTTAAATTTAGTATAATCTTCTAGTATATTGTCTAGCTTAGTTTTGTATTCGGTTCTATCTATATTGACAAACATATTGACTTTATCTGCCCTTCTAATTATTATATCTTTGTTCTTTCTTAGTCCTTTGGCGGCATCTTTAAGCTTTTTTGTAAGTAGTTGACTGTTACTGTAGTCTCTTCGTTTGGTCATATAATCTCCAGAAATATTTAAAACAAAGGTGAGAAAACTTGAAGGATGGGACAGTGAAATTTATTCATGCCACAGTACAAAGGTCGTTCAACAAAACATATATATATAAAAGGAGGAAAACAGGAGATTAATATATATATACACTGGTGGCAATCGGTTTTTCTGATTATCCTAGTTAATTCCAAAATGTTCCTTAGTTTCTAATCTTTAGGACTTCACATTTTCCCACCAAATATCGATTTAAAAAATTGCCTGGCACCAAATATTCGGGACTAAATTTTCCTAGCACCGAGTAAGCCAGGGTTACTTGACGTTGCGTCTACAGTTTGCTTGATCTCCCATTCTCTTTCCTCCTGAAGACGGATTGCTCGAAAATTTGAGTTTATAAGAGTGTTTCTTTACTCTGTCAGTTATTCTTCTTCGCATCATTAAAAGATATTCACATGGAAAAAAACTTAACGTATAGGTAATTAAAACAGTACTCGCTATTACTCTTTCTCATGTTGGATGTTCGCTACGTTGAGAACCTGTGGAGAGCCATCCGGGTGATGATGTTGTTGCTGATGATGATGAGGAGGCTGAACATGTGGCTGCTGGTGTTGTTGAGGTGCATAATGTTGCTGCTGTTGAGGAGCATAATGTTGCTGCTGTTGCATTTGTGGATTTTGTGCATATTGTTGCTGTTGATGCATATGCTGTTGTTGATGGTGCATTCCTTGCTGAAAGTGATATGTCCAATAAGTTAAAGTAGAATTAATAAAGTTTTCTATAGATACATCATTAAAACTACTTAACTAGGGACATAAATATTAGAGTAAAAAAAATGGAACAACTTCTACATAAAGGCTCTAACAAACATATGAACAATGAAAAGTTTAAGAATTAGAAATGTGGGAAAAAGCCAAAATAATATACTCCATTGGTCACCAATCATTCGGATTTACCTACAATATACAAAAGTACACCCACTTTTGTACAATATACAATATATATTAGTTCACCCACAAGCAGCAGATAAGTTGAACTTGAAATATCCTGGAACCACCAATTGATAATAGTAACGTCTTTCATGAAAATACAAAGGAGTCTAATTTCAATTACCAATTATTTTCCAACATATTCCGGACAATATTAATAATAAACATCTTACAGAGTTAACTGGAATAATTGACACAAAAGTACAGTTAACTGCTTTATTTTTGAACAAATACTACACCTTAATATTAAATTGCAAACGTGCTCGTTTAATTCATTTTAAAGATAACAGAATTAGGACCCTAAGCGAATACATGAGAAAACGTGCATACCGTACTTATGCAGCATTCCTTCAGACCAATAAGCGAAACAATGCTGGATATGGATATACTTTCATGGATATGAGTTTTTTGAGGATAAACAGTCATAATAAATATTAAAAAAAACATAGATGTACGTATGTGTATAATACAAGAAAACAGAACAAACGACTTACTAAATTACAAAATATGTAAACAATTATAAGATCTACAGGTTTCATTGTATACTTTCTATAAAATAATATTTCATTTAGCTTTCAGAAGTAGCAGTATTTGAAGAAATGATATTATCACTAGAGACTATTAATGATTTGGGAGTAAAAGGGAGGGAGTATTCCTTGTTTTCTGTTTATAACATAAGTTGTATACAAAATAACAGTTAAAAAAACAAAGCAAAAGTTCCGACTTCACACTTCCGAAAGTAGTTCGAAGTGCAACGAGAACTTTAATTACAACATTATGAAACTTCTGGGTGACTAAAAAACATCTAAATTAAAATTATGAATAATTGTATTAACCAGTAATTTAGAAGAAATAAAGTCAGCACTGACCTGCTGGTAATGTTGTGGTGGAACTCCAGGAGGTAAATGTTGGCAGGGGACTGTAATGAAGCAGGAAACAAGGATAATAAAATTTAAGATTGGATGATACATATTAAAATAATGGATATTAGTATTAATTAAATATAGTTGGTTCTATCGCAGAGAAAATAAAAAAATGTTGGTTTAAAAAATACTAAATTGAACTTAAATAATAGCAATGAGTTAAATAAAACGCATTAAGCTCAAATTCAATATGACAATAGTTAAACCTAGTTTATAACCATATTGAAAGATACCGCGCTTAAATACACGTGTATATATACAGTACTTGACATTGAAACCCAGTTTATAATCTTAATACTAAGTACTAAAATGTTACTAACATATATTTAATTTTCTGAATATTTATAGAAAAAAATAACTTTTGAATTTTTAATGACAGATGGTTTACAATTGATAATTTTAATATTTGATTTTAATGATTGAAATAATCTATTTGTTTCTCTAAAATAGTTTCTAACCCCGCCATTTTATTTGTTTTGTTTTGGCTCTCTTGCCGCGAAGGTTGTCTTTAAGCGTCTGTAACGTACTTTTCACAGAAAGGTGGTTTAATTAGTTTTGAAGGTATGTTTTAATTTTTTTTTGTAAGAGAAATATGGGCATTTTTTAATAGATAACTTTTTATCCTAGAAGTATCGATAACTATGTTGTTCTTCAATTTTCATAACCTTAATGAAAGCGACGCCAACCTTTTCTTATATAAATTGCTAAGAAGTGTTTGTTCCTTCTGTTTGACAATATTTATAATTTATACAGTTTATACTTATCAGAGGTTATCGCAATTTTGTGGATTATCAAGTGGTTATTGAACCCTTACTTACAGTGTAGGAATTTGACACTTCTTGGTCAATTATTTGTTCTTTAGATCTCCGTTTAAAGTGGTGTCAACTTTTCTTATATTGTATTATAATTGAACTTTAGTTTTCATAATTTACGACATATATTTAGAAAAATGTAGTCTTCATCCTTTTATTTCCAGTGAGTTCTTATTACTATTCTGTAGTATATAAAGTGATGCTATTTGTTAAGGTTGGGAAGTGTTTAATTTTTTTGTCACTTTCTGTATAGGCAAGCCTTTGTATATTTTTAACTGATCGTTAAAAGACTTACATTCCTTTGAATTCTGAAAATTTCGTTCCTAGGTTTTGCATGACCCATATTTATCTTTTTTGCCTATCTTGTATGAAGTGTTGAACCTTGACTTCTTTCGTAAGGTGAATTTAATACAAAAAGTATTTTTCCATTTATTCATTAATAAAATTGCATATATTATTGAGTAGTAGATTTTCTTTTGTTCATGTTTTGTTAAATCAACTATAGTTTTGGTCACAACACCTTTTTTGGGTGATATATGAAAGAGGCTTTATGTGCGACTTTTTTGTTTAATGAATTCCAAATTTAGTGAAAAGGAACAACAGTTGAATTAGTGTGAAACTTTTGACTACCTAAATTGATGTCGTTATGATTAATATTGCATGTATAAGTCATTGAAATTTTGTAGTGCATTTTGAGAAATATTCATGTTGTTTTTTTATTAGAAGAAATGGATTTCCTCGTATTTATGACATTTTGTATGTATATTGTGCTGTAGATGTCCGGTAGAACTACCAGGTCTGTTGAGAGATCTAGAAGCAGATCCAAGGGTCGACCAAAGAATTCACCTAGTCGTGTAAAGACACCACCCCAGACATCTCCATCAAGACCATTAAGGTCAAGAACATCGGAGAAGAATAAAACACCTGAGAAAAAGAGGTTAGCTTCACCTTCTAGAAGAAATAAATCTCCTGCTAGAAAAGCCTCACCGAAGTCTCGAACTAAAAGTAAATCTCCAGAGAAGAAGATTATACGAATGCCCAAGGCTCCTTCAGTTGCTTCGGAAGTGTCTGTGAAATCCTCTTCTTTGAGTGGTACTGACTTCTTTATCATTTCCCTGCTATTTTCACTCCTCTTCAGACTGTTTATGTTCTTTATTTTCATGTGTACGAGTTTTATATTCAATTGATGTCTTAATATTATATGCGAATCCTTATCAACACCTTCAAAGTGCATTACCAGTTTCAAGAAATTATCTAAGAATACAAAATCATATTTTTCCCCACACCCACATATTTTCAGGGACGGAAAGTATGAATTTCTGTTAATCAGCATAATTTTAGTTATGGGCTGACATCTGACAACTATCCCCGTCATAAAAGTATTACTAATTGTTCTATTAGTTTTCAGAAGAATGATTTAATTGCTTATAGTTGTGTTATTTGACGCTCAGATGGTATTGAGAATGCATTTTATAAATGTGTTTTCTTTATTATTTTATAATAACTTTTTTTTCAGGAACTAGTTCAATAATGATCATTTTCAACCTTACTTATAACTACAAGGTAGTAGTTACCCACGATATATAACTGGGTAGAATGTTACTATGTCGATGCTTAGAAAGTAAATTTGTGATCAGGGCAAATACGATTGTTCTTTTCCTAATGATGGAACAATATTTTGAAGTATCAATAACTGTCCTATGTGTCCCATGTCATTTTGCAGTTAGAAGAAAATTTTATTCTTTCGTCTTCTTTTATTTGATTGATCTACTCAAATCAATATGTCTTTTGTTTCTATTTCTTATGTTCTATGCTAGTTTTACTTTTGATTAGAAATATTATTCAAATTGATATATCATATATCGGATGGGCTGATTGACACGTTTACAGGCTAGAAAGTATTCTCCCATTTACGTCGACCTCTCCTCCTACTCCTCTTCGACTCCCATGTGTATTGCAACATTCTGCATATATATATATATATCCCTCAAAATTCGAAAAAACGATCCAAACGAGTCGCAAATCAGCTCAAAAACAAAGAAAAACAACACGGGACGGCTTCCTGCCGTTGTGTTTCTGGCGTGCTTGGTCGCCAATTCTCTTTTCTCCTGAAGACGGATCATCCGAAAATTTGAGTTTGTAAGTGTGTTTCTTTCTCTGTGTGTTGCTTTTCTTCGTTTTTGAGCTGATATATATATTCACTTGATAAACGGAAAGACGATCCAAACTAGACACAAACAGTTCAAAATTGATGATAGGTAGCACAGAAAGTAAAGAAACACACTTACAGTCTCAAATTATCGGGCAATCCATTCTCTTTTCTCCTGAAGACGGATTGCCCGATAATTTGAGTCTGTAAGTGTGTTTCTTTACATTCTGTGCTACCTGTCATCAATTTTGAACTGTTTGTGTCCAGTTTGGATCGTCTTTCCGTTTATCAAGTGAATATATATATCAGCTCAAAAATGAAGAAAAGCAACACACAGAGAAAGAAACACACTTACAAACTCAAATTTTCGGATGATCCGTCTTCAGGAGAAAAGAGAATGGGGGACCAAGCACGCCAGAAACACAACGACAGGAAGCCGTCCCGTGTTGTTTTTCTTTGTTTTTGAGCTGATTTGCGACTCGTTTGGATCGTTTTTTCGAATTTTGAGGGAAATATATATATATGCAGAATGTTGCAATACACATGGGAGTCGAAGAGGAGTATCTTCAATTTTGAACTATATATATTTTTTTTTCAATACAATTTTTCTTTTTTATCTAGGTTTGGACTGGCATCAAACAGTAAAACACCTTTAAGTCAACGTTTTGTCTATATTACAGACATCTTCAGAGCTACATCAATGCAGACAAATTTCTGTATTAATGTAGTCCTGAAGATGTCTATAAATAAAGATGAAACATTGGCCTAAAGGTGTTTTACTTTTTGACGCTCGACCAAATTTCGATAACAAAGAAAAATAGTATTGAGTGTAGTCGAGATAAGAAAACTTTATATATATATTTACCGAACAAGTTGGGTAAATTGATAAAGGAATTCTATCCTATCCTCATCCACTTCCTCAGTATTTAACAATCTTCCTCAAATCTACTATCCAAGACCTCTCCCATAGAGATGCTAAATCCTTTCCAAACCGAGATGAGGTATACAGGTATGCAACGATGTGAATGTGGGTGCCTTGCCTGTCCCATAATCAATCCGGGCTACATCTTTTACTTTTCCTTTAAATCCTGTTACTATATATATATATATATATATATATATAGTTCAATATAAACAAAGAAACATAGAGAAATCAGAAGAACACACTTACAGTCTCTAATTTTCGGTTTGAACCGTCTTCAGGAGAGATAAGGGAGGGAAACCAAGCGCACTGGATCAGAGACGGTTGGAGACCAACTGTGTTGCCGCATGCGCGCCCGTTCACAGAAAATAAGGTAGACAGGAATCAATTTATAATTAATTTATAATTTATAAAATAAAATAATGGAATATGAAAACAATAAATATATAAAAAAGAAAAAATTGAAAAAATAAGGGATATTGATACAGAGAAATTGATACATAAACAAAAGTGCTGACTAAGTTATGATAAAATAAAATAAAACTAAGAATACAAATAATAATAACAAATGAAATAATTTAATAAAAAATGTGAAAAGGCAAGGAACTTTTAGACATTATCGCTTTAGATTGAGGCCAGGTGCACTGCGCGCACTTAATAGCCAAATATGGGCTTCTTCGGAGGCTCGTAGTGTGAGATCTTTGCTGTCAGGGGGTATTTGTCGCAGAATCTGTAACCTGTAGCACTCATTAAAAGGGAGACCGTGGCTATTGGCATGTATGGCAATGGGAAGATGGGAGCGACTATTGACTGAAGCTCTGTGATTGTTCATACGGAGACTAAGCTTGGTGGATGCTTGGCCTACGTAGAACGAATCACACTTGGTACACTCCAAACGGTACACACAGTTTTTGGAGGTACACGAGCAGTCAGTTGCAACAGGATAGAGGGTGTTATGGGGGGGAGCTGCGAAGTGTGGTTGGGGATTTATAATGGGACACGTGAGGCAACCTCGACGTCCGCACTGTTGCGCTCCAGAGGGCAAACTGTTTGCCCTCGTGGAGGTTAGCTTCCTGTGCGAAAGAAAATTGCCAAGGTTGGGAGGACGTCTGTAGGATAGGCGTGGCGGATTAGGAAAGGTTTTGGAGGTGGCTGGGGAAGAGGATATGATCGGGAAAAGTTCTTTAATGATGGTACCCAGTCTGTGGATACTGACTGGGTACCATCATTAAAGAACTTTTCCCGATCATATCCTCTTCCCCAGCCACCTCCAAAACCTTTCCTAATCCGCCACGCCTATCCTACAGACGTCCTCCCAACCTTGGCAATTTTCTTTCGCACAGGAAGCTAACCTCCACGAGGGCAAACAGTTTGCCCTCTGGAGCGCAACAGTGCGGACGTCGAGGTTGCCTCACGTGTCCCATTATAAATCCCCAACCACACTTCGCAGCTCCCCCCCATAACACCCTCTATCCTGTTGCAACTGACTGCTCGTGTACCTCCAAAAACTGTGTGTACCGTTTGGAGTGTACCAAGTGTGATTCGTTCTACGTAGGCCAAGCATCCACCAAGCTTAGTCTCCGTATGAACAATCACAGAGCTTCAGTCAATAGTCGCTCCCATCTTCCCATTGCCATACATGCCAATAGCCACGGTCTCCCTTTTAATGAGTGCTACAGGTTACAGATTCTGCGACAAATACCCCCTGACAGCAAAGATCTCACACTACGAGCCTCCGAAGAAGCCCATATTTGGCTATTAAGTGCGCGCAGTGCACCTGGCCTCAATCTAAAGCGATAATGTCTAAAAGTTCCTTGCCTTTTCACATTTTTTATTAAATTATTTCATTTGTTATTATTATTTGTATTCTTAGTTTTATTTTATTTTATCATAACTTAGTCAGCACTTTTGTTTATGTATCAATTTCTCTGTATCAATATCCCTTATTTTTTCAATTTTTTCTTTTTTATATATTTATTGTTTTCATATTCCATTATTTTATTTTATAAATTATAAATTAATTATAAATTGATTCCTGTCTACCTTATTTTCTGTGAACGGGCGCGCATGCGGCAACACAGTTGGTCTCCAACCGTCTCTGATCCAGTGCGCTTGGTTTCCCTCCCTTATCTCTCCTGAAGACGGTTCAAACCGAAAATTAGAGACTGTAAGTGTGTTCTTCTGATTTCTCTATGTTTCTTTGTTTATATTGAACTATATTTGTCCGTTTTGGATCGTATTTCCAACGAAAAAAAGTGTATATATATATATATATATATATATAGTAACAGGATTTAAAGGAAAAGTAAAAGATGTAGCCCGGATTGATTATGGGACAGGCAAGGCACCCACATTCACATCGTTGCATACCTGTATACCTGTATTGTATATATATATATATATATATATATATATATATATATATATTATATATATAACTCTTCCTCCTATACTTCTAGTAATAGTTTCTACCGTAATTTTTTATTTGTTAATTAATTTTTATTTTATTAATTTATCAATTTTCTGTTAAATTTTATTTAATATTTTTAAAGATTCTTTTTTAATATTTTTTTCTCATTGTTATTCTTCATCAGCTATTTCTATTACTTTTCGCATATTCGTTGTGACCAACCTGCACATATTCTGGGAAACTGTCCAGTTGTCTTTCGTCTTCTCACCGCTCAACTTCCTTTCTGTTAAAAGGGTCGAGATATTGAATATAAATCCTAGTATCTGGTTTCCATTCTTATATATATGTATATGCAATTATATAAAACGGTTCAACGAACTAAATAAAGTAAATTCACAGAAGGAAACCACATCAAAAGATAACAAAAATCTTAGACTCAGTTATTGCTTGTCTTTGGAGTGGCTCACATTTGACGATGATGCAGTTGAAATTAGTGGTGAGTTTTTATGATCTCTTGTATATGGTTTCTTTCTGCGATATATAATTTACATACATAAATAGCTAAATCACAGTTAGAAATCCAGAAAACTGATTGAATTTTTAAGTAAAGAAAAGTAAATCTAAAGTACATGCATATTATTATTACCACTGAGGTTAGTATGATTTATATTATTAATATGGCAAACCATCATACCTCCAACATCATTGTACGAGGTATGATGGTTTGCCATATTAATAATATAAATAAATCTAAAGCGACTTAAGATGTTTTGACCAAGTAACTGGTCCTCGTTATAGTCACATAATGAATACGAAATGCTGCATATAGAATTCCCTATTGAGTGAAGGAAGTGAGAAAGGTATTTTATAACACAAAAGAAAGAAAAGCTGAGAAAAGAGTAATCAAACGAGTTCAGAAACAACTTAAAACTAAACTCATTAAAGGTTATTACCTTCCTTAATACTGAGTCTAATTTGAATAAACCCTTGACTAGGAGATGACCATCAATTGGCTTATGTTTTTTTCCGTTTCTTCCTGAACTCGTTTGTTAATTCTTTCTTTTCTATTTTTTTCCTTTTCTGCTTTCTAATAAATCTCTCTCACCTCGATCCATCAATGTGATAGGTCCGTTTTCAAATTGTGAAGTCACAGTTTTCAATTATTGGGTGACTTTGAGTACCAGTTACCTAGTCAAAAACTGTAAATAGCCCTATTTCTGGATTTTATTCTGTAGTTTATACGTTGAGTTTTATTTTATTTTTATTGTGAAGTTTTATAAATCGAGTGCACATATAGACATAAACGTTAGAAAAACTGTACGAAAAAGATAAAACAGTAGTTCGGACATAAATTTAGGAAGAAAGCAACAGAAATCACTTAGCCGGTGCCATTGGTGTTCCTAGTTCCTCTCTTCAGATGAAGATTGAACTGAAAATTAGACAATATAAATCAAACTTTTATTTTCGAACTTTCCAATTACGTGTTGGTGAAATGTTCCTGTGCAGTGGGTAGAATTCTGCAATCTATGTTGGTTGCTGTTGTATAACTTTTTTGCAAGTTTACATTACTTAATAAGTATTTTCATTGAGAAAGCAATTCTATATATAATTAAATTGTGTCTTTAATATCCATTACTGTGATTTAAAATGCGTTAAATTATCTTCAGAATATACAATATTTTTTAGTAGATTTAATTAATTGTAGTTGATATTATTTGGTCTATTATATTTGAATTATTTATTTCTATTTATTTTCCCTATTGTGTTGTGGTAGAATTTCTCTATTAAAGTATATTAATCTAATAATATATTTACATTGTATTCTTACTTTATTTAAGTTTTAGATGCTTCTAAAGTGCCTAAAGGTATTTTAAGAATTGGATTGTTAGATTGAATTAGAATAAGTAAATAAATTAATAATTGGATTATTAATATTAATAATAGTTATTAGGCATAGTTTAACAATGGTGCGTTTCGGAAAGTCAATAAACCGGTGGATTTGGTCATAACTACTAAAATTGGGAATACTGGATATATACAAAACCAGACAAAAAATATTTGCCACAACTTTTTAAAATAAGGTTAATTGAAATATACTCTAAACTCTGGTTATGTTAAATCTACCTCGGACTATTAATTGACATTTTTTAAAATTAAATTAAACCAATGATATTCCATAACCTTTTTGCAACTCTATATTTGATTAAAGTTTGGCTTGATTTGTTTGATGAAGTAATTTTGATTAAATAAATATTACTATTAAGGGACAGTTCTATTTGGAAGTAGGCTTTAGCCACGGAAGATACTGTCGTAATTAGAGAAGAGATTTTGGTTTCTAAATGGCTTAACTTGAGTGCTAAGAAAGTTATGAGAATGACATGAGAAGCAAAAGGCTTTGGGATAAAGGGTACAGTTGTTGGGTTGTTGGTCAAGGTAATTGAACTATCTAGGTCTTAATCTCAATGGCTTTTGGTTTCAGATGACAGTTCAGATGATTCTAGGAAAGAAGCAATCATCAGGAACAGCTTATCGAAGTTAAAAGAAAAGTTGGCTGAATCTGCTGTGGTCCGCAGGAGTACGAGATTTCAATCTAAAGTATGGTTATAGTTGTTTTACTTATGCTAATGTACGATACACATGTGAACTTGTCTCGATAAATCCATTTTATGATATTCAGTTAGCATAGAAACTCAAATGAGAAAGTAGTGGTTGGGGATATTACAGAAGTGGCTTCTAAACGTGACAGAGAGAACAAGTTAAAAAAGTGATTATGTAGAATTCCAGCAGTAGAATTCTTATAAAAATATACCGGTTTAGTTCGTACATTTTTCTTATCTTTAACGGTTTTGAAATTCTTTTGTCAAGAGCAAACCAAATGTTAATCTACCTTATAGTGTCCACAATCGACTTAAGGGAATGTCAATTATAATTTTTACACTATAAAACAGAAAGCATCCAATTTGCTCTTGAGATTGAAACCTGGTGGGAGATTAGAGAAGGTACGATGTTCGACGGTATGTTTCATAATGATTATTAACAACCTCTATGATACTAAAAATATCTTAATGAAATTTCTGTATATACATCTGTCAATCAGGATCGATTAAAGTTGAATTAACTCATTGATCGAATCTCATTTGATCGCGTAAAACTATTTTGGATAATGAATGTCTTTACGGGGTGCTTTAAAATAATATTTTTGATGAAATCCAAATTTATTCTCATTTAAATTAATCTTGTTATTTCAAATGTTTTTACAATTATAATACATATTTTGTCCAGCTAGAATACAAAAATATTTTCTCGTTCCAATTGCAAGTTATTAATTTTTGTCATTTATATTAGTAACATATTAGGGTGTAATTTTAATAGAAATTACAGGATAGTATGTGATTTCAGGGTGGTGATGGTTTGGTGAACAACTCTGGGAATATCAAGGAGTCAAAGACAAAACCAGAGGGAACTACTCATGATGGCTCTAGGTCGCAGATTTGGAGAAAAATTTTTGTGTTTTTATCACTTCTTGGATCGTTTATTATCATACCCCTTGTGCCACTAGTGGCTGTAATTGTCACTCTAACTTGTAACAAGGTATTGAAATATAATGCATTTTTACTAGTTTTATCAGCTGCCAGTATTACTTAATTGTGCCTTTGACATTGAGGAAGCGGTGTAATACCAGGTGAATTGTTTTTAGGATTATTGCATAGGTCAAGGGGGACTTCTGAGGTATAATTGGTCAAGCTGGAGGCAGTTTGTTGATTTGGAGATTTCTTTTTGGTATGGCGCTTTTGTCTTGGTTCAGATGTTACTATCTTTACTTCCAATTACAAAGCCCTCTACAGGACTGCCTTATACTCACAAGTCTATACCTTCCTTCAGATGTACAGGTTTGTTTCGTTATTGCCTATTGTGTTAATTAATAATTGTTTATTTGTTTTAGTAATGCATATTTCGAATACATATTTTAGAAAATTTAATAACATATATTTTTTATAGGTATCTTGAACGCAACTTTGTCAGTGGGAGCGGTATTGACACTGGTCTATTTGAAATTCTCTCTGAGAAAGATTGTAGGCAAACTACCTCAGTTGTTACTGCCTTCTTTGGCCTTGTCTCTTCTTCTTTCTCTTCTGGTCCTGATTGTCGGTCGAAAGCGGCCCTCTTCTTCCAATATTCTTGATGATTTTGTGTGGGGCAAGTCGAAGGTTCCTCGTTTTGCTGCTCTAGATCTGAAAACTTTTTTGATGAAAATCTACCATGTCTTTGTTGTAAGTTTATAATGTTTAATTAGCTTATAAGTTGTATAGATTTATTTACTAATTTTATACATATTGCTCATTGTCTTGGTTTTTAGAAGTTTAACTTTAAGAAAGTTTGTTTTTAATGTATATATTCTGAAAAACGTGTATAAAATTTATTTTTTGTACTATATGATATAATTCGTGTATGTATTATTATATGTGTAGCATGCAGTTCTCACTTGTTCAGGGATGTCCAAACAATTATCTCACACTGAGATGAAAAATTTTGTTGGAGGTATTTGAAAAATATATAAAATAAAGTTGCATAAAAAAAATTTTAAAAGAAATCTATTTATATTGTATCTTGTTTCTTATTGCAAAACTATTTACTTTTTGTTTTCCTTAAACATATGCCGTAACAATTATCATCTTTCATTTCGTGTCCAAACAGTTGCTAGCTGGACCAGCTTAAAAAAATCTTTTAGTCCACGTCCTGATCTTTGTACACCCCTGATCTAGTGGCTTTGTTATTTTTCAATCCCATTCCTCTTCTTGTAATTTCTGTTATATTAGATTACCTACCTATTGGCGCTGATCGTGGCTGAGGTCCAGGCAAAACCAAGTTACAACAATTGGAACTACAGTCTTCTGGTCGCTTGTTTCACACAGATGTTTCTCTGTTTCGACTACCTTGTGTTTGAAGCCAACTCTCTGACATCTTACTTCATCCAGGTCGAACCAGTCGGTTATTTCATGACCGCCGCCTTCATCATGTCACCCTTTGTCACTACTATTGTACCCACCTACCTTTTCTATAACAAGTAAGTCTTCACATCCTAGGTATTTCATTGCAAAAGCTTTATTAATTTTAACGTTAATAACATACTTAAACCAATTTCATCTGAAGTCGAATTAATTCTGACTTGTGAGTTCTATTCCTATAGAAATATCAATATCTTTATTATTATAAATTTAAAGACTATTTTTTGTTTCTTTTAGTATTTCAGGACTATATATTTACAAATCATTTCATATTATTACTCTATTAATAAATAGGGCACTTTTAATAATTGTACAAGTTAACGCATCAAATAATAAATAATGAGGTGTTCATAATTAATGAATGTTATATATAAAATATTTCACAGAACTGTATTAATATATAAACACTTAGAATTAATTTTTCTTTCATAGAATGCAACATTTTTTTAAAAAATAAAATTTCGTTGAAAGAAGTTGTTAATAAAGTTAAAAAAGGAGGAAATGGTAATTTTTTTATCCATAAACAATTACATTAATGGTAATAATTCAATAATAATTACTTATTTAATGTAGTAATTATAATGAAGTATGATTAAAAAATAAGAGACTGTTTGCTATTAGAAATCCGACTTATACTGAATTTGTTTGGCAAGTATTTGAAATAAAAAAAAACTACTAGTGTCCCGATTCGAATGAGTATATCTGAATCGACTAACTAGTTGTACTCAATCGACTAACTAGTTATACTCAATCAACTAACTAGTTATACTCAATCGTTAGAAATTGATTAATCATTTTCTGATTTATACTTGTCGTTATGTTTCACAGAGTAATGGACAACTATTACTTGCTGGCATTGTCCTGGTCTTTGTTTTGCGTTGGTTATTTGCTGTATAGAATAAGCAACAACCAGAAGGCCAATTTCAGGAGAAAACCACATCTACATTCGGGTATGTATACTGATTATTATATATATATATAAATATTACAATTTCTTTAGTTGTAGGAATTATTAAAGAAGGAAAATTAATATGATGTAGGAATCTGCTTATAAAAGGTGTTTATATTTATATACTTATAAAAATGTAGCGTGTGTCTGTGTGTTTGGTTACAATTATGTACATCCAAAGCGATTGTCTTTACTCCAGAATTTTGGAATACGTGTGAAATACAAAAAGTATGTACGGTGTTCTTCGAGAGGAAATAAAGTATGGTTCCGAGTCTATAAGATGACAGATCTCTTCTCTAAAAACTTGAAATAGTTAAAGTTTAACCGACCATAACTAAAATAGGCGTCAAGTGAACGGGAACAATGCATATGACAACCCTGTTGATCTCCAACGGTTGCTTCGCAAGTGATTTTGGTATCCCACTCTCTCCCTTCCTGATGATGGTTAAATCGAAAATTAGAGCTGCAAATGTATCTGTTTATTGTTTGCCTATAGTTTATCTTTTAATATTGAAGGTTTTGGAACGTTTTCATGAAGCTACTATATGTATTAACATCTATATAAATCGTTTCGATGAACTAAACCTTTTCAGTGTATAAGTTCTTGGGAAGATTACTGATTTTAACGAATTTAGAAAATAATACTATTTATTAACTTTTAATTCCTAATTTGACAAATAAAGTGGACAAGAGTGAAACGTATTATATCATAAGGTAACACAAATTAATATAATTTTTGTTTTCGGTAGGAATACTTTCATCACTAATGGTGAATGCCAAAATGAGTGCACATCGAGAACGCCGATTTGACACTTTTGCAGTTTTTTTAAGATATTGAGTGCTTATATGACCTCACAGAGATAGATATACGAAGTAAAATTTGTAATCAACAATAGATTTTCGAAGTCTGTCTAAGTAATTTGTTTTTAAAATAGTTTAATGTGAATGGTATGATTATACTCTCAGTTCGTGTATTTTAAGATATTGCTTATGACATATAACAGATTTAGATATAAACACGATCTGAAATTTATCTCTATGGAAGTCGTCAATATGTTATTAACAGTACCTATTTCGTTTTTAGTAGCTTAGCTCCTGCCGGTACGATCCATTTTAATTATCGAAAATAGTGCAAAAAATGTGTATTGTTATGGAAATAAGTGTGATAAGAACTATACATATGTGTAAGAAAATCACAGAGATAGTGCATAACAACGCAACGTACATTTCCTGGTAGCCATATCCCATGTAATTTCAGATTGTATACGTTTATGAAGGTCTATTCTCTAAAACCCTAGGTGAAGCTTTAAATCTAAAAGGAGACTGATAGATCTCTAGTTTAATTTAGCTTTGTTAAGTGAACATATTTTGGTGGTTGTTGCTAGAAAATATTAAAATTTCTGTGGCTCCTCAAAAATTTACTATAGTTTATTTTGGTCATATAGTTGCAGTTAGAAACACTTTTCTACTACATTGTCCCTAATATATTTATATCAAAGTTTTTTTAAAATTCTTTCCTTTGTATGCGAGAAGCCAAGTTTGACTTTTATCTTGCTGCATTTGTTTTATTTAAACAACTATTAAACTACATTGTATTCGATTTTTTTTATTGCCTTATCTTTTTTTTAAAAAAAGAATAAAAACTATTTGAATTTGCTTCAGGTCGTGATGAAATAGTCATCAGCAAAGAGGGAAGAAATCTGTTGATAAGTGGATTGTGGGGCTGGGTGAGACACCCAAACTACCTTGGCTGTCTCGTGGCCTACTGGAGCGTGGTGCCGCTGTGCTGGGGCTTCTGGGCCGCATACCTCACTCCAGTGCTCTTCACTCTCGAGCACATTGCTCGTGTCCACATGGTCGAGGCCCACACTGCCGCCACACACTTCTCTGCATGGACTCTCTACACCAGTCGTGTTCCAAATGCACTCATTCCCCATGTCTATTAACAGCACTTTTCACTTCACAAGCATAGTACAAAGTTATTAAGTTCATATCCATGACTATTCCCTAAGCCTGATTTGCTATTTTATATGTCTTTTTTTCGTACATCCATAATTATACTACAGATTTTTACAATTTTCTTTATTACTGATAATCTGGTTGCATTAGTTTATATATACATATATGTAAGCCATTTGCTATGGAATTTAGCGTGTATAATGAACTTATTAAATCATCACTGAAGTCGTTTTAAAAATGATTTACTAAAATTCTAAATTTATTTTAACTTGACCGTAACAATTTTACTGCTAAACAAGCATTAAGTAGTATTTATGTTTTTATTTTTATTTTAAGTTAGTGGTGATTTGATTTGTACAGAAATATAGAAATGTGGTTATGCAAAAGGTCACATAGCAGTCCCAACTTAAGAATTACATTTGGAACATTTATTTTATATAATGGCATTGATTAACTCCTCTTTTCAGACTTTCTCTTTTACCATTATATTTCGGTATTTATAGAATCGAGCGTATTTTACATGTTGCAGAATATTGTACATTTCATTTATACTAACTTAATCAAAATATGTTGACGTTTGCTCCATAATGGTTGTAATTGTTACATATATTAACTTGACAGTCATAAAATCGGCCATTAGGAGTTTCGTGAAGATGAACAAATGTAATTTTGCATGGAATAAAAATAATTGATTGTCATTGTTTAGGCTCTTATAGTTGGTGGGAAGTCCATTTTTTTTTTTAAAAAAAACGTAATTTTGAACTAATTCAAACAAGAATTAAGTTGGACACAATTGTAGGAATATGACTACCGATAACCAAAGCTTTGTAGAGAGGGACTGTAATCAGGAGTTAATTAAATAAGTTAAAAATTGTCAACTTTGAAAAAACTTGACATGTCTTGGAATGTATACAGCTAATAGTATACATGTAGTATAGCATGTGCGTATGTGCTCTGCTTCACATGTATATTGTGGATAGTCGGTAGTTTGACTGAGACATTTTCTGTCCCAGTATTCACTTTTTCTCTGGTAATTTTTAATCCGGGTTTTCAAGAAAAAAAAAAACATTCAAATTCATGTTCATTGTTATGTTAAAAAAAATCAATTACCGTACTCTGTAATGTAATGAAGTTTATAGAAGTATCACAATAAAGCAACAAAGAAGTTTGAAAAAAAAACAAAAGAAATTTTCTCTTCATTACAACCAATTCGTGAATGAAATCAGATCAATAGAAATTTAGTAAAAAAAATGAATAACGAATGATGATATTGTCTACTGGTTGTGAATATATCTTAATAATCCCCATTTTCTTTTTTCTTTTTTTTTTCACTTCAGTGGTCATCCTAGAGTTTTCTAGAACCGTTTGTATACATCTGTACACTTTGGAATCACGTATCTCGCTTCGGTCAGATTTTACCATTGTTTTGTCAAGTGAAGTGTTATTCCGAATTATATTTTTGTTACATGATTTCATTCATTCATTGCAAATATTGATAACAGGGATTTTTGTGATATTGCTATTACGTATGAAACTTTAATGCTTTACATTTCACAAGTATGGCTAATGGAATTGTTTGGGAAATTACCTAATACTATATAATTTTCTAACTAAATATTTATACTGTTGACAACAGAAAAACTTCAATATTACTCTCGATTTTTTGAGACAAATTGTTTTGTTTTGGCAGCATGAAGGGAGTTTAATGTGGTGGAAACATTTCATTTAATATTGTAATTTGAATTAGAGTAAAGTTTGCTGTGTATAGCCTTGCTTTTCTTCCTTCAGTACTATCAGTGATAGCGTAAATAATGATCTCAAAAACTAACTCATATTGTGTAGTGCTTCTAACAGATTGGTTTTCCCACAATTGTTTTACTCATTTATAATTAAATTCATTTAAAAACCCTTTGGTTATTTCAATTATTCATGATAGCCTTTTGAAGTCCGTTTTATATTACTTTATTAGCTTATCAGGCTTTTAGATAATTTTTCTTTAAAAATTTGAATTATTTCTACTTTTTAAATTCATTTTATTTTAAACATTTTGTGCTTCAGTTATATAAATAAATATTTTTTATTCAAAATATCTCTTAGCACATTTTGAAATTAGAACTTTGTGCAATTTTCAAACTTTGTGCATTCTTGTATAAAGTTTTTTAAATGTTAGTAATAAGTATATTTAATATATTTTCTTCTTTTTATAAGTTTGAAAATGATTTTATTTACACAAGCTATCGTAAAATTATGGTAGTTAAGAATATTCAAATGTTCTGTCACAAACTTCATTTTATTGTTATGCCTTCACATAACTCAATAAATTTTTCAAAGAAAACTTAAAAAAAAGTAAACATTGATTGTGTATATTTAGCTGTATATAAGTAATGTTACTGGCAACTTTGTTACTATGTAAATCATCATCATAATTGTGTAATGGGATATATAACATACCCACCAGATTTGTTTTTTCTTTTTTATTTTTACCGGTATATTTTCAACGACTTACTTACTGTGAAAAAATATATTTTTTTTTATTATTCTGAAAGAATAAATGATATATTTCAGGGTACTTAATAATTAATGTGTTATAAAATAATATAATAAATCTCACTTTCTCCTTATAAATTTCTTGGTAAAATGTAGGCTTATTTATTTTATTTGTGTATTAGTAGGTTATAATCTTAGTTGGTGTGTTTTGCATCATACCTTTACTTCAGTCTTGCTATTTGTGTTCAGGCTCCTGTAGAGTTTGTTTGTTTGTTACATTAGTGTCGTATGAATTTGAATTCATACAATGTGCTCAAAAATATGAATTATTATTATATTTTCTATGATCTTATGGACAAACTTGTAGTTTGTGTAATGTTTAATACCTTTCAAAATTTTTGTAAGTTGTTTGTACATTATAGAGAATTTAATCCCTGAATATAACAAGAATAACGATAAAATATCTGATCTGGTTAAATTTTAGAGAGTTTTATTACAATGTTTTCTTTTATATAATATCATGACAAATTTTTTGGTATGGTAAATGGTCAGCAGATAGTTACAGTTTGATTTGTCCAAGTTGAAATGTTTAAGAAATTGTTATAAATAGCATTTTCAATTTCAGTTATCAATTGGTGCACTGGAATTATCATTTTAAAAGGATTTAATCTCTTCAGTCTTGTAATATTTGTCAAAGAATAACTTAAAAAAAATAGTAAATAAAAAAAAGTTTTTTAAGGAGAGACTGCATTCCCAGAGATATAGTTCATTTCCAACATGAGATTTTATTTATATAATGATCTTTCCATAACGATAACATCTTTTTTTTAAGTTCCATCTCATAATATATATGAATAGTGTGCATAATAAATAGTACTCTGTTGTATGAGAACTCTTTTTAATAAAATATCAAGTTGTTTCTGTAAGATCTATTAACTTAATAGATAATTTTAGAATAAGATTTACTTCTTTTGAATACTTATATATCATCGTAAATGGAAAGCTGAAAAGCAAGTTTACATCTGAGCCCTAGATGTACTATATCAGTACTGTACACAAGGAATTCAGTATTTTAAGAGTTTCAATTATCCAATCTAGATATTTTTCAGTAACGCAATTTTTTTTTAAATTACTTGACATTTAACTTGCATTTACTAGTTTCTACTAGGCATTTGAACTGATAAGGAATTTTAGTTTGTTCATATTATTGAATGTCATCTATAACATAGTGAGATAATTATTTTTATATCACTAAGGGTATAGATGATGCCAAGTTTTTGAATTTTTGTGTTTACCAATTTGTTTACAGGATTTTAAATGTAAGATATGTAATGATTTGAAATTGGGTAATTAAAACCAGTTCTAAGTGGTTATGTTTTTTAAAGAAAGGGATTTTAAAAAGCACTAATATAAGTTCAACGAGTAAATATATTTCATTTCTTGTCGTTACAATTTTCCTTTTGAACTTTAATTTAAGAAGTAATAATAGTACAAAGTAAACACTTTTCTTGCCGTTATTCTATGGTACTTTGACTAAGCGTAGTAACGTGTAGTTATAACGAGTTATGTTTTGATTATCGTTTCTCACTTATATTATTTGTGCTAGATTTTGTATTATTTGGAGTATTGGTTCTTTTGACCCAATGTCTTGTGTTTTGTTTTCTTACTCAATATGGGGTTTTTTTTCCATCTTTTTTTTTAACGAGTTCATATATTGCTGAATTTTTGTTTTAATCCTTTAGTTGTTTTCAATATATCCTTTCATTCATTAAATATGTTACAAGAAATGTAGCAAAAAAATGAATTGACAGTGATTTTGGTGCAATTTTTAAGGCTTATAAAGTTTAAACAGACTTTATGATTGTACTTGTTGGATAACTAATGGTATATGAAGTATCTTAGAAAACATTTTCTAAGTAAAAAGGTTGGTTCTGCTTACCTTGTGTTTGGTGCGTGACAAAAGTTCACTGATTGGGGCCAAATGTGAATGTTTGCTAGTGTTAAAGTAAGAAACTTTCATCCTCAGGATCTCATGTTAAAGTGTCATATTGTCTATCAAATGAAAAATGTCCAATATTTTTATATTTACCACTAACATAATCACTTTTAAAAATCAAAGACAATGTAAATAGTATGTAGGATCATTGATGAGTGATTATTAAAGGTCTGGAATAAATGATTTTCATGATGAATTTGAGATATTTGAAATGGAGTGTTTCGTTATATTTTTTTTTTAGTCTAGGAATATTTCGTTTGTAATATTTTTATTCAAATATTGAATAAAAGTTTTTAAAATTTGCTTTTATGTGTGCTATATACCTTATATGGGTTTTTATGAATGTTTTTCACTAGCCTCAGAGCTCTTAAAGTTAAAAAAGTAGTATAAATGGAACCAATTTTATGTTCATTCAAATATTTGAAACATTTTACTCCAACACCATAGGTGCTTTAGCTATTCTCGCCTGTTTATTACTGAGAAAGAGGAACATTCTTTTGAAATATCATTCTGACAAGAAAATGATTTACATAGCATCACTATGTCAAAAAGTCTGGTTACTTATCACTAGTACACAGTAATTAAGAAAAGTTACTTTATGACTTATGTGAGTGGAAATTAATTTAGGTTATAAATAAAACAACTTAGCAAAAATAATATTTAATAAATATTCAGTGGACAGTTATTAAGGAGAACATTAATTCAATGCAAGTTTTAACAACAGGTAAATGAGGGCCTTTTATTTGACTATGATAACTATACTGTTATTTATATATACAAATGTTAATACATATATGTACATATTTTATTCATATTTACAACTCAATTTAGTTATAGGTCACAGTTAACAATAAATATATAAATCCTTCAAAAAGAAAATCTTATTTGGTTTTCAATTATATACAAAAACATGTACAGTGTTTATATATATACAGTTGCTATTAGGTACAGTGTGATGTACCCAATATATGCAAAAAAATTTTAGGTGTATAATTAATGAATTAAAACAAATTGAGTTTTTTTTTTGGTGAAACGGTAACAGGAATTTAATTCTTGAATTTTTGCTATAAATCCGTCTTACTGTTCTCGTTCCAAGTGTAACATTTTGTGTACGAGAACGTTGTAAGTCGCGGGACACTGTTCTAGTTTAAGTGTATGTCCACTTGTAATTCATTTTAATATATATAAACAAGGGTGTCAATATAACTTTTGTGGAAATGTCATTTATTGTTGGGGACTCAAAAAATATTTTTTCTGTGATTCTAGAAAAATATTTTCACTTGGTTTTACAAAAACATTCTAAAAAAGTGCCACATTTAAACATTTTTATATTCCTTCTATATAAAATTTAAGTAAAACTTGTAACCAAAAATTTAGTTCAGAATGAAATATATAAATAAACATGTGCAACATAGTTTTATTTATATTGATAAAATAAATAGAAAAAATGACCAGATTATTTGAGCTGCCAATAATCTTTTCAATGACTTAGTTTTTTTTTTCAAATTGGAGAAGTAAAGTTCTGAAATTATCACATGTTCACTTTGGTTCAGAAGTAAGAAAACATATTTCATTTAAGATTAACAATGTATGTTGTGAAAAAAGATGATACAGAAAGAGTATTGCGGCACTGAGCATTTATAGCGGGTCTAGGAACGACACATGTCAACTCGCAAAACTAGAACAACACCCCTTCAATTCTATTATTCATAGCAAACTTGCAGATAAAACAGTATGTATTCAGTTTTTAGGAATCACTGCAGACACATCACAAGATTTAGTTCCACAAATATTAATTATTTGTTTAAATTTATTTAATATGGTTGTATTGAGAAGGTAGGAGATAAATATTTGTTTTCTTTACATAGATACATACAATATTATTCTAACAAATAAATATTCAATAACATGTATAAACTTGGTAAACATGCAACATTAAGTCTCCAGTATTCATTATTTTAATTATAGACATCATGTACTGCTGAACTGGTAACAATTATAAAAGCACATAGATACACATGAACTAAAAGACATTATCAACACATTGAAAGGTAACATAGAGGGACTGACAACACCCTGGTAGTACATTGAGAAGAACCAACTATTCTGTTATTAAGTAATAAAACTGTCGAATCTCCTGTTCCAAGTTTCATAGGTCTCTCATTTCTAAAGTTAACCTACACTACTGACTCCGAGCAATATAATTTAAAATTTATATTACCAGTCATAAATTGAATAGTTGACTGTCTTTTCCACATTGAATGTTGCTATTACTTAGGATTGTTAGATTTAAATTACGAAAATATTCCATTATGACGGTATCTTATACTTTTATGACAGCGACACACAGAGTTGAGCAGCTATTAAAAATCAAGACAACAATAAACAAACATTGCACACTTAATATTTCACGTACAGGTAAGGAACATTCAGAAGGTCTAAACTTTCATTCCTACTGATTTCTCAGTGTTAAGATAATATTAACTTTAAATTTTACCTTTTTAGTTCTAATTTTAGAGTTTTACAATATATTTATATATCTTTTTCTATTTTTCATTAATCTTAGATAAAATTATTTAAATTATGATTTATTATTTTTTTACTAAGAATTTCAGTGTTCTTGGTACACCTGAGGCTCACTCGCAGACTTTAGTGTGTTGCTACGCTTTGTGGGGGAAAGCTGCATTCTGAGTTCGAATAGTATATTTATATAAGATTGCTAATCAGAATCAGAAGTTTTTGGTGCTAATTTGTATTAGGATTACACAAACATTAACCAAAATTTGGAGTAACAGGTATTTCCATGCTTTACTCTTGAAAATATGTACGAATGAGTTTTCAGTAGTACAATTTGTTTCATTAGTACCTTCTTCATGTCAGTATTTACTTAAGTCAATATTTAACGATATGAATGTACAATTACGAGTGTCACCTCAGAAACTGAAAAATATTAACGCAATTGCTCTTTTTTTCAAAACTAGTTTATACAAAACAGACAAACAAATGTAAATATATTTGCAAAACAGAATTTGCAAGTATGAATATGACTATATTCAACAATCCGCCAGTTACTAACTTTACAAACGAATCGCGTCATATATGATATAATTTTCACCAGTGGTTATATTTGAGCAGCTTTGGAAAAAATGTTTTACAAACAAACCCAGAAAATTATATAGTCAAATAAAATCATTATAGATTGTTTCAATCATTAGAAATCTTCAAAATAAAGACATTTCTTTATTCTCTTGAGTTACTATAAATAAAAAGTACATAATGACAAAATAAATAAAAATTAGTAGTATGAAAAATTTAATATAATTGAAATGTTAAATAATAACGTAAGACGAAACTTAATGTAATTATTAAAAAGTACCAAACTAATAGCCAGTTGTTAAACACGTCTTTCACTTTTCTTCTGTAATATTCAATTTTATAGAATGTTAGTATGTTACTACGGAATCACGAATTTAAGACAAAATTATTGTTGAATGATAAATAACTTATAAATAAAATCAAATGCATTTAGTTGTTTGGTTATGTTCAAATTAGAAATTAATTTATAGTTAATTTTTTTTCAATAGATTAGAACTATTTTACTAGACTTGTCATTTACTAGTTATAAATAATAAGGTAACTGATATATACAATAACAAATAGTTAAAATTATTTTTGAATTGAAATATTCCATCCAATTTTGAAAACAGTTATAAATACCAATTTAAATTTTGTATTTGAGCTTTTGAATTTGTAAATTTTGTTTAATAACATTGAACATTTAACTTTCAATTTGAAAGTAAGTTCTAAAAATGTATTTAGATTATAGAATATATATCCCAATCTTTTTGTTAGTGTAATATGCCTTAAATTTACCAACTACATAGAACTATGGAATATACAACTGGCACTATTTATGGTACCAGTTAGTGTAGTAGACAATTTTAAGTATAGTGTTTCTTTGGATATAATTTATTGAATATAATCAGTTATTTCTTAATTTGGATATTCAATTAGTGAAATAAGTTAATTAAATAATGATAGTAAATAAATAATTTTGAGGTAGTATGTACAGGAAGGTGTTAGAGGTGGAAAAGGGGCGAGGGAGGGGCGTTTGGCTAGAAGCAATAGGTCCTGGTGGGGGGCTCGCCGCCCCCCGGGGGCGGCTGTCAGCCATAGTAGTAGTGAGCTGGCGGTTGCTGGCTCCCACCTTGCCCGTACCGCATCATCTGTAACACACCAGGCTCTCACTAAACATCTAAACCCCTTCTTTCCTTTTTATCTATGTTACAAGCTAAGGTTCATTGATATTTGCTTAAAAGATAAGTACTTGACAGTGGAAAATTAGATTCAAAACTTCTAGACCAGATCCAAGCAGCGTGGGATCAGGATTGTGGTAGGACTAAAGGAAATATTCACATTCTATATGTTTAGAACGAAGCTCATGTTCGTGTTTTTAATTTTGATGAAAACCAAAGAATAGAAAAATCATTCTAGTCATGACAGACTAGATTGATTGAGTCAAAGTTATCGTTATCCGAAGTGAAGCAACTACTAGTAATAGAAATTATTGACCTATATATTTATGACCCAAGTTTTCATGTTGATATGTCATTCTAATTAAACAACCAGTACAGTTCTCGTAGAGTCAACTCTTATTAAACTGTCGAATGATGAACATTATACATAAAGAATTTCTTTATTTACTAATGAAACTGATATCTTTTCTAATAAAGGAACTGCTAATTACTGGTCTTAAAAAAAAGTAATTAAGTAACAAATTACGAGGTCCATCGGCTTTTATACTTTACTTTTATTATCTTCCTTTGTTCCCCTTTAAATGTTCTACCTTTTTAACGTGTAATAGTTGACTACTACACGTTAAAAAAACTTTTTCTTACGAAAATCTGGCAATCTTTGATTTATAAGTCTAACAAATGGTATTGTTGGCCATTCTTAAGAACACATGGCTCAAGCCCTAAGCTAAATAACTGGAAACTTATAATGATTAACGTACTTTATATTAATTTTGCAGGACAGTAAGGGTAAAACAAATTGTAAGGAATTTGTATGGCTTTTTGAGACAAAGGTTAAGGAGAAAGGATAAGGGAGAAGCAACTCTTTAAGTGGTCCTCCATAAACAAAACAGTCTAATACAACTCCCTTTAGAATTTCTTGTGTACTCTATAATAATCTGAAGACTTTTATAGTAGATTCTTCCCTTTCATTTTATTCTTGTTTTTGGCTAAATAGCTTTGTATATCACATGAACGGTTCTTTTAATTAAATATACCAGTGTTATATTTGCGTGTATTTGAATTGTAACATAACACATTTCATTTTAAAAATCTGCCAGATATACAAAGGTTTCAGCTCTAAAGTGTGTTTAGTAAATCACAATCTACTGATTTAAACCTTTAAGAGTTTTGTAAACAAGGTCATTAACACTCTACTCTTGAAAAGAGATTACAGACTGCATTTGAAAATATATATTTATAAGAAAATAAAACTTTTAGGGTAACTATATAATACTGATTATTGAATAAAACCCATATAGAAAAAGTTGAATTTAGGGTACTCACTATTTTTAAACATTCTATTTTTAAACACAGCAGACATTGATCCTATTCTATCCTGTTATACCTAATGATGAAGTCATGATGGCTTCATCCAAAACATTCTTTCTTGACTAATTTTACATACTTATTATAACTTTATATGTCAAAGACCTTTGTAAAATAAGTTTAAAAACAGTCTAGTGCTTTAAAAATATCTTATAATTAATAAAAAAACTAATCATGGGCAATATTTTGGTCTAGCAGTACTAAAATATCCCATATGTTTGAAGAAGTCAAAAATATGATTAGCATGTAATTCATTAGTAAACAATGTTACACTGGAATCATTAATTTAAATCCTTAAACAAATAGATGTTAAACAAGAGATAAATATTAAATGATTTCTAATGTATGAAGTTTAGTCAAGAGTTAGTCAATAACCCTTAATCAAGTGTTCATTATATTTAGGATGAAAGAGTTAAACATTTATATTATAATTATTTACGTTATTTATTATATAAATAATAATAAATTAGAGATTATTTAATAAGCTTTGCAATTTTTAAAATTTCAATACATTTTCTAATTAAATTTATATTTTGTTCTTTTAATCAGTTTTTGAATATTGAAAAGGAGTAGCAGAAAATCTAATAAGTAAACTGATTACTTTTTTCCATAGGGTATTTATTTAATAAACATTATATCAAGATTATTTGCCTAAAAGATATTATTTTCTTCTCTATATTTCTATGTGCTGTCTGTGATCCCTGTTCCCTAACCTCATGTTACCTTCAGAAGGAGAATCAACTCCATTATTCAATCTTTGTCGTTCAAGGGATTTTTTTTAAGCTCATTGTATATCACTTTATTTTTATTTAATTAATTTATTCACTTATTTATTTTTTATGCAACATAATAGCATATAATTCATTTATTTTATTATACGAGTATAAGTGATTACTCTTTGCTTTATTTTAGCTTCACATCTCGTCTCTTAGTTTTACCACATTTTTTTGTCTCTCACTTCTCCAAAAAGTGGATTGGTTTATCGGAGTAGGTGTTTGTTAGTCGACTTTTAGCAACCTAGCCAACTAATTCTCTCCTAATGACGACTGAGATCAACAGCTACGAGTTTTCTGTCATTTGAGTAGGACATGTTCTGGTATCTGTCTTCTCAGTTGTATCCTGGTTAGTTAATGGTTTACGATTTCACCATCTGGTTGTCGTTGAGCCCTTTGACCTTCTCAGCATTCCAACCATTGTCAGACTTCATTGGCTTTACCTGCTAGCTAAGGCCATGGTCCTCTCCACGCATAAGAACCTTCAGCAAGTTAAGTGCTTGACAGGTAGCAACTCCCTTGCCAAACTAATTCACTCCAAGCTATTTACCTATTTCATCAAAGCATTTAAACAGTGAAAACAAAACATTCTTGTTATATGTTTTGTATTCTGTCAAGAAGACCTTGACACACGACTGAGAACCTTTACTCTCACCACATCTGCCGTGTGAAGCAATATTTGAAGTTCCTGTCACTAAGACCGAGGAGTTTCTTCTTCACTTCAAGCTGGATTCAACAGGAAGCCTTCAACTAGACTTTTTAGTGTCTTGTATTTAAAAGTGTAGTTTCAATTTCGGACACGATTAGGTCATTTATCAAAATAAGGTATTCATTAAATAGTCATTGCTAATAATTGTTCTTTGTAAGCAACTGATCTAGGCAAACGTGGTGACAACTCGTGTTACCTGAACCTGATATACTCTGGAACCTGACTGAAGTCCTAAAGTAGCCCTATCTTTGTCAAGTATCTTAGGTATCCCAGTGACAATTGAAGAGTCTCACCGGATACTATTGTATTCTATGAGGAGTCTCAGCGAATTTCCCCATCATTTTCGTCGTAGAAGTTGTTTAATTAGGTAGCCAAACCATTCCTAAACTGACTACTCTTTTACGAATCAAGGAGATGTATTTAAAAGACCAAACGACTACGAAATAATTTAAACTGAAAAACCAAACAACACACTACGGACATTTACTTAATAACCCTACAATAACTTTAGTACTGTAATTGAGTAGAAAGAGGTCCGTGACCTGGAACTTGCACTACAGTGTGCAGAAAGATTCGTGGGAAAGAAACAGTTGTTTCTCTATGTGCTTTTCTCTGAATGTTTTAATCTTTCATTTAATGTTTAATTAACGGTACTGTACACGAGTTGCACTCTTGGCCTGAGTCACTACCGGCAAGGGTTTCTGGATGCCCTTGATGTGAAATAAACAGCCTCAAAATACAACTACTGTTTCGACTTGAATATTTAGGAGTGTCTTCAGGTTTTGGATTAATATAGCCTCTAAAATTCTCAGTTCATGGTGGTTATTTTTTTTGTATTATTTTAGTAGTTGTAACCAGCATCTCTTGGGTTAATTTAACATTATGCTTCTCTTGCATATGTTTTTTGGGTGCTCCAAAATACACCAAAAGGTCATTTGATGTTTTAAATACATTTTCTTAAGTCGTGAATTGAGTAATCAGTCTACGAGTGGTTTGGCTGCCTATTTAAACAACTTCTACGATGAAAGTGATTGGTGAATTTTTAGGGATAGACTCGTAACAGGGGAATTGGATGAATTAGGATTTTCATGTCTAAATTGGTCACCCTTCTATTCGTAAATTCGAAACTATCAAAATAAAGAGAGAATCTAAATATTTTGACCAATAATTGTTCAAACCGGAGTGCTGAGAATTTAATTAATTTACTTTCTGATGAGGATCATTTCTTAGGTCTTTGTTGGTTTTAGATTTTCAGATTGGTTTAACTGTACATCATTGTATCTTAAATATGTGAATAAAGTAAAGTCAATAATAAGATGAAATATTACAATAAAGGATTTTTTTTCAAAGCCCATTTATATTGTAGGCTTCACGTCTTTTGTGCTCCAAGGGCACAACAATTGTTTCATCATACTAGTTTTTCTACTCTATGAAAATTGAACGATTAACGTGAAATTGAACGGTATATCGGATATAAAATATAATAGATTTCATCATTTATTCGTGAAGTTTATATTGCTTAAACGGATAAATAGCTTAAGCAATTTACTAAATATTCTCAAAATTCTACCCTCTATGCCATTACTACATTTAAAATAATTATTCGGAAATATGTTTGTAATTTTTTTCTGTAAGGTGCATTTTTACGACAAAACTATTACTACGCTTTCTTTAAAATTTCAATTTTAAATCGAATATCAGTTGAAAAGCTACATGGTGGAACACGTTCCTAATAATAATTACAGGTACATAAATGCGAAGTATATTCGTCAGAAAACACTCCAAGCTTCATGACCCAAGGCTATTGTACTGACCGAAGAGTTCCTCAAAGGTGTTCGTTGGTTTCGATTCAGGCTTGCATTGGGTGTCATAGCAGTCAAGTCCATATCAGCCTCCACTTCAGAAACGTTGTCCATGAACCCGTCTGCACCTAAAGACGTAGCACCTGTATTCAAATTAACTTAATTATCAAATTAGTAAGATTAATGTTAGTGCATGATATTAACATTTTTTAAGAGTAATAAAGTAAAACATTATATTAAACATGTCAAAACATGGTTTGTGTGAAATATTTCTAGGTCAACTCTTCTGGCTAATTTAATTGATTTCTGGCTATTTACAATTCAGATGAATATATTTTATCTTAGAACTAAGTTAAAATATCTAGCCCAGAGATAATTTATTTCTCTTGACAATATTTAATGCATTTATTTAAAATAATCATTACATTTGCAATTTCTCATGGGAAAGCCTATGTTACGGTAAAATGTAAATTAAAATAGCGATTTACTTCTTAGCTTGGGTAGGAATAATTTCCTTATTGAATTATTCCTACAATATTGAAGCCTTTGAAAAGCCTCTTACCTGTAATCGCCTATAAACATCTACTATGTCTACTTTTAAACACAATATTACAATGATTAGTAATTTATATTTTCACGTTTAAATAAGACAAGGGATAAATATATAAAACTAACTGTTAACGCCAAAACATAAATTTGTGCTAACTCAATTCAACGATGGGAACAAATTATATTGTGCAAATACTCTTATTTCTGGTCACTACTTGTAATTTACAGTTCATTGTTATTAATTTGTTTTGGCCTACACTTTTGATTGATTTTTAAGTGTTTCATCTGTGTTACGGTGCATCACTCTAATGGCATATATGAAGCGTAGAAGCTTTATCGTATTGATAACTTACCAACAACCGTTGTGGTTTTATCTCCCACATTTGTTAGTTCATGTGGGCTAATCTGTAGCAGTGCTTAATGGGCGTTTCTCAGGATATTTTACAGCTGTTCCTGTTGCATTTTGAAAAATATTTGTTCAGTGTTTCATTGGTGTGCGTTTACCTCTCTCTTTCACAAAAACTTATTAGTCTATATTCTTTAATTTCCAGTAGTTTCAATTTCTATTAATCATGGATGGTAATTTAAAATGAAACTTTTATATAATGCAAGCAATCAATATGCTAAAACTAACTGGTAACACCAAATTATAAAATTGATGTTAGTCAATTTAATAAGAAAAAAAGTATAATAATTTTTATGTAAATACATTTATTTCTTGTGTAATTTACTGTAATGTAATTCACTGTCAGTAATTTATTTTGACCAGCATTTGTTGATCGTTTTTTGTGTAATTGTCATTCTATCTCGCAATTGATTACCATCTCAGCCGCATTTAAGGTGGACAAAAAAAACCTTCTTATTATTATTTTATTATAGAAGATAAGTAATACTGAATTATTGAATTTAAGAAAGTTTAGTGGAAGGGATTACCAAATTCTGTTACTCTATGATGCAAGGAGTTGTTAAGGTATTAATGAAATCTAATGAGAAAGTCATTAGGTACCGAGAGTGACGGTGGCCGCAGGGTCTATCTTGGAGGCGGCAGCGGCGGCGGCGGCGGAGGAGCGGTGGCGGTGGCACAGCAGCTTGGTTATCACCAGAGCCATGAGGGCAAGCAGGCCGCCCCCCACGCTCACCACCAGGTACAGGTAAAAACGCTCCTCATTGTCTGAAACACCCCACCACAATCGTCCCACTTCCTTCTTAGCAATCAACGCTTTGCTAAAATACCAGTTTACAAACGAAAATTAAAAACAAATTGCTATTCATGCACTGACGACAACAGCCAACAACAACATACTGACAACAGTAACGTACTTAAGATCAATGTTTAAAACAATTCACTTGGCTAAATTAACGTAAAGTTTAGATTAAATTTCTTATTTATTGCATGATACTTAATTTAGTATTATTACATAATATATAATTGCATGATACTAATAATAAGGGAATTTATAATTTTTTCAAGTTCAAATTGAGCTTCAATAGATGATACCGTTTTATCCAATACGTTCTTAATTGGTTTGTACCTCTCTAATTTTCTTTTACATAGATCTACTAAAAAAAGAAGCCTGATTGTGTACTAAAAAAAAAAAAAGTTAAAGTTGAATGATTCTAAAATCATTTTAGTTCTCCCTCTCGACGGTCAATATTTCAATAAACTTAAAATGCTATAATTATTATTAAATGGCTCTAACATTGTCAATGTTCAACCAATGTGTTCAGTAAATTAATCTACAATCAAGTCCCAGAATAAAGCTTATAACACGTTATATAGTCTGTCAGTAAAACTCATTCACAGGTTTCAATATTGGTTAAAGAGGCATCAGAAAAGTCTAATGGTTAAAGCAAAATTTTTATACAGTCAGAGTGTTTTCCTCATTATTTGTGTAACACACACACACACACACACACATACTACATATATATATATTATAAAAGAGGAAAACATGTGAATGAAAACGAAACACTAAAATTATCTTTCGATAGTTTAACTTGGTTAATAATCGTTAATGAGTCTGAGGAGTGGAAGTATTACAGCCGTCAATTTTTTGTTTCAACTGTCAACAGCAGAACAAATAGGGGGGGGTCCAAGCACACCGATGCTGGTTTGCAACCGTCTCTAAATACATGTGTTTGGTCTATCTCTATTTCTCCTCCTGATGACGACTGAGGCCAAAAATGTTGAGGCTACAAGAGATAGGTTTTCCTTATATGTGTATCTATTCATATGTTGAGCTAAAATATACAAAATTGGGTTACCCTTGAAAGTCTGAAAAGATGAACGGGATAATACTAGAAATTTTTTCTTGTGATTTTAGATTGGCATGACAAAACTGATAAAAATGCTGATAATTATATTTTTAGAGTTTGAATGTGAACAATTTTTGCATAAATGAAACCAAAGTTGAAAATGTATGGTTTCTGAGTTTGGACTGGTTTTTGGGTCCAATATTGCCAAGCAGTTCATGTAATATAATATAAAAAACACATCTTCACAAGTTGTAGAATGTAGCTTATTCTGAAGTTTAAAGTTTCTTTATCTTGCTTTTTAAATTCATTATTTACTTTATCCGTATTTCGTATTTAACATTTTTTTACTACTAGATACCTAAGTATAAGGGCTTAACTTATAATTTAAAGTTATTCCAAAAAAAAGAAGATTAGTTCATAAAAGAACAATATCATGATAAATTAGTATACAACAAATTTATTAACTTGTACACTGTCTTAACTTAAGATAGTAGGTTATACTTCAAGTGTAAAGATTTATAATGCTTGTGCCCGTAAATTAGTTTAAGTCATTGTCCTGGCACTTGACAGTGTCTGGCTTAACAACAGTGCCATGAGGCCAGAAAGGGTTTGATTTCATCTATTGAATAAAATATATTTATTTATTTTTTGATGAAAGAATCGCTAAGAGTGGCAATGTAATATAAGAATCACTCTCGGAGGTCAGTGTGGAGTAGTTGTTGGCGGTAATGGGAATTCATGTTTCATAGCTCGCTCTGACATAACTTTTTTTTTAATGCGGGAAATGAACATCTCCTTGATGCACATTGAAGCACAGGGTACAGAGTCTTTAGCAGAGGACGTAAAGGCTTTGCTGGCTAGCGTGTTTTTTGTCATGTACAGCTTGATACTGAAAACATCAAACTTTAAATAAACTTGAGTGAGACTTAATGCCGTGTTTCTGTGATAATTTTGTAGTTTTTATTAAACAAATAACTAAAAAATCTATAAAACCTATTTTTATAGTCATTGAACCTTTATTTTTGTTCATACAAATTATAGTTAAATAGGAATTAACTTTGAGTTAGAAATAAAATTATTTTTAAAGGTTCTTAGAAGATCGTTTCCATTTCTTCTTTGTGTATATTGTGGCACTTCTGGATATATATAAAATACAAGTAAAAAACAAGTATAGAGTTCTGAAATGGCACTGTATTTTTCGACCAAATAATGATGCTTGAGCAAGGCGCAAGTTGGTTGATGTTATATGAAATGATCCTAGTCCCTTTTCAGAATTACTGACGGTAATTCTAACTGTTTTTATTTCATGTGAAAATTTCTTTTCATGTACCTATTTTATAAATATAGATACATTTTTAAATAAAATTCCACCTCAAAACCTTTAAATCTGTTAAAGTCTTTAAATAAACATTCTCATGCTTACTATATATTACTTATAGTACAGGAAAAATAGCTGATCTAAAACAGAAATTAAAATAATACTGAGTCTCCTTTAAGTTACTCACAAAGATGACTTCTCTTGGTCACGTGAAGGTTTAATTCTCCTAAGGGTTGGTTGAACGTGTCATCCAAATGTTTTCTGGCATCACATTAATAACCACAGTCACTAAAGAGCTTATGAAAATATATGTTATTTCTTTTTTTATTAGCAGCTTTTGTTGTAATCTTGGATACTATCAAGAATATCTAGTGTAGTTCTTTATCTAAAGCGGATTAAATATAGAAAGATTAAACAAGCAATCAACAATATGATGTTCTGTCTGAGGTAACATGAAAATTCATGTTACCTCACACATAAATTTAGTGACATGACATTAGTCAAATCGATGTTTTAAAGCATGGGATCTATATATTTGAATTATCCGTCTGTTGATCATTATGGAAATGGTAAAACAGAGAGTGTACCGTGAGTGACATTAATGGCTATTCGCCCTAGTGTCCATAATCGAATGGCTTGGAATAGTAATGCCCGAGGAGCTATAAATAACGTGAAACTCAACTGTCCTCCATTCAATTACCTACCAAAGCCTCCTGCATTAGTCACAGGGGATAGATAATACCATTATAATTAAAGAGAAATGATTTGTCTTAGCCAATTTAAAGTTATCATCTCAAAACTACTGTATGCTATTAATGTAGGCATCAGATTTCAATACACAGGTTTATTTCATTTTTTGATCTATCTAACAAATTTACAAAACTGAGTGCCTGTTTCGTAAATAATTATATTATAGTTAAAGTTGACTCCCTAAACTTAAAAGTCGTAATTACTCCTAGCAGTAAAAGTTTCCCAAAACTGGCTCATAATGATTTAAACTTCCTAAAATGAGCCTTTTAGTAAAATTCGTTCAAAGTAATAAAAATGGGAAACTTAGTCAAATCATTGAACTAAGAGACCCAGTTAACACATTTTCACTAGATTTAACATACAATAAATGTATATATATATATATTTCACATTTTTTCCTACTAAACTGAAAAAATATGTCACTATTCTTTATTTAATATAAATTTACCAAATTCACCAAAAAAAAGAAAAACTACTTGACAAGCTTTAGACTTGAAATTAAGTAAATAATTGAGGGTGATATAATTTGGTTTTAATAGTCATCAATGAGAAGCAAGTCTGCATGACAGTTTAAGTAGGGTAAGAAGGCTTAACGATTTAATACAGAAGAGCAGCTCTCAAGCCACAAACACGACCCCTCGACGAGGGTGGTTCCGTTTCCATCAGCCTGGCCTCTCTAATTCCAAATCCCTCCATTCCCACCCTATAACACTCCTTTATCCTATGTCCAATCTTGTATTCCACTTATGCTGCACCCCATAAATCTGCTATCTTTGCGCATGACTAATATGGCGAAATATCCTTATTCAATCCTTATCAGATTGCCCAGTTGAATTGCAGGCATAAATCCTTTGTTCAAAAGCTTTGAACAATTTATTACACAAATCCCAATATCAAGTTTAAAAACCGTTCACCATAGCTAAGTCTAATTTTTTATTTTTACTTTACTATAAAGGGAAATATGGAAAAAAACATTTATTTGGGTACTTTGATTGATTTGCAAATTTGATATCCCCCCCTGAATATATTGTTGGTGTTTTTTCTTCAAAAACGTCCATTGAATATATTGATTATATGTTTGTACGTATATATATATATATATTTATAATTAAAATAAGCAGTGACACACCGTAATGACCGTTATGGCGGTCGAAATATTGAAAAGTGAGTCTTTGTTGTGTTTCTGTTTATGTGTCACTGCTTATTTTAATTGTTATTTGTCCTGCCGGACCGTTTTTCGTTTATCATGGTATATATATATATATATATATATTATAACCAATGCAAGTTTTTTGTATTGTATTTATTTTTATTTATTTATTTATTTTTTCTTCTTTTCTCTATCATTATTTTTGTTTCTTATAGTTTGTTTTTATCTTATATTGTTTATAATTTTTCACCTATTTATAGTTTTACCCAACTAGTACTGCTTATCTGAGTTTCTGTTTATATCTTCTCCTAATTTTATACTTTAAGACCGGGTACAGTTGACAGCACTGGCGGTTGCCGGGTTGGTTACTTGCCGTTGCGCCTACAACGTGCTTGGTCTCCCATTCTCTTTTCTCCTGAAGACGGATTACCCGAAAATTTGAGTCTGTAAGTGTGTTTCCCTACTTTGTGTGTTGCTCTTTGTTAATCTCGAACTCGTATATATATATGTGGGTATACATCCTATTCCTTCCAGGTTTAATAGAGTAAATGCAAGTTTTATCAATAAAATCTTAAAAATAAAATAACCTGTAGTTACGCAGCTATTTTTATAATAAAGAAGAATGAGTCTCTGCTTAGACGATTAGAAGATACTACAAGAATGACACAATAACCTTTTTTATTCAGTTAAATGTAAATTCTGTTTATTATAGAAGGAAAAGATGTTTCTTAAAAGAAAGGTTCAATTTGTACACAGAAGTGGAGCAAATAATCTTAAAGACTTTGTTCAAAAGCTTTGAACATTTCATTATACAAATTTCAACACCAACTTTAAGAACCGTCTATCATAACTAAGTCTAATATTTTAGACAGAGTAATGCTATTGCAATAATTACACTAGCAAATCATATTATTAAACAAGTTCAGTGTGCTTTTAACTTTAGTTAAATAAGAATTGTAATTAAAAAACAAAATCAGGAGAAGAAGAACATTTTGAGAACGTTACATATTTAAAAAAAATCAGTAATTTTAATATATGTATTCTAAAATGGTTCGATGTATGTGTTAGTAATCAAGTATTTTAAGTGAAAATTGGTGTTTCTTGGTTCCTCTTAAACTTCAGAATGATGCTTTTATCCATGTTGAATATTGGTATTTAATGCTAGTATTCAAATACATACATATTATGATAAATTAAAATTTATTTAAACCTCTAAATGCAATGGTTATTAGTTTTCATGTTAACATACTTCAAACTTTGATTTGAACCTTTCACCTTCCAATTTTATAGATATTGTTTTCTGCTATATTATGTGGTTGCCATTTTATCATTATTTACATATATAATTAGGTATAAGCTAAAAAGGGGACACTTAGGTTATAGAAGGGAACCAAAAAGGTCAAATTATACTGAAAGGACTTAAGCAATTTACTTCTATATTTTTACTCTTTATATATGTAAATATTTAAAATATTTCTTCTTTTGAAAAATCAAACTAATTTTGTGTTGTTTGAATATTCTGGTTTTAGACATAAATGTCTAAACAAACAAAAAAAAAAAAATTCTGAGAGAGTTGCAAAGTATTCTGATTTATGATGTTAATTTTAATTAAAATTGAAATCTTTCGTTTGAAGATTAATAAATGTAATTATCGTACATCCTTAATTATAAATCATCTTCAAACAACATGTTTTCTTCGATATTATTATTTTTTTCAGAGAAAATAAGAGTTTCCTGATTTAAATCTGATAATTTGACTTAAATATTCAATGTAGAAGTAGGTCAAGTATCCGATATAAGAAATCCACTAGCTATTTGAACAAACGCCATGTTCTCTTGTAGGAGATTATTTCGTATCAAGAAATTTTCACTTTGGCTTTTCTAAAATGTTATTACTGCTGTAGTTATACTAATGAAATTATTTTAATCAGCTGTGTGATGTACAAAAATAAGCTTATATATTGATAAGTCGATCAATCACTAATGAAAGACTAAGAAACATCTCCCATTTAAATGTTTACATTATGCTTAAATGAGACATTATATATTATATACCCAAGAAGTTTGATATTAAATTTACTTATAGTAATGTTGACTGTAGGCCACTCCAGATTTTATCTAATAATTCCAAGGAGAACCATTTTGGATAAGTTGAAGAATTATTTGTTTTAATTAGCAACACAATGGACTATGATGAGTGAAATAATGAAGAAATAATTAGTGCTATAATTTACACTAGAGTATGAAATTATAGTGACTCAACTAAACTCTGGTAAATTGGATAATAATGAATCATAATCGCTCTTCGAGAAATTGTATTAAATATTATGAAATTCAAGAGGTAGATCTTAAAGATGTATATGATCTACATATGCAGTAAGAGAAGGTTGGTGTTATTTGTTATGCTATTTGATAATATAATATCAAATTCAATATTTCTATTAACGTACTTATTTTTACACTATTGTGACTATTTATAAAAAAATAAAAGGAAACCTCATAATACAGAGTTTATCAAATTTAATAATGCCAGTAAAACAAACTTACTTTTAGTTGTTATAATAATATGAAATTCAATACCTGTAGTAACTTATTTATATTTGACATTATGATGATCACTTATAATAAAAAAAAAAGGAAATTTTATAATATGGAGTTTATATATTCAATAAAGCTAGTAAAGCCAAGTTATTCTCATCAAACTATAAAATGGATTAAAAATGATTTTTAAAACGTTGAATGGAATTTAATTCAGGTTCATAGGTCTGCACTTAGTGTATAAATACGTATAATTACTATCCAGCCAGAATATAGCTAGTCCCTTCATTTCCCGCCAACGTTACATAATGCGCATGTCTTTTATATCGTATGATTATTTCAACCAATCATAGCTCTCAGTTTTCCAAGTCCTTTTCAATTCTAATAGCGTCACTCTTATTTGTAATAGTTTTGAATGACAATTAAAACTGTTCAAACTGTTAAATGACAATCAGAATGTGTTCTGATTGAAAAATTTAGTTTAATACATTTGTTTTCAATTAGTTTTTACGTTGATTGAATGACAATGCAAGAATACGGAAGATATTGATCATAGTTACGGTCAGTAGAAACATTATATTAATTTTCTTTTCTATATTACGAGTTTGATTGATATTTCTTTAGAATTTTCACTTTTATGTATAGTAATATATTATTAGTAATGGTATATTTGGTCACCATTACACCTCACCAGGAAAATAGAATATTTAATACAATTACCACCGTATATGTCATGAAAAAAATCACGTTGTAATCGTTTTCAAGGCTCAGGGAACTTATCAACGGAATCAAAATGGTTTCTTCTATAACAATATTCAAAAAGCGTGTTTTAGTATAATTGAAAACAGTTGTTTAGTGTATTAGCTGTACCTATTTTTCAAACTTCCCTTAGTAATTCCGGATCTTAAACAATGTTACTCTCATATTTTTTTCTCTTATGCTGTATTGTTACATTTAAATTTATTTAGTTCTAAAATATTATTTTATTTTGCCTAATCTATATTTTATTAAAAAATCCTTCTAACAGTGATTCAATTATTTTACTATATTGTTTTACTATATGCATACTATTATTACTATTTTTATTGTACTATTGTAGTTTCTCCTATTTTATTTGTTCATAGTATTATTTGTATTGTATACTATGCTCTTAATGTGAATGGATTTTAGTCAGTGACAATCAATAAATAAATAACACAACAAATACCTCATGACTGGTGAATATCAATTGCTCAATTAGGTGTACTAAAATTATATTTTACGTACTAACTACGACTTTATAAGATTAATTTAAATTAATCCTAGTTTCATTTTAAATTTTAAATAAAGGGGTCAGATTAGTCCAGAGGTAACGTGTTCGCCTAAGGACTGTTAAGATGAGGTTAATATTTTCCATAAAAAATGGGCTTCAAAGTATAGATTTGTACATTTGATTGCCGAATATAAATAGAAATACATTAAACCGTTTGATTTTGTAAATTAATATCTTTACTTAAGTAATGAAATTTTTCCTCATTGGAATTTTTAAATAGTGATAATAATGAATTAAAACAAGATTTAGAGAATAAGATGCAATGATTTGGAACACCACTACATTGGGTAAACAGGTAGGACTTTAAGACAGTGGTATAAAGTACACATTCATGATCTAATCTGAAAAACATAAGGGGAAGAAATTTTAAAATTTTTAAAACGACAAAAAAGTTTTTTTTCAACAGATATTGTCATTTTGACTTATGATTGAATGTGAGAGCTATTAAGAAGACAAAAATCTTTATGTTGTTAACCGGTTGATACTTTTTTACTTATAGTAAAGTTGAGTGTAGGCCACTCCAGATTTTTAAGTTTATCATTGAAACACGATGTAAATATTTGCATGTTTTTAAATGAGTTTTGTTAATTTTTTTTATTATTTCTTTTTTTCTCTAAAATAGCAATGGACTGATTTGACTAACCAAATCTTGATTCAGTTTAGACCTACTCTACTGAATGGTCGATACATCATTCAAACCATAATATCTATATATTAAATCCTATAAAAGTATCGACCCTGGAATAGAATACAAAGTATACCAGCAAAAAAGTAAAGAACGTGAAGATTATGATAATGCACAATTGTCTTAAATTAGATTTGAGGCATAAAAAAGTGCTCCTATTTTTTATATAAAATTCTAAGGAGTAAATATGAAAATATTTTTACTAATGCCACACAAAGCCTGCCAGTGTTGTGAGCATTATTAATCACTACTCTTTCCACGCTATAAACCAAAAAGTAAATTGAGATTAAAATTTAGTGAGAAATGTGATTGAAATCAACAGTCCACACTTCATGGAGAAAAATAAGAAAAACGTAAAAATGTTTTTACAGAAAAATAACTATTGAAGAAATTTAATTGACAGATAATGGTTTAAATTCATAATCCAGTAACAATTTTACTCAACAGAAGAAATAATGACATGCGAGTGTAAGATTGAAAGTTTTTTAAAATTTTTATTTCTTTGAATTTTGTCTTAAGAAATTTCAAAATTTTTCAAAATAGAATTTCATGAAGTAATTCTTTTCTTTGATAATAAAAAAAATATTTATTCTCTAGAATAGAATCTGAAGAAGAAGATTCTAAAAACTAATTACAAATAATCTTATCTACATAAAATATAGTTAAAGACTGTGTAAAAGTTCATATTGAAAAACAAGACGTTTTTTAAAAGTTCAATGAAAGTGACAACTTAGATTTTAGTGAAGCAAAATTTATAGCTAAAAAACTAGATAGAGAACAAAGTAAAACGTTTAAAAAGCTATACATTAAAAAGGATTTGTCATCCCTCCATTGTAGGATTGGTATTGCTACTTTAAATAGTATTTATTCACGTATTTTAAGTTAGTTAAGTTTTGGCTCTCTGCATCTGTTAATGCAATTTTATTATTTAGCATAAATTATCTTTTTACTTGACATAACTGTATTAATGTAGTGTTCATGTTTATGCTGAAAGTTTCTATTTCTAAACTTTCCATTCATTTTAAACCTCTAATAGTTCATTGTCCTCCGATTTAAAAATGACTTTCTCACTTTTTAGTCCAGAATATTATAACATTCTATACATTGCAACTTTTGATATCAGTATTATTTTGAATTTTATATGATTTTTATACCTTCTATTGTCTTTTGTTATATTTGCTTGTTAAAGTTTTTAAACAAACAGAATTATCAGCTTAGAAAGTTTGGTATGAACTTGAAAGCTGACAAAGCCTGATAATTATTTATTTTAATACATGTATATATTAAAATTTATAAAAAGCTTCCAAATGAGCTTACTAAAAACTAAAAGCAGGCTCAGGACACATAAATAAATGATTATGTTGTTTGTCACGCAATATTAATAATTAAACAATCTGACCTATGTAAATTTTATGACAATAAATAATAAAAGTTGTGTGATAGGTAACTACAATACTCTGTAGTTCAAAGTATATAAAGTATTGTCTTTTTTTTCATATAAATAATTAAAATTATGGTATAGAATTGGACAGGAGCTAAAATAATCACCTACGAAAGATTAATGTTGACCAACGACCAACGAATATAACCGCGCACTATAGTGCACGTCGTAACTAGCAGTTCCAGACCAGAGGCCTTCTACTGCTTGATTACTGTGCTACTATAACATGGAGTGTCAGTAATTCATGTCGGATATTAAGTTAGTCTGTACAGTAATGATGTCGTATTCGCGGTCATGTGGTCTTGTTAGTCATAGTTTTCAATGCTTTGAGTCATGAACTGGAAAGGTAGTCAGATAGTCACTGGATGAAGTAATTATTTAGTGAGGTTGAGGAAGGTTGGCGACAGGATTTAGAGTTTGTACAAGGAGGTTTGGATGGGTAGATAGTTTGTTGTCTTCATTGGTAGTAAGTCGAGTGATGTAGCTATCTATGGATTCCATTTTCAAATCATGGTGAATATCAACATTACGGGCGTACCAAGGAGCCCTGGCTATAAGGCGGGCACACTTATTTTGAACAATCTGGATACACGCCTTGTTCGTTGGTGCAGCTCTAAACCAGACGGAGCATCCATAAGTCATCGCTGAACGAATAACCCCCTTATAGACAAGGTCCTTGACCGAATCAGGAGAATTCCTTGATTTGAAAAGAGAATATAGATTACACATCAAGTAAATTCCAAGCTTGGATTTCTTATGGAGGTGCTGTTTGAATGTTAATCTAGAGTCTAAAAGAAGACCCAGATATTTTACATGGGTTTGGTAGGGAATGATCTGGTTACCAATGAAGACAGGAGGAGGACGGGGAGAGACACCCTTGCAGAAGCGAACATGGGAACTCTTTGTTGGATTCACCGCTAGTTTCCACTTTGAGAACCAATGCAAAGCCCCATCAAGGAAACATTGCAATTTCCTGGTGGCATAGCTCACATTAGCACATCTATAAGCTACAGCGGTGTCATCCGCGAAGAGTCCGAGAAATGTCTCAATCTGCTTGGGTGAATCGGGAGTTATTATAGCAGGAGGCTTGGGGAAGTCAAGTGTGTACAGGCAATATAGGATTGGACCAAGAACACTGCCCTGGGGAACACCTCTATGCATTTGTCCAGTTGGAGAATGTCTGTCATTAATAGAAACAAAAAAGTTTCGTCCAGAGAGGAAAGACCCAATAATCTCCACAAACCATTCAGGCAAACCAAAGCAGCCTAGTTTGTGCAGTAGACCCCGATGCCAGACCGAGTCGAAAGCTCGCTCCAGATCCAGAAACACTGCCACTGTCTTATAAGGGAGGAATGGCCTCGCCAGTGAAGTTCCCTGCTTGATGAACTGGACCAATCTTCGAAGCTGTAAAGTGGTCCCATGTTCACTTCGGAAGCCAAACTGTTCCGGCTGGAATGGCAAATAGGACTTTATTTTCGAAAGGATCAGCCTCTCAAAGACTTTACCCAGACAAGGTAACAGACTAATAGGTCTATAGTCCTGTGGAGAATGACCTGATTTGTGTGGCTTATGTAATAAAATAACTTTTGCCAACTTCCACGCAGCTGGGAAGTAGCGCAGCCGTAGACAAGTGTTATAAAGAACAGTCAAGGCTGCTAAAACTTTAGGGGGAAGTTTAGAAAGTAATTCATTACTAATGCCATCACAACCGGGGGAGGATTTTGATTTAAGGGTTGAAATGATCTGTTGTATTTCGGAGGGAGAAAAGAATATTGGAATAGGAGGGTGGGTGGTAGTTATAAGGGTGGTTACAAAGGGAATGGGAGAGGGGGGGTGAGGTCTGTATAGGTTTAGGAGGTAGTGGTAGAATGTTGAGGCCTTCTGGGTGTCGTCTATGAGAGGCTGGTTATTCTCCCTCAGGGGGTGAGACACCTGGGATGTACTTGGTCCTTTCTTCAGGTGCCTGATGATACGCCACGCAATAACATGGGACGGGTCTCCTTCAGAGCTAAGAAGATTGGCCCAATGTCTACCATTGTGGGACCTGATAAGAGAACGAATCTCCCATTGTGCTTTATTCAACATGTTGCGAATTCCTTGATCTCTTGTGACCTGAAACAACTTCCTCAGTCTGTTCTTTTCCTTAATTTTCTGTAAGATATAGGGAGGGAGAGGATTGAGATAGGAGCAGGAGGGTTTATTGACGGATGATTTTTGAAGTGATGATAATAGATGTTCTGTAAAGGATTGGAGAAAATTGTCAATATCTAAAGGAGAGGAAAGGTTTTTCGGAAATGGAAGATTCTGAGAAACAAGGGATTGAAACGATTTCCAATTAGTTTTAAATTTACTTAAGTTAGGTCGGTAGTTTATTTTAAATTTGTGTAGGCAGAACAGAACTGGTAGGTGAGTTGAATCAAGGCAGTTTAAGGCCTCAGAAGTCACAACATGATTAACATTACAAGAAAGAGAAACGTCCAAACGCAGGGCGAGGGATATGTGTGGGTGTTGAGGGAGCATGAATGAGAACATTGGAGTTGAGGATAAGGTCAAGGAGAATGGAGCCTGAATGATTGTCAGTGCAACAGCCCCAAGCAGTGTTTTTGGCATTCAGGTCTCCCCCTACGATAGAGGGAATACCTGAATGCAGTAGCTGTCGGAGGTGATTGACGTTTAAGGGAGTATGGGGAGGTTTGTATACTGCTGATATGAGCAGGGGGATATTGGAGTTAGGGAACTGGATCTTCACTGTGGTGTGTTCAAGGGGAGCCCAATCGCTCATAATTCTAGCATAGGGGATACTATTGCGAATAAGAACTGCTGTACCACCCCCAAAAGTGGGCCTGTCAGTTCTCTCTACTTTGTAGCCCGGAATGGAGAAGCGAATATTGGGCTTTAAGAACGTCTCAGACAATAGAACCAAATCAGGTTTCAGAGATCCTAGCAGCTGAGAGAGTTCTGCCTTTCCTCTCTGGACACCACCAGGATTGTACACAATGTAAGTCAACGAGTCGGGGGGAACGTTAATTGCTGTCGCAGCCATTTGTTTTAGAGTAGATGTCATTGTCTGTAAGTTGGTCAGTGAGGTTGTCGGAGTGGAAGTTGGAGGCCTCGGCTATCTTTGTTACTATCAGGTCCAAGACCCCTGACGTTTTGAGGATGTTTACGATATAGTCATCCAATTCCGAAGGAGATTTGATAGAACTCGATTCTGGACTTTTCTTCCGTCCAAGACTGTCTCGATAGGAGACAGTCAATGGAGGTGGCATTGGAGCAGGAATGAGTCTGGGATCAGTGGATGGAGAAGGAGGAGAAGGGGGAGGGGATTTGCTAAACACCGGGCAACCACGGTAGTTAGCAGGATGTGCTCCCTTGCAGTTTACACAAACTGGTGATGTCTGCTTGGGAGCGGGACAGGACGAATAGTGGTGGTTACCAGGGCAGCGAACACAACGAGGAACCTCTCTGCACCAAGTCTGAGTATGGCCCAGTCGCTGGCAAATTAATGTTGCTAAGAAATGTTATGTAGTCTTCATTTATTGAATTTAACAGATCAAGTACTGTAAACTTTGGAATGATTTGTTCCTATAAACTTAGTATTAACGAGAGAGGTAGGTATATCTGTCTGGTTAGACGATAGTAGTGTTTGACTTATTTCCGCCTTTATATTATTTGACTTACTTCCTTTGTATTATACTTACATGCCAAGTCTCTGTTCCCTTTCATTATCCCTTACGTTTTCATATTAAAATTCCTTTCACCTACCTGCCATCTCAATACAGGTCCAGTTGTCCTATTTAAATTCTTTCAGTTTTGAGTGTTTCTCTGACGAAGACCAGTTGTTCGTTTGGCTGAATGATATTAGTCCGATTTATCAATATATATATATATATATATATAAAGATTTCACATAAACACGTGAAATTGGTTTCGTGGAATTGGTTTGATCATTGATATATATATATATTCGTGTATGAGGGCAGCAAATCTTCATGTAGGCATATTTCATTAAAACGTACCGCAGCTTTGGCATTCATAACTTTCAAACTCAGCTGTTCTAGTCTCCTGACCCCTAGCTGTAGGATTGTCAGGAGACTAGAACACCTGAGTTTGAAAGTTGTGAATGCCGAAGCTGCGGTACGTTTTAATGATATATATATACCAAATTTCACATAAACACGTGAAATAACAATCAGTGATCAAACCACAATATGAAATGGGAAAAAAAAAGACTAAGATCTTTCAATCGTAACAAGCGCTCTTCGTCAGAGTTAAAAACACCACAGAAACACTAGATGCAGAAACATCTTGGTGAGGGGTTGAGAGGAGTGGAAGGTAAGAGTGGTATTTTAAAAAGGTGTAAAGTGCAGGAAAGGACAAATGTCCAGAGAGGGATGTTCGGGGAAACAACGAGTACAGTAAGAGTGTACAATAAGAAAGTTAATATTATTAAATCCTCTGTGATTCAATTTAATAGATCAAAATTTATAAACATTAGTAACGGGCTCTTCAAGTTTGATACTTTCTTCGACCTCCTGCTGGTGCTCAGTGCCTCTTTGCCGCTTCTGTACCTCCTCATGTACGTTAAAAAATTGACACTATAAATGTATTAGTCTAATATTTGAAGTTATTTATTTAATTTTGGAGTTCTTTTGTTGGCAATTTAGGTGACGTTCTATGAATTATAGATTATATATATACTAAAGTTAGTCTTTCACCACATTTGTCCTACCTCTCTTCTTCTGATCCTCATTCTGACGACAGTTTGCCGGCTCAAAATATTGGTTTCTAAGTGTTTATTCTTCCTTCTAGTCGATATAAATTTGTTATACATATATATATGTATAACTAATAACTAAAAATCTACTCAGTTGGGTTTTTGACTCTGACGAAGACCGCTTGTTACGGTTGAGAGATCTTAGTCTTGTTTTCCCATTCCTTATTGTGGTTTGATCATTGATTGTTATTTCACGTGATTATTACAAATATACCATAATTTGCAGAAACTTGCTTCTTGTTAAGTTTCTCTGTCTTTTTATGTATTATGTTATATTTTTAATAATATACGCTTAAAGGAAAGAGTCCTACCAACATTTACAGATATATTTATAAACTTAATATTATCAATATTATTGTTACTCATAGTAGATATTTATTAAAGAGATTAGTATTTATTTTCACTAGAGTAGTATTATGGTAATATAGAATTGATTTTTATTATTTCTTTTATTTTATACAATTTTAAGAAAAGAATAAAAATAATAGAGGTAATTTGTTTAGTCTGTCATTTTGAGTTAGTTAATTCACTATTGCCATTTAGTAAAATGAAATACAGTTGAATTATAAAATGGGAAAGAAACATCTCCAACGAGCTAAAAATGTCATGAATTATTAACCAAGGAAAAATATTTTTGACACTGCTCTTAAATTTTAATGTCGTAATGGGTAGGTAATAATAATTTGTGCTAGTCTTTCGTCGGAATGGGAAATAACTGTCTGAAATAGTAAAAGACAGACCTATACTGGACACTTTATTTTCAGAAATGACAGTTTTAGATTGTTTAGTTTGTAAAATCAATTGAAAGTTTGTCGTTCATGTAAATGTATCACACAGAAATAGGTTTGAGAATATTTAACTTTTAATAATGTTCACACCTCTCCTAATGCTAAGCAATACCTACCACAAATTACTTCCATTTCGCCAAAAATTGCTTTACACTAGTTCTGCTTTAAACTTAAAGGGTTTGGAGTAATTTATTAGTTATTGTTATTTGGATTTTCTTTATGTTGTTTCTTTTGATAGCAATAAACTATTAAACAGTGTAGAATTATAAACAATTCAGATAGTAATTTAATTTGAATATTTATTAAAATAAATCTTTTTATTTGGTCAAAATATTTGAAAAAATTTTCAGCGGTCTTTACTCTCAACATTACCATATATAAAACAATTATCAGAAATAATGAGTTGGCAATTTGTTTAGTCGATTTATTTTTATTTGACTACTGGAAGTTGCAAATAATAAATAATGAACATTTTATTGATATGTTCGTTAAACAATTGGTGATCTCTTAGAAGTCGTATTGTTATTTGAAGATTTGTGTTTCAATAGTAGAAAGTAAACAGGTAGCATTAGCCATTTCAATTATATTAAAAATTGATATTTGTCATTTTTTTAACGTTTTGGAGTTTAAACTTCAGGCGATGCTGATCATTACAGTCATGAAAACACCATCTCGAAATTTTAATGAATTTACTTGTTTTGAGTCCTCCAAAATCTTTTTTTTTCAAGGGTGGATAAATGTCTATTGAAAAGTTTGTGGGCATGCACGCTACTGGCAAAATTGTTTGAAGGATGAAGTTAATTATCTACCAACAATTGGGCTCTTTAGTGTGGATGTGCGCTATTGTTTTTGGGCAATATTGTACCATAAAAAATCCATTTTTTTGCCAAAATGTGATTTTAAATATTTTTTACTCCAAAACTGCCATCCTTTAGAGTGTTGAAACATTGGGATTATTATGAAACTGACAAAAAAGTTGTACGAATGAAATAAACATTTTTGAGTGAATGAGCTGAATAATTTGTTTGTTGAAATTACATGGACGTAAAGGGGCGTTATGGTACACTTTATTATTTCAGAAAATGTTTATTTGCCCAAAATGGCTAATATAAAACAATAAAATTTCGTCAAAAAGTCAACGTTCAAATAGTAAGCTATAAAAATACTTCGATTATCCAGATGTAAATATAACTTTTTGTTGCCGCAAGAGTTAACTTATATTAGGGAAAAATAATAATAGTAGAGACGCTGATAATTATTAACATGTCATAAGAGTTTAACTTTAGACCTAATGTGTTAATGGAAATTGAAATTGTAATGAATCACTCAGGCAGCAAGAGTTTAAACTTTGTTTTCATTTATCCACTAAACGAGCTTATTTCAAGTGCTATCGTAAGATTTATCGCTTGCAAATAAACATCTCTAAAAACTTTGTCGAATGTTTGAGTTGTAAAATCCAACAAAAGTTTACACATTTCTACTTAAAGGAGTAGAAAAACATCAAATTCAGAGAAATGCGTATAAATTATTTCAAACTTCAACTAATGAGGAATTTATATTAAAAGTCTGAATTATTTTCTAACATAAATATGAAAATAACTTTAAGCGAAATGAGGAGGTTTACTGATAATAATGACTCTTTTCATCATCATGTTGTGAGTTTCTAAGATCCCAAGGCTAAGTCTCTCATTGACGAGAGATTTAGCTTGGATTTATTTGGCATGAAAGCGTCAAACTTATGTTTACCTTAAATGAAAATAAATCAGTTCATTTAGGTCAAGAGGAACATGCTCGAGATAATTTGTAAAGTAAGTTGTGTTATGATATAAAAAACCACTTTTAATAAAGTTGCTCATTTGATTAAAAATGACATTTTCATCAATTCGAGTTTGATTAGAGGTTATCAAATATCACTAGTCAGTCAGTCTGTCATGGAAAAAGAGTTTTTATCCTGAGATCCTTTAAACAGTTACCATTGAGAGGGTAAAGGAAACTCATCAATATCCTTCTGATTAATTCCATTCTGCTCAAACCAAAAAAGTTAAAATACTATTTTTTCATATATTTTTGAAGACGTTTGATCCCTTTTGTAGTAAAATGATTATATAAATAACATTATTTTTATTGATTAATCTTAAAATGGGCCCCCCTCCTATATTGACAATGGTTTAAAGGTGATAAAAGAACGGTCTAAAACGCAGTCATACAAACCCGTCTATAATCAAACGACTTAGGTTTTCTGTGACATGAGTTATTTATCCCACTTCGTAAGCTTTTTTGCTATTTCTAATATAATTTTTTTCCAATGTTGATAACCTAGGTAGTAAGTTTATTAAGAACTATTTGAGAGAACTAGAGTGTAGTGCTGTTTATAAAGTGCTGTGCAAATATAGTCATCACATATGAATCGGAGAGATTAGTCATTAAAATGACGTATTTGGTAACATGAATATTCATCTATAGAACAGATGCTCAAGTATCTTACATAGATAAGAATCATGATAGAAACTGAAAAACAGGTAAAGAGACAACATATGTACAATCAACATTGTTATGAAATACTATCATATCTTTATATATTAAATTACACTGATAATATATTATAAAAATATAAAGGATTATTCAACCTAGACTCAATATTAACGAGTTCAGCTATCATAAACCTGTTTAGGGGGTAGTATCATCCGACAGTTAATGATTTTCTCATTTGCTAAACACCTATTTTATTTAACCTGTCCAGTCTACCTTTTCTTCCTTTACGTTGCCTCTTACTGCTTTCAAAATGCTTCTAAGAACCCTTCCCCCAACCCCAACCACTCATATCGCTTTTCTCAATACATTGTTTACCTAGTGATTCTGGTCCCCTACGTAAGGTTAGGTTGCATTGGTTGTTCTGCGAGAGAACACATAATGAACATTCTACATTGAAAGTTTAATTTTGCCTAACTCAAATGTATTAGGAGTAGAGTTCTTTACAAATACCAAATATCATATGGTCTCGGGACCGAAGGTTTAACGTCCTCTCCATGTTCAGTTTTTTTTTCACCTCTAGCTTGAATGTGGAACCTCACAGCCCAGAGGTGAGCACATAAGCTACTAGTTTCTCTGGCTTCTGGGATGGCCCGTTACTTCGCCAAAAATCCTAAACTCGTTTCCAAACTTCCACGTTTTTTATCATATGCTTTATAGTGTCATTATATATATATTTATATATACTTAAAATAAACTGTGACACATATACAGAAACATAACAAATACTCACTTTTTAATATTTCAACCGTAATGGCGGTCGTCCTCGGGAGAAGAAGTAAATTGATGGAGGGACGACAGTCAACTCAAGTTGACTGTGTTGAGTTGACTGTCGTCATTCACTTCTTCTCCTGAGGACGGCCATTACGGTCGAAATATTGAAAAGTGAGTCTTTGTTATGTTTCTGTCTATGTGTCGCAGTTTATTTTAAGTGTAATCTGTCCTGCCGGACCTTTTTTCGTTTATCATTATATACATATATATATAAAGCTTTCACATAAACACGTGAAATAACAATCAATGATCAATCCACAATCAGAAATGGGAAAACAAGACTAAGATCTTTCAACCGTAACAAGCGGTCTTCGTCAGAGTAAAAAACCCAACTTTTCACAGTCACAGTTTCACAGAGTGACAGTTTATTTTAAGTATATATATATATATATCATGACACTATAAAGCATATGAAAGAAAAACGTGGGAAGTTTGGAAACGAGTTTAGGATTTTTAGCGAAGTAACGGGCCATCCCAGAAGCCAGATAAACTAGTAGTTTTTTTCAGTTGGGTTTTTGACTCTGACGAAGATCGCTTGTTACGGTTGAAAGATCTTAGTCTTGTTTTCCCATTTCTGATTGTGGTTTGATCATTGATATATATATATATATATATATATATATATATATATATATATATATATATATACAGAACTAAAATTTATCGGGACTCAGTCAGTTCTTCAGGTTCAAATTAAACACTCATTGCCAACGTTTGGATTTGGATTTTAACAACAACTGTAGTCTGAATGTATTCAGACTATCAACAATTGTATTCAAACTATCAACAATGTATTCAACATTCAGACTACAGTTGTTGTTAAAATCCACAGACTCTTTTTCTTTTTCTTTGTAAAATAATTTGTAATGTAATACTTAGTTTTTCTGTTTCAAAATTTATACTTCTGCCTATGAAAAAGGTTTTAAATAAAAACCGAAACGTTGGCAATGAGAGTTTAATTTGAACCTGAAGAACTAACCGAGTCCCGATAAATTTTAGTTTTGTTTCTATTCCACGGTCGATACTTTTTACATTATATATATATATATATATATATATATATATATATATATATATATATATATATATATATATATATATATAACTCTATTGAAAGTAACACCAAATTAGTTCATAATTGTTTCTTAACAAACTAAATTAAGGAAGTATATTAGCTAAGATTAGTGTTCCTCATATTTTCCATAATATATGTCTTAAGAAGAACTACTATGACAAAGTTTACAAATATATAAGGAATGTTTTAAAAATATTAACAACTTTTGACCATTAACGGTTGTTGTGTTTGGGAAATAATTTGTTATTACTGCAGAGTTTTCTGGACGTCATTATTAAAGTAATTAATCATCATCCACCGTACATTTGTCTCCTCGCCTGACTAGTTCTGGATCCTGATCTACCCCTCAACTTCTGTCAAAGATGGACTTGATTTCAACTTATTAGGAGAAAAAAGACATGCACCAGGCATAATGGTTGATTGTTTAGATAACAATTAGATTAGACATATGTAGAATTTCTAGTATAATTAATATAAAAAACTAAATTGCCTAATATACTCGAGTGTATTGTATATATAAAGACCGCCCCTTTCATCTTTAGACTTTGGAAAGTTTTAAATCAATAATCCATTATAGAAATATTAAGACCTACTAAACCAATATTAATATTCAACCTAAACAAACAATCATAATATACATTACATATTAAGTACACATGTAAAATCAAATTAGACGTTCCATTGAACTTTATATACAAATTATAATGAAAGTAACAAAATTAGACACAGGTATAACTCACTTCATTATTTCGACAATCATCGTCATCGGAAAGCAAAGTGTCCAAATAATGACTATTGTACTGTATATAGAAGTGAGATACGTCTGTGTCTATCTTTGTGTTGTATATATGTATATACATATTTATATATCATCGTATACTAATATTAAACTACTATATTAGCATTGCATTATGTAACATTATAGTGTCATTAAATAATATTATATACTAATTTAGTTTATATATTAAATTCTACGTATCCTTCTGTCTACCTAATCTCAAAAATGATACAAATTTTTATCAGTTTAGGGTGGAACTAAGTCAGTTAACCTATGCTCTACACAATAAGTTGAGTAATTCAACTGTCAAACATCCCCCCCCCACCCCCGGTCCTCCTCCTGTCTTCATTGGTAACCAGATCATTCCCTACCAAACCCATGTAAAATATCTGGGTCTTATTTTAGACTCTAGATTAACATTCAAGAAACACCTCCATAAGAAATCTAAACTTGGAATTTACTTGATGTGTAATCTATATTCTCTTTTCAAATCAAGGAATTCTCCCGATTCGGTCAAGGACCTTGTCTATAAGGGGGCTCTTCGTTCAGCGATGACTTATGGATGCTCCGTCTGGTTTAGAGCTGCACCAACGATCAAGGCGTGTATCCAGATTGTTCAAAATAAGTGTGCCCGCCTTATAGCCAGGGCTCCTTGGTACGCCCGTAATGTTGATATTCAGCATGATTTGAAAATGGAATCCATAGATAGCTACATCACCCGACTTACTACCAATGAAGACAACAAACTATCTACTCATCCAAACCTCCTTGTACAAACTCTAAATCCTGTCGCCAACCTTCCTCAACCTCATTGAATAATTACTTCATTCAGTGACTATCTGACTACCTTTCCAGCTCATGACTAAAAACAATGAAAACTATGACTAACAAGACCACATGACCGCAAATACGACATCATTACTGTACAGACTAAGTTAATATCCGACATGAATTACTGACATTCCAAGTTATAGTAGCACAGTAATCAAGCAGTAGAAGGCCTCTGGTCTTCTTGGTTCTTGGTTGGTGTCAAACATACTTATTAATAAGCATATATTGATTTCAATGTGATTATACCGTAAGAGATGTATATTAATTAAACGAATGATGACTATTTACATCTACAATTTTCTTTTGAGGCTGCGATGGCAATAATAAAGTGATTTTTAGTGTACAGAAATTACACTTTCATACATTACAGGTAATTTTTTTTAGTAAAAATATCTGTGGGCGGATACTGATTTTTACAATATGCAGTTGAGAGTTGATCTTAACTACATATAAAAAAGATGAGTTGCATTATTATCTTTTTGCAGTATGAATTAGAGGTCAAAGTGCCCTCTTTCTAAAAACTTAACAAGTATGACACCAGCGATGTTCCAGAACTCTAATTCCATCAATTTCCTGCCAGATGGAGTCATCTTAAACTTCTTTTACATTGAAGGGAGGTGTGTTTCTAATTAATTGACAACTGTTGACTGCTGACAGTGTAATGGTAAATCCATGTTACGTGTCAATGTGTTAAATCAAAGGGTTCCTTTCCATAAAAAACGGTAGAAAGAATTGCAGATTGGCTCTAATGCACTTCTCGTTGTGTTGGTTGGATAGATTTTCTGAAACTCAACCGGTATAAATTTTCTAGTACTCTACGGAATATGAGGAATGTTTCCAAACAACAATCTAAAAGCTACAGTTCCTCGACGTGATGCTGGATCAGCCACTGCGGTTTTAGTATGTGATATTTTCTCTACTGTCTACGGAAATCCTCCACATTCCGTGACATGCTGACTAGATATTACTCTCTTTCTTAATGATCAACCAGATTCCAATGAATTTCAGCCACTGTTACATGTTTCACCTCCAGAAATCGAATGCCCACTAAAAATTCTTAGCGAGGTCAGTTTTGTAAACGAGTCGCCTTTTTTGCCTATAACCAACAATGTTGGTGTCAGGTGACTGAAACTCAGCACAGTTGTCAACGACCTGAATTGAAATCATGACAATGAAAATGAAGTCATTTGTTACGCAGTACATTATGCAAGTTTTTCTAAATTAGATTCGTACAACATAGGGGCTGCCGTTGGCGACAGCCTCTCAGTCCATCCGTAGTGGTTATCATCCTAACTCTAAATCACGACTGACGTTGAATCTTATTATTAATGTATCTACATATTCTTAATGATTCAGATCAAAAAAAAAACTTGTGTTCAAAACAGAACGTTTGTAATAAAACAGTTGGAAAAAAGGTAGTAAAAAGTTTATGAGCAGGAAAAAAATATAACTACGAATGAAAGAAGAGATTTTTTTATGTACAGACCTGTTGTAAAACTACTTTACTTATGTAAGAATAATGCTGGCCCACCTCACAGGTCCAAAGAAAATCTATTTTTCCAAGTATAATGCCTCACAAATTGTAGAGTGGCAAACATATATTTAATAAAAACAGTGGAAAACTGAAAGTGTTATTCTGAGGAGTTGACACTGACATACGGTCGACTTGTCTACCCGTTTAGAAGATATTCAGTTACCCATAAAATCCTGCAACCTTTATTGATGATCCCAGTTTGTTGTAATATCTCTTGAACAACTTATTAAACGGCTTTTTAAGAACTTAATTTTCTTTTCACTTTGATAATTATCTGTAAACTTACGGAAATGACTGCTTTGGTTTTCACTTACACCTAAAATGAATGATCAGGATTTTTCATTATTATCCTGCCAACAGTATAGTGGTATAATACAATGATTGTTCATCTTGTCTAGTTTATGTATGACAGTTGCTGATAAGTTTTGTATTTTTTTGTATTCTCTTGATCTTCTCCAGAGGTTGATTTGATCCCTTCCTTCGTTCTAAGAGGTTATTTTTAGTAACATCCATTCGCATTATTTACACCTGTTCATTTTACGTTTATGAACTAACCTGATATTACTTCTTCACAAAGACAATTAAACAATTCTTCTTCAAACAATAAACTTCTTTTTTTCAAATAAACAATTTATCCCTTCATATGGAATTACAAAGTCTGTGTCTTAGAGGTTTTTAAGCTTTAAACATTGCAAAATCGATACGAACACATCAGAAGTAAAGATAATAATAAGTTATTTATATAAAGAGCATGTAACTTTGTAAATTAATTCATGTAAATTGATTGAAAAGATTAAAATTATTTGCAATAAAATGTTATAAATAGAGCTGTCATACAACACTTCATCTAGAGAAAAATAAATTTATTTTTCAGTTTCAAAATCTAAACTAATTATATGTTATAAATACCATCTTACCTCGAAATGTGTCAAAACTTGTGTATTGTCAAGGGCAAAGTGAGTGTTAATGAATATTTTAGGGTGATGGAAGGAGAGAGATTACACTTTAGTAGCTGTTTGACTTCCTATTATATATTATATTATAATAAAAATAATTATTCAATTTTATTCTTTCCATTTTTAATTCAATTTAATTTAAGCTAATTGTTTTCCATTCATATGTCGATTGTCATTGTCAATGCCTCTTTGTCATATTCTACATGACATTGAATCTGTTTATTTGCCAGAATATTTCCTGTGCTGCTGACATTGTTAGTTCTTGCTACCCTTTATCAGTAAGGCAACTTAGTTTTCTCTCATCTGGTCTATATAAACAGAAATATCAGTTTATTTATTATTTTGTTGGTTCAACAGCAATTCCTGATTTATCACTTCTCATTGTTAATTGCCTTTGAATTACTTATTGGTTCAATCTATTAATGATAGACCATAAATCTTGAGATTAGAACAGGGTTATAAACAACTATCTCTGATATTTAACGAACTAATTCAACATTGGGTTGTGATTAATCTTGGCACAACTGCACTTTCTACATCTTTTGAAAGTAATCCCTTTAAATATACAACAGATTACATTATTTGGTAATCAGTAGGTTATCGCACAAAGGTCTAAAATCAAACTATCCATTTAAATATTAACTCATTAATTGTGCTCACTTTATCTTTATCAATATATTCATAAGCTATAGAAAAGGCAATTTTATATGAAAGTACATATATGCTGAACAAGTTGAAAATTTATCACTGCAAAAATATAGTGGTTATATTATATGTGATATTGAACAGAAGAATGAATATTTAAATTGCATATTTGCCCTAAAAATGTAACTTTACGAATAGGATTTTACCATAAAAGATGAATATTTAATTGAATTTTTGCTAAATAAATGAATATTAATTTAATTGAAACTTTAATTTAAAAATGAAAGCCACTTAATATTGTTAGGATATATATTTCATTCAATCATATCTATATTAAGCTTGTGTAATTTGAATTCTCATAACTGTACGAATATTTTTCGAGAGGCTCGGAAGAGTACCGCTGCACCTTAGTTTTTTTATTTAATTCAACTAAAAATACATTAAACAAACGACTGGTGGAAATGTCTGCCTTCAAGCCGGTTATTAAAATCAGAGGAGACTTAATGGATGGTTTTAACAAAAAGTAAACCTTGACTGGTTATTGTTGAAAAGTTGAAGTTAATCCGTGGCTTGAAGCAGAAGAATGAATATTGGGCAGGGTGCTTACTTGCTATAAACATGTAGGTTGATATCCACTCGGTGATGAAGCCCACAGATCTAGTCCTCGGGTACGAATACACATTAACAGTGCAGTTGATGTTGGTGACGTCATCAAACCAGTCGGTTCGCCTTGCGGCGGATGCGTCTCCTTGGACCTCCCACAACTGAGCACCTGCCCCACCCAATCAAAACTCAATAAATAATAATGAAAAAAACCACTGAAACCCCACCACCTACACAATACATTTAAAACGTGTTAAGCTCTGTCATTAAGGTAATGGTATTACTAAGATTGTCACAGTTAGTTGAGACTATTTCAGAGTTAGTGAGTTATGTATGATATTTGGGGAAGTTTATTTATAATATGTACATTTCAGCTTTATAAAGGGTGATATTAGAAAATGCAGTTATCTTTAAGCTTACCATAACCAGTGTTGTGCTTTCCATTGCATGCGTGCGATATGAGAAACGATGATATCAGATCAATTGAAAATCGTAAATATCGGGTTTAACATGAACAAAAGAATAAACATAATAATCCATTAATGCTACTGATGCTTATTATTTATTTCATTTAACCTATTGTAGCTTTTCAATCATATAATCTCTTCCTCAACTTTGAATTGTGTGTTTAATGAAGGTATACTTTATCTCTAAGTAGTAAACCAAAAATGGTTTTACAAATGCCATAAACTATTAAGTTAACCTGAAAAATTACCATACCTCCATACTATGCCTATATTACTACAGCTCTTTATCTATGTAAAAAATTCATCAGAGTTTGTTATATTCAATTTATATGATTTGACCTAACTCTTCTCAAGTTGTTTTAATACAACTTAGTAGCCACTGTAGTGGATGATACTTACCTTTTTATTATCTTTAAAGACACAGATTTAAACTCTGATGAGAGTGGTGATGTCTTGTGGACACTCAGACTATCCAAACTAAGAGACTGGTAACAAACCAACGCTTTACACACCGAACCCCACCGTGGTCAGGAAGTCAGTCCGCTAGCTGGGGCATTCAATAGCGTTCAAATATATCTTTTTAATAGTCATCAACAATGTTTTTAAATCATTCTAATTTAAGGTTACTTTAGAGAACTATTTATCTTTTTTGAGAATCGCAACTCGATTTTCTTCAAGCGTGCAGCTACGCTCAGTAGCATCACAGGCCCTCTGAATAAATCAGTCCAGACGCAGTTTCATTCCTCTAACTCTTAAATATTCTAATGAACATATTTTTGAAGGGTGATAATCTATTTTTTAGTAGCATATTAAACTCATAACTCATCTAAAGTTTATTTACTATCTTTAATAGTCTTAGTACTTTATTAGTCATAACTGATCGTAAGGTTTATCGAATTAAATTATCTGCAACGCTTTGATCAATTAGAATACTCATACCAATTTATTCAAAACTTCGTACATTTAAAATAATGTAACATTTTTTTAACTTTAGTATCTTAATGAAACAATCAGCAATGTTAAATAAAATTAATCCGAAATTTTGCGTTAAAGGTATTTGCGGTCGTTAAAAGGTGAATATAGAAATGTACACACAGTAGCAAGTTATCTTCTATCTGGGCCAATCAAAAATCAAGGGGAAAAACTTTTCCAATCGTAACGCAACTTTCCAATAATCTGTTCGTGTTTGATAGAAAGCCAATTACGAATTCCATGCCAGTCGATTCAGTAACCACTGTTATTGTGGAGGACCACATGCTAAACTGCATTTTGTTATTTTAGATTAATGCCTTTAACTTCATCTGACTGTGTTTGATCTAAATAAAACTCTTGCAGTCAAAAACTAAGAAATCTAGAACAGTTGTAATCGGTTGGCGTGTGATACTGTGATCATATTATATTTTTAGAACTTCATAATCTCAAAGGCTTGGGTCCATTTAAGACACTAGACTATGTTTAGCTAACATTTTGTGCTTCAGTATCCCGAGCATTTGCCTAATCATCACAAGTTGACAATGGTGAAACTATACACTGTCCGACCCAGTAACTGTGTGCGGGGTTGGGGGAAGGAGTAGAAAAAGTTCATATTTTTATTCACGTCTTCACAGTTCGGAGTCATCATTAATTATAAAATTAAATAATTAATTAAATAATTATTAATTTTTATAATAAATTAAATAATTAATTAAATAATTATTAATTTTTATAATAAAATTAAATAAGTGTACCAATTTTTACATTACTATAAAAAAATGTAATCCTGAAAAAAATTAATCTCAAAGTTTTGAGTACTTGTGGGACTTGTTTAAATTTTTTTGTATATACACATATTTACTATGCATGTTCCATATAAGTATTACTTATGCTTTATGAGCTACTAGTAGACCTGGCCACCTTTGACGGGTATTTTACAGAAATTCAGAGATGATACATGGCATTCCAAAATATTATTAGAAATTATTGAATAGTGGAAAATATCATTATTAGTACAGTGTTAAGTAAGTGCCTCTGTATATACGACATTAGCTGTCTGTTCTTCAGGTGCATGGAAGAAGAGAGTTGAAACCTCTGACTCTTGAGCAAGTAACATATATTTGACCATGTGAGAAAAACTTGGTCTCACTCACATCAATTCCTGCCGTAGATAGTGTTTCCCCTTGTGTCTTATTTACCGTCATTGGGGAACAACAGCTGACCATTTAAATGGAAACAGATAGTGGCTCGGCATCAACCGTACCCCAGTACTACACCTAGTCAAGATGTCAACCTTTATGACTTATCTGTGAGAGCACGAATTTGGAGTTGTGTCCGTTGCACATTTTTGGGGCACTCAAGTTTTGTAACAGCATGATTGGTGCCCCTACTTCAAAGTAGGGGTACCGTTTTTACTCATGAGAAGGCAGTCCAGTAGCAGTTCTAGAGTCAAGAAATTCAGTTGTAAGTTCTTTCTTCGACTTCATATAGCGTAAGAACTTGTTTGTTGATTTTCTCTGCCTGAAAACTTGAAATAAATACGTAAACTTAGAAATTGTTTCCCAGTATCGAGTAAAACATAATTCTTGTTTTAACGTTTAATATAAGAAATTGGAAAAAAAAATGTTTTACGATGTGAAATGACATGTACGTAAGAAGAATAAATACCTAAAACTATTTAAGCATAACCAAATAACCATATATTTTATGATGTTTTGTAGGGTAAAGGTTGGGTGTCTAGCGAGAATGTTGTAATCAATCTTCATGTTGTACTTTATCATATCTAATTGCCATATATTCTTTATATATTCTTTGGAGTTAATAACTCCATGATTTTTGGGTAACATTGACACACGGGTAAGAATCGTTTATTCTGTATGACAATATATTTGTAAGCCATTTCTCCGGTGATTTAATAAACTTAATATTATTTCGGAAATACCCTAAATTCGAGAAGAAGACTCTTTCTGATGTACTTGCGAGTCAAAATTAATGGCAAACCGTATTAAGTATTATAGGATAATTTTCAACATTTAGAAAGCACTTGAAAATGTAAGTAAAGATTTGTCTGGACAAAGTGATGAAAATTATGTTCAGTATCTTATAAAAAACCTGCCATAGCAGTTACTGATATAGAGTTTATCCTTAAGCTATTGAAGCTAATAGCATTAATTCAAAATTTGTTTTGCAATACCCGATCTCTTATCAGAATCTGGCCAGTAAAGTAAAGTTAAGTCTCTTATGGGTATCTGGACAGATTGGAATGCAAGGAAATAAGTCAGTGGACTGGTTGGGACAGATTTAACAAACTTTCTGCAGTCTAGGGACTTAAGGACAATTCCCAATGGGTAGTTAAATCCTCTTAACTATCACTGATGGAAGGTGAAATTAACTTCAACAAAGAATGCAGATTCTGTTGTGAAAAGCGGAGAACACATTGTATGTGAATGTAGCACAATCGCTTTTAGGTGTTTGGGATTTGTGGCAAATCTATTGTGTAGTTGACTAAAGAATTTAGAATCCAAAGTCGACATTAGGAATGACAAGGGAACAATAGAACACTCACAATAGGAAAGAGTACTATTCGGATGAGACTCAGGCTTTCATTTTAACAATAATAATACTTATTATAATTATTATTACAGGTATATACCCACATTAAAACATATGACATAAATTTCATTATCTACGAGCCTGATAATATTTTACTGCAGTGTTTGCTATTACGTCCACACAATAGCCACATTAATAAAACTAAAACTGAATTTATTGCCAACTAGTTTGTTATTATGTTCACTTATAGTAAAGTTGAGTGTAAACCACTCTAAACTTTTTTATTTACTTTTTCTAGAGAAATTGTAAACACCCTTGTTTGAAATTTATCTCACTTCATAATAGAAGCAATAATTGCTATTAAAATGGAAAAATAAGACACTGTAATCTTACACTTTAAAATCTCAATAAAATGTCATTTTCAAACCTTAAGTTTATAAGAGGAATTATTAATCATTTTATCAATACAGGTCATCTTAATTATTTCTTCAATATAATATTATTTCAAAACACATCTTTTTGAAGTACATTTTTTCTGGAGAATATTTTTACTAGTTATTTCTTGATGAATATTTTGTTGATTACTACTTTTTGGAGAATATTTCTTGTAATGTTTAATTAATACTTTACAATACATATATAAACTGGCAGCAGTTATTGTTTTTATTTCTAGGTATCCAAACCTGAAACATTTCAATGATCTGTTTAGAGCCTCTTTCTTATAGCTTTTCAGCTTCAGTGAACAAAATACAAAAGGTTGCACAACCCATTCTTGTGAAGAAACTAAACAGTCTATATTATATAACTAACAAATATATCCATCTAACTTCTTTTGATTAGAACCTTTATCATGTTATGTAATTATAACTATATTTATTCTAGTTTGAAATTCAGAAATATTTTAATCAATGAAAATGAGTTAAACACATAGATATATTTGTAATACTTATATTTTTCTATAAATTTACCTTTTACAATGAGTCAAAGTAATATTTGATTGCATTAATAATAATACCAACTAATGGTGACAGAAAAAAAAATTAGAATGAATACAAAATATTACTTTCTAACATTATAGAAATAATGAGTTAATATTATAACCCAAGATTGAAGTTGAAGAAAGTTGGTTGGACATAAGTTACGAATACCTATAAAGCTTGCTGCAGGATTATAAAGTAAAAACTTCAAGTTGAGCCTTCCACGATATTAAATAGGGCACAACTGGTGCAAAATTATGCCAATCGACCTATTTAACTTTTCAAAGGCTATATTTTTGGAAATGATTCATAAACAAGTTTGTGAGAAAAAGTAACACTTTTAAAAACAATATATCAATAAATATATCAATCCAAGTATTTAAAACTAATTTTCTTTATATTCAAAAAAATATTAAATATAAGCCTAAAATATCATTATTTTTACTTAGTATTCACATTTGTAAATTTAAATGACAATGTGGCATAATTTAAAAACAGCTATCATGATATAGGTTTTTTTTTGAAGTGATTTTTGAAAACATTCTAGATAAAAAAACACTCAAGTTTGTTCTCACTTGGTTTGCTTAGGCGTTTGGGTTAAAGTCAACAAATTTCTTGCTGCCTAACACAGTAACCAAATAATGTACTTAGTTTTCAGCTATTTACTCTGTAAAAGGTAGGCAAACTTAATTATTCTTGACTTTGCATCTTTTAACATTTACAAAAGAAGTCCTTATAATTTCTGGATTGAGATCTGTCTATGTTTGTTATTCCGTTTATTGACACCTAAGCATTTATCCTCATTAGATTAAATAGCGAATATAACTTGATAGAGTTATTTACCAAATATTTTTATAGATGATAGGTATAAATAATAACATCAAAAAGTATAAAATATCAATTGCAATTATATGTATATATAAAACTAAGGTTTATCTAACTTCTGTTATTAACTTAAAGTTTATTTATACTTCTGCCTTTGAAAAAAGTTTTAAATAAGAACTGAAACGTTGGCTATGAGAGTTTAATTTGAACCTGAAGAACTGACCAAGTCCCGATAAACTTAAGTTGGAGGATAGAATCAGTTAACAAAAAGGTCGTGAATGCAGAAACTGCGCTCATTTTCAATAAAATATATATATATATTTAATATATACAATGTATATGTATTATATTATATCTTGTTTGCATATGTAGAAGAGTGAGGTAAGTATTCACTCTAGCACACTGTAATTTTGTTTATATTTACTACAAGTATAGGAAAAAATCACAAAACCATTTTTGGATTCAGGATTTTAAGGTTTACGTGTATTAAGCTAAAACGTCTGAGAGTATGTGAGTAAAGTTTGAAAACAACCAACTTGAACTTTTGCTTAAAAATTGAATGCAAAATTTTCAGAAAGAATCGAACTAGTGACAAAAGGAAAAGTATAAAAATTTTATTATAGAGTTCATTGAATGAGCCTTATACAAAATCGAAAATTATTATAATTTTAATTTTTATACAAATATTTAGGAATTTATCAAAATGAATAACATATAGAGACAAGCAATAATCGGTGCTTAATACCACCGACTGCCTGACTCTCTTGCACGGTCGTTGGGGTGATAAGGTTTTTTGCCTGTACCATTCTTATCTTGGTGAAGAAATTTGAGGAATGTAGGCCACTTACTCAATTCTATTCATGACCCTGTCTAAAGGATCAAAACAAACGTTCTATCTACTATAAAATGTAACATTATTTATAAAAACATTTATATGAAATAAATATAAAATTTATTATAAAATACATAAAAATTTATTAAATATAAAATCAATTTGATTGAATGACTGTAAATTAACATTTGCTAAAAAACAAACTAAATATTATTATTACGATAAAATTATTATATTATTTGGAAAAAAAGTATGTGAAAAAACAACTACCATTTAAAATATGATAAGAAAAATGTAAAAGAACTGCCCTACGCCAGTGACTGGCAAAGTCATTATTCAAAATAACCAAATATTAAAATTTATAAATTTAAATTTCTTCCGAAAAACTCATATTTTGAAAGGATTGTTTAAATGTTGTTTAATATGAGATCATTGAAGACAACTAGGTATCAAACTATATCATTGTAATATTTACTGATAAAAATAACTTGTGGATTAAAATAATGATATGTTTATGCGGTGAAGTGTAATTGTTGCTATTTTGGGCGAATAGGGGTTGAATATTGTGGAGTTTAATTTAAACAACAATTCCACGTTTTTGCATACTGCGCATATATTGCAAGTATATTTACGATACTAATTGAGACTAAATAATAACAACAAGTATTCATTTTTGGTAACTTTTGAGACATCTTGCACCGGAACAACTTTGTAGTAATCTCATAACATTTAATTTTTTTTTATCAAAATCAATATTATTTGCGAAGAGAGGATTGGAAATATGCTTTAATAATGAAACGAGCTTTGTTAACAGTTAAAATACGATTACCCGATTCCCTTTAAATGCATATTATAAGAAAAATAAGTTTAGATTACAATTTTTTTAAGAAGAACGAGTCATTCTACCTGTAATCATTTTGAATTTCCCTCGGGGTTAATTATTCTTAGATGAATACAAATAGTTTGCTGTAAGTCCTGAGGGAATAGAATAATAAATTGTAAAATTGAAATAATTTGAAAAGAACATTTCAATTTAAAAGCTTCTATAAGGACAAAAATGTGAAGTTCGTATTACTTATTCATAATTATTTTATGACAATTCTTAGAAACTAATTTGTATAAATCATTTTTAAACGAACATGCTACTTTATTTAAACTGAGAATTAAAAATAAACTATATACAACGAGAAAAAAAAGATATAACCTCTATTATCTTGTGAATTTAAATACAATTTTTTCGACATTTTAGGGAGATTGTGTTTTGTTAACTTAAATTTCCAGTCGAATTAAAAAGTATAATATCGTTGATACTAAAAAGTCCGTTAATTTAGAATTATAATTATAACAGAGCCCGAGAGCTTTAAAATGCTCCTATGAATGGAGGTCACTTTGTGGTCACATTGTGGTTTGTTCATTGATTGCTGTTTCACGTGTTTATGTGAAATCTTTATATATATATATAATACTCTTTTCACTTGGTCTGTCTACTAGACTAACTTCAATATAGTAATGACATTTTTTCAGTCACTTCATTAAGTCTAACCCTCGTTTAAAAAGATCGTTAGGTAATAAACTAAGATTGGTTTATCTGGATTGGGATAACCTAATAATTAAACAGTAGCCAGGAGGGGCGTGGGAGAGTAATTTTGATTATTGATTCTAATGAAATAATCTGATTACATCTTAATGCTGTTCACTAAGCTAATGTTATCTAAAACTTTTAGTACACACTTTCTTCAATTGGCAAAAAGTTTCCAAGTATTATCAAAGTCAAAATCGTTTAATACAATTACAAAAGTAAAACTGATACACACACACATACATACATGATAAATAGATAGATAGATAGAGATAGATAGGTAGGCAGAGAGAGAGGAGGAGAGAGAGAGAGAGAGAGAGAGAGAGAGAAGAACTCTTTATTATATATTAGAATCCAGAATAAACTAATGAGCCACACATAATAGATAAAGCTCATTTTCACGCTCTTATCTTAATACAAGCAACGTCCGGAGGAAGAAGAGAGAGGAAAGATAGAGTGTAATAGAAATGTAGTCAACCAACAGCACAATCACATGCGCGCTCAATCAAAAAATGTTTACTTAAAATGTGTAATTTAGAAGAGAAGAAAGAAAAATAGAAAGAAAATAAAAGGAAAAAAGTATAGAATAAAATGAATAACAAACTTATCAAAAGGTGAAGAAATTGAAAAAAAATCTGGATTGGCCTACTCTCAACTTTACTATAATTAATCGTAATATTGAATTAATTGAAAGTTAATTGAGTTTGTATTTTATTTTAATGTAACTATCGTAATGAAGTTATAACACACCATCTGGCTAAGTATTATCAAAATTAAAGCAAATAAATTAAATGATTTCATTTTCTTTATTGTAAAAGGAATAATTAGTCAGGTACAAGAAGTTTTCAATCCAGAACTAGAAGAACAGGACAAGTTCCTATTATGATTTATTGAGACTGAGGGGTCCTCAGACTCGTGGAGCTCATTCGCGGGGTTACCGTATGTCACCTATCTATGAAAGCTTCCTTTTCTTCTTCATGTTAGCTGCAGATTAAATTTCTTTATTCAACTAAGAAATTGTGCTTAAAAAAATGGATATAGGAATTGTTTGCTAAAAGCTCTTGAAGGTGATTGCCTGGCTTTCACATTCAATCCGCAACTTCCAAACAGAGTCTGCATTCGTATGATGTTAACAAATTAAATGCGGTTAGATATTCTACATGTATTAATTAATGTTCCTTTGAAGGATGATATTTTATTACAAATGAAAATTCAGTTTGCATGAGTTTTTTAAATTAAGATGGCCACGTTTGTTGTGCCCACATGTTATTTGATTTCTTCTTCCATTCTTCAATTTTCCCAATCTATTCTAAACGGTTCACTGCCTCATTCCTCTGTATCCCCTTCTTTCCAGGTACCTACATAATATTTGCTTATTTTTTTCGTTTCATTATTATTTTTTTTCATATTAATACACCAGATTAGAGTCGTCCTTTTCTAGAATCAAGCAGCACAGCTTGTATACATTCTTATGTACATTCTAGTATACGGCTAGAATCTTATCTAGTATACATAAGACAAACGAAAATATAAAAAAAAAATTATTTAGGCTTTTGGAGCCTCAAAACACGTAAATGTGTCAAAATCTAAAAAAAGAAATTTATGCTTTACTTGTAGTAAATTAATGAGTGTAAGACTGAATTTCGAACCAATGATAATAAACATTTGATTAGTTCACAATAAAACAAAAAATTGCCTCACTCATTGAGTTGGTGTTTTATATTTTCACGATGTCATTATTGGTTCATGGTAGACATGATAAATATTACTTGTCAATTTTGTCGACTTGTATGCTTCATTTACTTGCATGCTTCAAATTATAATAAAGATTATAATTGGTTTTAAACTAAACAAATGCTTATAGAATTTAACAATACTTGTGAACTTGATTAGATTAATTCTGGTTTTTGTATTGTATTTTTTAAAACATAATGAATTTCTTAATTTAGTGAAATAAATATAACGTGAACAAACAAATTACACCATAAAACAAAATGTTGGGTATTTTTGCTCAGGGATAATATGATCTATCATCTTGTTTCCTTTCATAATGTCGTATTTTCGAGTATAATATACTCCTATATATATATATATATATATTTAGTATTTATTATTTATATTCCTGGATTTTCTTTAGTTTCAGTTATTTTCCTCTAAATATCTTTCATTATCATTTTTTAATTTTTTATTATTTATATTTCCTCATTTTCTTCACTAGCACTTTCTATTTCTTTGCTCTTCGCTTATTCTTAGTTTATTTTTCTTACTTGACTTGTACCGGGCACGCGTGTGACAACACTGTTGACGCTTCGCACGTGCGCTTGGTGTTTTTATCTCAACTCTCCTGATGACGGTTCAACCGAAAATTAGAGATAGTAAGTGTGTTCGTATCTTTGTTTTGTGTCTGTGGTTTATTGTGAAACGTTTGTTGTCCTTTTGGATCGTTTCCTGTTTACAACATATATAAACCATATTCACAAAAAAACACACAGAAATAAAACAGAAACTCACTACTATTTTTTGGGGGGGGTCTTATCATCAGGGAAATAGAAACGATTCGCTCCGCAGGCAGACAACGACTCTCTTTCTCTGTCTGTCTCTCTCTCTCTCTCTCTCTCTCTCTCTCTCTCTATATATATATATATATATATATATATATATATATATATAGTGTTGTATGTATAATGTACGTCTGTATATGATATATTCCTATATCATCTCATTACATTCTTTCAAGGTTAATTCTAATTTTATATATACAGTGTCGGCCGCTTAATGTAATGGTGGCCATTACAAATGGAGTCGTTGTAATGGTGTAATAAAAATTCCTGATCCCCGCCCGAACATACGATATGTATTACAAACATATCTCTTATTGTGATCAGAACATCGGTTATATTATTATCGCTTACCATGGAAGTACATGGAGGGAAACTCACCCGCTAGGACATGGTCGAACACACCATTTGAATGAAACACGCTTTGTCGGTTGCAAAAATACCAAGCCCTCATAATAATGAAAGGGTTTAATTAGTGGTATGGTTTCAAAAATATGCAAGAGTGAAGGAGGTTGATCAAGTCTCGACTGTACGGCTTCACCTGTAATTTAAACTGTGGGTAAGCCGTCAATGAACGATTCTTTCACATATTCATTTATTCTTAATAAAAGGAAACCCGGACGATTTGCATGCAACACACCGGGTCGGCGCGTTACTGTGCCTCCTTTCTGTGCAATCGTCATCCATTCGACATACTAACAGCCGCACACAGCTTAGCAAAATCATCCTTCTAAATATAAGAATCTTAGGATACTTATAATTATACTTTGAATATTGCTATCGTTAATAGTATTGTTGTTATTATTTTAAATAATATTATTGTTGTTATATTTTTTTCTATTATTATGATAATTTATACTATTACTGTTTATAACTGTGATTCTTAAATAATTGAACTAGAACGACTTTTCTGGCATAAAATTTATCACTGCATTCATCACTTTTCTTAAATATCTTTCCACAGACACCTCAGTTCATTCAGGTGTTTCTGTTCAGCTCTGTACGGAGCCGTTCTTACACAATTGAGTGTACGAGTAGATCTGCAGATTTCTTAATTTTTCATTCGTATTCAGGTTAATCTTCTATTCTTCAGAGTCACATTATATTGATGTCTTATCTAATATTCCCATTCAAGAACTTTTATTTGTTCAACTGCCTTTTAGATTTCCCATTGCTTTATTACTAACCATAAAGTAAAATAAGTAGACGAAGTAGGTAGTTTATAAAAGTTTCGGGAAAAATTTATCATTTCAAATATGAATTAATGATTTGTTAATGTTTTGTTTTAGTAAAAAGTTGGTCATAAACCGCTTAAACTTATTTCAGAAGCTTATAAACTTCGTAAAGCTGATAAGTATACCAAAGTAAAAAAAATCAACCACTTTGTTAATGCTACATCATAAAGACTTTAATAGATGAATAGGATTATTTCTGTTATAAAACAAAGTTCATGAATTAACTAAAACGGGTTTAACACATCCGTGAATTATTGGATAAATTAACAATGAATACTTGGTATTATACAAGAAATTTGTATCAAGAAAGAGGCAGTTTTTATTACATTCAGACTACTACCAGATGTAAATGTTTCAATTAATAATTTTAATTGAATGATATATAATAGTTTGGCTACTAATAGTATTACTAGATACAATACAACAAAAGGTTAGACCTATTAGACACTTTCTGATTTCAATAAAGGAGCTTTTGCCCGTAGACTGGCGGGCGAAAAATTAATAATAATGAAACCAGTAAAAATAAGTCAACTATCAACACAAGTTTATGTAAAGGAATAAGGTAGGGAGCAGGTTGAAAATGTTAGGAGCCAAACAAAACTTTTGTGACCAGGAGAGCTTTCCGCAACAATCCAGCTTACCCAAGGATGAAAATGCGAATGGATGAACAAGGAAGCAGATACAATGAGGCTAGAACAACTGTGTCTAATTTTGTTTAAGGAGCTCATTCTAACTGAAATTAAAATAAAAAAAAATATTTCTTGTGATTAAAAAAGTAAGAATAAATGTGAAATATCTAACCATACATTGTCCTCTTAACTACCTCATATACCGGCTGCAGTTAACAATATATGAAGAACACAGATGGTATCTGGAAGCGTAGAACCTGTATACACATTCTTTGTGATTTCATAGTGGTTAAAGGTTTAGTGACCTTTGATAAATTATACGTAACGCAAACAGAAGTGAGAAATACTTTGTTAAGGGTAATAATGATGCAGATAAAAGAATTTAAAAGTTGACGAGGCATTGAGAAATGATAAAGGGAAGAGCAATGGCTCAGATACGGTGGTGGTGTGCACGAGTCGAATGAGATTAAAGCCCTAGTTTAAAAATATTTACTAATAATAAAAATAGTCACATTGTGATATCAATGATTTCAAGTGAGTTCCAACTAAAAATGCATATAGCTGCATTAAAACACATGAAATTATTATTGATCGATTATGTTGTAATAGTTTGATATTACGACAACATCATATGGAAAAGGAAATAGAACCAAAACTCAATTGATTATCTACGAGTTTGTTATTATGTTTACTTAAGGTAGAGGTGAGTGTAGGCCACTCCAGATTTTTAAAATCACTTAGAATGGATGGCTGGTATTTTTTGCTAAAAGGTGATAATTTATTCTTTGCCATCTTACTGAACCAATAATAACGAATTATTCTGATATGTTTTAATCTCTAAGGTGCTTTAAGATATTTAGTATATTATTTAATAGGTTTATGACTTTATTCAAGACATTAGGTGAATTTTAGATAGAATATTAATTTAATATGCTGCTGTTGAGATATATATTGTTGGGATATGACAAGTTTTTTCAAATTCAAAATAAGGATTAGTCAGGTATCTGTCGAACGGAGCTTTATAAAAACGGCATTACTCAAGGTTTAATTACGATAGTAGTTGGTGCTTTCAGAATGTGATATTTACAATTTAAAATTAGAAAATATACCGACAGGTAAACAAAGTTTTGTGAAGAAAGTAACGAGTAGTTAGTAATTCCTTTGGAATATTCCTATTCCTGCCTTATCAATATAGGTAGATAATCCTGAAGAAGATTACTATGTGCCTGAAAAGTGGGAATACAAATTTGCTTATGGTTAGAATTATTTTATTGTTTCCATTAATTAACTAAGATATCTTTGGGATGTCAGGTTCCTGTTCAAAATGGACTATAGAATAATTTTAATGGAGGAAGTAATGCTTCAAGTGGCTTGAAATTAGAAACCATAAAGAAAGCTGATGTCTACGAAGATACTATCGGGGAGCCTCTGTCGCAGGTTTGGAGGGTAAGGCGCAGGGTAAAGTCTGTCGGTGTGCTGCTTGTCTGTGCGGAATCCGTCTCCTCTCCTCAGTCTGCACGCCTACATAGTCAAAAGCTACACCAACATCGTACAGAAAAGTTGACAATATCCAATTTCAAAGTATAAGTTACAATTTAAACTTTTTCTTTCAACATTTTTAAATGATATACGATTCATATTTAACAAAATTACCAGCTTAAGTTAATTTAATAATGCTAAGAATTTTAATGCTTTGCCTGAATGTGTAGTGATATTTGAAGCTACATCAATACCAAACGATCTCGACAAAAATTCAACCTCAGTGACAATCTCAGTGAAGTAAGTGGTAACTAACTTCAGAAACTCTGAATTACATTCTCCTTGAATATTCGATACAGTTAGTTGGAATAGAGGCCATCAAGAAGAAAACGGCAGAAGATTATCTTATTGATAGAGTACGGAAAAGAGGCAGTTTTGGTCTTCGGCAACAATCGTCTACAGAAGGCATAGGGACATCGAATCAGTTGGTACTGGATGGTTTGGTTAAAAAGTAGGAACTAACTAAATAAAATTGACAATTTGAAACTGTTCACAAATGTATAGTACCTGGAAATTAGTATAATAGTTTACTTATTTATTATAATAAATAATAAATTATTATAATAAACTTATTATAATAATTTTACCTATTATAATAGTTTATTTATTAGTATAATACTCTTAATAATACTAATGGATGAAGAATTGAACTCAATCACAACTCACCGTAACTTCCTTATCAAAATCAGTTACCGACAACCATCAACGGATAATTCTGTCTCTCACGTTTTAATACTAACATACTAACAATACCGTATGTGTAATATTGTGTATATTTGAACATCTACATGTTAATTTCCTAAGTTAGAGTTTCTGATTCTTCATTATTTTAAACCAGTGTTCACATTTTCAAGAAATTGAATATTGTGAAGTAGAAACAATAAACTAAATAGAGTCAATTTATATTTTAATACAAGTAATAATTTAGTTACTAATTACGAAATAGTTTAGTATCGTAACTTTAGATTCATTTTCCTTTTCATTTTTCATTCTTTAATCTGCTTATTTTGTATCTCTAGCTTCCAACCGAGTGTTTGCGTAGCTGCACACTATTTATTGGTTTCCGTCGTCTCCGTGAGCTTCACTCCTCCTGTTGATTCTTCTGTTGCCGGTAGAAATGAGAAATTCGAAACTGTAAGTGCAAGTATTTTCATCTTTATGTATGCATGCTAATGTTAAGTATATATACATATATGGTGTGAGGGCATCCTTTGATGCGAGTTTTGTCAACAATTTATATATTGTTGTTTTCATTACTTTTTATTCGTCTTTTCCAATCGTTTTGGAAGACAGATTATAATTGTCAAATGAAACTATCATATAGGCTTCATATAACAGCAATCCTATATATCCAAGGAAAACGGCAAATATTAAACAAGTAATTCCTAGAATGTTGTAAAGTTTAGAATTACATAACATGGTGATAGTGAGTGACACTGACAAATGTTGCCTTAGTGCGTAATAAATCATATATGTTAGGAGAAGTTCTGTAGACATTAATCATGAACTTCAAAGCTAAGCCTGAGCAAGTTAGAAAATTGAAAATATAGTAAACAAACCATATGAGCAAAGGTAAGTAAATTTTAAATTTTGGATTGTCTCAATACAATTTATATAAATTCTTATAACGTTAATTAGTACAATTTTTATACAACTTTTTATTTGTTGAAAGCATGACCACATTTGTATAAGTATTACTGTTCTCAATATCATTAATTTACTTATTGCGGAACGATTTTCTATCTCTAATGGTTGAACTATACAAAAAGGTATAATAAATTTTGAGGGAGTAAAGAAAAAACTCTGAGTGGAACTGTGCTATAATTCTTTGAAACATACTGCTGCATTAAGGCAGTCCGCTTCTCCACAGATAATCATCAGAACGACCCTGCTTTGTCGTACTTTTTTCGTTTTAAATTATCTCACTAAACTAAGTTATTACTAATATTAAAATATAAATTGGTCGGTTTAGTTTATTATTTCAATTCCACAATATTCGATTTCTTGAAAATTCGAACATTGGTTTTGAACAATTTAATATCAGTAAATCTATCTCATGGATGTTTATATTTATACATATACATCTATAACTATAAAATATAAATATACATATTCTTGTATTTAACACTATTTTTCTTTATGGAGATTTGGTCCAGTGTAAATAGTAAATCATTTAAGCCAACATTTCGTCTATATTTGTAGAAATCTTCAGGGCTTGAATGTTTCTACTGGAAAAAACTTTACCTGATTGTCGTATTCAAACAAAACTGCTAGGCTGTGGTTGTAGAGTTGTCGAGATAAGAAAACATTATTGAGTTCAAAAGAAACACACTTACAAACTCAAATTTTCAGGAGAAAAGAGAAAGGGAGACCAAGCACATTGTAGACGAAACGGAAAGTAACTGACTCTGCAAAAGCCAGTGCTGTCCCTTGCACCAGGTCTTAAAGTAATAGAATTAAAAGAAGATATAAATAGAAATTTGGATAAGCAGTACAAGTTGGGTAAATAAAAGAATCAAGACAACTGGAGAAAAGTTTAAAAGTATAAGAAAAAAAATTATATTATTATTATTATTACTATTATTTTGAATTCGAATTGTGTCCTGTTTGGATCGTCTTTTCGTTTATTAAGTTATATATATATATTATATATATATTATATATATATATATATATATATATATATATAGATTACTTGCCATTGCGTCTACAACGTGCTTGGTCTTCCTTATATATTGAAATAAATAAAATATATAAAAGATGTAAATATACCTGTGGCATTCATATAAGATGAATTTCTAGTATTCTACTAGTGTATTATATGCTAGCATCCATGCTTTCAATGGCTCTAAATTAATTTATTATTATTTTTCAATTTTTTCATGAAAACAAAGGGGGTTTTTGTTGCAACGGAAGTGATTTGTTTCTTTGAATAAAACCCTGAGCTATGGACCATGAAATCTTTATTAATTGCAATGTGGTAATCAAAAGGCTATGTTCAGTTATGACTCATATATTGGATTGCGGAACAAGAGATTACCTTGCCCTTTGGCGAAGGATTAGCTTGAGTTTCATAATATAAGTGAATCTGTGTCACTGAGAACAAAAATTCAATGTTTTGATATAAAAGTCATTTTTGACCTCAAAGGGTTTCTGATCGCCAATTCAACTGACACTCGAGTCCCTTTGGAGCTCTTGATACAAGATAATCTAATCTCAGCCCTTCCGACACTGTGATGAATCCATTTCTCTTCATATTGTGCTGTCACCAGTACCATTCATTATCTTGTATACAACATCAAAAAACTCATCCAACGAGGGTTTCGTAATTTGATTAGATTCAACGCTACAGTTTATAACGGGTATGTTTCAATTGATCGCATTTCCTTTTTCCTTTCTTTTATGCCTTCCATCAGCAATAGGTCGTTGACATTTTGACATTGTTAATAGACATATTTCTTTAGCAAATTTTTATTGAATAGGTAATACAACTAGTAATATTTAATTCGATTTGTATATCAGAAACCGTAAACATATAGTTTTATAGAATTTGTTATTCAGTAAACTTCCGGAGAAGCTTGTAGAGCTAGTCGAAGAAATAGTGATGCAAGTCGTTTAGATACACCATTCCATGGAAAAAGAGCATATTTAATTTTGAACTAACGTGAGCCTAATAACAGCGAAAGCAAGTGAATTTAATATTTCAATCCATCTTTTGTTTTACTAATATACAACTATGCTGCCCGTCGGTGCTCAGTGCTTCATTATCATCTTTTCCGTTATGTCTGATCGATGACATTGATCACGGGAGCTGGCTGTTTCAAGAAAGCTAAATACACCAAGCTAGGAAACCGGCGGTAAACCTCTACTCAGAAACTTTACGAATTTCTATTTCCATTCTAATGAACTGATAAAAGCCAGCAACTATTCTTTAGCGGAAAAGAATGGAATGAATTTAAAATATTTTAAATTCATTACACATCTTAAGTTGACCTAGCAGGTTAAAGTAAAAGATTATTGCAAACATCTGGCGTAGTTTTAAATTTCCACTGCCTTTAAGATGTTAAGCATATTAAAAAGTTTGTTAAACTTACTAATGACCTAAAATGCTTGCTACGATTAAAAACTTACCACATTTAAAATAATAGGCTCCCATATTTTAATGAAATAATGCATTAGCAAGGAGTAAAGTTAATTCAAAACTCTTTCCATCGTAAACCTGCAACTACTGAATATTTAAGTGAAATACAGACGCAACATATCTTAATAGCAGGTAAAATAACACATTAATAATAACGTGATCGTGAAAAAATTCGATCTCGAGATTTTGACGGAATTACATGTTTTGAAGTCCCAGGAGTTGTTTTATGAAGTTTTTTCGATGATCTCGCGCACGCGCGCGTGTGTGTGTGTGGCTAGGTGGGTGGGTGGCTGAGTATGTCTCCAAGGTTTATGGCCATGCTATGGTCCAGAATCTTTGTTAGATCGAATTGATATTTTAAACAAAAATGGGCCTCATTTTATATATTCAAATGGTAGATGAGCAATTATATTTTTGGAGCAATTATGGATTACGGGAAAGTTACTTTTTTTTTGCCAAAAATTTGTTCATAGACTAAATTCTTTTCCTGAACTACCAATTCTAGAGTTTTAAAATGTTGGCATTATATTTAAGGCTACAAAAGTAATAATCAAAAATATCCTCAGATTTTTAAAACAACGGTAAATATTTTTGTTCTATAAAATGTAAAAATTTTGACTTATAATTCAATCTAAAATCTTGTGAGAGCGATACAAGCCATACCGTTTGACGGATCGATATGAAGCAATACCTAGAAATAGAACGTTATGTAGGAAATGAGTTAAATAATATTTTCCAAAATTACATTCACTAAAGGGCTGTTAGAGTACATTTTCTATTTTCAGACTATGTTTTTTCGACGCCTAACGGTCATTAAAAAACCATGAAATTGAACGATCATCAAAAAATTTAACAACAATTTAACAATTTATAAAAACATTGACGTAGTTTTAATTACAGTAAAGAGCAATAACTGTATAAAAACTGTTTACCTTATTCTAACATTTTTTAGACATTATAGGAATATTTCCATGTTTTTTATGGGAAACTTTGTCTTAAACCTCCATGAATAAGGAGGTCAGATTAAGTATGTAAGAGATCCACTAGCTATTGGAACAAAAGCTATGTTATCCTGTAAGAGATGACATATTTCGTGAAATCTACACCTCCGCTTTTTAAAAATGCTATTACTGCTGTGGTTATACTAATGATATTATATGAATCATTGGTGCGATAACAAAAATAAGCATATATATTGATAAGTGGATCACTCACTATCTGTACTATCTCCAGGAATGAAAGACTGACAAACATCTCCCATTTAGACATTTATGCAATACCTATAAATGGAATATTATATACCCAAGAACTATGATTAATTTTCGTAAAGTTGAGTGTAGCCCACTAAAGATTTTTTTAATTGCATCCTAGGTTTATAATAATCATATTCCAATGAATATAAAGCTAATAATGAAATTCGTTCAAATTCTTTCAGTCAGACCTTTTTTCATGAGACTTACAAGCAGATATATAGTGATGTTTTTTTGAATGAAACAAATATGAAAGAAAATATGTGATTTTTATTTTAATTTAAACTTGAGTATATATTTAATTTTTTATGGAATACACCGTTTTTAAACTATTTTATAAACAGATGATGACACATAAAATATTATTTCTCAATATAAACATGAAATAAAAATCAACTTCTAAAAGATTACGAGTAGGAAATTCCTAATGGGAACAAGACTTTTTTCGTCAAGGAATATTAGAACTCCTTAATTAGAATAATTAAGACTAATGTTAATATATGAGCAGGAGGTTTCGTGCTGAAGCAAGAGGAATCGACCAAGAAAGTTCTCATTCTTTCATATTGCTTATATTCCTTTATAGACATCATTGACAGTCTTTCCTAGGTTTTTATTATCATAAAACAAACTATAAGGTATATTTTTGTATTAGTAAAAAAATTTGAAAATATCTATGTTTGAAATAGAATTATAACAGCTCCAACTGAGTAAATTACCGTACTGCTATGAAATTTACTAACGAAATATAATATAATACAATTAAGCATTAAATATATTTCCAATAAATCGGCAATGAATTGTTAGATGTTCGAGAAAACAAATATTTGTTTAAAATTGTGTAATACATGAAATAAAAAAAATCAACTGGTATTCAACGATATTTATAAATCAGTGTTAAGGAATATAAAGGAAGCGAACTTAGTTGAAAAGGCTATGTCCTGAAGAGGGTAGAGCTGGTAAGGGTGATCAATGGAAATGTTGAACACAAGTGGATGGGTCCTTGTTGGCTGCAAGGAGTGGAGGCCAATTTAATTTCTTCCCTCCTAATGTCTGAGGTCCCAATATCGGCCAACACTCTACTCTGGTAAACGGCACACTGATTCTCCTAACTGTTCCATGCATTTAGCACGTGACTAGGATACAGTTTCTCCTCCTCATCTTATACAAGGTAATCAATAAGACACTATGTTTTTAATATCTAACGTTCTATTTCATATTGTTTTTATAGTTTTACTAAATTTGGAGAACGTTTCTACATCTTCTCACATGATTTGCTCCACACATTAAAATATATTGTACTGTAGTAATCATGAGATATGTCTCAAGACCTTCTTAATATTGAGATTAAAACGCAATAACAATATACAAATATTAACCATTCTTACAGCAATATAACTATGTGTATATCATTAATATGTAATATAACTATAGCGATACAACTATAGTAGTTAATACACAAAAGAGTCGAACATTGAAGATTCTCTGTAATTTCGACAATACAACAGCTTCAGAGAAAAATATAAGGTTGGAAATTGAAGAGGTTTACAGGATGCCATGGAATTATAGAGTAGACAATGCCATGTGTAAAAACGAAATATAAGAATTAAATAAAAACAAAATTTGGTGTGGTGAAGGCCATAAAATAAAAAAAAATCTGATGTAGCCTACACTCAACTTTACAATAAGTGAACATAATATCTAACTCGTCGACGACTAACTGAAAGTTTCTTTGTTTTAAAGTGCCTATGATGATTATATCAATAAAACAATCTTGGAATCATTGATAAATCTGACATGGTATTAAAATTATTTAACTGAGGGCTTAAATTTCATCCGACTCGTATACTCCGCTTCCATACATATCATATTGTACATCCCATTGTTGCAACATAATTAAAATTCAGGTTTTAGGTTCTTTAATGACCTTCATAAATGTATGTAGTATAAAAGTGAGTGACATTTTGTATACTCCTCACTTCCATAGTTTTATGTATGATTGAACGAAAATCTTTATCCTTTCTAAGGCGACTGGCTTGAATTCAGATATAACATGACCAAGGTTTCTACTTCGAGACAGAGAGTCTGCATTCTTCGTATAATATCAAATACATCTTCCACTCTTAGTGGTTAGGTAGAAAACCTTCTGATAGATATATTTCAATTCTCTCTTTGAAGGAATACATTCTTAGCAAGTGCACGTTCAGTTCGAATGAGCTTTTAAAACTAAATTAAATACGGTTGTTCTTGCTATCGTTTTACTGTTCCCTTCTTGATTTATATGTCAGTTCCACTCTTGTAAAACCTGAGATATAAATTGCAAAACCACTCCAGTCTAAGAAATGATTATAAAAATTTCCCAATTTTTTACTAACTCATTCCCAGGTATTCCACTGTTTCCAAGTAATCACAGAAAAACCAAAAAAAATACGCTGTTTTCATTATTAACATATCGTTCGCCAGTTTATCAGGCTACAGTTGTTTTATTGGTATCAGAATGGGTTCAATACTTCATCAAATTCATTTATTTCCACTTCGAGGCCTTCTGTATGATCATCTAAATAGTGTATTGTATCTAACTAACATGATAGTCAAAGTATTAAGATTTCATTCTATTAAATTTTTTCATATTTTATTTTCCATATAAGCCTTTTAATTTTGCAAAATAAAACTCAAAATTAACCATTTTTCGTTTAATTGAGTGGGACATGTGTAGTCTTATTGGTCAATCTTGGTAGTACAGATAGTGATTGATCCAGTTATTAAACTTCCGTTTGTATATCACACAACCGATACATACGTATAGTATCATTCATAGTCTTGCCACAACTGTAAAAATATTTTTGTAAAACTAAATTAAAGATTTAATGTTAAGACTACATGTTCTACGACATAATCTTTTATAGCAGAACATTGTTTTTCTTTTTTATCTAGTCGATCAGTTACTTAGCTTTTTTGAATTTAATCTGTCATCTGAAGAACCTCCAATATGTCTTTAACTTTCATATTTTTAGATTAATCTTTTTTCTTTTTCAGAAAGGAATAAATACCTTTTTTCTGTTATTACAGAAATTTTGTATTAACTATCTTTTAAAATTGAGGAAATCGTACTGCTTCATCTAAAAGGCAGTATCATCATGCATTACTTTTCTTATTAAAAGGTTTTATACATATCCTTGCTTATCATTACAAGTGTTATATGGAGTATTCAATACGTAATTAGCAACTAATCACAAGAATAGGATCGATAGCATACATCCCTGAAAAATGTTTAGCGTTCATTACTGTGGTAGTCTTAATACTTGCATTAATTACGCTTTAAGAAAAGTAATTCCTTTCAGATTTCAAAATGTATCTATTTTGTCAGAAAAATGTTAAAATAATTTATGAAAAAATCTTTGGTTCATCGAATCAATGAAGAAGTAGTTTAAAATTAGTATCTGTTCTGTAATAAAGAACGAAATACTTCAATAAAACCAAAGACAATGGGGTCCATAAAAAACACTAAGAACTATGTCTGGCATTAATTTTGTTCAAGGGTTTAACATATAGTTCGACTGGAACCCTCTGCTAGACAACCATTCATCATATGGTTGTTCCTCCCACTGATAGGAAGTCATTATGTCGAGTCGTGCAACTTTGTCTTTGCAACATTGTTAGAACCTGACAACTTCTGTTTATAACTCTTTGTTTAGATCTGAATTTTCTCTGAACATTTTTGATCTCTATTCATTTTTAAGTTTTCCTTAAACATATCAGACCCAAATTCTTACATTAACCTGAACATGGCTAATGTGTGGTTGAAAGCTTATTAGGGTAATAAATCTTTTTTACTTTACTGTAAGTAAAGTATAGTGATCGTGAAAAAATTCAATTTCTAGATTTTGACGGAATTACATGTTTTGAGGTCCTAGAAGTCATTTTATGAAGTTTTTTCGATGATGACAGCGTGTATATGGGTGAGTGAGTATGTATCCAAAGTTTGTGGACATGCTACGGTCCAGAATCTTTGATGTATCAAATTGATATTTTACAAAAAAAACGGGCCTCATAGTGTAGATGTTAATGTTAAATTTGTAAAATATTTAATGACCCATAAGATATAAGAACAATAATATTCTTTCATGTAAAAAATCAGGACCAATGAAAATAAATTCGTGATGCTTACCATGGGATGGTAGATTTTTCTAACAAATGCTCTAGTGAATCTATATAGTTCACCAATCAACAAAACTTAATATTAGATGTAGGTTTTCTTGTGTTTATGAATCAAATTAACTTGAATTTTGAATATCGAAATATAAAAAATGACTATAATATAAATATGACTATGTGGTTATATATTACAGAACATATATAATTTGTAAGCTAATTCTTCGGTTACTCGATGACTCTGAAATTTTGTTGTTCATTTCTTCTCTGACGTTTATCGCACCAAATATGAATATTTCGAAGACTTAAACAGAAATGTTTGGTTTTAATATAAAAGGAGGTTAGATGAACTACGTCACATTTAACTGAACCATTCGCCATCCCATTTTACTGATGGTCTTGTAAGAGATTCATTGGCTATAGTAACAAAAGTCATGTTATCCAGAGATTATTTTGTAACAAAAAAATTTTTCTTTTGGTTTTACAAAAGTGTTATTACTGCTGTAGTAATATCATTTATATTATATGCATTAGTTATGTGATATAAAAGAATAAGGGTATATATTGGTAACCGTATAACCTCAAGGAATAAAAAGTAGTAAACATCTCACATTTAGAAATTCGTATGAAGAATTAATAATTTTCTGTTTATTTTAAAAAATATAATTGACTCTCTGAGGAATGAAATATCAAAGGAGTTAATATAATGAAATATTGATAGTTGAATCTAAAAGTGGGTTAGATACAATGCCATCCTAGATTATTTTACATGCGGCTTCCTAGAGAACGCATATGATCCCCTGGAATGAATGCATCGTGATTTCAATAAGAAGCTTCTACTCTGATATAATGACCTGTCATAAATTAATAATGTAAACATTCTGAATAATTTAATTTATCTCTCAATAGCTGAATGTAATCTCGAGAATTTCGCATATTTGCACTAACATATGTCAACAATCACGGAAGTTGAACTTACAAATAGATCAAGATGAAATCATAAAAGCTACCGAGAACAACCACGTCCAATACAGCTTTAAAAGCTTATTCCAACTGAATCTAAATTTATAATCTTTACTATAATATGTAAACCTTAAAAGAAGAATTTAGAAATATATGTAAAAGATGTATTAAAATTTCGTCCACTTAACTCTTATGAATGTGAACTCTGAATTCAACAATATAAAAAGAATGGAGTCTATGCTTCCAGAATAAAAAGAAATCTTTGATAAAATTGTAGCTGAATGGGAAACAATCGCCTAACGGATGTTAACAATTACTGTCCAGTCATACCCAAAACTATATCAGTGAGGGATATTTCTACATGAAGAGTTATTCATGGCCAAACTAATACCAATACCAAACAGAGTGATCTGGGTACCAATCTCTTCTTCTTCTTCCGCCGGATATCACCTGTCCCTTCTAAAACCTTTTCTGACGTCTCAGTCTGATCTGCTTTGCTTATCAAGCACAAGCTTTATTCAAACTATCCTAACTATGGCCGACTTAGGTTTACATGGCCGGTCAAACTGAGGTGAATGTCTAGATGCTTCTCGTTCTCCTATATCTTTTCTTTAATCTCTGACCTCTTCCCTTTCTTACCCCTTCTTTCCTATAGCCCAACTCCCTATTAACTGTAACTCTTTATTTTTCTATTCATCTTCCATATATAATTCCTGCAGATCTCCTTCATAAGTAAGAATCAGTTATATAGAGGCTACAAGCCTTATGTTTACAGCTTTTGTTCATGCTGGCCGTTGAAGCCCGCCTCCGCAAAGTCTATCTTGTGAAATTCACGAAAAACTGTCTCGTTTTTCTCATTCATGAGGAGACGGTTGGTTTCTTGTGACTTGGCGAAATGGCTTCACGTTTGAAAACATCTACCGATTCTGCTTTGTCATGGTATGACTGAAAGACTCAGTTACATGATTAAATCAAAACAGTTTACAACTTACTAGAATAATCTCTTACTTTCTAATCACACACATAAGGTTTAATGTCTACCAAATATGTTTATGTAGATAATTTATAGAAGAGCATAATGACATTGCAAAAGAAAACCAAAGAATCATGGTTCACTCCAGAAAGAAACATAAAGAGACACCATGCATATTTGATAGTTTTATATTAACGAAAATGATGAATAGGAATGAAAGGCAAACACCGTTTGAACAGTAGAACATAATTACGTCCAAACTAAAACTTTAAACAAATCATTGTATCCTTTTATTTTAGAAATCATGAATAAATAATTGAATTGAGTTGTTTCGCTTTAAAACAACTTTCCTAATTTTCAAAACTTTTAAAATTGGACAGAATAATTTGTAAAGAATATTGTAATTACAAATGCATTGAAAATTATTATTAAACTATTGTTTCATTTGATTAAGGAATATTTAATCAAAGTTTATTAATAAGTTTTGACAGTTAAACATACAAAAAATAATCAAAATTATCAGTGCTTGAACCTATTTTTTACAGGCAAAGATTTACAATATTTGGTCATTAGTATTAATATTAGTAATACATTAACTAAAAAAGATTTGGATCAACCGAAAAATGGTAATTAATCTGTTGTTTGGCTTCAACACTGTCAAACGTGCATCAAGTATGAATTTGCAAAGATTAGAAGAAGAGAGTTTTCTTGTCTATTATGCTTCAAAATAGATACCATGTGCCTTTAATGTAACAGCAGGTTTAACAACCTTAGTAAAACAAAATTTTGACAACCGTAAAATTTTTAAAACAAAATAAGTAAAGCTACATGGTTCTTGTATCAGACCCTACGCTATAGTCTGGTAAGAGCCATAAGGGTACACTGGGGGCTAAGCTATTAAGTATTTCTGCCTACAAGACTATACAGTGTTGTAGTTTAGTTCAAAGCCTTAAAAAGGGAGAAGATCAAAGACCATTGGAAAGAATTTAAAGACTGATAGCCATAAGGATGATAAAAGCCAACAGGACTGTCTTACACATTGCCGGAGTGCGTTATAGCAGGCATAGCACTATAGCGATAGCACCTATATGCATAGAAGGTGAAGAACTGAAAGTAATCGACTTAGTGTCTTCAGGAGGAGCAATGGAAGATACAGGCGAATAATATTCAGAAAAACCAGTCAGACCGAAACATATGCTTCATCCAGCAATAAGTTGTGATATCACAGAACATCACAATATTTCTTCTCCCAACAAACTTATAACGACGATAGTAAAACTAAACAAGAGATTGACTGTTCTTTTCAGGTGCATGAAAAAAATTGGGCTTTTTGTGATTTTGTAGAAATTTGATGCATGCAATATTGTGTGACTCACACACTTGAATCCAGTGATCACTGCATGACTCAACCTACAAAAAACGAACATAAATATTTATTTGTTCTTCCATATCTTCTTTTGCAAGTCTTTAATTGAAAATAATTTAACCATCTTAAACCATTATAAAAATTTATCTTCATTTCCTTCTATGACGTACTTTAAGTAGCATATACTAAACTATTTCATGTGTATTTATAAAATGACCATTTTTGTTTGACATTTTCAAGAAATAAAAAAGACAAAACACAAGTCTGCTAATATTAGTCTTGACCTGTATAATCATAAAAACCGCAAAAACGGTTAATAATAGACAGGCTAATGCTATATTTGATAAGATATTTTACCTTTTTCACAATACCACAATAATTCAGAGAATATTGTGTGGTCTAGCTATACTAATAACGACTTGTAAATCAGCTCGGAAATATTTGTTGGTCGATCGATGATTTACTCCATTTAAAATTATGAAGCAGCCAAGCAGTTTTTAAATTAATTGTTTTTCTCTTAAAGCTTTAACTTGGAAAAGTTGAGCTCACTATAGGAATACAGCCATAATCCATGAGAGATACTAATCTTTTGCTGAACACCTAATCTTTTATAGAGGAGCTTTTTATTATGCATGAATTTGTAAATCACTGATATTATACACCAAATTAATTTATCATCTCTTGCATTATTCAATTTCTTTCAAAATCATGACTTGAGTACTGAGAAGTTTATTTTGTTATCCTATAGTTTTAAATTAATATTATGTGCACTTTTGAATTATTATTTTTAAAAGATTATTTAACTTCTTTGGAATATACAATAACTTCAAGAGGAATTTTAACTTTGAGTAGATTTCATGATGATGAATGATTTAGTCATGTGTTATTACTAAGAGATGTGTATGAGATGAATTTTTTGTCTTTATATTCATCAAACAAATTTTACATTTTGCAGTGAATTGTTTTAAATTTTCAAGAAAAAGAATGGAACATAGTTTTAGTAACAGTTCTTTCCATGGAGATCTCCTTCATTTATAAGTACGTGTCTAGGGCGCAATAAAAAAAAGAGCTAAGAAAATTACTGCGCTCTAGACCGGCTATTAAGGGGAATTAATAAGGCTTAATGGTTTTTAATTTAAAGTGAAAATGATTTAGGGAGGCATGAGTCGCTTAGCGGTTTTGTTATTGCCTATTGTACTAATGATCGGAGATAGGAATCTTCGCTCTGGCTACAGATTTTTCATGTGGGAGGTGGAAAATCTTGAGCGCGCCATTCCTCTGCCAAGACGTAAAGCTGTCAGTCGCAAGTCTCCGATATCAATTACTCCATAAACGTCCTTACTTTAAAATGCTTTTATAATTTATGACTCTCAACGCAGAATAATTGCGATATTTGGCTTAACCATTTCCAAAATAAGCGCGAAATAACAAATAAATCACACTTTTCATTCCTTGTAGAGGACTAGGAATATTTAAAAAAAGTGTAGCTTCTGCAAAAAGGAAACAAAACTTCTTTGAAACTCAGAATGAATATTTTGAAAATAAGAATTTCATTGACAGGTGTTTAAGTTATTATATGGTTCATGCCAACGCTCGATAAGATATCCAAAAAATATACCTATCATTAAGAAAATAATTTGTTAGGTATTGAACTTTTAAATCACATAAAGGTGAAGAAAATGCTTAATATCTTTAACAAATATGGCGTGCTAAATCGTAAATATTTGTTGATACCTCATAAATTAGTGAACCACCATGCCTATGTAAAGGTAAAATATTCTCAAATTTTTCAATAAATTATAGGTTTTAGATGAATATAAAAATGTTTTTGTTACTTTAATAACCTGCTTAAGTCTTTAGTTGTGCAATCCGTAATTGTGTGGTATTTACTCATTCTGAGGTAAAATGGATAAACCAACAAAAGTCTCCACACAAATGAAGTTTTATTCAACGCGTTTCGAACACTTTGTGTTCATCATCAGGAAAACTTCAGTTCATCCTTTGTCTTCCTGATGATGAACACAAAGTGTTCGAAACGCGTTGAATAAAACTTCATTTGTGTGGAGACTTTTGTTGGTTTATCCATTTTACCTCAGAATGACTGCTTAAGTCTGCAAGACCCTTCATGTAAAGGATTAATTACTGTCTTAATATTGTTAAGGCACAACTGAAGTATAACTTTTCTTGAAAGTAGGTTCTTTAAAAAGTGTTAAATTCTAAACTAGTCATAAAATATTTAAATGCAGCAAAAATTAAGCAGTCATTTTTATTATTAGTTAATTCCTTGATTGGAAAGCTAAGTAAATTATATAAAATAGGTACACCTTATGAAAAGCTCTTCGGTAAATTACGAAAAGCAATTAAAAATTTATTTAAAAATTAAGACTGCAAAAACATAGATAAAGAGAATAAAAAAAAATATAATTCGATTTTTACTGTCAAAGATGGACAAGAACAAAAAGAGATTTGGTGAGGAAACAATTTGAGAAGTAAGATGAATCGAATCACTAATTGATTGAATAGTAATTAAACGTTGTATATGAAGTGTTCTCTAAAAACAAGACTGTTTGGAACACCTAGTCTTTTTTTCCATATTACATCAACTGTTGTTATGGGTCAGATGGAATGACCATCAACCTCAACAATATTTTATGCGTTTCAAATGAGTTGTAACCACAAAACATTTCATATGAATATCTGTACTATTATTACTCCAGTAATACAAATTGGAGTTACTTTCCAATGCATACAGCTGATAGTAAAACTTTGGAGTAAGTTGATATCTTCTAAAATAAATTAAATACTTTTATTTAAGGTAGATTGCAAAGTCAAATGTCGAGATTATGAGAAATACAGCGGACCATGAATAAGAAAATAGTGAGTTTTTCTCATTGCAGAAGTCTGATACAGGCAGCAGACATTATAAATTGATATTTTACAATATCTAATGCATTCCTTATAAATCTATGAATAACTTTCCATAGTCAAGAATGTTTAAAATTTGTTCATATATCATTAACTAGTTTTAATAAAAATAAAAAAAAAATATTACTGGAGGAATTAAATTTCTGTGTTAGGTAAGTAAGCCTCTTCTTCTCCTTAATCATTAAGGAGAAACAAAGAATATTAGACCTTTATTCTAAGTAAACAAAGAGTAACCCAATACTTGGAAAACAAGTCCAACTAAGCCCAACTTAGTTACACAACCAGACTTAGACAGATAATTAATACCAGCACAAATCATTAATTTTCCTTCAAGCTACATTGTCAGATAATACTTTCAGTTAGTCACTCATAATTATAAAAGAATGGTAAGGGTACGAATCCAGGTTATCAACAGAGAGCGGGAGGTGAAATGCGTGGAGCCAGCACCGGCAGGATGTTACGTAGTATTAAAGATTCCTACTGTAATCAACTTCAATATAAAATGAAGCACTCTAATGAGTAGCCCACCTGAATGTGTGCTCACAACTGAATGTTTGCTAACTAACAAACGAGCTACATTTGCCTAGAACATCGCTAAAGGTGAAATACTATCATTCCGTGTTACAAGTAATTGTTAATTATATTTAACCCTTTTTAGGAAAAGCGAGAGAACTGTTTTTGAATGAATGGTAAGTATTTGATTGTTCTCAATATAACTGAAACCTGTAGATTCCGACTGCTCTGATGCGTGTGATAGTGCTCTCGGCGCCCTACTCAAGGACCTAGGTCTTTCACCAATATCACTTGAACCACGTGTTTGAATCCCTATTCCTCGCTGAACTCCAAAAAATACCCAACAAATACCGTCTTACTTGTTATTTCTTTTTACTAAATTTGAATTATTCTCATGATTTAAACATAACCATTGATTTAATATTGTTAAATATATAACGATAAGAGTTAAATAGGAAGGACCTAGAGTTTACTTACCATCTCCTTAAAAAATAACCGTCTACTCAAACAGTTTATAGCAGTTTTGTAATAACTTTCACTTCTATTCTAGCTTGATGAAAGTAGTTGTATGTTATAATTATCTAACCAGAAAATAATCAATCAATCTATTACTTATACTAATTTTTAATTAAATTATTCATAATAGATATTTAATTCATTCTGAGGTAAAATGGATAAACAAACAAAATTCTCCACACAAATGAAGTTTTATTCAACAACAACAACGCTTTTCGAACTCTTTGTGTTCATCATCAGGAAGGCACCAAGGATGTGGTGCTGAAGGGTTGGTGTCTTCCTCATAATGAACACAAAGTGTTCAAAACGCGTTGTTGTTGTTGAATAAAACTTCATTTGTATGGATACTTTTGTTTATTTATCCATTTTACCTCAGAATTAGTAAATACCACACAATTACGAATTGCACAACTAATAACATATTTAATTTTATTTATTAAGTTGGGACATTTTTTCTCGCAGGTTTACTCTGTCTTATGCTGTTATCTTTTAATCCCTTTCTTTCATCATACCTCCATCTACTTATACACTTCTTACCTTATTTACTATTCTGCTAAATAATAATATTCTTTTATTCATCATCTGGTATTTTAATTTTTTCTATTATAAAATTATATCTTCACATACTAATAATTATTAATATTAAGAAAATGATTATATATATTTTAATAATTTAAGCCTATTTCATTCTTTATATCTCTTTCTTCAATAAATCTCAGGCAACACAAACTCACGGACACAGGTGCGCGACTTTCTCTCTATATTTCTATCTATTTATCTATCTCTCTCTCTTTCTCTTCTTTCTATCTGTTATTTTGCTCCTTTCTTCTCCATCTCCGTTCTCTCTCTCTTCAATATTAATATGGAAGATAATCACCACCCATTTTAATATAGTAATAGCATAGAAATAATAACCAAGTCTCAAATCATTAACTGAGAATACACAGAATCCTAGATCAAGTAATCATATTCTTTTTTCATTCATTTAGTCTCAATGTAACGACTTCAACGAAGAAATGAATTTATATAATAATAATACTAAAATATATTATCATGTCAACCACTGTATAAGTAAAATAATTTTTTTTAAGTAAACTTCTATAATTAAATTAGTTATAACCACAACTTAGTAAATTAATAAAAAAGAAAATATTTTGAAATATTGATGACCACACTATTACTATCATTAAAAAATATTATTTAAAACAATAATAATTTCATTTTTTCTTTTTAAAATTTTTTTTAAATAACAACAAATATATTAAAAAATTGAGCATTATGATATATGTTTATATCTCTTAGTTTGATTAGATCGACGTTTCTACTTTTTTATAATTATTCATCTCATACTTTATCAATCATTGTGATTCATTCGTCTGTCTTGCTTACTTGTGAGATTGGTTTAACTTGTGCTATCATCAACTCTTTATTTTGATTCACTTCTACCTTTAACCATACTACGATATACCAATCACCACCCATATGCAATATCATAAGTACGGCATCGGCATATGCAAATAATTAGATGACTACTTAATGATTACTTTCAATGAATATGATGATAGATTGACTTTTAAATCAGCATTCTTTTTAGTTAACACATTTTGCATCTTTTTGCTAAAATAAACCTTTGTGGATTCAACATAATGTTAAAAAAGATTTAAAATGCTTATTATGGTTTATTTATGAAGTATAATTATCTATTTATTAATGGTACATGTTTCATACAGAATATTTCACGATATACCTATTTACTTCGAAATATGGTAAACTAATTAAAATATTGTTCCTTAATTTATTCCTTACAATTACTACAATTTAAGATGAATGAAGAAATAATAATTCCATTGAGTTGTTAAAATGAATTGTGAAAGTTATACTTCTTATAATTTAGTGGCATTAAGAAAACAGAATATTTTTGATATATGTCATATTAAAGATGTACATGTTCATACTTCATAAATAATCCAGTATTAATCATTGTACATTGTATATATGAAACATATTACAACATAGACTCCCTAAAAACGAGATTATGTTAATTAAACATTCATTAAGATTGTACATTAAGAAAGTGTAAGTTACTTAAGTATTGATGAGAAGTAAATTTTATATTGCGATTGTAATTTAAAAAAGAAAGATAATTTATTTTTGTAGTGGGTATTGATACAATTAATAGTGTATTTACTAAATTTGTATTTATAAATTATTTACTTATTAATTTATCATTTACTTATTTATATTTGTATCATTGTTTACAAATGACCACTCCAAACTTTTTTTTTAACAGCATTAAATATTGATTATATTTTCATCACAACCAGTAAAATGCTTGTAGGCATTCATTAGAATGAATTAATTGAAATATGAAGTGTTGTGTTGCTCCTACAAATGTAATCTTCTGCACTACAACTTATTTTAAAGGTTTAAAAATCCTTCTATTGGGAGACTTTGAATAATGAAATGCAAATGTTTTTCCAAAATCTATAATTATTCAGTATACTCTCTTTATAATTTGAATAATGAAGTCTCCAACATTATACTTATCAATTAATTAAATCGATTATCAATGAGTTCGATAATATATTTACTCACAGTACTGTTGAGTGCATACTACTTCAGTTATTTTTATGTTGTGCACAAATTATACTTTGTACAATATTTCTGTTTACAGTCTTTCATTTAGTGAGATTATTTCTATAGTATATTCTTTTATATTACGTAATCAAAAGTTAGTTGTCTAAATGTGCATATTTAGGAATTATATTAATGATTATGGGAAGGATAGCATACACACTTAGTCCATAGAAGGCAGTCAAATGTAATATTCACATTTCTTTTATTTTAAGATATTTACAAATTTAATATGTTTCATAGAATTTATTCCTGGAAGTTGTTTAAAAAAAATGTTTTATTTCAAATTATAACTATTATTCTCAATTTCTTATTAATGTAAACCATATAGCAATAATCATAAAATTTACCACTAAACAGTATAAAAAGAAAAATTTTAAACAAAATAACTATCAAGAAAATTTTATTTTTATGAAACATTTAACAAATTTGTTTGATTTTATGATGAAGTAAAAAGAAGTCATAATGGGGTTGGCCACTCTGTTCTAGGACTGTGTAAGTGAACTCTTGGACTCCCTAAAGTTCTTTGCATGCTCGAGCCAGTCTGCAACTTCCCTTCATCAAAGAATCATGGCGGAAAATGCACTGTGGCTTATGCCAAGGTAAATTCAACAATTTTTCTTTGTCCACACATAATGTCACTTGATACTTTCTGTTAACACTAGTCTTTTAACTATAATTTAACTATTGTCAAAATATATGTAAATTATGTGGAATAAATTAAAATTTAAATGGCAGTTAATTTTCTGCTTTTCTTGTATTAAAAAAAATACTTCTTTTTGATTCACCGATGTAAAACAAACGTAAAAAACGTGCTATTATCATAAATGGCGATATAAAAAATACATTTTTGTTTATATTGAACTGAACCAGTGCACTATTACTTTTCGTTAAAGAAACATGGCCGACAATGCACCTAGGTACCATAATGGGAAAATAATATTAACAATTTTTGTTTGTTCGAAGATAATATCACTTCATTTTTATGCCAACACTATTCTTTTAATTATAATTTAACTATGTTTCAACACATATATGTTGAATTTATTGCAATAAATTAAAATTTAAATGGTAGTTAATTTTCTGCTTTACTTGTATTAAAATAATTGCTTCTTTTTTATTCATCAATATGAAACACACATAGAATATGCTCTTCGTCAAAAAAACATGGCCGACAATGCACCGAGTTAATATACTGCGACGGTAATATTAACATTTTTTTTGCATCAACAACTTATTAGGGTATAATAGGTTTGTTTGCAAATAAAGAAAGAATTACTTTATGTTGACATATACCAGAATTATTTGATTATGACTAGTCACAACCATGACTGACAAAGATTCGACCCTATTTTATATTACCATTGAGGTAATGTTAACATGTATGTATTGTTACAGGTACAGACGAAAGGATACCTGTACACAGGTTAGTGGGCATGTTATGTGTTTATGCATGTAATCATTTCAGGTTTATGTGTTCAGTTTATTACAGTACCCAGCAAAGCGTAAAGTTGAGTGTAGGCTACTCCAGATTTTTTATTTCTGTTCCAGTTCTAATAGATTTGATTTGTTTGTCTACATTGGATTATTTTTTTTTTATTTCCAGGAAAAAGAGAAATACTGATATAACTCGCTGCTATATTTTGACGATCGCTGTCATCACAAATCAAAGAGTCACCTCCTGATGACGATGATCATCGAATTTTAGAACTGAGTTGTAGTTATTATCTTATATCCTATTGGCAGTTTCAATTATTATATTTACATAGAGTAGAATGAAATTTTTTTATTGAGGGATGAGTTCGAATCCAGAGAAGTGATAATAAATCCTTCAATTTCAGATATTTACTGAAATCTACTTTCAGTTTTCAGATGTTTATCATTATTTAAGCTGATTTGTCATTGCATAATAGAAGATAGATTACATATGAATATATATTTACTTGTATGTTACATAAATATATTACATAGTTCGTAGAATGGTAATTGCAATGTGATACATGCATTATGTGCGTCACAGTTATGAGTGAGTTGCTCAGATATGAATGAAGTGTGGAAAGTGGATTCTACAGAGGACTGAGACATGCAGGAAGTGTTAATGGCGACTGATTTGAAAGCGGCACTGACCTTCGTCTGAGAGGTGGAGGGACGGAGTGGCGGCTGGGGCGGGTGTTCGGCCAGGAGCAGCTAGTCGGGGCCCTCCAGAGGAATTGCTGCGGCCTAGATTAGGGGAAGGACTGAACATGTCTGTGTAAAGGGAGTCGTCTGGAGCGTCGTAGTTGTCAAAGTCGGGTGGCTCGGGCTCCTCGATCAACTCGTCCTTTTCCGGTCGTTCTTCGTATTGTTCTCTCAACACCTTCCTTGGAACTGAAAAATTAAATACTTTATTTATACATGCATGATATGATATTATTATTTTGATATTATACCATCTATTTTCTGGTAGTATAAAGTTGTCTTTACGTATTTCAAACATACAAATTCATCATTGCTAAAATTACAAAAAAATGATATTTCTTAGATAAATATAAAGTAATTAAACATAGATCAAAACCAATATCATCCATTCAAATCTTTCCTTAAAGAAGAAAATATGGAATTATTTACTAGGTTCTCACTTACTAAGATAAAATCTAAATATTTTTGCTGTTTAGCATTCCATTGCGTGTTTATAAACGACATGAGTTATTTGAAATTATATTAATATAAGAAAGGATTGCTTAAACATTAATTAAAGGTGTTTTCTATCATGAACTAGGTTTAAAACAGTGAAAGTTATATAACCATTAGAGGTTTTTATGTTTAAAGCAAGTTAAACTTAATTTATTTATGAATAAAATCATCATTCATTTCTATTTCATGCAACATGGCAGAAATGCCCAAGACAGCGTACAAAAAATCTATACCTAACGAATTGATGTTGAACAAATATTTTTTGATAGAAACAACCTTCACAATCTAAACTTCATGCCCAGATTACAACAAAAAGGAGTGAAGGACTTAAGAATAAACTTGTTTCCAGTCTAGATTCCTACAGTAAAAGGATACAGTAAAATTAACTTTTAGGCTAAATTGGATTGCAGCTTTTGTCTTATAATTTTTATTCTTTACTGAACTTATTTTATAGTTAACAACTTTTTACAGCTATATTATATGAAGTAAATCGATTCCCATTCATGTTTCCCATGTTTCGCTGTATTAATTGTTTCAATTGCAATTACAGAAATTAAATTTTAAAAATTTGGATGTTTGAAAGATATATTGCAAAGATTAGCACTAGGTATATCATTAAAAATAAAAAGATAAATATTTGTTGAAATTAACTCCAAATTTTATCAGAATAGTTGTGATTATTTGTAATATATCTGTCTTCTGTTAATGACTGCTGTATGTTAACATCTACGAATAAGGTAATGATACATTTTTTGAATGAACAGGCATGTTTATTACCACTGAATTGAGAAGGTTTTAGAATAGTGCACAATATGCTTGAAAAGTCAAATATTAACTGGAGAATGATAAATTTATCGGATATAAAAATGTAGTAAATGCTTGAAATTGCAACAAGCTGAGATTTATTCGGTTAAAATAGGTCTTGCAAAGATCTATTAGGTATAAGTTTGAGTGTTATTTCTTTAACACCGAAGTTACTTTCTGGTGGAAATAAAAACAACTCTAATAAATCACTAGGCAACAAGGAGCACAGGTGTTCAGCGTATGCACCTAGCACTAAACGAGAGACGACTTGCTAAAGCAGGACCCTACTTACTGCCCAATAAGCTTTGTAATATGATCCATATATTGCCAATATTGACAATACTTATTTCTAAACTAGTTTCTTTTGTCAATTTCTTCATAATAGCACTACTTCAACAAGACATTTATTACATTCCACTTGATTCAGCTGTTGACCAGTCATCTTCAGCAAGTATATGTCTGATTATATTTTTGCCAGACATACACATAAGTAATGTATGTGTATTAAAGAAGATTTTGTCCTTAATCTTCAAATTTTAACTTTCTGGTTTAGTAGCTATTTGGAAATGTCCTCATTCCTCATGCAGAATTGAAAAATGTTACAATTTTTTTTTAAATTTGCTTTAATATTAATATGTAGTCTGTTATTGCGCGTAAAGAGAGTTCCTGTATTTTTCTTGAATATGGTGATCATTTTATCATATCAACTCTTGTGCCTGGCCTCTTTCAGGTAAATTTGGTACTTGTTCCATGTGATTTTCAGATGCACAGTTAAATGATCTTGCCACTTGTAGCTGTATACTTGAGGACAAATAAAAATATGTCAGAATGTCCGTAATTACATCTGTACCTATACCCTCAGAATATTTGTCGAGGTGAAAACTCTTGTTCTGGTTATTAATTTTAATAAATATATTCAGACCGTTGGCTTTTTGTTTTATAGTAGGAATTATAGTTTAAGTCTGGTCCACTCAATTTTGCATCGCCTTACAAAATTTCTTCATCCAGTTTGTATTAATAATGACTCATGTCTGTAAAAACGTAACCACTGTTTTTTTTTAATTAACTTTTTTCTTTCGTCTTCAAAGTAGGTATAATCTCTATATATATAAAAATAAATGTATGTCTGTTTGTTTGTACTCGATAGATTCAAAAACCATACATCCAATCGCCGTGAAAATTTAGGAAATTATTAGGTATATCCCCGGGAAGGTTTATGTAAAGTTTTTTAAAAATCAGAGTTGTGGTAATAACTTCAGGTAATAACCCAAAAATATTATAATAGATAAGGTTTGCTGTATAACCTGTTTGTTTGCATTTTGACTTTAATTGGTAATGGCAGCCGCAGGTAGGTTATTCTTTATGAATAAGCAACTTATAATATTTCCACATTTTTGTTCAATTGGAAATAACCAGGTACCAGAAATGTTATTATTGTTTTCAGATTGATATTAAAGACAATTATTGTAACTTTATATGGGTTTCTTATTAACTTTAAAAAAGCGTTAGTTATTATCAATAGTTTACCATTAACTTTTCATATCTAATTGGTTTAACTTGCTTTAAGCATAAAAGAAAGTTATGCGTTAAATAATAACTTATTAACTTTAAGTATGCATGATAGTATAAGTGATAGTATAGTATGCTTGACGAATAATAATATAGTATTTGACCCATAATTCAAATCTTTTGGCTAAAGTATTGTTAAATTTTTAATGGATTTAAGGCTTGCTTATTTACTTCTGATTGATTAATTCGTTTGTTTAAAATATGTAATTATTACTAAATTATTAGTAATTAGTATCCTTCTCTACTCCATATAAGCAAAAAGGAAAGTTATTATATATTTAGCTAGAAGATGTTTATGATCAGATCTATGTCTACATCAGTAAAACTTATAAGGTAATATATACGGCATAAAAAAGTAATTAAGAAATATTCAAATCAAAATGTTTCATTTGTAAGGTGAAAGATAATGCCAAAATTTTAAAACTCTAGAGTTAGCAGTTTAGGAGAAAAAAAAGTTTTTTAAAAACAGGTTTTTGGCAAAAAAGTGACTTTCCCGTCATGCATGATTCTTCCCAAACAATAGGGATCATCTACACTATGAGGCCCATTTTTTTGTAAAACATCGACTTGATCTATCAAAGATTCTGGACCGTAGAGTGGTAACAAGCAATGCAACACACTCACCCGCACACACACAGGCATCATCGAAGAAACTTCATAAAATGACTTTTGGGACCTCAAAACATGTAATTCCGTCAAAATTGCGAGATCGAATTTTTTCACGATCACTATACTTTACTTGTAGTAAAGTAAAAATATATTGACAGAATAATTTTTATATCGACAAGTAATAAACAGGTAAGATAAAATTCACCATCAATATTCTAATAGTATAATATATCATGGACTCAATTATAGGATGTTTATGATTTATCTTTTGCAGATATTTTAGGCAAGATGTTTCTTAAGTAAAATATACTTAGTAATTTGTACAAAGTATCAATGTACATGACATGTATGTTAAAAATGCTAAAGGTAACACGACATTCACTAACAGTTGGTGGTACGAAGTTCGCAGGGTCAGCTAGTTATTTATATTTGATGGATTCATCGCTTTAAAAAGGTGTCATTGACAAATGCATTTTTTTTGTTTTTAGACTCAAGTGGCCCAGCAACCTGAAGAAAAAGTTTTTACCAACTAGCAAAGAAAGATACTCATTGGGTATTAAGGTAAATAATGTAAAACTAACTTATTAATGATAGTATGAACTTTAATCTAAAGAAATATTTGCTGTGAAAAGAGAACTTACCAATATATTGAATTAATCACTCAAAACTATAGTCTACTTAATTATAACGATTTGTCATATATAAAACTGTTTTTACCTGAAGAAAGTCTGGAGTAGATTACACTAAACTTTAGTTGGCAATCGCTTAAGTTTGGTTTTATTTCATTCTGCCTATCGTATATTACTTTTAATATCGAACTCCCCGATAATCAATAATGCTATGTTTTCCTTTGATGTAGCTATATCTATTTATCATTGAAACTTGAAATCATTTATCTAAAACATTCTAAATGTGTTTCTATTATTGTTTTTATTATGTGGTCTGACTCTCATCGAATTTGTGCGCACCACCGTATTGGTACCATTGCTTCTCTCCTATTGTTCTTGTCTTTGTAGGCTTCCCAAATTCAATTTAAAATTATGAATTCTTCAATGGACTTTAAAAGTGTTCTCAGATACGTATTTTTCAAGTTTTTGGGTTTTAGGTATGATTACAACAAATGTTTAACCTCTTAAACGTGAATTCACATCGAATGTGTTCAAAGGTTTTTACCTCACTCAGACAGTCTTTATTTATTATTTGACCAATAACTGCAACTTGTATTAGTGATAGTTAGGAGATATCTACTTTAACATATCTTACATATTTAAATCTTACTTTTGAAGATTTAATACTTTCTTTACAACTTTAAATTTAGTTTGAATAAACATTTTAGGCTTAATTAGACCTGGTTGTTCTAACTTTTTATCTGCGTTCTTCTTCATCCATTCTGAAATTGAATCCTTGAGAAAGTTAACGGGTGTTGTGCAAAGTACTCCAGAAGGTTCGTTTGGCTCAAAACATTTCCAACCTGTCCACTATCTTATTCCTTTGTATTCGTTTATTCAACATTTATATTACAATCATGTTTCACAATACAATACAATAAAACATCTTTATGTTTACGTAATTTCAACATAAAAATATTCAAAGAATGTTTTTAAAAGGTGCTACTTTTTGAGATTATTTTGTTACATTAACAAAACGGTTCGATCTGGTATCGTACCCACAAGCTTTTAAAATCAATCATTAGTAAGAAATTCTACATTTTATATTGCAAAATTGACCTTTATGGTTATTAAAAATCATGTAATATTTCATCAATTAATGCTGCTTTTCAAAGATATAATTAGATTTACTTCAAAAAAAAAACATTTTTTTTTATATCATATTTAGCTAAAGAAGTGACTTTTACTACTCAAAAATAAAATGTGACATTTACTTTAGAAGGACTATTTTCCTTGATGACTTCATTTGCTGTAAATATGTCAAACGTCATTCACTAAAATTTATTGTATTTTTATACTAAAATATTCTATTATAAAATATAACAACAAATGTACAAAATAATTTAGGGGATTAGATGTAATGGAAGTTGGTAAGCTGCCCAGGTATTTGAATGTCATTTATCAGTAAGAAGAAACCATAACCGAATTGAATAACAAGAAATAAAAGGAAGCAGCTGCAAACTGTAAGCTGTATGTTCTATATTAAGTTCGAAGGAAAACACTGCTAAATGGAGTATTGCTACTAAAGACAACATTTGGTTTTCACAAATGTATTTGCTAGATTCAGCACATCATCACAACGTTCACAAACTAGAAGTTCTAACCTAAAGCTACCTTTAAACAATCCATTTTAAAAACATTATTTATGGTTGGTTTATGACATACTAAACTCATTTAAATAATTATCATTTGAAATGTATAACTGATAAAAGTATTTTTTTATGAATATCATAACAAGGTATTCTCAATTAAATGACCTTTAATCTCAATGATCTAATATACAATTTACAATGATTGCATCAAGAATATCTAATTTGGCGATTTGTCTAATGGTTGTGTTAATTTACTAAGTAAAGACCTGTTCACAAGGTGTCTTATGTAAGAGATTAAAGGATTACAGCGAATGGAAGTTCATTTGGGAATTCAGGCGGAGTACATGAATTCAAGAGGCCGAGATAATACTGAAAACTTGATCTCATCCTTACTTCCCATATAGTTAATTCCCATTCAATTAAGTTTCTTTATTGTGTTTTGCAGTTAATTTTTTTGTTCAAATTTGTTTTTACACATGATAAATTTTGCTGAACTTTTCAAGTGTAAAAATTACAGAAATAAGTGGTGTGCATGTTTTGTTTCTTTGACGTTGCTCTTTTCATAACATTAATATGTGTGTTTCTTTATTTTTGTTGAACAAAATCTAAATCTAACAATAACGTAAAAAACTAGTGTATTTGAAATTCACAAAATTTAATATGGGGAATTCAATATTCATCATCTGGCTGGTCAAGCATTTGACGCCATGCTATCCAGTACATCCGTGCTCTCTCCTCTCTTGTGTTCTTTTTCGTCTAGACCTGGACCTGCAGTGCTGAGAACATGGAAGATGGCCCACTGCTCCTTACTCTTCAGCGCAGAGAATCCATATTAGTGAATCTACAACGCCTATTCAGTGCAGATGCTTTTACTAGTAGTTGTGCCTTGTTGCCATTCTGAAGGAGTCACAATTTCTTCACGAGACATCATTACGGGGGTTTACATCTTTTTTCCAACTCCATTGCTCTTCTGGACTCCACAACGATTTTTTTAATACTTAATGCGATTGTAAAGGATATGTTGTTGTAGGTAATGGGTGACTCTGGGTTGATAAGTGTCTCATCTTGTTTGTTCTCGTAGATTCGCATAGCCAAGGTGGCTTCACCATTGCTTTTCATTCTTCCTACAGGAAAGGAGCCACCACAATGAACTGAAGAGATACCTGACTGGTTTTTACCTTTAGTGGTTGATCCGTCATTGTATATGTGAAGCCATTCTGGCGTCAGGACGGTGTAACAATCACATCAAGTTCTGAAGCTCTAAGAGTTGTGGAGCTTTAGCCTTATTGAACCTTATTAAAGTGTTATATAATATATGTACATATATGGTACCGTGGATAGATACATTCACATCTCCATTCCTGTGTTCCCTTTTCTTTTTCGTTACCCCTGGATTATAGTTGAAATCGGGACTGAGTCTCCGAGTAGAAATTAGGTTTTCAACAGTATTGTCACTCTCCTGGCTTTTTGTTGTTAAAATTAAAAGAGTTGTTATAAAAAGCAAATGGAATGAAACAGTAGCAAAGTCAAAAGCTAAAAGTGGAAGTTACTTACGCAAATAACACAAAAAAGTAGCAGTACCGGACATCGTAGCCTAAGATCTTATCATTCATATCTGAATAATTAACAAACTGTATGAATTTAGTCTTCTTTTTTAGATTAATTTCAGTGTATATTGGCTAGGTTGCTGACACCTCTACTCCACTTGTTTAAATAAAAATAATTTACTGAAAATGTTCTTTAAAAACAATATATATGTCACCTTGAATAATATGGTTTATTGAATAAATTATAGAAGGGATAAAAACAATCTGTGTGAAATAATTGCACAGAAAGAAGAATCCTTTAAATGTGTATTTAATTACTAATTGGTTTTACCACATATTACCATTTTATACAAATTGAAAAACAAAATGGTAGAATGGATATCGGGAAATGTAATATAAAGTAATTTTGAAAAGCTCTTGTTTTTGTTGGTTAATTGGCTCTTTCAATGAAAAATCATTAAAGCGTCTGAACAATCATGAATGTATACAAACTTTCACCAGGATTTCCCTTATTTATAAGCTTATATTTTATAGTTATAAATCTAAAAATAAATATAACTTTAAAATTCTTAATCTTTTTTATAAATATATAAGTACTAAAATATTTTCAAATTAGGCGATTGGCACCAAAATTTACTTACAATCATAAAGGTAATACAAATAATTCTTAAGTGAAATCACACTTGTTTGTTTCGTTTGAACTCATAAAATTAGTTTACATTGTGTCTACAAGAATTTGTTGTGCACAACGATTTAAACAGAATCGTTTAGAGTATGAGTTACCAAACTTTAGAAATCGATGACCAAAGTTCCTAGTTATTATACAAAAGCGTGGGCCTGCGGTGTGAAATTGTAAACTACATATTTGTAAACTAAATTGTAGTTCCATATTTATTTCCATCATTAAGTCATTACCTTTATATATATATAATATTATATATACTATGGTTACTTGCCGTTGAGTCTACAACGTGCTTGGTCTCCCTTTCTCTTTTCTCCTGAAGAGGGATTGCCAGAAATTTCAGTTAAAAATATAATAACTCGTAAACTAAAATAATATCGTAAAAAATATCGTAACTCGTATTGTAAAATATAATGTTATAATGTTACTTGTTTTTACAATGTAACAAGCACACTGGTTCAGAGAAGGTTGAAATACCCAACCTCCCTTATCTCTCGTGAAGACGATTCAAACCGAAAATTAGGGACTGTAGGTGTGTGCTTTTAATTTGTCTATGTTTCTTTATGTACATTGGACTATATTTGTCCGTTTCGGAAAGTATTTCCATCGAAATATTATAATGTGAACATATATGGTACGGTCAATGGAGAATTGACATTTCTACTCCTGTGTTCCTTTTTCTTTTACACGACGGGTGGGTCGTGAGTGAGTATGTATCCAAAGATAATAGCCACGCTACGGTCCAGAATCTTTGACCCATCAAATTAATATTTTACACAAAAATGGGCCTCATAGTGTAGGTGATCCCAATTGTTTGAGAGCAATTATGCATGATGGGAAAGTCACTTTTTTGGCCAAAAACCTGTTTTTAGACATTTTTTTCTCCTAAACTACTTCTAGTCTTGAAATTTTACCATTATCTTAAAGGCTACAAAATCAATAAACGAAAAATATACTCAAATTTTTACAAACAACAGTAAATATTTGTTTTTCATTAAGTTGTACAAATTTTGACCTCTAATTTAATCTGAAAGCTTGTGAGAGCGATACAAGGTCTACCGTTTAACGCAGTGTTTCCCAAAGTGGGCGGTGCTTTGATATCGGGGGGCGGTAATGTAAAAAGGAGCGGGGATTCTATTTCCATAAATTGAAAATGTTCATGCAATATAATTTATAAATTTAAGTGAAAACACGACATGTAAACTTCTAGGAAACGGTTTCTTAAAATTATTTGTTTTGATAATTCATTTTTATGTTAAAAGTATATTCTCACCTAAGTTTCTTTTATTGTATATTAATTCTTTTGCATAAATATGCTACGAAACAATACATCTATTGGATTCTACATAATTATTCGAGTAGTAATTAAATAATTTAATTATTAAAATGTTACCCATTTGGTTATTCAATCTAGGAATCTGATTATTATTCAAGAGTGTTGAGTTATCGGTTTATGGACTCAAGGGGGCGGTCACTCGAAAAAGTTTCGGAAACATTGGTTTCACGGATCAAAATGAAACTATATCTAAAAATAGAACATTCTGTGAAGGATGATTTGAGATAATTTTTTTCAAAACTACATTTACCAATACGACGTTACAGTACATTTTCTATTTTCAGAAAATGTTTTTTGACGCTAAACGACTCATTAAAAAATCATGAAAATATGCAGAAGAACTGAACAAATAAATAACAACTCAAAAAAAAATAACGTAATTTCAACTACGGTTAACAGCAATAACGCTATAAAAACTGATTGTTTATCCTAGATTAACAGATCACTTGCTATACTTGTCTAATTTATTGATATTTATTTACATTGTTTCATTGACTTAGACCTTTTTTGATTGAATGGAATGAAATAAAATTGATGTTTATAATGGAAAAATTTAAATACTTTTTTGACTTATATGAGATAAGAGGAATACAATTTTTTTCATGTAAATAATCACTGCCAATGAACATAAATTTCTGTTGCTTTCCATGGTATAATGGATTTTTCTTACAAAATGCTATATCCATCTGTATATTACACTCTTGAACTAAACTTAATATGTTGTAACATATTTTGTGTTTATGAATCATAGTATATTTCGGTAACATTGAAGTGTGAGAAATGAACTCTTTTCTAAAGAAAGGAGTGATGTTTGATAACAAATATCCAGTTTTTTCACGATTCTATTCTAATAGTTTCTATTACTTTCAAAAATTTCAAGCTTCCAGTTTTAAAATTTTAAAATATACTGAATAGCTGTCTAAAAATAATAAAAGAAATTATCCCACATCTTTAATTAAAAATGATCAAAAATCTCTATTTTTTCTGACATTGAGATAAAAGGGGAATATTTTCAAAGTTTCAATGGGTAGCTTTGACTTAAATTTTTAATGTAGAAGGAGGTTAGATAAAATATGTAACAGCTCCATTGGCTATTGGAATAAAAGCCATGTTCTCCTGTAAGAGATTATTTTTAACTCTCCTGTAAGAGTGTACACGAAATCTACATTTACGATTGTCAAAAATGTTATTACTGCTGTAGCTATACTAATGCTCATGAAGAAACATCTCGATGTGATCAAGTGGTTATTTACATAAACATAACGAAACTGATTAGAAGGATATTAGGAGTTGTGCACTTAGTATACGATTTTCAGCCATGCAGGGATCTAGTTAGAACTTCATTCAGTGCTACTAGCTGTTATCTAGCCAGTCACGAGGACTACCTGACACCTTGATACGCTAAACATCCAATAATACTACTCTCGGCTATGTTTTTGGGGTAATTATTTATGTTAAAAGGACCCATTCGTTAAAACTGACCAGTTACTGCGGATTGGAAAAAATGGAAAAATATCTACTGGTTTGAGAAAGAAAATTTAACTCTTATGTTAATTAACCTAGATTAATTGAGAACTTATTAGTTAACTAAAAATGGGTCTTCCTTTGAACATTTCTTTTGATATCAGAAGAATCAGTCCATTAAAGACTGATTAAATTACATTAAATTTATATAAGACTAACACTACTTTAAAACTCATGAAGAAAATAGAAGTTATGCATTAAATTAATAATACAATGAAATAGAAGTAAAAACCAATCGCATAACATGAACTACAACTGAGTTGTAGATTTAAATTCAATTAAATTTGTAGATTTTGTTAGATTTCAAAACGATGCAGTTTATCTTGATTATTCAAAGTGGTTTAGGTATGGATTTTTATTGTATTAATTGTATTAATATTTTTGATATATATTAACAAATATATGGAATTTTTAAAAACCCTTAGTAAACCTACCATTCGAGCAATTCTAACTGTAACATTATAGAAATGTTGTAACAATCGAACATAGACATCTAGTTCAAAGTGGAGTTCTGTTGTATGAGTTAAAAGTTTTAAAGTGACTGAGGTTTATAGGGAAAGTTTTATTGCAAATAGTTCTATGTTTACTAAATTAAAGGTTTATAAAATTTACCAAATAAAAAAAAAGAAGAAAATATAAAAAATTAAGAGCATTTAGGACCCAAAGCATCCTTTCAAAAATTGTATTAAGAAAACTTAGCAGTCTGACTACATTTCTTTATGATTTTTATTGAAAGATGGAATATTTTATTTCAATTTAATAATATAAAAAGAGAATAATATAAATAAACTCCATCATTATTAAAATTACTAAGAAAAATATAAAAAGCAATTTAAAATTATATTTTATGATAAGATGAACATGAAGTACTGATTGACCTATTATCTTAATATCAACTTTAAATTTATAAGTAACAAGCCTTCAACATTAAACCAATTTTAAAAATTCATTCTGACTTATTTTCAAAACAAGATAATAATGATATCATTTGTTCTTTCTGTCGATTTTTTTTAAATATTTATTTCTTTGATTTTAAAAGAAATTGTAAAATACGTTTTCATTTTTTAACTAATCTAGTGCTATTTAAATACGCAGTTTTTGTAATAACATCTTTTGAAAAAAAGACACTTTTCTGTAAGATATAAACAATACACATACTTAAAAAAAAGAATGGCTCATATGTAAAAAATGATTTCAAAATTTGAATTTTTTAAAAATGTAATTTTAGGTCGTTTTTAGGTCATTGTTCCTTGTGAATAAAATTAGATTTGATTTATAGGAACCTACTATGAATGGGTTTGCAATGAAGTCCTTAGGTTTTTAGCAGTTGTTAATGATTTTAAGAGTTTTAACAGTAATGATTTGGACAGAAGTAATATATATATAATATTAATCCATGACTAGTTTCATACAACTCAATTTTTAAGACCAATTGATTAATGATGTATTTTTAATTGATGCACCCTGGTTATGATAAACAATTTTTTAGAAGTAATTGTTCTTTAACATATTGTGTAATAATAATATAGATGTATATTTAATACATCTATATTATTAGAATAATTTAAATACAGTCATGTTAGGCTGCAAATTTTGAATTTTACCTTTTAAAACTAAATATGAGATATTACAGCAACAGTTTTGTAAACTTCGCCTTTATTTGTACAGGCGGATTGAGTTTTTAATGCAAAGTTGATTTAATTCTGATAACTTGGACTTTGTGGACTCTTTCAAAGAATAATTTTAGTTGCTTAAGTACCTACCGCCTTTAAGCAGGAAAAAATCATGTCACCACTAGAAACTAAATATTAAGTAAATGAAACTCAGAAGATTTATGGAAATGAGATATCTTATCTAACCAAACAAAGGAAAAGAGAAAGAAATTCATAGAGTATATTCCAAGAATTAGAAATTTGTCTTTTAGTTACCATATTTATTATAAATTATTTTGGTCTTAAAATTCACTGAATTAGAAAACATTTAAAATAGTGATCAACTCTTGAATTGATTTTAGCTTGAAAATAAAATACAATTAACATTAACTTCTTTAAAATATCCTTCGAAAGGAATATTATTGACACAATTAACATTAAACTCAATAGAAGTTTAAACATTTTCTCTATCTGACTCTCTCTACTTTCTCTCTCTCCCTCTCCCCCTCCTATATATGTACATTAGTATAGCATCTTAAATATTATAGCAGCATCTGCATTTACGACTTTCTTGTGGGTTACTCCGATTTCCCTTTCGATTGTCCCCTCTTCTGGCTGGAGTCGCCATAAAAGCTGTCCAATCGACACTGTGTAATGAGAGTTGATAAAAGAGCTTTCCGCCAAACACTGGAAACAGGTGTGAGCTTATATAGCCAACGGCTGGAGCGAGGATACTAACTGGTTCAACGCCTAGGCGGTGTCTATCCTAGCCTATATGACCCCTCCTCCCTCCCGCACACTGCTATTATCAATGCAATTAGTCTGAATATGCCACATTTGTCGTATTATTTTACTCTGTTGTTTTTTGTGTTTGTGTGTAGATTTTGTTAATTCTGTCTACATTCAATTGTAATTATTAAAAAAAGTATCATTAATAATATAAATAAATATTGCTAAAAAAAAATTCATTTACTATAAGTAAAGTACAGTGATCGTGAATAACATTCATCCATATTTTGATGGATTTACATGTTTTGAGGTCCCCAAAGTCCTTTTAAACGTTTTCTCGATGGTGTCTGTGTGTGTGTGTGTGTGTGTGTGTGTGTGTGTGTGTGTGTGTGTGTGTGTGTGTGTGTGTGTGTGTGTGTGTGTGTGTGTATGTGTCTGGGTGGGTGTTTTAGTTTTATAAGAATTTAATTTCTTAAACTAAATTTAATTTAATAAATTTAATATTACAATTGTGTTACTACTGGAATTGAGGAACTAAAACATGAAAAACTCATCAGATTTTGCAGTTAGATCGTTAATTTTAAAATTTATTAGCAAAGTTGAATTTTTGTATCATTTCTTATGCAGTAAAATTTACGGCCTATAAATATAGAAAACAAAATGAAAAAATTACTTTACATATACTTTTTTGTGCTCAGAATTTGTGATAATGTATGCCTCGATCAAACGAAATTTGACTAGAGTAGGTAGAAGTAACAGTTAAGTTTATAAGTAACAAAAAGTAGTATAACATAGGGTATACTTTCTTAATTTGGAGTCATGAATAGAACCTATTACGTTCAAATGATTTACAGAATTCTTCAGGGCACTGAAAATGACACTCAGTCAGTCTAGTCTTTTAATTGACTATTTCTTGCAAATCATAACGGAATGACGGTAGAGAGATCATAAAAGTTATTATATATCCAAGGAGCACTTCTGACCAACGTGCAGCATTTGTTTACTAGATGTAAAGTTTCTTGCTGTTTTCAGCATTAGCATTCTACTACAGAGAGAGAGAAGAAAATGCCAATATATTTTCCCATCATGGAACTCGTGAGTCAAGCTGTACATTGAACACAAGCAATAAAATTCTTGTTAGTGATTGTGGATAAATATATACATGTATAACTATATTTAGATGTCATATTAGTCAAGGTTTTCAGCGCTTGGATTGCTTTCTGTTGTCAATGTGCTAAGTCAGCACTCTCGCTTATATTACTTGCCAGGACACAAAGAGCTACTTCTCAGGCTACTTTTAGCCTAGATTAATGCAGCTTGACCCTTTATAGTAAAGAAAAATTATAAGAAACGCTTCTTTTTCCGTATTCCAAGAACTTGTACTACAAATAAGTCACCATATACACAAGGAAGTAGAAATGCTACACTATCCAACTTTATCGATCGTCTAAAAGAAGTTTAAGATATGGAAATTATAATTCTAAAAACCCTACTTTCAAATTCTTCAAACTACTCGACAGACACATAATTATCCATCACAAGAAGCGGGTTTAAAAGTGATCACATTGTAAGAAAGCATGGTAGGGTACAGATAACATGGCCATTTGTGAGACTTATATAGGTATACTAACTTCTGACGTATAAATGAATCAAGCTTTTATATAAATAACACTTCATTTCATAGATTCATTAATTACTAATAGATGGACTAAATTGGGCTTAAGTATTAGGTAATGTAATATAATTTTTATATAAAACAGGTTAAAAAAAAAATTGCTTGTAAAATTTACGCGATCAGCTAATTTAGAGGATCAAGACCACCTTTTGGAAGCCCGGTGTTCAAAAAAATATTTTTTTCCACATTTCTTGGAAAAACTTGTTTATAATAGAGTTGATTTTGATTGAAAAAGTGCTTTTGACTGAAGCTGCTCTGAGAACTTTCACAATTTGCTTGGACTCCTCGGTTATTATCTTCTGCATAGGAGTGATTAAAAAAAGCAATATGCTCAATAAATTTACAAGAAAAGTAATGTTAAAAAAGATATGATAGAACTTCAAGACATTGAATTTCTGACAGAAATCATAAAACATTGTCATTAATTTATCTTATTTTAATTATCAAAGTAAAAATGATAGAAGTAGAAAGTTTTACCACAGGTGTAGACGACTTTGAGGTACATCCGGGATTCCTTTTTACAGGGGCTGCCGAAGGTGGCTGCGTCAGCGGAAAGCGTGCAACGCCGCTTGCCGTGGCAAATCTGCATCACTGTTTCCGTAGCGTAGCTGACTAGGCAAGCTGGAAAAATGGATCAGTGTAAGATTCACAATACTTATAGACTGAGTACACATTTATATATGTGTAGTCTGGAAATAAATGATGGTCCAAATGGAAAAATAATTGAAACTTCACATTCAGAAGTACAAATAAACATTGTGTTAGTATCCTCTATTCTCCTTCAATTTGGCCAAAGTTTCTGCATAGCTCTTCAAAACTATTTATGGCATTATACAATGTTACACTTCCACGTGATTCTTGTATATGGTTGGTTAAGTGAACTTCAAAGAATTTGAATTTTCAACTTGTTCCACTTCATGCATGTCTCTAAACTTCTGTTGGTTGGAATTTCAAACATCTCTGGTACTCGTTAATTACTAAAAAGCTTTCAATCGTTTCTGTGTTTTAGAAATTTGGAGATTTTAAAGATGTTTTCTCTTCAATAATATGAGTCTGTGTTAAGGGGAAAAACAATAATAAAAAACTTCAAATTCTTGATGCTTTTGAGATAAAAATTCGAAATCATTTTATTAATTTATGAGTAAAGACAATCTTTATAATTGTCGATCAATAAGAGTTTGGAAGTAAGCATGAGGTGCAACAAAGATGTAAACTCAAATTCTGTGGTCCGATCGGTTAGCTAAATCAACTCTGCTCCACTAGGAACAAATATCACCTGGAAGGCTATATAAAAATTCAACATTGAGGGAAAAGACAGAAATGAAAATTATAGTAGCACTGCGATCTCATTTAGGTATACTCACGTGAACCATCTAAGCAGTGACAACACGAGTGTAGCTTAAACTAAAGAGGTAACCAGTACTGAAAAAGTTTTTTAAAAAAATCAATGTGGTAAAATCTATTCTACAGTTTATTTCATGACATCTGTAACATTGGTAACCTTGTAATATTTAAATATACATCTATGATTGGTATTGGAATGTGTCTCCATTAGTCATTGGGTATTGATATATTTGGCATTGATATTTGTCATTTGGTCAAATAAATATTGAAATATGTAGATTCCTTGAGGTACATATAATTGTTCCCATGCGTAGAAGGATGAATATGAATAGGCAGTTATATTACACCAATTTATTGACTGGCAGCATTTATAAGCTAGCCTCAATTTGATTAATAATAAGTAGGAAGGGTTCTGGTATTAGTGCGATTAATTAATACCATACACATGATTTATGGCTTTTGAGTAATGATTCATAAATCAGAGTGTCTGTCGGTGGGATACTAATGGTGCAGCAGAGGAGAACTGCAGGCGTCTCTATCTTTAGAGAGTGATTTATTCTTCCCTGAACTCTCAGTAGGCTACACGATAAGTTTCAGGATACTTCACATGATCAAAATCATGGAATAAGTGAACCCATATTTTTATAAAAAAAAAAAAGAAAAAGTAAATATCATGCGCAACTAAATAGTGCAGAAAGTATTTTAATTCATCGGATTGTCTAGAAATTATATTTTCTTTGACCAACATTTGTTCCACTAAACTCAAATTAAAATGGGGTGATAATCATATATAATAAAACATTAATTACCTTTTAAAATCTAAAATTTCTGTTTTAATTGACTTTATATAGACTAAAACTTTTGTTAGAAGTCATGAAGAGCATTGAATACTGAATCGTTACTGACAATTAAGCGATCTAAAGTTAAAATAAATTTAAAACGGACAACAAAAAAAACTGTAATCAAAAGAATTTGATACTTAGTGGGATAGGTCAGGTTGCTGCAATAACAAGCGTATAGCAAATAATGACTATCAAATCAAAATCGAACAATAATTTCTTTGTGTTTGTGCTTCACCTTACAACATACAAAGGATTAAACACATGGCCATCCCGAGTTATGATAAAATGCTACTTTAACGAATTCTTAAATTGGAAATATAAGTATTCAATCAATTATGTAAAAAATAGATAAAAACAATATAAATCGTTAAATGTAACCGAATTATCTAGGAATAGAATAATTTATTTCTTGGGAAGTGGTGAGTTGGAACTTTTATTTTTTTAGACGGTTTGTTCATGACTAGTTTAACAACCTGAATCTTTGAATGGCATAAACGTTCTTGATTAATGCAAGCGTTTGTTACCTTGCTTCTATATTGGCACGCACTGCACTGCATGAATCCCTGGAAGTGTTAACATAGTTCAACCGGCACATGCTAGCAAAAGTATTAACATGTTTTATAGTATGCATACGGACGCTGTTCTAAATTAAGAAGGTAAATGTTCGAATATATCTACAACTGTCGGACAACATCTAATTCGTTGTATGTTTTTTAGAGAAATTGAAGTGCGTAATTTGTATGAACTACGAAGTATGGATATCATTTGACACATGGAAGCATTTCAGCAAACATTTTTGCACAAAAAATGTTTATTGTTTGACTTCTAATAAGCCTAAGGTGCTTATTAGAGCACCTACTAGTTTTGGAACCGTGATAGATAAAGAAGAGGATACAAATTCCTTGCAATCTAAAGAAAAATATTCTAAATTTATTATTATTTGTGGCATAACAAAATAAAAATTTATTTTAAAAAACATTTGAAAGCTAATCTACCCATTTATAAGTAAAATTATTTAATTACTAAGTATTCTGATTAATATCCTTTAAAAAGTTGTAAATTTAAACAGATAATTATTTATCTGGTATTAGTGTAAATGAATTGGCAGAGTTGTTAGATAATTGTAAAATAGAATCATTTAATTCAGTTTTTAAATCAGTTTCTATTTGTAATTTAATATTATTAGTGCTATTTACTGTTTATAAAACTAAGAATGTTTATTGGCAAAGCCACTGGTAATGGTAATAAATTACATATAAAAACGTCAAAAATACGACACAAATGAAAAAAACTTCTTGCGTTTTGATATTTTCTTTAGATTCTTTTTGGCATAAACATTAAGAAAGTTATAATTGTTTTATGGTTGACAGGGAGTTCGGTAATAATTACCTCATGCATGAATATATAATTTTTATGTTCTTTTTCTTAATAAGCATGCATGTTGATAAAGTTAGGCCCAGGATCTAACTTAACAAAGTAGCCTTCCCAAATACGCTCAGACCGCATGCAACTTCTAGTGCAAACTTAATTGCAACTTCCCAGACTCTACTCAAAGATCGATTTAACCAAACTAAATTTCTCTTAAATAAATTCGATACCGTATTTCTTAAAAGACTTTCATTTGTAGGTATATAGATAGAAAAATAAAATATAGATATAAAATATAAATATCAACCTAAAATGAATTTACAATACATATGTTGCAGAAAAAATATATGTCATACAAAATGTAAAGAACTTTACGGGTTTAGCTAAACAATTTGAATATATTCAATATCGCATCTACTGATATATCAGCTGTCTTTCTATATGTGTGTTTAGTAGCAATATGAACATGTTAAAATGATATCTACTTTAATGGGAAGGTTCTTTTAGGTCACATTTAATTTAAAAAATCTTCTAAAATAAAAAAACCAGGATTTAATATATAAAAATTTTTTTTATAATAAATAGTTTTTGGTACTTTCTCAATCACTTTAATTCCCATAATAGTAGCTTACTATATGTAATTACTGAACAAAATATAAATTAGTAATGAATCGTGAAAAACTTTTTCTCGAGATTCTAACGGATTTACATGTTTTGAGTCCCCAAAACCCTTTTATGACGGTTTTTCTATGACATCTGGATGGGTCAATTGCATATCAATTGTGTGGGTGGTTGTACATTCAAAAGTTTCTGGAGATATTGCAGTCCACAATCGTTGATAAATTTAATTCATATTTTACACAAAGGTGGAGTAGATGTGTAAATAAGTAAAAATATTCTCAGTATTTTAAAACAACTGGAAATATTCTTTTTAATATAATGTTAAAATTTGACTTATGATTCAATGTGTAAGCTCTTGAGGAGAATACAAGGCATACCGTTTAATGAATTGAATCAAATTATTCCTAAAAATAGAACATTATGTGGGAGTTGAGTTGAGGTAATCCTTTTTTAAACTTACATTTACAAAAGTGGCATTATGGAATATTTCTGTTTTCAGAAAATTTTTACTGACACCAAATGGCTCATTAAAGAACAATGACATTTTGCACAAAAATCAAACAGGAAATTAACAATTTATAAAAAAAAAGTAATGAAATTTCAATTACCGCTAAAATCAATAAAATTATAAAAACTGAATATTCATCTTGGACTAATGGATTACCTGCTATACTTGTGGGATTTATTTACATTGTTTACATTAACTTCAAATTTTTCATAGAATCGACTGAAATAAACTTTATGCTTAGAGGTTTAATGTTTAATGAATAAATTTGAAATGTCTTAATGGCTTCATATGAAATGTAAGAAGAATAAAATTTTTATATATAATTAACTCGAATTAAGCATATAATTTCTGATGGTTTCAAAGGTATGATGGGTTTGTCTGAAAAAATTGCAGACCTTATACACTTAATATAAGAGACCTAATAATATTAGGGTGAGCAGCCTAAAATTAGTTTCTCAACGAACTAATGTTAGCAATACACTTCAGCCAACTATGGAGCCAACCACATGACTCAAAACTTAAACAACCTCAATGAAGTTTAAATTAATGTTCATATTCTCAACGCAAATGAATCCATTAACATACCCAATAATAACAATGCTTAAGAAATGAGCCTGTGAATTCTACATGTGCCAACATTGTGAAAATAAATTATTTTTAACGGGACCACTCTTGATAATCTAGTTCGTGTATAAGAACTTTAGTGAATTGATTTCCTTAATTCATACTTTTGTTAAAATATGCATATCTAATAAATCTTTCGGTTCATTCAACATTATGGTATGAGTTAATATGTAGAACTCAAGAGCTTCATCATTATTGAACATAATCCTGGGATACGAATCCTGAATATGGATGTTGTAACAGTTACAATTTGTATATTGTAATAGTTACTGTACCATAGTAATAGTCCTAGGAATTTTTTTTTTAAAAAAAGTGATTCCATCGAACCTGTTACTGGTTGGAAATACCAACAAGGGTATCGGTGGAAACAGGTTAAGATAATTCTGGAACTTTTGTAGTGTTAGTTTATACCTAGCTGAGCTGTTTGCCAGAAATGTAGCTGTTCCTGTGGTGTAGTCTGTTGTTGCATTGTTGAGTTCAACGACTGGACCTTGAAGGTTCAAAGGAAAGGACTTAGAGATTGATTTTGAAGAAGTAGTTCCTTATGTATTATTTAATACGTTTCCCTTTATTAACTTTATTAATATCAGCATCTTCCTCCTTTAACATTAATGGTTTTTTTTGGTATTTTTGTTTGGTTCATTTTTTCTTAGAGTTTATTGAAAGGTTTAAATTAATATATTTGTATAAATTAATTGAATCTGCTGTTTCATAAATTTCTGCTTCAATTACAATTTTTTAAATGAGTTTCTAAATCTCATTATCAGTCTGATTATATATTAGGATATGCGTTTTTAAAAAGTTTACAATTGTACAACCAGATACAAATTAGGATGACTGAAAGAGATAATTTAACACTAGACATAAAAAAAACACTATTAACTCTGCACCTGTATTGACTTGTTGGCTTTGTTTACTTTAATGTAATTAAAATTTGGAGATAAAAATGAGTACTTTATTAAAAGTAAATATTTATAAAAACAAAAAAACTGACATTAATTATTGCCAATCAGACATTAAAAGGAGTCATATTGAAAGTTATTAATTCAAAAAATTACAAAAAAGGTTCATATTATTAAAAATGAAACTTCATTTCATTGAACTGGTGAATTAAAACTAAATAATCTATATGAAGAAATATTTACAGTTATTTGTGTATTTATCTGAAATTGAGAATAAAAACAAATGCCAATATAATGAACTATGCAATCTGAGCCACTTTGAATTGATAACGAATTAGACTGATTGCTTTTATTTAATACCATACTACCTGTGACTCTTTGGGTAATCCAACACCTTCGTTTTTAATGCAATCATGATCACATAAATGCAGATAAACTCTAAATTAATACATATCTAATAAAGAGGACCCTGAAGGTGCTCTTATATTTCCAACATTTTTGGTACTTTTGAATTTTTTAAAAAAGCTTTAATGTTTTATTTCTGTTTAATGTTATTGAGAGTAACATGTAATTAATTGGTCATGTTGAAATATTGCTTTACCTAAATGAACTAAAACATACTTTTGAGTTTCTCCTTGAGACTTATGAATTGTCATGGAAAGTGCTAACTGAATTTGAAATGTGACTTGAATTGTGAATTTGAATCCTTGAAAAACGAATGCTATCCTCTTAAACATTGGATAAGTAAAGTATATTTACTTATATTAATTAAGTAAATAATGTATGTAAATAATTATTTTGATAATTTGTAAAACTTCTGTTAACTATAGTAAATATCATTTGTTGATATATTGAATAATTATTTCATATTCTCATCGATTATACATTAAATTTTCTTTTTCTAAATTTATTATTATTAAATCATTGTAATTTAGGTCGAAAAACTATTATTTAATCTTTTGACGTCATTTATATCAGGTTGTGGAAGGTTATTGTACAAAGTCCTTTTGGTGCAGAAGGTAGTGCGCTGAACCTCCAATGTCAAGGTCGTTGGTTCTATTCCCATAAAATTTTTAATAATTTATTGAATTTAGACTGTGTGCAAATATTTAAACAAGGACATCAGAGTTTCATAAGTATATAGATAAAGATCTGAATAATATATTTTAAATGAATTTTACAGCTAGTAGCCATATTTTATTATTAGTATTTCTTTTCTATATCATATAATATACTTATATGATATATATAATTATCTTTATGATTATTTTTGTGGTTTTTAATTTGTGGATCTAATTCATTTAAAATAAATATATTTACTAAGCAGTCACTAACTGATGATGCCTAAAGATTTCATGATCAATGCACAATCAAATGACCACAGCGTTGAATGAACTCAAGAATTTAGTGGATTCGCATGTTATTACAAACGTAAGAGCTAAAAGGATGAATTATAGGACTAATATCTATTATGATGGAAAATGATTTGTTTTTCATAAGGTTAGTGAAAGTGACTTACTGGTCATCTACTGACAGTTATCATTTGTTAAGAGGATAATGATTATGGCATATTTTTATGATAAATGTTCAGTAAATAATAGTAAAGTGAAGCTGTATGTACAATCATATTGTTTATGTTTTTGCAGGAGGATTTCAATCTAAGAAGGCTGCAAGACATTGCTAATTGTATTAGTTAATGTAACTTTACCTCAACATTTACATTTTTATTATTTTAGAGATTAAATAAGTAGACTAGGGCATAAAAGAATATAGCTGTCCAGGTAATGATAACCTACTAAACCGAAAAATAATAATACTTTAAGTATACAACTAAACGGCAATTGAATAGTTGTTGAGTCACTATGTGGTATTTACTCATTATTGGAAATTAATTATGAGTTTTAGGTAAAACCTTAAGAAGTTTTACATCCAAAACCATGCGTTTGTCAGTAAAACTTCTTTATGTTGAAAGTTCTTCTATGATATGTAATAAAAGCTAAACGTTGAATTACATAACTTGAATCGTCTTGATCATTAGTGTGATGGAGGGATGCTTGTTGCTTAATTCAAATTCAACTGCTCTCGAATGATTAGTCAAATAGGAGTGTTATGTTTTCTCAATTTGTATTTATTGCTTTATAGCTCTATTTTCATTGTTGATGGCACAGTTTAAGTGTTTCTGAAAGTTAGCATTTCTTGTGATCGCAAGGTAATCCTCTTGTGCCGTCAGTTATTATGTGGATCTAGTCGACTTGTAGCCAATCAGATGACATCTAATAATGACCTAATAAATATGACACATTGCAATATTCAACATATTGAAATATTTCTGTGCACTATATAACACATTTATAAACTTACTTTGGTAAAACTTATTAAGACGATTAATAAAATAATTAAAATTAGAAGTCCAAGTGTGTTTGCTTATTTTAATAGTTTATTATAGTATATCAAAGTGAAAGTTGTATTGATTGGACTTAAGAACAATATGAGGTGAGCTACAGAACCGGAAAATTGATTTAGAGAAATTTCCTTATGTTAAGATTATAAAAAACTGTTCTGTCTCGTATTGAAAAGTTATAGTGCTCCAAATCGAATAGGATTGAAATGGCCAGACTTAGATGCATCTACAAAGTCGCTTTTGTCTTTCATGGATACTGATTTGATAAGTTCCCCTTTTATCTTAACAATTTTACAACATTTTTTGCAATGTTTGTAACGTTCTATAGAGCACTTCATTGAGGAAAGCTATTAACTATTCACCAGAAGTAAGTCAAAGGTTGTTTCTGCTATTCCAGAATAAATTACTGAAACCATCGGACCCATCAGTTTCAATTTGCTTAAATTACACATCACTGTTTTTTTAGCACCTTTGCAAAGAGATTTCATTTCATCTCTGGATATTTTTTCACCATTTTGTTTTTCATTAGTATTTATTAAAATAAATATGCCTTCACGAACACCGTCAAAATAAGGAAAACATCTTGAAAGATGTTTAACAAATACATATTAATTAATATGGCAGAAGAATTGTAATTGTAACATTTCTTTGAAAGTTTACGTCCCTTTGGAAGTGAAGTGACTACAATTTTGTAGTGAAGTTATTTATTTTGTATCATATGAACAAATTTAGCGTCTCAGGTAGAGTAATGCCCTTGAAGAAAAAGTGAAATGTAATCTAGAATAAACTCCCGCTTTTGAAGCGACATAGATAAACGACATAAATAAACAAATAAAGGGACTGAGTGGTTAACAACTTGCTGATGGTATCGGATATTTTAATTTCATAGTTCACTCTAACCCTAGATAGTTTCTATGTTCAAGATGAAACAAAACAAAAGAAAAAAAATAAAGACCACATTGTTCATGAGAGAAGAAAGGCGTCAGCAATGACTTGTTATGTTATCTTTGCCTCTCAGCTTTCTCTCCGGTCCTACTAACAAATTAACCCTGAGCTTGTATGCTACCTAGTGCGAATCAAAGATTGTTACTTTAAAAAAATACCAAAATAAAAAAAACTCAGAACTTAGGATGTAAAATCAGGTGGGTTGTTTGGAATTATCGAGGTTAAAAAGATGGGTCTTGAGGAAGGGGAAGGGTTGTTATTTGACTTATGACCTTGCTTCCCTGAAGCTGCTACTAAACAAACTTGAAATATTTAGCCAAAGACAAATATATAGAAAACTGTAGATGACCTTTTATCCTGAACAGGTATTTTCAAGGAGTATCTTCAGAATACTCAGTGTTTGCTATCATTCATTCTAAAGAAATCACTTCCTATTTCCCATTTTGATTGCATTCTAGCCAAAATTCTATCACCATGGATCCGTAAAGAATAAAGAATTACTATGTTAAAACGTTCAATTTCCACATAATTTTTGGCTAAAACAAATTTACTGCTTTCAAATTGAATTTTTTTTTCAATATTTAAAAGTAATTTTTTCTATTTCTAAAACAAAACGTTACATACAAATGTGTATAAGTAAACATATATTACGAGTAAATTAGCTAAGCAAACAAAGGCCAGGTTAACCCAGTGTCTTGCGTGTTCGCCTCTCGACTGATAGAATAGATCTGGCTATTACTGTGGTCCTCAAATTTTTGGTTTGGGAGAGGAAATGGTATCAGCGTGTTGTTCATTACTTTAAGGACACTAAGCCGTCGATCCTGGGCCTGTAATATGCCAGGTCTTTGTTAAAGATCCCTACTCAAATACAATTAAGATAAGAAAAATGTATAGCAACTGTTTGTTCACTTTCATGGAACCTGTTCAAGGGCAAAGAAGTTATTTCCACAGTTACAATCTAATTGAATTTCGTAGCCTGACTATATGAATATGTATTTTCCAAAGTTATTTCAAAAACTAGTACATTTAGTATATAACTAAACATGGAATGAGAAAACTATTAATGGAATGTTATAACAGAAATCGTTATCAATTCTGAATTTTCTCTTTTATATGAAACAAGAGGTAGTATATTACTTAGTATACGAATCAATAGGAGTTTTCTTTATTATTATTATTTTTTATTTCTCTTCATATAACTTTTTAATATTGGACTTACTTCCTGGAAGTGGTATCTTTATGCATTATACATTGATGGAAATATTTAGTTAAGTTTCATCCAGTACAATTTTATCTAATGTCAAGCCTAAACATATTTTGAAGTAACAGATTTTAACTTTCAATCTTGCTAATATGTGATTAGCTGCAGCTGCACACAATTGCTGACTTCAGTGGCCCTGAAACTTTGAATAGGCGAGTACTCTTCTTAGGAACCTAAAATAATGTATTTCAAAAACACAATTGTTGAATGATGTAATTTGTTACATTATGACTCAGTAAAGTAGAAATCTGTTGCAAATGAATTACTTTGTTCGGGGACACCCTGCGGCTGAGGACACTGGACACTCTCGTACTCCGTCCTACCGTAGCTAGCTGAGTAGATGGCCAGTCTCGAGTTTGGGTTGCACTTCAGCTGGACCACGTCATTTTCGCAAGCAACTTTACTCCGGAACTCATCTGTGAAACACACAATTATTGATTAATGATTATTACCAATCAGGAGAATTATGACATGTTATTATGATTACCATACAGGTTTACATGATATTGTTAGAACAGCGGAGTTGTTCTTAATATAAACTTATATTAAGAAAGAGAAATTCTGTACATCATAAAAACAAATTAATTTAAATGAAATATATGTAAATGAAGATACTAATCAAAGGAAATAAAATGAGTAATTTATTTGACAAACTAGGATAATGTAGACTAAGTTAAGTCAAATAAGTAAATTATTGAGTTCCTGTAACAGAGTAAGGAATAACATTTACATTATGCTTGACAATGGGTGACTTGCAAACCAATAGGAGGTATCAGAAAAACCTACGTAGCACAACGGTATGTTCTTCAATAACGTTAAAAGAACATGGATAAACTGTCACAAAACTTATTTAAAGATTTCAACATCCGTTATCATCATGTTTCTAACTGAAGAAAATCAATATTACATGGTATACTTGTAGGTAGGTATTGAGCTACAGTGTGGACATCGTGAATATGAGGCGAAAAGAATACAGAAATGTTGATAGAGTAAGAAAATAAAAGCAGAAAATTAGAGAATATATATGAAACCAATGGAAAAAACTGATAAAAGGGACTGGTTTAACTGATATGATAAAACTGCTATAGGTTTAGTCTCAGAGATTCTGTGTTTTCAAAAACACAAATATTGCCCTTCTAAGAAATGTTTGTCGTTTAGTCAAATATTGGTAGCTCTATAGAGGTTGTGTTAAAGATTTGACCACAGAAACAGGACTAATACCTTACAGTGCTTGGCTGTAATATATTCATTCCAGTTATATAAAGAAGTCTATCCCGAAAATCTTCTCAATTTGTATGAATCAAACTTATACTAAGACTGTAGATTCCACCTTTACAAGCTGAAACCTCTTTTCAAAATTATGAGGTACTCTTTTGAGTCAAGTCAGATGGACCATGGGTTATGCGCAACCAAATGCACTTGTCTTTCAATCGACTCCTTACAAATAATATAAGTGACTTATACGGTACAATGTTTCGAATGTAGGGTTTGAATCAAAAGTTTATATGTATTAAATATTTCTCGACCAAATTGTCACAGTTCTATTTGATTATAAATACACACGTTTTTTTATTTATTTTGTAATAACAAATTTCACAATTGTGACAATAGAACAAAAAAGTTGAAGTCCTGTTATTCAGAAATACTACTGGGAGACATGTTTATTTATGTAGGTTAGCTCTAAGCCGGAAAGGGTAGGAGTACACAGGGCCGGATTAGAGATTCTAAAGCTGCAGAAGATTTCAGTAAAAGAGACAAAATACTGATATTGCGCACCATTGTTAGGCAATTTATATCGGTATAAACAACTTAGGATAAAGTCTTTTATGAAATGTTAATCCTGACCAAGGGTTCATCTATTGTGATAAAATTCAAGCTGATTAGAAGAAAAAGCCAAAAATAAAAAAAAGGCCACAAACGGTCTGTATCTTCTGCCGCATAATATACAGTTTCCAGTTTAAATAATTTAAATTAAGCAAGTTTTATTGAGAAAGTGATATTAATTTTCTTTCTTTGTTTGTTCATATTATTCATTTTACCATTTATCTGAAAAAATATCTGTTAAATTAGATTTAGGATCAACAGGTGATATATTTTCTATTTCAAAGTTTAATTGTTGAGACAATTTTGAGACCTTATTACAATTCTCAATTCTCATTTGGAAGATAAAATCATCATGTTTCAAAAAAAAAAATCTTATGCCAGAGTGTTAACTGATACTTAAGGCACTGTGTCAATAAATGTGTACCTCAATGAGTTTTATATGGAAAGAAAAAGAATAACCAAAAGAAGATGGTTCGCCTTTGAATTAAGACTACTTCTTGAAACTCTCAGTCACCTTCCACTCGCACTCCTCAACGCACGTACCTCTTCTTCTTCCCTTCTATTCTCCTCCTGAGGACTAAATTCAGTTCGAAATATTGATCCAGTAAGTCATCTCGTTTCTTTTATGCGTTGTCTTATTCATTTATTTGTCTCTCCGGTTTGGACTATTTGGTAATTTCATAAATATTTGCATATATATATAGTTCAATATAAACAAAAAAACATAGAGAAATCAAAAGAACACACTTACAGTCTCTAATTTTCGGTTTGAACCGTCTTCAGGAGAGATAAGAGAGGGAAACCAAGCGCACTGGATCAGAGACGGTTGGAGACCAACAGTGTTGCCGCATGCGCGCCCGTTCACAGAAAATAAGGTAGACAGGAATCAATTTATAATTACATTAAATTAATGGAATATGAAAACAATAAATATATAAAAGAAAAAATTGAAAAAAAATAAGGGAAATTGATACAGAGAAATTGATACATAAACAAAAGTACTGACTAAGCTATGATAAAATAAAATAAAACTAAGAATACAAATAATAATAAGAAATGAAATAATTTATTAAAAAATTGGTGATAAAATATGAAAAGGCAAGGAATCATTTCATATTTTATCACCAATTTTTTAATAAATTATTTCATTTCTTATTATTATTTGTATTCTTAGTTTTATTTTATTTTATCATAGCTTAGTCAGTACTTTTGTTTATGTATCAATTTCTCTGTATCAATTTCCCTTATTTTTTTTCAATTTTTTCTTTTATATATTTATTGTTTTCATATTCCATTAATTTAATGTAATTATAAATTGATTCCTGTCTACCTTATTTTCTGTGAACGGGCGCGCATGCGGCAACACTGTTGGTCTCCAACCGTCTCTGATCCAGTGCGCTTGGTTTCCCTCTCTTATCTCTCCTGAAGACGGTTCAAACCGAAAATTAGAGACTGTAAGTGTGTTCTTTTGATTTCTCTATGTTTTTTTGTTTATATTGAACTATATTTGTCCGTTTCGGATCGTATTTCCAACGAAAAAAAGTATATATATATGTATATATATATATATATAAAATATTTGTAATAAAGTCGGGATATATTATACTAAGATTATACTGGCATATACTTCGTATAAATACTATAAGGGATAAATAATTAAATTCCATAGATATTTCTTCGTAAGATATATATATAAAGTTCAATGTAAAAAAAGAAACACAGAGGATTTTTTATGGCCTTAAATTACAAAGATAATTTTTTCTCTTGATTCCTTCATAAAACCTCACAAAAACCTTTGTGATTCAGGAATAATTAGAAACGTTTTTTGTTAAAATAAGTTATAAATATGTTACAAAATACATTATAGAATTAAGGGTCCAATAATCTAAATAAGAAAATTTCAATATTATTGAAATTAATATTGATTATATTAATTATATTAATATGATAATATTAATTACATTATTAATTTAATATTATGGTATACTATTAATTATTACACTTTATGTACGGTTAATTTTTCCATCAATTCTATTAGGGTATTTTAAATAATATTTCTGTAGCAGCATTGAATATCTTGCCTGAATTTCGATGTTGGTAAGAACAAGCCAAAACTAAGTTTGAAGGGAACTAATTGAAACTTTTTGGATTAGCGCAAAACGAATTGAAATGGTAATTTGATAAGTAGATTAGGAAGTGACAAATGCTTTAGAACTGATGGCTTGTTTAAAATACTTGCCTGCTTCGTCTTCACGGGATTAGAGCACTGTCTCGAAAAGCCCTTCATCAGCTCGTACAACACGCTATCGACACTAGTCAATTACTGAGTAATCAATTAAAGAGAAGCAATAAATTCATAATAAATTGAATGCAAATATTATAAATTACTACTTTAATTTGATTTTTTTAAGAAGATTTTATTTTAGTTACTAAGGTGATTAAGTATATAAAGTTTTTTATTACGAATTTCATTTTTTGAGTTTGAATTTTTTAAAGAGTTTATTGTTTTAAGTTATTAGGAGAGAAGTTGTAATTTATTTGTAAATAATATCAAAAAATGTGAATTATTTCATTGAAAGATTATAAAGCAGTAAGGCATAATGTAGCAGTAACTGATTCCAATCTCTTTCATTTTCCGAGAATCTTTAACAAGGTATTTGTAACAACTACTTTATCGACGAAGGAAAGATAAATGACATTGAGTAATTGGATTGAAGACTGGGACTCTGTGGGAGAGTGGGGTGAGAAGGCGCGAGATTGCAGTGGGAGGAGTGTAGTGGACTGGACAGTTGTTTGGCTTCACGCTCGACTTGGCCAAGGAGCGGGCTGATTACTTACCTAGGCAACTACTGCTAAACCAATAAACCAGTGAGGCCAAGTCTCCAACCCCAATGTCTGCCAATTCACCATGCTCCTCGAGAGAGGAGGCTACACATTATGCCTATAATACACAATCCCTCCATGTCTGTCTGTTTGACTTGCATTCTCAAATGGTTTTATTAATCTTGAAGAGATTTCGCACCCTAATTCAGATTAACGTTGAAAAGCTTTTATGAAAGTTTAATTGATTGTGGGTTATAAGGTTAACGTCAGAATGACGGTATATGTAATACATTTATGGTTGTTCCTGTTCTTTATTTATATTATGGTAACCACCTCATAGGTGATGGAAGTTTTAAACAAAAAAAAAGTATAAAGCAATGTGATATAAATAATAAATTTTTTAAGCATATTCCATTATTTCTAAATGTCAGAAATTATATTTTATGAAATTCTTGTACGATCCCTCTCTCCACTCCACCACAATAAGAAATTCTTAGGTGGCAAACCTGACTTTTGGATTTTATTCAGGCAAAAAAAGTAGAAAACAGACCTTAAAGATACAGAAATGAAGAGAGTAACAAATAGATTGAGGATGTAATGTTAAATAACTTTGGAGACTTTTGAATTGAGCTGTTTGAGTAAAAGATAACTACAATAACGAAAGACTTCAGAAACAGAGCGATCACTAAAACGTCCAAACAATTTACATAAAACGCATCGCCAAAATATTCAATATATAAAAAGTTATAGATTTTACATTATAAGTGGAGTAGAAAATTACTCCAGCAAAGTGGAGTACAACATGTAGTTACGAATAAAAATGTACGTTAATTTAGCTATATTTATTTATCTTTTAAAAAACGTATTTTAGTTTATTTAAAAACTTAAATCTTAATCACCACTGCTTTATCAGCTCCTTGTGCGAGATTTATATTTAAATTATTCAAAAGGCTTCATGAACAGAAACATGAAAAACAATTATTACTCTACAGTTGCATCGAGGTCATTTTGCACTAGCAGTAATTTGTGATTGATGAGAAATTCACAAGGCAACTAGTACTATATATGAATAACTGTTTGGGCCTTAAGTAAAAAGAATACGATAAACAATAAATATAAAAAAGTGACACTTAAATGAAATTAAATAGATTATATTTTGCATATCAGAATTGTACAAATATTGTAAATAAAACAATCCATTACTTGAAAATATATATTATAAATGTTTAGAGATTGTAAAAGTAATTAAGAATCACACAAGAACAGTGTAATTCTTAACACTGGTCGTAAGAACACTTACTTCTTACTTCAGTTTGTTGAACAGCATATACTAGGAGCGTGTTTTGTCTTTTTAGTTATGGACAAGTCACATAGAACCTGGTTGATTCTACTCATTATCCGGCTCTTAAGAAATATGGGTCTGAAGAGTATCATTGATTGGAAATTCTTAAGTTATTTGACTAAGAAGGTTTTATGATATAAATTTGGTTAAATGTATAATGTGGACAGGACATAGAACCATATTTGTATAGTCTTCTCATTTTTTAATATTACTCACAGTAGGGTGTTATAAGATTTCAAAAAATGCTCTTAGTGAAAAATTATTTTTTTTAATTTCTGGGCCTGATTGACTTACATAAGATTTTTAAATCTATATACAGTTTTAGTCATCCAGAGAAGTTTTATAAGTATAGTTGAAAAATTACTAAACAATATAAATAAATGACACCAAATAACATTTCTAGGACTTCCGTTAAAACATTCTTACATCGACTTTTAAAAATAAATTTATTGTTAATAATCACTTTGTATTGTATACAGAAAAATCTATTTACAAAAACAGAAGAAGATGTGATGGGGATTCTGGAAGGCATTTGTTGGGCTTTTCACTGACCCCGGAAACCACCTCCACACTTCTCTGTTGATTCAAAAATCTAATTATCACAAGATAAATTCATAATTGTCTGCATCGTTTTCAAAGCTGTTTTCGTGATAATAAAACTATTCATTCTGTGAGGCTCAATCTCTTGGTAGCAAGAAATGGGATGGCATATTGTTACGTGTGGTTCATGCCTTCATTAATAACTTATTACATTATACTACTTTCACAGCACAAAGACAATGCTCCACTCTGATGAAAACTTTATAATGTAGGATTAATGGAAAAGAATAGATTTATAAATGATGACGTATTGATAAGATAATAACTCAACAATAGAGAAGGGTTGTTTATTTTTCTTGAACTAAATTACAGTTATTAGTTTAAGAAAAAAAATCTGCATTTTTTGTTTAATACAAATACTTATCTTATTTGTATAATAGTTTGACACTGTTTAACTAGAAATAAAATGATGGTTGTTATTCAACAAAGTAGAATAAATTAACTCAAAATAACTCAATAGATATGCTTTAACAAAACAGAATACATTCATTTAGATTAACACAGTTTAGAGTCAATGACTTCCCTTTAGTAGCAATACTGACAAAGAGTAAACATTTTTTATATAATCTACTGTTTTATCAAAATAAAAATATATCCTCCAGAGAAGGAATGTTAGTTGGAATGTTACCTCAAACAAGTAATATACTCCTTTAAAATGTTGTTTTAATGAAGTTAAAATATATAGGATAAATCTTATGACATATAGAATATCCATGTGATATTTGTCGGCTATTATAAAATTACTTGAAAATATAAGTCACATGGCTTCATCCTGTTGTTAATATTCGATTCTTCTTGTTATGTAGCAAATATAACTAAGTTTATTACTTTGGGACTTGAATAAACTCAGCTGGACGCAAATAATAAAAAAGGTCCTAGACTTCGTATGTTAGAGATGACATAAGTCAGTCGTAAACTACTGAAATGAAAAGTATTATACGGAAACAAAATTAATATTTCATAACATTCTGAAATCATTTCAATGTTATTTGAAGAGGGATGTTATTTGGAAATAAGATATGACTTAGGCCTGAGATTGTCGTTGGTCGGGTGAAAGCCATCGAAAAGGCAATTTAATGTTCATCTTTTGATGACTTGCTCCCGGCAGATATTTCTTCGACACAGCATTCCTTCTCTGATTAAAACATTTCAGTCTTTGTAAAAGAAATTAGCAACGTAACTTGGCAGAGGTGAAGAAATATAATTATTGAGAGAGATATATAATAAATATTTTATAAACAAATAGTAATTCAAAACTGGAAATTATACTCGTATACTCATTAAATTTGTTATCAGTTCTTGTTTAGATGGCTAACTTTAACAAGTTCTGAATCAAATGTAGCAGGAACATTATTTTAATTCCTCATCTTTGTTTATTATAAAAATTATATGAATTATAACAATTATATGAATTAATTATAATGATTTATTTATTTTAATTAACATTATTATATAATACATATTAATTTTAGGAAAATTATAGCATTATATTGTGGCATATTTTTCATTCATATTTTAAAGCCAAGCTGAAATTTTTTTTTAACTTACATTCAAAAAATTTTCTCTGCAAAATAAAGCTGCTAAATTACGTTATCCTTAGGGGGCCAGGCTAGCTCAGTGGTTACGTGCTCACCTCTGAAATGATAGTACCGGGGTTCAATCCTCACCTGGCCCTCGATTTATTCACGCGGGAGGTGAATAAATCTGAGCACGTCATCCCTCGGAGAAGGACGTTAAACCGTCTGTCCCGAGCCTGTACGATGTCAGGTACTCGTTAAAGATCCCTACTCTAAATACATTTGAGTTAGGCAAAATTTAGGACTCCCACTATAGAATCAATCTTCATTGTGTGGTATCACAAAGGGCCAATGCTTGGCCTACGTGTGTTCTCTTGTGGAACTGCCACTGCAACCTAACCTAACCTAACCTACGTTATCCTTGATATAGATGAGTGAAACATACCACTACAGGATTTGCAATTCACTCTGATCTTTATGTTTTCAAATTAATTTTTTTGCAATTCGAATTCATCTATCTGAAATTAAGATTCATCTATTTTGCAAGTCAAAGTTTCACCCTTTTGCAAATGAAGTTAACATTTTCCAATTTATTTTAATATTTTCCAATTCAAATTCACCCTTTTGCAAATAAATGTCACCTTTTGCAAATCAATTAATTTCTTTTTCAATTCAGCTTACACTTTCTTAATTCAAGTTCACCATTCTGCAATTCATTATTTTTTTTTTCAAATAAAACATATATATTTCAAGATAAATCACTTGTTTAGAATTTTTTTCGAAATAAATGTGCAAAAGTGTCAACAATAAACACACGTGACCATATAACTAAAATCACTACTGTAAGAAGTAAAGAAAGGGAAAATATCCTTAAGCGCTTTTGAGGGTTATTCCGTTTTGAAGAGCTTAGTAAGCAAGGGAGTGGGGTGTAGGCGTGGGCATTGTAAATGAAATGTTCTCAGAACCATACACGTGCCGATCAGCCCAACATCTGATAATGAGAAAAAAAGTAGGTGACAACGTGTCTGGCAACTAACTCTCTATACCATGCCACGTATTTTTAGTAGATGAGGGCTAATGTTAATCAAAATATCAATGTTATTTTTTATAATGCCGCTTTCAATGAAATTGCCTTTAAAAATGAATTGTTCATGACTAATATTTTAGCTTGTAAATAGTAAGAAAAAAATGATATTGAAATACTAGTTTAAATATTTTTTGCAAAAAAAGAAGTATTACACATTTATTTGACACCAACTGCAAATTTTTTAAAAAAGAAATCTGAAGTGGCCTATATTGAACTTTACCATAAATAAACGTATCAAACACATTGACTACAATTTTTTTTTATTTTAATATTGATATTTTGTTTATGTAATGCTTTACATTTAATCAATAATGATACAATTTTTTTAAATATGGTATTATTCATTTGATCGGTTATAGGAAAGTTAAAATCATTGATCAATCTGAGATAGTATTGTTATTATTAAAATAAGAGCCTCGATTTCTTCGTAATCGTGCGTTTTATGAATCCCTCTGTCAAATGTGTATAAAGAATTTGCATTCAGATAGAATGTTTTCAAACGTTTCCACCTCTTATAGACAGATAATTTAAATTGTTTATATTATATTAAGTATAGGTAGCTTAAGTAGTTGTTTAGAAAACAAATTCCAGTAGACATTGTAATGTATTTTTAAATCCTTCTTTTAAAGATATAGTAGTCTCTTAAAAATGTAAGTTAATTGGATTAATCGTTTTAAACTAAATTGGACCTGCTTGTTCCAGCCACCTTTAACTACATTTTTCTTCATACATTCATCAAAAACTGGGATGTGTAGTGTATAAATGCTCGAGACCGCAAAATGTTAATTTGCTTCCAAACAGGCTACTGTCCCATTTCTCAGCATTCCTTGTTTCCAGGTACCCATATGAGAGACAACTTATTAACGACTTCAATATTAATTATTGACCCAATTAATTTGAGTACAATTCTTGATATCAGAAAGCTTTCAATCCAACTGTTTATTTTTATCAATGTAAAATATTTTATGACGAGCATTGCACCTGGTATAACAAACAAGTCAAATTGTAATGTTCAGTTCTAGTTTTTATCTTTTCATCTTGTATTAAGGCCTTTCCATTTTATAGCTATTCTCATAATATATAGAAAAAAAGAAAGAGAAAAAACTAACTGGGGAAGGTTTATTAATTTTTCCATCTTCAAGATAGGTTGGATGGTCATTTTTTCAGTTATCCCTAGATAAGATTGTTTTTTTTAGGCATAAAACATCGTAAACCAATATATATCACATTATTTTTACTACAGTAAAAAAAAAACTTTAAAGAGCTAAAGTAAATATTTAATTTTAATACCCTATGGTATACCTAAGAAGTTTTTAAATCAGAATATTGCTTATGTTACCTTAGCAATTGTAATGTTACATTTAATCTTTAAAGAGAATTTAAGAGCATTTCTGTATTTTTGTTTTGTTCTAGATTAATATTTTTAATGAAACCGTTTCTTTCATTTACTTCATTCTCTTTGATTTATAATCACCATTTTAGATGAATTTATATTCACTCCATTCTCAGTTACTTATCTTTCAACAATTAAGGAGAATGTTCCAGCATCAGAAAGACAGTGCTATCAATCATTCTTCTTTGTATTTCATTAACAATGTCATCTTTATGTCTTTACATATCAAAACCTTCATTATTTAGAGTATCTAGTAGGTCATTCTCAACTAATCAATTTTAAAATAGAAGCGATAACACGCCTCTATTAGTACAGTCTTTGGGGCTTACAATTTAAGTTGAGGTAGATCGAAAGCTTACACTAATTATTCTTCTATTAGATTACTGTAATCTACCTTTGTAGTTAATGCGCTATCTATCATAAGTTCTTTTCATATTCAATAACTAAGCCAAAGTGATTTATGAATACTCTGCTTTATTTACAGTGAACTAATAAGTTTAGAATTATTATTTCCAATAATTGTGTAGGCTCAAGATATTCATAAAAAAAATATTACGGTTGTGTTTACGCACATTTTATGTTGCAATTTCTTATAGAAAAATGGTAATAAATTTTAAAAGAATTTGTACTTTTAAAACCTTTACAACTAAATGTTGATATCGTACTAATTCATTTAATATTTTTTCATATGAAATATCTTCATCTATTCAACAAAGTCTAAAAAGTGAATTTATTTTCAAAATAGAAAAAAAGCAGAAAAAAGGTGAATTTGATTAGAAATGGAGGAGGAGAGAACAGAATAGAGATGAATTGAAGAGTGTTGTTCTGGAGTCCATAGAAATAGATTCTACTGCGCTCTCATTGAAATACCCTCCTCGTATATCGACAAAGCTTTAAAGGGTGGTAAAAAAACATCTTTCAATGATTTAATAGAATACCAATGTCGTGGATACCGTTTAATGTCATGGAATAGATGAGAGTCATTCAACCCTCTCCCTGGGCTTGCTCGAAAATTTGATTTTAATACAGTTTTATCGAATAGTAATAACGCAGACAATATGTTAATTAAAAACTGTCTCAGATACCTGTAGTGCACTGGTATTTATAAAAAACCCGTGCAAAATTTGTCACAAGATTTATATTGATCAAACTGGGAAATTATTAAAAACACCTGTCAAAAAAGACCAATACAACGTAACTAGAGAAAAACATAGTAGCACCTTATTCTTGTGTATAAATAAATACAATTATGACATAAATTAGGCAAAAGCTAAAATGAATACATATGAAAAATGATGTTGTTAAGACATATTACCAAATCCTCTTTCATTAAATTTAATAGATCAAATATTATTAACATTAGTATTTGTTTATTCAAGCTAGACTCAGTACTGACGAGGCCAATAGCTTCATCTACGAGATTTCAAAGTTAGCAGATAATTGTTACTTATTTCGTTCTGTACTCCTTTATTTACACTGGCATCTGTTCTCAAACTTTTCTTCTTCTTCGTTCATTTGGTCTATTTAAAATATCTCTCTTACCTCCCACTCTTCTCAAACCCAAACCAGATGTGTCTACATCACTTCTTTCAGTATCAGTTTGACTCTGACGAAAACTGCTTGTTTTAGTTGAATAGTCTTCGACATATTTCTGATCTCTTACTGTGGTTTAACGTGGACGTCGATTTTTATTTCAAATGTTTAATTTGAGTTGATCAGGATGAATAAAAGTTGGTGGGCTGCAGTGGAACGCACTTAATTATGTGACAGGAGCTAAGGAGTTTGTTTTGATGATAAAATTAATGCATGTAGGTTTTCTATTAAAATTAAATTTAAAGCAATTCAGTTCTTAGTTTCATATTAAAATATATATTAAGATTGTGTTCAAAAAGCGTTATTGCAACATGTCAAAATTTTTTATAGAAATGGCAGTAAAATTTGTAAACAAAATGTTAGTTTCACTTCTTTGATTTTGTCTTTGACTCATACAAGTTGTGCAGTGATGCCAGCTATAAAGAAAAAATTCGCCACAAAACGACCATTTTTATTTAATCACACTTTATTTGATTAGATTTCTAAAAGAGAAAATTTATAGTTATAGCAGAAGGCTTTGTTATTATACATAATGGAAATAAAGGGAATTAATCAAAGGTAACACGTTGTGTTATTGGAGATGACTTTACTTTAGTTGAGAGCTGGATAGCTCAGAAAGTTTCTGCTAACTTTGAAGAAAGAAGAAACATGTCACGTTTACCTCGAGTACTCTCTTAGCACTTCAATCAGAAATGAAATCAACAAAAACTTTAGTAATCATTGAACAACCTGCCTGCAATAGTCAATAGCAGTCATAGTTCTTTACACAGACTTATTTATAAAGCTGTCCACAGTCGGAGAATAAGCTAACATATTTCATTCATTATAATTTCTCGGTGTTCTATAAAGTATGTCATTAGTTATAGAGAGGTCGTTTGTTAATTGAAGGTCAAACAGTGCAGAAGTTACAGCTCCACTAAAATTAAGTAGAGCTTAATGTTAATTAAAATTAAGTACATCTTTCACGTTTATCGATTCCTTGGACTGTTTTTCCGCTGAATATAATTCTGTTGTGATTACTATTTTATTTGGTTGGCAACAGTTAAATCTATCAGATTTAAAGGATCGGTGCTAAAGCGCAGGTCACAATTATAAATGTTTGCCTCAGTGATTCACAATTAAGCAGAATGAGTAACTTTAAATATTTAATCAGACAACACTGAAATATCTGGGAACCGGTGATGAGTCTTGTGAAACTCGATAAATCATCTTCAATTCTCATAATATTCATATTTTTTCATTTGCAATCGAAAAACATATTGTTTTATTTATTTAAAACGAATTTAGAGTTATGTTATTAATGACCTAAAGTATTACAATATCATAATAAATCATGGTACAAAAGAATACCTTTTATTAATAAATGAAACAAACTGGGAAAAGTTATATCTCCTTTTAAAATAAATGTATACTCTTTTCAAAGTTTTTTATCCTCACAATATAATGGTTCATTTAATTTTTCAACTGCTTTATGACATATCTTATGTTTTTCAAATTGGCGAATAAAGATTTTATACTCCTTATACTTGTCTATCAACAAGTTATGCTTTATGATTCATTACAAAAAATAAGAAATTGGTATTTTATGTGAATGCTTCAAAATTAGACGCGATGATAAGATTTTCGTTCGATTAACAAGAGAAGGCTACGGCTTCATCCAAAAAACTGTTTGTCATGGTTGAACTGTACCTCTTGGGGTAATCTCATACTAAGGCTCTAGATCGACAAGCATTTTCCAAAGTCAAACTCGATTTCATTTTTACAATGTTCTCTAAATGTAAAATTAAGTCATTTGCATAAATATTTCTTATTTTGACATTTGGCTTAGGAAATTATTAACAACTGAAAACACATGATTTCCATTAAATAAGTGGCTACTACACTACAATAGAGAAACAAATATACTTAATCTTGAAAAATATTTCCCAATACAAATGTATAATATTATTATAAGAAACAATTGGAAAGTTAAGAGTCGGAAAGAAATATTTTCTTATTAGTTCTGTCAACCTGGAGAGAGATGAAAAATCTAAATGTATGATGTAAAGTCAGTGTCATGTGTCAAATACAACAATGGTGCGTTTCACTTATAAATGGAACATCTCGACGGCTAACCAGCCACGGAGGTGTGAAAACCAGATCCATTGTTGTCACCACGGACAGCAAAAAGCACTTTAATCCTCATATTAACTGAATAGAAAGTCGGTTCATGAAAAGTCGTGTCTCTTTACATCAAGCAACTCCCCATCCTTTCACGTGTGGTATGTATGTAGGTCTGCAGCGTCGCTAATTAAAAGCGTCCAGGCGGTAAAGCATGGCATTTTGTCTAAACAACCTGAGTCCTGTCGATTGTTTGAATATAACACACACCTGAAAATACCTCTTTTTACAACATTTTACCTAAATAATGTAAGTCAGTAAACCACATAACACAAAAGTCGGAACCCACTCATCAGTTGAACCATAGATGAATTAAACTATGCTAATGTGCATTTCACAAAAACGTCACTTTGATCCCTGATCAGTAAGATTCCAACATGCACCGATGCATTTATTTATTATGTAACATGCAGTCACTCTTATCATTGGCTATAAAAATACAGTTTACTTTTAAGAAAAGTCATTGCCTTTCCAAAACCGACAGCATACTTTTTTTTTTTATAGATAAACACTACGCTGATGCTACTATAATGGGAGTGTTTTGTCACAGGGAAAGAAGATTTGGTTTCTTGGCTATCGTCATTGGAGAAGCTAGGTTTATTCTTCTGTGAAGTAACAACAAAAGAATATTTACTCACGGGATATTCAACGATGGCTCTTTCAAACAAAAATCTGTAAGTATACCCTAAAATATACTTTAGAGTATGAATCCTTGAGTGCTGAGTTCCTTGAGTTTCATGTTATGATAATATAAGCAATTTAGCTATTAGAAGGGAATGTTTAGAATATGACTGCATGAAAGATGCTCAATATTAAATCAGCTTCTGCCCTTCTAACATATCTGTGGTGTTAAACAACCTTCCTAGCAGCAACCATGTCCCTGTACTTACCTACTTGCCTACAACCCTTAGCCAGTTGACTTCTATGTTCAACATCTGTTCTTTTCTAGCAAGCAAAACATCCCTTCCCCTACATAACCCTTTTCTTTCTCTACCAACCAGGTCACATCGATTCTCTCCAGTCGTTACCAGCACATGACAACCAGTACATGGAAGTACCACATTCATTTGACTATTCATAGATGCCTGAACGCATTCCGATATTGCAGGAATATGATCAAAAAACGTTCCTCTTTTTCATCTTTATATTACAAATTGAGTATCATATTTGCGTAGCATGGGTCATTTTTATGCCCCTGGCACAGTCGTAATGCAATATGCTAATCATAAAACCCAACTTCTGCAATGACTTGTGTCACAAAAATTGATTTGTAGCAGCAAGTAATTTATATAAAAACTCATTGAACATGCCTGCTGAGCCGAAAGGCTGGAACCATTCAAATATCGATCTTTTAGTATCTCAGCTGTCTATAATATCTCATTATAATTATAATTTAATATTTCAGCTGTACGTCAATATTTCGTTTAGACTATTGATGATTTTTCTATTCAATAAAATTGAATAAGCTCTTCTTGGAAGGATAACCAGATGTGTTTGAATTCATTTTTGTATCATAAAGATAATGACCTGTTTTCCAATGTTACAGAATTTACATAACAATTTTTTTTACTGCTAGTGTAAATGACCAGACGAATCTTTCAGCAATGATTCAAATATTTCACAATTTGTACTTTTTGCTCATAGATATAATATAAATTGGTATTCGTATGATTATTGAATTTCATACTATATATGAAAAATGTAATTATTAAAATGTTTGTTTTAATATTTTTATCAGACCCATTCACAATTCTATCAGGGTCAGGGGTCGGAAACAATTATTGTAAATTTAACAAACACTTATTTATTCTATTTGATCCACTGGACGAAAACTTCTGGTATTAAACAAAAGTGTGCAAATTTCTGTTTTTTTTTTTAAAAAAATTACATAACTTTTAACAGGCAAGATAGGACGGGGAGGGGGTTATGAAGGTCAGTAAAATGTTATGCACGTTACTTCGAAAATATTTATTGAGTTTACTATCGGTAAGACAACTTTTAACACTCTGTTTTAGGCTTTTACTTGACTGAACCCCGAGTAAGGAATATACTCGTACAGGTATGAAACACACTAATAAATGTCACCGTATATCTGTCAATTATTACAATTACTAGTTGTGTTTATAACCAACGTGAGAATTAAATTCTAATATATGAAGGGTCATAAATACTGAAATATCAAGTACAGACGATGTTCAAAACTCATCTAGGTATTGTAATTTTGAGACGATGGATATTGTGGGATTCTGGTTTGTGGAAGCGGATACAAAAGGATATAGTTTTTTGAACTGTGGTGCATTTAAGATTTTATTACATAACTAGGATAATATGACTTCAGAGAATAGAGTCTGTGACGTGGAGGTTAAACAAGTTTATAATATTCCGATAATGATCTGTAATCAGGGATACAAACAGTTCTTTGTATTATGTATTCTGAGAGTATGAATTGCAACACTGGAATTAATAATATAGAAAGGGACTCCTGCTGACACATTCAAAATGAGGTATTTTAATTTTAATTTGAAATAGGTTTGGTAAGCATTATGGAGGGCTGTGGTGGACGGAGATGATTGTAAGTCAAGGGAATATTCCATCGTTTATTTATAACGGTGAAGAGAAGGACCAGATGTAATCAGCGTAAATAATTTAAATAACTTTATTTTTGTTTGGAAAACTTGACATTAATTCAAATAAAATGTATATAAAATCATTTGAAAACAAAAAAAATAATTAATTAACTTTGAACAACAAAGTGAATTAGGAAAAAGTGATACTTTCAAAGTATTTCAAACAACACTTTCCTTCTTCATAGTTCTTTTGCCTAAAAATGAGGTATTTCCATTTAGTTTTATATTTTCAATATTACGCCCCCAGTTACTTCTTTATGGATTGGAACAGTGCTTTGAACATTTTTTTAACTCTCGCCTCTATGATTTAACAAAAACTTTGGGCACACACCTTTGATTTTAATATGGCTCAAATGCTCACCATATACTTTAAGTTTCATAATCTCAAAATAACTGGTACGTAGTAGTTTAGCTCAGACAATATATATTTATTGTTAAAATTTATATATCGGTATTAAAGCTACTAATTTTGTTCCATATTTTTTAGTGTTATGGATGCTATAATTAAGGGAATAAGTACTCATTTAGCAATGAATTTTGTTTAGCATAAAAGAAATACTTTAACTTGTGGAAAAGGTATTTGTAAAATATTATTCTAAAATATATCCAGAAAGGATTGAGAAATAAAACTGTTTTTGTCAACTACTAAGAAAATGAGATGGATATATTTTCATAAAAAAACTTCTCACCTCTCTCCTCTTGGCCAAGATTAAAGATTTTGGTAAGTGTTATGTGTTTTCCTTTGACGTGCAACACTTTTAGCAGGCCCTTAATGTCCCCACCGCACCAAATCACAAGATCTGGCCATGATAGGTTTATGCAATTTTAAAATGAAAAGGAACTCTTATTTTTTGTTTGAAACTTAAGATATTGAAGACTGACTCAGACATCAAAACTAAAAAAACAATGTGATATAATCTTATTCTATAGAGCACACCAGTGCATCAGGGGCCACAGTTTAAGAAATTTTGGTATACATTATGCTAGTAGGGAAGATAATGTTAAATTTACAGCTTGAACCTGATGGAGTTTATGGCATCATAGTTTTTTTTATGTTATAGTTTTAAAGTAAAAATATGTATTACATAATAAATCAAAGCACACATATATATAAAAGATATCTAAATATATCAAAAAGGTGAAATAAAATATATATGTAACTGGTTCATCAAATATTCTTTTTAATTTAAATAAAGGTACTAAACATGCCATTAAAATAATAACAGGGACAATTTAAAAGTATGATACATTTTATGTCTCATTAAGATAAAAGAATAAAAAATATTTTGGTAATTTTCAATTCAAAATATTTCTTTTACAATTTGGGATTTGTTGATTACCACAAAATAATTAAGATTGTATTTAAATTCAAACAAATTTATCTGGCTATAAAATAAATCTAGATTCAGTTTATGTAGGTATTTATTTACTTAGATACTCGTAGTTTTTTATGTACACTCTGTGGTCTGATTAAACCATTGAAACTAATAGAGTTTAGCATGTCATTTCTGTTGGACAGGGGGTGTGAATTATTAAAATCAACTGTGATTAATGCCACCTCGTTGTTATGTCCATTTAGTAAAACATCATGTATACATAAATTATACATGCATTATATCCTTTGTGGAAATGATTGTGTCTAAACCAATCTGTGTTTAATTTTGTTCCTCAGTAACTTAATTACTAATTAAACCAGTCATTAAATTAAGCTAATTAATTTAATTTTAATCGTTCCCGAACATTCATTGAACAGTTACATAACTATCAGCAAATTTTCCCGCTTATTTTTTTATTTAAGACCAAAGTACTAGTTAATAATTTGGAATTCACCTGTTAGCTACTGCAGATATTTTTTTCAAAAGAATAATATTTCCGATGTCAGCGGAATGAAATCTTGCGCATGCCCTCTGAGAAGACAAAAAACTATCGGTTACCTGCCTTTATGATATCCCGAATTAGGTTAAGATTCCTGATTTTTCTATTTCTAAGTTAACATTATATCTCTGACCTAATAAATTGGTGTGAAATAAAATTTAGGACTCCTGATTTATAATACACTCGGCTTGTGGTTCGCACATAGAAAAAATTGGTGCCAAATAACAAATGTGCTATTTTATATTCAAAAATATAAAATTGAGTGACAATATGAGGGTATATTTGCCTTGAATCAAGATAAATTAATAATACGATATGTAAATCGATGAAAAGTCAAGTAGGAATAGGTAAATAAAATTAATAGAGCTAGAACTGACTCTGTAGAAGGCAGATCTCAGATGTGGCAGATCGAATGAACTTAATTCGTCCTGAGGGATTACGTTTAGTGACTGTTGATACGGACATTTGTTTTTATTTAAATTATTCAAATAAAAATTTATAACATTTCCTTTAGTTATAGAAGAATTTAGCTTCCTTTATACATATTTTTGTAAAAAAAATGTTTGGAAATACAGACTTAGAAGGCAGAAAGTCCCATGTTTCCTTAAATAAGAGGTTTAAATCCTCTAACCAATAATTCAAATTCAGATGGAATAAAATATAAACATGGTGCTTATAAAAATAAACAAAAATAGAAAATATAGGTACATTTTTTTTAACAGTCGAAGATGAATAAGACATGAATATATATTTATAAATTTTGTCTAATTTATCAATTTGTGGGGAAGTGAATGTCCCTATATATATAAATATATATGAACATAAAATATCTAAAGATAGAAAATTAGTGAAATGTTACTCAGGGGAATCCATTAAAACAGCCGGAACATTATCTTGTCAACAACCAGCTGGTATAATTCAGAATATCATGACTAATATTAATCAAACAACTAAAATTCTGGTAATTAACATGGCTTCTTGAATATTACGTTTATGAATTTTGACGAACTATTTTTTTGGTATGATCCCAATATATAAAATGATTTATTGATTTATTTTTAGAAATTAGGAAATAGTTGATTTTGTCCCACTGTTTGGATCAAATTTCTTACTGTGATTGATTTTTATTTCATGTGTTTATTGTAAAATCTTGTTATTAGTGTATATACACTTTGAAAACTTCATTCTGTTTTCAAAGAATACTGTCAGCTTGGGCCTGATTTAGTTTGAATTATATATATATATATATATATATATTCAATAAGAGTAACACACAGAGTAAGGAAACACACTTACAGACTCAAATTTTCGGGTAATCCGTCTTCAGGAGAAAAGAGAAAGGGAGACGCAACGGCAAGTAACCATTACCGTTGGTTACTTAATGGTTACTTGCCGTTGCGTCTACAACGTGCTTGGTCTCCCTTTCTCTTTTCTCCTGAAGACGGATTACTTGAAAATTTGAGTCTATAAGTGTGTTTCCTTACTCTGTGTGTTACTCTTCTTGAACTTTGAACTCGTATTGTGTCCAGTTTGGATCGTGTTCGTTTTATTAAGTGAAATATATATGTCTTCTCCTCTTCAATGCTTCAGAAAAAAAGAAACAAAATAATTAAATGCTCAATATTAAGAAATGTGTCTTTCTTGCTTTGTTTGCTCACTGATGACATAAAGTGAAAGGCCTCAGAGCATTTATTTCTTTTGTTTTTCTTGTGGTTTGGACTTTATTGATTTCATCACGAGTTTTATTGTGATTTTTCGACATAAATATATTAATGACTAAACCACAATATCAAATAGGAACACAAGCTAAGATCTTTCAACCATAACAAGCGGTCTTCGTCATAGTCAAAAACCCAACTAAAACTCTGATGAAGACCGCTTGCTACAGTTGAAAGATCTTAGTCTTGTTTTCTCATTTCATATTGTGATTTGACCATTGATTGTTTATGTGTTTCTCGTGTTTATGTGAAATCTTTATATGTATATATATATATATATATATATTAACGTCTGAACCCCATCTCAGTAGGGATTTGAGTCTGACGAGGACCACTAGTTACGGTTGAAAGATCGTAGTATAAAATTCTTTATCATTTGTTATTGTGGTTTGAGCGTTGATTGTTATTTAATGTGTTTATTATATTATTATATATATATATATATATATATATATATATATCTTATGTAGATTAAATATATTTAAATTCTTCAAATTTAAATATTTACTTTATGAATTAGATTTTAAATATATTTGTAATATAAACATTTATGCAAATTTTTTCATGAATGTAATGGAAGATGTACCTCACTCCTAAAGTCCCACTAAAAGGGGTATTAATTACCTATAAGTATGTATAATTTTTAATTATATATGATATACAGATAGAGATTTTGAGTCCCTAAAGTCAAAATATCCTCATAAAAGTTTATGTTTTTTTTTTGTTTATTATGTTTGAAATATCTTATAGAAGACTAAATTATATTTAGTTTATATTTAGTTATATTTCCAATTAAAGTATTGGATGAGATCTCTAGGCTCTAAAGCATTCAAGATAATATACTATATCAGCAGATGCTCTCTTTGAGACTCCACTTATACCAGACTTTTGATTAAATTTAATTTGTTTAAATAAAGAATTAAATTACGAAAAATTTCCAAGCTAGGCAATCAGTACATAGAATTTGTAAACGTCTTAAATAAGAAAATGGGGGTCAGATGCTTGCTTTCAAATTTCATATTTATCTCATTTTGTTTAATTTTTAACTACATGTTAGGATATAAAATTTCGCACAAATGATTTATTAATGCAGTGAAGGTAGGTTTGATTGGTTGCAAAAGCAACATTTAAAACATGCTATGTTTAATTTAAAAGCTCGTGACGTTTTCTAGTTGAGTGGTGTGCAAATGCATACATAAAAAACAAAATGCTTCTAGCATTTTAAAAGTATTTTAGGGTAATACTATTAATAATAGTAGTAACTTAAAGGCACTGAAGAATTTCACATTGTACTGTGGATAAAAAGAGTATAGTGGAACCAGGGGTGTACGACTGAAATTAATTTATGAAGAATTCAAAAAAGTATATGATAGATATTTCCAAATACTTATTATTAAAATCTATTTAGTCTTGTAAGACTGTTGGGTTCGAGCGAGATTATACATAACTTTAATTATGTATAAAGTATTAGTATAATGTATTAGTATTAGTATAATTATGTATAATGTATTAGTATTACTAATTACTAATATGTAATATTAATTACTAATATGTAATTAGTATTCCATAAATTGTGTAGTATTTTAGATATAATTACTATTGCCTGAATAATTTCTTACTAGGGAAGAACAGAACATAAACAGTACATCTCAATACAATACAAACAGCAATTTTGATTATTTGATATATTAAATTTTATTTATCTTACCAATAAATCTTTGCAAAGCAATGATGGAATAGTTGTGAAAGATGCTGTCTTTGGACTTTCCTTATCAAGTAAAAAGCAGTTCATATATGACGTGGGTTGCTCTAAACCGAGGGATTTAATAAAGATTTATTTGACCAAGAAGGTTGTTGATGGTGGAAAGGCGGAGGTGAAGACGGTGCCCATCTAAATCCAATCACGAGATCATGTATTCCGCAAGCACACTGCTTTCTTCCCAGAAAATTATTCATCTTTCCTCTCAGCCAATCGCTCTCGCAGGAAAATCAAAATCAATTTATTTTTAACACACTTTCCACAGAGCCCTCTCTGTCAACTTTCCTAAGAAGTGCATTTATATTGGTTTTAAAATGTAACTTTCTTTGTAGCATTATACTTTTAATTTCATTATAAGTGTTCGTAATATTAGATGAATATTAATTATAAGTTCAATTAATATAAGTTTTAAAAGTTTATAATAAGAAAATAATTATTATCGTAATAAATTTATGTTAATTATAAATTAACAAATTTTATAAAGTAATTTACTCTTAAAGACATTAGCTAAAAAGTAATATATATAGTGATTAACAGTAACTGAAATTATTGTGAACTTTTACAGCTAAAATAAACTCTTGAAATTAAAGTTAACATTTAAACCACAGTGAGAACTTCAGAAATGAATCTGCGATTTTTCGATTATCATAGGGATCAATCAATGAATTAACATTGCTTGCTTCCAGAAAACTGAGGTTGTAGAGATCTTCGTTAAGTAAGCTTAGCGTCTTCCCATTGACACTCTTGTAAATTGTTAGGGACTCAATTTCCAAATTTAATCACTGTTTTGTAGCAGAAACTTCTCCAGCAGATCTCTGATTCCAACTCTAATATCATGTTTACAATTTTAGAGGAAGAACATATTTTCTTCTATGATGTAACATATATCTATCTCTGGACATAAGTTTAATCATTCGTTATTCACATTTAAAATTTATTTCATATTTTATTTAATTTTTTATTTTATGATTTTTTATAACATTTTCCCTTGTCTCCCAACATGGTAACACTAAAGAGTGCTTTTGACGGGGGAATTCAGTCTTGGCTTACCATCATCCTCCTGATAACAAACGATGCCAAAATATTCGCAGTGAGTTTTGGGTGTTTTATTTTGTATGTTTTATTCTCTGATTAAAAATATGTAAACTAAATTCACAGAAAGAGCACACATAAAAGGGATCACAAAAACGTACTACTATGTTTCGACTGCCTCATCATGAGATAGAAAGGTGTAAGTCAAGTGAGTACTGAAGTGAAGTTTCATTGAAGAGACACTCAATCAGTGAAGCCAACTGATCACATTCGGAACGACTCACATCTTTCTACCTGATGACGAGGCAGTCATAATATAATAGTGAGTTTTTGTGATCCCTTTTATGTGTGTTCTTTCAATTATATTGAAACCACTATTTTGTGTATTTAAACTGGAGTTATTGTCCTTAATGTATAGAGCTTCGAGTATTTGTAGTCTGAGGTTGTCACTGACACTTTGTAGAACAGAGGTCCCCTCGACCAAGGTCTTCCTCGTTAGCGTCATTTTATGGACTTCTTTTGCAAGTTTCTTAGCAGCTCCTGTTGTGAGGTGAAGTATCAAACGCCACGATAGCTTCGTTTAAGTCAGTCTACATACTCGTACTTTGAAGGCAGGTTTTCACATTTACTGTGGTATATATGTATTCATATATAAAAAGAAATTCACATAAACGCGTGAAATAACAATCAATGATCAAAACACAAATGAAATGGGAAAAAAAGACTAAGATCTTTAGAAACAAGACCGCTTGTTACGGTTTAAAGATCTTAGCCTTGTTTTCCCATTTCATTTGTGGTTTGATCAAGTATTCATATATAAGATGGTTACGTTGAGGCTCCGGAGTTTCTTGTTTTATGGAGGTACTCCGGAGATAGCATTTTTACTTCTATAGAAAACAGTTTTAAGTAGTCATCACAATTCACAGTTTGATTACTATGTATACATTTTGGAACACTCTGTCTTCTTGTGCTTATATTTCTGTTTATGTAGTAACGATTAGAAAATGCGTATACACCCTCCCGCAAATTTGCAAGTGAAAAATGTACCATTTATCTAAGGAAGTTATAATTATTTTAGTAACCTCCTGGTTACAGAATCCATTATTAATAAACACTTCGTTAGACTTTTTAAGCTCTTGGAGCAGAAAGTTCCAGCTACTGCAGTGCGTGAATGTTCTTCTGATGTAGGCATCAGTCGTCAACATCTTATACCTAATAAGTCATTCAAATATCTATATATCTGTATAAATATATAGTTTCAGTAACAAGTAGAAATAGAAAAAAAAAGAGATTAGCACTGACGATTCTTAATCATCTTGGCTACTTGCCATCGTCAGGAGAGGTCATGAAGAAACACATTTAAGGAGACGTGAAAGAGTTTACCAAATGATATATATAACTTTAAATTACTCAAAACACAACATAGATGCATTTTGTATTTTTTTGTAATTAATTTTGTAATTTTTGTATTTTTGTAATTCTCAATATACACCATTTGACGGGGGAGATCTCTCTCAATTGAGTCCTCTCTTCTTGTATACTCCTGATGACGAACAACAGTTCGAAATATTGAGAATTTAGTAAATGTGCCTATTATTCTTTTTTCTGTGTCGTGTTTTGTGTAATTTAAAGTTTCATCGTCCGTGTGGACCGTTTATTAAATTTAGTATATATATATATATATATATATATATATATAAAGCTTTCACATAAACACGTGAAATAACAATCAATGATCAAACCGCTTGTTACGGTTGAAAGATCTTAGTCTTGTTTTCCCATTTCTTATTGTGGTTTGATCATTGAATATATATATATATATATATATATATATATATATATATATCTATATCCTTATATATATATCCTTGTGCATTTACAATGTATATACATTATTGGTTAAAGTCCAAAAAATCATCTGGTGATAAGTCCAAAAAGAAACACGGTCGGCTTAACAAGTTTGGGTGTCTGAATAGAATACGAAGGGAATGATTTAGGAAGATGTTAGAAGATTCAGGTTTGTGATTTAGGCGGTAGAATATCTCCGACGAGGTGGCTTACAGGCTTGTCGATCAGTTCCTACGCACAACAAATGATGGGCTATACCCCAAATAAATCCGACTTCAATATTGCCCGCTTGTTCTCCCTGCCTCTCACGACATATTTTCATCACAGCCTCAATATTGAAAGCTCAATACAACTTAATTAAGCTTCACAACAGGAACCTCAACATTCCTGATTAATATAATAGATATTTAAAGCAATTTTTTGTTTAAAAAAATTCTGATATAGAACATGAATACATTTTTTAAACTAAGCATCATTATGATGTATAAATAACAATAGAATACTAAAACAGTGAGGGCATAACCACATAATTATTAGTATAATTTCATTAACCACATAAGTTGATAAATATTTTAATGGGTGACTTTTCAAAATATTGAATTGAATGTTTTGAATATATTCTAAATAATTATTCAGGTTAGGATACAGTCCATCAAATTGTTTATTTTATGAAGGGATTTATCTTTAGAGCTCCCTATTATACTATTATTATCTTTAGATCCATTACTTATACAAAAACAAGAACATTTAAATTAGAGATAAAGGTAAAAACAAAATGGTTTAATAAGAAAAAAATAAATAAATATCACAAACAATCAATACACTGATGGCTAATACGCTATAAATAATGATACAGATCACAAGGAAATACTTACTCAACGTCCTTTGGACAACTTATTTGGGAATTACCACCTTATATTCGTAAGACTGCCAGGCGACTGGAACAGCTTAGTTTGAAAGTCGTTAATGCCGGAGCTGCGGTACATTTCAACAATATATATATATATATATAGAGAGAGAGAGAGAGTTAGATTTTTGTTTAAATTTTACTAGAAGTCATTAAAACATTCAAGAAGCTTTACTGCAATGCTAAATAATTTGCACCATTTGATTTATAAAATAGTATTTTATGTTATTCAATAAAGAGGAATCTAGGGCAGGTGTCAGAGATTAAAGTTAAAACGAAAGAAATAAAGACTTTTACGAGTCAGCGAACAGCTTTTATGCTATTTGTGAAAATTGAAATTATTAAAAACAATCTGAAATAATAATGTACTGATTAAATTTTGATAAATTCACCAATATTATAAGTCCATTAAATGGTTAAAAAAAAATTAATTCTTAATACTACAGAGAAATATTTTTTTTGATGCCAGTTATAATTAAAAAAAATATATTAATTAGGTAATTATTTTAAAGGGATAACAAATTTCTCATTTTATTCCAAAGATAAGGACTTTTTTATTTTCGATTCATTTTATATATTTCACATTCAAAGGAATTGCTATTATGGACTGATTTTTTCCTAAAAAAAATTATTTTTAAAAATAAATAATTTGAGAAAAAATTTTATAAAGAGAGAGGGTACTGTAGAGCCCATGGGTGTGATTTACAAAAACCATACCCATGGTGTCTACACTTGTAGAATAAGTGTAGAGAATCAATTTAAAGTTTTCTATTCCCTCCGCAAACTCCTGTTCTTTCTTCTATATTTTTCCTCCGAGGTGTTGAGATGAGGAAGGCTCTTCATGCTTAGATCTGAAAGTTTTTTACAACGCCTCCTTTAGCTATAACTTTTCCAAATTTCCACTCTTCATCCATGTTGCTTTCTCTTACAATGTCATCACTAGATCATTGTAAGATTACTTTATGGAAATGTCAATTGATTTAACCTCTTTTTACTTTTTAGGAATGACTTTACTAATACTATAATGAAAAAGTAGAATATTAAAAGGAAAATACGTAGAAAAAGTGGAGTAAAATATAATAAGTTTAATACGCTGTTTGTATTAGAGGTGTAATAATCACTCAAAAATAAGCAAGTAATAAATAATAATCGAATAATCTTTATTCAATTATCCTTATATTGAAGTCCATAAAACAATTTACAAGTATACTGCCAGTCAAAGCGTGAATACGATTTAGATTTATAGTTTGAGGGTAATATCCATCTTCCTTCTCCTATCATAAAGCGAATATCAATTCTATATAAATAAGAAATAATACAGCGGAAAAAAGTAGTGAAATAATTATCTGAAATCTGTGAATAATGAATAAAATACCTATTTAAATTATTCTGGTTATTAAAATTGCAACATTTATTTAATTTGTTAAGTTTACAAGTAATAGACGGAATCTTTTGATATGTTAATATGAAAATCTAAACGTAAGTAAACGTCGGTAAGATCAACACAACTGATATCTGTAAACAAGTGGAAAGGAAACTGACTACACATCGATCTCTGAAACTTATGTGGATACCCTTCAAGTTTAAACACACATGCAAGTAAAGCAAAGTTTGCCATTAACAGTTGGCTATAAACTCATCCATCTTTTAAAGTGGTCGAACTAATTTCAATTAAAATTTTAACGTGAAGAATTGATTAGAAATATTTATTTTTCAATGAAGTTCCTTAATGCATAAACTGCATTTGAATGCATTCCTAATGAATTTTATGCAGTTCATTAAATCAATCAATAAATTATCAATAAATGAATTTTATTGGGTTGCAAATAATTTAAAATAAACGGCAATTTCTTTGATATCATTGTATAAATATCAAGTATTGAATCAAGTTTCAATAATGGCAAAACAATATATCATGTTATAAAAACAGAAAAGAAACAGTTAGTATATTTATAACTGAACAAGATGCTGTCCTGGTAATAATTTTGAAGGCATTCATGTTTTGAAAAAATATTTACAGGAATATAAGTTATTTTATTTTGGGTTTAAAACAATAAGTAAACATTATTACTACATTGATCAACGTTGTGACGAGCTTTGTGTGTGTGTGTGTGTGTGAGAGAGAGAGAGAGAGAGAGAAAACGGGACAGGGGAAGAGGGAGGAAGATAGTGTATCACTATCCTGCACATTGAATTTTATATCAACAAGAGAACAAATTAATTAAAACTTGGTACAAACTAAAAGTTACCCCCGAAAATTTCAGAATTTGCTCTAGATATCCAAGAAAAAGAAATTAATTGTCATAAAAGTTATACAAAATATTGGTAAAGTTTTTAGGCCTAGCTTTTCATAAGCATAGATTTTTAATTACACAAGCATAAGTTTTATGCAAACACCTTCAATATTAAGTATGGTATAGCAATATACAGGTTTTTAAACAAAATGTATAGGCAAGGATATTTAAAGACGGGAAAAATCAAAGAACCTTCAAGTGTCTTTTACAAGAGCATTTCATTTCATAAATTATTTCCATCACTTCTTGTCGTAGTTACTTTTTTTTTGAACTATCAATTTCTTGTATTTAAAACCCATTTACCGTTGATAAACAACTTACTGAAAAATTAGAATAAATTATCAAAGTCATATATATATATATAAACTTTTATATTTTATTTTATACGTAATGTATGCGTTATTTTACAGAATATTTTACATTCTACGATATTTATTGCAATACTTTAAAAACATTATCATATTTAATAATATTTATATTGAATACTAAACCAAACATACAAAAAAGGAATGTGATTATATTTTTGGAAAGGTTCTATACTTGTTTCAATTGTTGAGTAAATAGATGTTTAATTAAATTTTTTTTCAAGAATAGGAGAGGTGGAAAGACGACTTGAAAACTCTTTGGTTAGGGTCACCAATGGCATTTTTTAGGTTTGATGAAATACATATTTAGCGTTAGCTAAAAACACATTTCTTTTGAAGTCGAAGCTTCAAAAACACAAATTAAATAAATGGTTGGTAGAATTAATAAATTATGAAATTTCCAGGATACATTACTTACACCATTTAAAGATATTTTTATTCAGAGAGGAATTTGGAATACATGGTGAATAAATATTCTAGAACTGAATTTAAATCAATTTTCCTTGACCTTACCGACTTACATTACGTTCTAGCCAACTTTGAAATGTATTAAGTAAAAGTAATGAAAATAGATGAATACTTTAAATACTTGACGTTTATGTACTGTGAGGTTGAAACTAATAGTAGAAATTGCGTACAACAATGTAATGTGAGATACCAAATGATTTCATTACCTCATTATAAAGATACACTTTTTTGAAATTAAATGCAACCCTTAAAAGAAAAGGAGATCTTCCCCTATAATCTTCAACTAGTTAATTAATTAACTAATTAATGTTCTAAAGAAATATATTTAATAAATATAATTAAACACTTAGATATAATTTTCAACCCAGAAATGTGTTCTAAAAAACGTTCGGAGCACATAAACAAGCATTCCTCATTTCTAATCTGGAGGTCTGATACATGGTAAAGTGTCAGGTTATAAACTCTGGTAATTTATTATTTACCAAATGAGAAGCTTCGATTTATGTCAGTCAGTTAATTTAATTTATACTAAATATAATATTTATTATCTATGTTTAATATTGTCATCAACTTAATTATTCCCCTTCAAACGTTACCTTACTTCTGTTCCGGAACTCTTTTCCAAACTTCAACGCCCACTGATAATTTCTAAGCAGATCACAGTCTAAACACATAAAAATCCTATGTAAGCCAAAATACAGCACTTTTAATAATAATCGGATGAACCAATTACTACAAATTCACTGAAGCCAAATTTCTATCCGATAAAATACCCCTAAGAATATTAATATTGGAAGATGTGTTCGATATCCGTATCAAGCTGACAGACAATTACATGTAAAACAGGGTTATTTATTATAGCTCCTTGGATTTTTGAGATATCCTTCTCAAACAGATTTGCACACACAGTCAGACCAATTCGAAAAACGTATTTTAAGGAAACTTCAACACGTGAAATTTGGTTCAAACTTCGATATCAGATTTCGACCCGAATGCAGTACTGTCATCACTCTATATTTTATAGAAATTGTAAAGCAAAGTATAAAGCTGCTACATCCATTGTGATGTTTTTCATTTTGAATTACTGTTCTCAACATCAATGCTAACAGGCTGCCTCTATTAGTGCTTTTCTATAGTAAAAAGTGCGGCCCATTTGGTATTGGCAGCCATTCCAGTTATGGTTAAGCCACAGTCATAAATATTACTTTTGTTAAATATATTGGAATAGAGTTCTTTAAGGAGTAGCTGATGTAGTACATGTTCGAAAACAACTGCTTTACCATCCACTTTTTATGAAAGAGTTCATAAGATTTAGCATGTCCCACTTGACAAATGACATGGTTAAGGATCGTGGTCCTGATTCAACCTGCAATTTCAGTAAACAAGGCAAGCAAGCTACCTGTTACGCCACATCTAGTTCTATTTTTATCTTGAATAGGTATTCTAAAAGAAAAGTACATCATAAAGTTAATTATCAAAGAAAAGATAATTGTACTTACGGGTCTCTATTTAAGTGTTTCTCAACCTTTTCTTACTTAAAGCAAACATATAGAGACTAAAAATGTCGTGGGACACAAAGTATACTCATAGTGAATCATAAAATGATAATATTATAAATTGTATGAATTTCAAGGAAAAATTGTATATACTGTACTACATACTAGACTATATAGTATACCATAATTGAATATACTATTAAATAAAGGATATAATTATACTATAATAATGAGTAGTAAAACTACATAACTATAATTATAATATAATAATGAACTAGTTTTGTGGCACAACTAATTCGTAGTTCCAGCACTGTGGCTGAGTTAGCTCCTGATATAATTACGCACTTACGGAAAAGATAAGGGTATGTCTTTCGTAAAACAACTTGTTCATGACATACAAAAGCTCACCAGGTTGCATTGGCTTCATATCCAGGTTCTTTGAACCAGGGGCTAAAAAGGACACTGACCTTACCTGCAGTTGAGCAGGTTCAGTAGGACCATTGCTCCGGAGTTTGATCCAAAACTGGTACTAGGGGCGGCGGGGGCCCATGGATGGTTTTCTGTCCATCCCGCCTCTGAGGCCGGACTCGTAATTCATATGCCTTTATTTCATGTTAAAATTTAAAACTAATGAGGATATTTAAAGAAAAAAATCGTTATTAATATTTCTTGTATCCTTTTATCAACACTATCATTGGGAATATAACGGGTAAACTGTCAACAATACATTAAGAATGAAATAGTGACTGTTAAAGTAGACTGGATGGAGTCAGTTTTTATGAAAAGACCTTATTAAAAGAACTTTCTTCACAAGCATAGGAACTTATCAATGGTTTCAGTTCATTCACTTGAGGTTTCAACCACAACTTATGAAAGAAATACTGTTAAAAATAAATGTAATAAAACAGAAAGGTGAACATAAAGATACCTGAGATCATAAACAAACTAAATCCAAGAGTTGACTATTTCTCAAAAAACAACATTATATGAAGGATTAAAATGACCATTTCAGAGAGTTTCAACTTGTTATCGCTGTTTCAAACAACTGTGATTGGATTTGACAAATGAATGAAAAGTTTATGAATGCTTCAAAATGTTGTTAAAATGATCTAGGGGATGTAATTAAATTTGATTTCAGTGGTCGTTAGGGTTTTGTCCCATAATATCACCGAACAGGCTTTAGAAATAGCTAATTTTGTAGGCAGAGTCAACACTTTCATGCCAATATAATTTGCGCTCTCACAGTTGCTGAGATTACCAAGCCAGTGTAATTTGAACTTCATATATTTAAATATGTACCTATAAAAAGCCACTATGAGGAACAGTTCAAACAAAAAGATGGAAGAAACAATAAAACCATGCGATGTTTTTATATCAGTCGTCATCAAGCATTAGATGTGAGCCGTTTTTCACGAGGAGGCATGTATTATTGACAAGTGTGTCTTTTTAAAACAAAATACCCTATCAGGGTTACTACCTTACCAATAGCAATGGGTAAGGGGGGTGGGAAGGAAAATATATTACATGTTACAATAATTAAAAATTTAATTTAATATAATAATATATAATATATTTTTTAATTTAATTTGATTAATTATTAACTTAAATAGAAATTAAAACATTGGAATAAAGTGTTAAAAAATAACAAAAGATTTTAAAACAACTTAAAAGATAAAAAGAATTAATAATAAATTAATGAGATATGCATGTATTTAATAAATTAATGATTTAGGTTGAGTCCATGAGCAAATATATCTGGAATATTGCTCATGAAAAGTTATTAGAAACATGTAATGAAAAGAAGCATGCCTGACAATCTGAAGGTTTTCTGCCGACCAATAAAAGACAAATCATGTCTTAGTTAGTTTATCAGTTAGAGGAAGATAAACTAACATCAAATTCATCATACTAGGTGCTGTCTAAACGATAAAAGCAGTTACGGAGGTCTTATGAAAAATGAGATAGGGATTATTGTTAAAGAAGTAATGCAAGGAGCAGGATAGATGATGTCTCAAGCTGGCGAGTCGCAACACCTATATTGAACTATCCATCAATAACACTGCGAGATATGGGCAAAAAATAAGCCAATAAATATACCTCAGGCTGAGAGGTCTAAAAAATAAATTTATAATCACTTCACTACTGCACCCTTTGACAGATCATAATTGAAATTTCAGATATATGTTCCATACTATCGAAATAAACCATAATATAAGTTGAGGGGGGAGGGGTGCAATATTGAAATACGGAGAAGGTACTTTAATATAATTCAGCTCAAAATAAGCATTTATGTCATCCAATATAGGTCTATCTCAAATTTGTTTCTATACATTTGACCTATTTATTCAGTTTTATTTTATTTCAAGCTACTAAGAAAAACTACTAAGAAAATTTTAAGGTACAAGTGAAAAACGATTTATACTTGTTTAATTTATTTAAATAAAATTGAATGTTTAAAAGATCTTATAATTTACTACTTTATAACACTATTAAGCTACTAAACCCAGAATTCCTCGAATTACCTATTTCATTAAGGAGTGAACTTGAAAAAATTCCCGATAAAGAAATATAGACAGTTACTTTATCATTACCTAGACTATTTATTTGTTGTATTTACAAATCCTCTCTCTTATAGGAGCTAAAACAAATAGGTTTATAATTAACCAAACAATTATGAGGCTCCTACTGACACAAACACTGCTACAACAAGTTATAACCGTTTGATTTTGTTTTTTATCACTACCATTACACTAATAATTTGATTAATATATATTTCAATAAGGGAAGAAAATTTACCTTTTTTTGCTGGGTTATTTGTCAATTATTTCATAAGCTATTTTATTTACTAAATTATTGGATTTAAACTATCGTAATTTATTGTTTCTTATCATGTTTGAATAACTGTCATTCAATGGAAACATCTGTTCAATTATTGTTATAATAATTACCAAATATATTAGATACATAAATAAAACAAACATTAAATTATAATGAATGCTTATTATTTATGGTAATATATTATCATACTACATATGACAAAGTTGTATGTAAAACACTCTTAGTGTTTCATTTTCAATGAATCATAATATTTAACCATCACAGTTATCCTGAATAAGTGTGTGTGTGTGTGCATGCATTCGTACGTACGCGTGAATATCTGTGTGCTATGAATGTGAATGTTTTGCAGTGCATATATTGCATATTTATTTCTTTGCTTATCAAAATAACTATTGTTAAAGAAACGGTTTTGAATGATTAGAGGATTCCATTTAACCTAAGAGTATTAAGTAAATTGCAATGTGGCTCCAAATATAAATATAACAGCTTTCATTTAATTGTTTATTATATTTCTCTTAGTAATATTAAACACATAAACACTTTCAGTTAGTGTGGTAAATTTATTATGAGTGTTCTATCATCAAATATGTAAAATTCCTCTCAAAAAACATTTGTACTCATTTTAAGTCGAATATGTCTTCCCTCATAAGCTCAGTTGAAATGCAAATATTTAAATAATTAGCACTCAAGCTTTGTACCCATAAGTTGTTGTACTGATGATACATCATTTCTTGTATCACTAATCAATAGTGAGTCTTGTATCACTAATTTGAGTTTAGACTTTGGTTGTTTTTATATTAATTAGTTTTTAGCAATGAGAACATAATTTTTACACATATCCTCAGACTATACCTTGCCAGACACCGATCCTGTTTTATTAAAATTACTCAAATATGTTTCAATAGCAACTTTATTCATATGTTTTTTATTATATATTTTTCTCTATATGTTTTGTTTGGGCTACAATTTTATTAATTAAAAAAATACTGGCTTAAACTCCAAAGTATTAACCACCGCAGTTTGTTAGAAGATACCATAAATGCTTGCCATAATGATACTCAAACAAAAATTCCTGTTTGAACGGGAATATCGTTTAAAAATAAAGTTACATTCTTTAGTTTCTGTAATGCATAGAAAATGTTTAACTCAGTTTAAACTAAGTTTTTAATAACTCTTAACGACAAAAAGAAATAAAAATTCATAAATTTGATTTTAGTTTCAATGTCTTTTTAAAAATTAATCAATGTATTAAATTTGAATAAGCTATAAAATTGACTGATTACACAAAGTCATGTTAGCGTATTTTAAAAATATGCTTTCATGTGAAACCGGTATCAAAGCAGGTAACAATGAATATCCATGTGGTGTAGCGATTTTGTCTGTGTTGTATGGAAGGATTGTTCACAATGCCAGTTGATATTTCGGAAAGTCACAGCAGACTTGAATGCCACTGCTTTACGGCTTAATTGTGTTTCTCACTTATTGCTTGACAAACTTGAATCTCCAATACTTCGCTTCCCAAGAGAACTTTTGCATCATAAATACGCTTCTCAACTGAGTAAGTTTCAGATCTCCGTGAGAAACTAACTAAGGCAATAGTTGTAGATTTCATTCTAGACACTAATGATAAATTATAAAATCATATAGATTGTTGACTTCCATGAAAATATTGTTGGAGAAACAATCAAACTGGTTGTAGAAGAAATAAATAATACTTAGCAATAAAGTATTAACAAAATTGCAGTTTGCTGTGAATTTTAAATTTAAAACTTCATTTTTAATACAATTTTTTTCTCCTGACATAATCATCAGTTTGGTTATGATGAGTAATACTTGTAAATCATTTCTTTTCACATAGATAATTCAACGAAACATCAACATATAAAATTTTAGAGTTATTATTTGAACTAAAATTAAGTCAAACACTCAAATTGCGTTTATCAAAAAAAAAAAAAAAAAACTGACTGACTTTATGCATGTTAATTACAACTTAGAAAGCTCTATGAGATGAATTTTTAGATCGTAACTACGTCTAAATAAGCGTATACTTTATAAGAAATAAAATATATTAAAAATTCATTATATTTCTATAGTATTTAAAATATTCAGATCAAATTATTGTTAACAAATTAACTTCAACCCGATAACATCAAGTCAATTTTGAACATTTTCTTTTCAGCTTTTTTTCCCATGACTTCAACTGAGCCTTAAAATTTTAAAATTATCTGAAAGTGTAAAATTGGTATTTACAGTGTGTGTTTATTTTGTTATTCATATACCATTGTTCCGATATTCCTACTGAGTAACTTTTTTTTTATATCAAGATAATATTTCATTCTTATAAAGTTGTCTTAATTAGTGAAATTAAGAACATAAGTTGAACATAGTAATTGTCAATATGCATTCTTTACATGCACAGTAAATTTACTACTATCTACTGAAAGTAAAAATTTCCCACTACGAGCTTCTGAGGAGGAGCATATTTGGTTTTTGAATGCGCATTGTACACCAGGGCTAAACTTAAAGAGATAAACTTGTTTAAAAGGGTTAGAAATTTGTTATCTTATTTGTTATCTTTATTATTAGAATTATTGTTATATAGTTATATACATTTTCAATTACTATTTTATTTTTATATTTTATTTACATATTTTTTTTAATTATATTTAATTATTTTTTATTTTATTTATCTTATTTATTTCTATATTTTTTTCTTGTGTTCTGGCTACCTTCAAAATTATTTGTAACTAAACTTTTCATTTTGTTTTATTTTAAATTATTATTTATACTACTTACGTTTTTATTAATTTTGAACATGTAATTTATTTTAATATTCGTCAAGATATTTTTTAATATTTATATTTCTTGATTTTCTGTAATATTTATTTATTTTCACATTGCTATATTGTTCATATTATTTCTCAGTTATTCACTTATTCTTACTTCTATTGAACCGAGCACACATGTGACAACTGTCCCTATCTCTTCTCTCCAAATGACGGTTGAACCGAAAATTAGAGAATGTAACTGTGTTTTTTTATTTACTGTGTACTTATAGTTTACTCTGAAATATTTGTTGTCTTTTGGGGGTCGTTTTGCACGTATTATCATTATAATGTTTCAGACATTACCTTTCATCTATGATTATGAATTATCACCATGCTTGATAGGTTAAATCTAATAAATTTTGAATTGCTTAAAATTTAATACAGATGCGGTACAATACAGAAATGAGTTTCAGTTATGCCGGTATATTAAACAAACATGGCTGTCCAATATATTATTGTTTGTAACAGGAGAGAAGCAGGAGTAATCTTCTAGTTTAAAGTGAATATGATATTGCATAAATCCGTCTTCCGTTTTATGTAAGCCGCACATAGTGATACATAACCTTACAAAAGAAGCCCAACTTCGAAACCGTTCGGACGACTACAACAGCAATTTACGACGTCTGACGGATTTGTATGATAATATGATTTTGACTAACCATTGTGGTACTGACAACATGCATTTAGTTTACAAAGACGTAAATGACAGTCGTGAATCTCACAACAGATAATGCTTTTTAAGAAATACATCAAGAAGATACATTTTGTAAAGGTAAGTTACCCATGAATTGAAAACATACTGTATTTTTATGCAAAGTCATACACTTCTTTCATAATCATCAACAGTTCATGATTCCTAAAAAAAAAAACTGTTCTTTAAAATGTGCCATTAAGTGAAAGTTAAAATCGAATTATTTATGATAAACTATTATACCAACTTTAATTATTATTTTTAATAACTAATTATTTATAATGACTTAACAGACATTGAGGTATAAATTATAGAAGTTTTTCTGGTAAATTAAAGATTTTTTAAAATCTTTTTACAACTGGGTGTTGTTTCTAGTCATATTGAAACTAAAATGTCTACAGATTTTAAAAATAATGAACAGACTTCGGTATTGTTGTATAAAGGACTTTGAAATGCCGAAGAAGCGTTGAAATGTGCAACAATAATTATGATTGAGTGTAAAATTGAAAATAGAAGAGGACATTTTATGAGATTGGGTAGGCAGAGTTGAGAGGCTAATTAGGGGTCCTATCAGTTCAAACTGGCCCTTAAGGACCAATGGCTGTACCTAACGAGAGGCTCCGCGTTGAGTAACGATCCAGTTGGAGTTCACTCTCCATAAACATTCCGTGGCCAAACTCACCTGGAGATAACCATTTCTTCAGCTGGTGTTGTTTCGTTTAGTGAAAGCTTTTCTGCCATTGTGAACACCACCAATTCATAGCACAATCATAGTTATAAATTTATTATATAAAAAATTGAAAAAGGTATTTACTCTGCATATAATAGAGTTAAAAATTCTATAGTATTGCTCTGATTAGAAAAGGCTTCTGAAGAAGGTTTTAATACAACTGAAATGCCGGTGTGAATTAAAATAACTGACTGATCTTAAAAAATGTTGGTTCTTTTTTTCACGTGTATATATATATATATATATATATATATGATTCGTTAAAATGGTGACCAATAGGAGAGTAGAGTTTGTAGGTCCATGCGTGGCGGTTCCAGTTACCCGCTGCCTAGCGAAGCCTTAGTTATTCCGCCAATGATATATATATATATATATATATATATATATATATTATATATCAGCTCAAAAACGAAGAAAAGCAACACACAGGGAAAGAGACACACTTACAAACTCAAATTTTCGGATGATCCGTCTTCAGGAGAAAATAGAATGGACGACCAAGCACGCAGGAAACCGTTTATGTATATATATATATATATATATATAATATATACAGAAATGTTGCATACGTGGAGTTGCATTCCACTGGTACACATGAACGGACGTACCTCTTCTTCTTCCCTCCTACTCTCTTCCTGACGACGAACTTCAGTTCGAAACATCGATCCAGTATTTTTCTCGTTTCTTCTATGTGTTGTTTTTTTATTTATTCGTAACAAGCGGTCTAAGCATTTATTTCTTTGGTTTTCCTTTTTTCCATTGTGGCTTAAGTTATTGATTGCATTACGTGTTTATTGTGATTTTTTTGCACACACACACACACACACACACACACACACACACTATATATATATATATTATATATATATATAAAGATATCACATAAACACGTGAAATAACAATCAATGATCAAACCACAATAAGAAAATGGGAAAACATTTCTTTGTCTTGGGTACAAGATGTTAGTCTTGTTTTCCCATTTTCTTATTATGGTTTGATCATTGATATATATATATATATATATATATATTTCCTCTCGTCTCATGCCCTCCAACCCCTTGCCTACACCCGGTTCATTGATGATATATTTTTCGTATGGCCTCATGGCAAAGATTCTCTGGAAACTTTTATTGAAGCCTTCAAAACTTCCTGTTCATCACTCAATTTCACCCACTCCTTCTCCTATACCTCCTTAACCTTCCTAGATGTAGTAGTGTCCCTAAGCGGCAGGACCTTCACCACCTCCATACACACAAAACCTACCAATGCCCAACAATATCTACACTTCAATAGTTGTCACCCATCCCACACAAAAAAGTCCCTACCTCGTTCCCTCTCCATCCGCATACACCGTATTTGCAGTGACCTCTATCAACGACAGTGTCATATCGACAAACTTAGGGAGAAATTCGTCCAGCGGGGCTACTCTCCCAGGTTTGTTGATAAACGCTTAGTACCTGCCACCAATCAATATCTTCCTAGGACTGCCGCTGAACCCAACAGTTCTCCCTTCCTCGTAACTACTTTCTTTCCTGGGGTCCATAGGATCGGGAATATCATCAAGGACATTTTTCCTCTCCTGTCCTCTTCCCCCTCCACCTCCTCCGTCTTCCGAAACCCCCTCGCCTGTCCTTTAGAAAGCCTCCCAATTTAGGAAACCTGTTTTCCCACAGATCCCTTGAAACTCCTGGGATTGGGGTGGTGCGTGCTGGTATGGAGAAATGCGGCCGTCGCCTCTGCCTTACCTGTCCTTTAGTTAACCCTTCACCTTTCTTCTCCTCACCAACCAACTCTTTCCGCGTCCCACCTAACACCTCCTGCTCATCCAGGAATTGCGTCTACCGACTGAACTGTAGACAATGTGGAGCATTCTACATTGGTATGACTTCTACCAAGCTCAATGAGCGTTTGAACAACCATAGAGCTTCGGTCGGTCAGCGCAAACAGCTTCCTGTAGCTATCCATGCCAACAGCCATAACCTTTCTTTTAATGACTGCTTTTCTGTTCAAATCATTAAGCTAGTGACCACTGATGACCGTAGTTTGACATTAAGAGCGTCTGAGGAGGCCCACATATGGTTATTGGGGGCCCGATCAGATCCCGGTTTAAATCAGAAGCGTTAACTTTTATTTGTTTTTCCTTTTATTTTTAACTTATATATTCATATTCATATATATATATTTTTTTATTATTATTTTTTTCCTTTTTTATTATATATATTTTTTATTTTATTTATTTATTTATTTTTTTTATTTTTTCCTTTTTTATAATTTTTAATTTATAATTTTTAATTTTATAATTTTATCTATTGTTTTTGCTTTCTCCGTTCTCCGACGTTTAGTGCCTAGTTCCTTTTTTACGCTAGTGCTGCTCTCTTCGGTTGACTCTTTATTTCTTCATTCGCGCTCCGTTCTTCGACGTGGGGAGATCTCTCTCACTTCGTCCTCTCTACTAGTCTACTCTCCTGATGACGAACAACAGTTCAAAATATTGAATTCTGTAAGTTTTCTTTGTATTCTCTTTTCTGTGTCGTGCTTTGTGTAATTTAAATTTATATATATGTATATATATGTAACAAGATTTTACAGTATTAGCGAGACTCTGACGAATACCAATTGTTTTTGTTGAAAAAGTTTAACAATTTTTCTGATTAAATTATGAGCACATAATTCTCCATTATTAAAGATAATGCTGGTTAAAGGAACAACGATTGAACTTAAACAGAGTAGCTTTTTTTATTTATGATGACATTTATGTTATTGTATCCATTTATAAAATTATTCTTTTTTAAACCTCTATGTAATAACATTGTTAGGCTCAAAATTACTTACCCATTTTAAACTTCTAACGTATTAATCTTCTAAATGAGATAACCCATTTTGATATTTCGATTGGGGGGAGGGAGGGGTTAAGATGCAATGGTTTGTTTCTCAGGAATATTTTTTTTATTATCACTACTACTGTATAATAATAAATGAAATGTTTGCTTTTAATTTAACTTACTTTTATATTCTTATTGATATTATAAAATTTTATATTTAAATTATAATTACATTTGGTTTATGCATTATAAATACACATATAAATACATATTTTAAATACATTTATGTAGTATAAATGTATTAAAAATGCATATGATACATGGATTTAAAAAGGTATATGAAATGTCTAAGACTACTACCTCATAGCTGGTTCATTCATAAGCAATGAAAATTCGTAATTTACTTGTTTTGTTTTGTAGAAGTCACGTTATTAACAATTTTGTTGTGAAATATAATCAGAAATAAAAGTTCTCAATATTTTGCATGAACAGTTACTTTATGAAGAGTTACTAGCCTTTATGAGTATAGCAAGTAAAAACTAAGAGATAATTGTGTTTATCTAGGATACATAAAAATGAACTGCTACACTGTTAGTGGATGCTAACAATGGTGGCAAAAGAGTGGCTGTTGAAAGAGAAATACCAAATGGGTTATTCTGAAAGGTCTGCTAAGAAGCGATAACACATGATACCCAGCTGAAGGAATCACCAACAGGTCTGGCAATACAATAACAAATTAAATGGCAGTCCAGAAAAGGAATGGTTATGTTCATGGACCCACTAGCAGATTATAGTCCTTTAAGGTTTTGAGTGTACAGAAACGAGAAACAATGATAGTTGGGAGGTGTAAGGCAAGATGTGTGGGCAGTGGGTGAACTATCAAAGTAAGAGCAAAATAAAGTGACGGTGGCAAGTGTATATTCGGTTTGAGAGTAAGGCACGGACTGTGGGATTAGTCAGAAGAACGAAGACCGACTCCGTTGGTCAAGGCCTTAAAGATCCCTTCATTCGGTAATCATGGCTCACTGTAGTCAGTATGGCATAAAAAATACAGTGATCATGACTGAATTAACTTTCGCAATCATTATAGTTTTCCATCATTATTGTTATCGTTTCACTCATTGCATTATTTGATAGGTTTTTATTACCCACACTTAATCATATAAAACAGTGACTACATAATAGAATCCATCTTCAAACAGTCACTAAACAAAACTAACACAAACAACTTAAATTGAAACAAAAAAACAATCATTTGAATTTAACGTGTACATACTTTGTATTATAGATTAAGTAAAACCCTTCTGAAAATAATAAACATAAATCTGGTTTATACAATAAATATGCATTTGTATAGGTCATGTAAAAGACCGTTATAATAATAAATTAAAAAAAAATATGTTACATAGTTTTCAATTTTTTCGAATATATATCTTATCATTATATGCAGTTTAAAACAAGGCTGTGCCATAAATGTTACTATTAATCCACCGAAGGCAAAACTTTAAATGAATGTAGGTGTGTGGTATCTTTGAATAGATTTCAAAACAGTTTTCAAGAGTAATTATAAGCGTCCAAGGGGAAATCATCACAATTCGGAGGAAAGTTATTATTCAAAAAGTTTTTCTTCTTTAGAACACCTTGCCAGACGATTTCTTTAATTTCTTCAAGTTAAATTCTAATTTTTCAAAAAGGCAAATAAAAAAACCCTATTATACAAAAATACAAGGCTTAATTATTTTGAGAATATTCATTTTTATTTATGTTAATTCGGATTCTTTTTAGTGTATTTCATAATGTGAAATGTTTAATATTAAGAAGTTGAAAATGCTAAATGACAGTGAAGGAATGTCAGGTTTAGAGATTAAATCTACCGAACATTGACATACGAGTGTAACAGGATTACTATTTGACAAGTCATGTGGTATTTTGAGCGTGCAAGATAAAAAGGAAAATGGATTCATCAAATACACATTAAAATCAAGGCTAGCTATTTTATAGTATTTTCATACGTTAAACTCTATATGTGCAAAGTTAAAGAATAAGTGAAATTGATTCCTGTTGTTTCATTTTGCATTACATATTAGCAAACGGTGACTCCAATAATTTGGAGGGCCCAAAAGACAAATTGCAGATACAAGAAGTTATAAAATACAAATGTATTGAATGTGGTTGAATTATAATATGCAGATGTTAAGTGATAATAAAAATATTCTAGTATAGAAATACACACATTAACACATAGAATAGAACAGAGAAAGTCACTACAGAACTCACTTCGATACTTCGACATCCATAATCCATCTGAAAATAGTTTCTTTTATTACTGTTTACAATATTACTTTTATTGTCTTACTAATCGTTGTCTTCATTATTACTTCATATTATATTTCTCATCTTGTTTTATAAATAAATATGGGAGGGATTTCTATTTTTCCTCTCCTCCGTTGGGGAGTAGCACTGTGTGGTTCTACTAGTTACTCTGGAGCCCAGTAGCTTGCTTCTCAACGCAAGTACTTCGTACTTCTTCCGGATAACGACGGATGTAAAAATATTGAGGTGAGTTCTGTAGTAACTTTCTCTCTTCTATTCTATGTGTTATTGTGGTTATTGCCCATACGGACCTTTCATTTTATTCCCAGAATAAAAATAGATATATGCAATTTAAATTGTAGACATTGTAAATAATTTATATTATATCATTGAGATGGAATATATTGCTATAGGATAGTGGAGTATCATACTATGACTTCATCTTGAAGAGTTTCGACGTTTCCATAATAGACTTAATACTCTAACTTATTTAAAGCTTATGTATTTGTTACATAACAAATATTTATTTGTAATCCTTTTTCTCTCTATATATTTTTGTTGTATTCTTTTATTTTTTTGCGGAATCAAGCATAGGCAAAACTATTCTTAAATAGGCAGAAAGATTTTATTTACAAATTTGCATCCCTAGGTTATACTCTGTTTCAAGCTTTACCTGGCAAATATTAGCTGATTTATGAATATCATAGAATTGTTATAGAACGCTTATTCTAGGTGATTTAATACTTAATTATATTGCTATTTTACGAAAAGTAAAATTAATGCCCTTGGAACAAAGCGTTAGCTCGGTTACTCTCTTGTGCCTCTTCATGACGTCAGACAGAACACATAAAGACTATACTCACACAAAAGTAATACTGAACTGGTTTTAGCTTGTATGTACAGTATCCAGGCCTAGAATTAATACCACACCATCTTATTTATATTTAATGAAATATTCTGAAAAAAGTAATCTTACTTTTAGTTTAGTAATCGTAATGCATGGCTATTATGTTAGCTAGTATCCAATGTATTTAAAACAACTAATTTCATTAATATTAATAAAATTAGACACATAGATTAAATGATGATGAACACACATCACTTCATGTATACATCAATCTCTAAACCACATTATGAAATTCATAAATAGGATCACGATATTTGGATTAAGAAGCAGTTTTCGGAATAGTTAAACAAAAAAAAATATTTCTGATTTTCTTACTATGGTTTGGAAGTTAATTTTAATTAAAACTTTATTAAAACATCTTGTTTTACTCATATATCAAGGAAAGTGTTACATGGAAAACACAATCAAACTAAAAATATTGCATAATAGAAATAAAAGATCCATAATATTACATAGAACACAGAACAGAAGAAAATCGTTGCTATAAACAATTTTCAAAACATCTGTGTTCACTATCAGGCAAAGATCAGAAAAAAAAACGGAAGAGGTGCATTATTTGGCGAGTACTAGGCCTGTCAGCTTGACCCGATAGTTCAACCACAGCTTTCTCATTTCTCTGTAATGACAATTTTCTAAAGTCCCGCTGATCTGCCTTTTTATATTTGTGTATATAACAGTAGCCTGCTTAGCCGTCAAGCAAAGACAGATAAGCAGTAGTCGGAGCTCCTGCCAAGCAAGAGAGTAATACAGGAATAATAGAGAGCAGAAGGGATGAAAGTGAAAGTAAACAAAGAAACAAAACAAAAACATTTAGGCACATACATATACGAAAAATAAAAAAATAGATTAATGAATGATAAGAAATGGATAGAGCGAAGCGGTTGGTAATGACTAAGGTGAGGGAGTTGTTTAATCCTCCTCTTAAGCTCTAAATGTAACTGGAGAGTAATATTATTAAAGATTTGAAATGAAAGCGGCAATAACAACCAAGACAGTGATGCTGCATGGTTAGCTTGAGAAAAGTTGCATTGACCGATGGAGGCTTTATGACAATTAAAGTGAAAGCTCAGTTTAGTTGAAGCCAAGCCGACGTAAGAAGTATGATATGAATCACTGAAGGTAATCCAGACAACTGTGCGAGGTACGGGAAGTACAGGATATATTAAAACAGATGGGGAAGGAGTTACGGTTAAAAGTAGAGGAGGAAGAAAAACTGATGCTAATAGCAGAACAAGTTTGACAACTGCTACGTCAAAATCGTTCCATTTTCCTTAGATTATGAGTAAGTAAATTAGATTAGAAAGCTATTAGGAAGTTTGATAAAAATACGGGAAAAGATGGTCGATAGATCTGAAGATTTTGGTAAGAAATAGAGGGACGAAAATAATAGATTGAGATTATGGTAGAAAAGGAGTGAATGTGGAAAGCTCTCTAATAACAGTGTCAAGACTATGGGCACCAGAGTGATGGAGAAGAAAACCCATTCTCATGCTCCCTGTGATGTATCTCAAACATAAAGCAGGCTTTCAATAAAACAGGGGGATAGCCTTTTCCCAACATCTTTAAGTTGCTTATGTAGAAAGTACGGTCTTTGAGATTATTGCAAATTAGATGGATGGGAATAAACAGAGATCTAGAGGCCTCCTTAACTCTCAGTAAAAGAATGCTTGCTACACATGAAATGCAAAAGAGTGAAACCACAACTAAATATCAACTACATTATTGCATGGATTCTTTTAATAAAAACATTTCGGCCTAGTACTCTTAGTGAAGTTTAAAAATTTCATATCTTTCCATCCTGCTGATATTCTTATGTGAAATTACCTTATTCAGTCTTTACTTGATTAAGTGGCATTTAGCTCATTTAACTAAAAGATGTCATATATGCATAAGAGACTCAATTTACCAGAGACCTTACACGCCCTGACAAGAGCTGCTTATGGAACTTGCTGACAATAAGAAGAGGAGGCTTGTGATAGTGAAATGCGAAGCCTGTGTTAGTATGTGTTAAGGCAGCTGAGAAGCAGGTGTCCAGATTATTTTTAATTAACGGGACGTAAATGAAGACGCGGGGGAGGCGGTGTTTAAGTTGGCCGCACTCATTAGTGGAGGCAGGAGTAGTTGGTCAAGCATCTGGACAGACCCCAGGCAGTGCCACCCGCTGTTCCCCTCAACAGGTGTTCAACGTCTACTTAGCTCTCGCTCTGTCAACCTCAGATTACTTATGACTTTGCTTAACAATTGAGCCTAGTCATAGTCAAACTTAGTCAGAAGAAAGCCTTAGAGAAACATGCAGACTAAGAAAGTTAAATTTGGTTTCCTTTATTATAGTGAAGATAAACTTACTCTCGGTAATTTAAAAAATCATTAATTCAAAATGTTCAAAAATGTTCAGTTTAGTTTTAAGGTTTTCTACCTTTATACCTTTGATCAACACCCTAAATAATAAGGCACAACCTCCATTGAAACGGATATCATTGTCATTTGTCTATTCATTATTGCACTATATTAAAAAAAATGTGGAAACAAAGTCAATGCATAAACTAAAATCTGATTATTTCTAAAAGGAATCCTATGTTATTTTGACTATTTATCATATACGACTTTTTAAGTTCTTATGTTTATATGTATTTAAATATTTATATAAATCAGTTTATACATTTCTTCTTATTATCTGTCACATTAACCCTTTAATCATCTTTACTGTAATGTATTGATGGCATACTGTGTCAATGGACATGACTGTGTTTAAGTTTGTCAGGGATGTGTTAGGGATGCCCTCAGCAGAGACGTGGCATTGTCACACACTAGTGACAATTCCCTACCTCTCATAAACGACACCCCTGGGATAGAGACGCCCTATGCAATGTGGGATATGCATCATATCACACACTGCCTCATATTATCTTTTCCTCCAATTTTTGAAATAAAATCAAACTAAACAAGCAGTAATTTTATAAATCTAAAACTTTTAGCCTACTAAATTTGTAAGTATTTAAAAAATAGTCATGCATAATAGAAGAAATAAACAATTTAATTTTTATTTTAATAACTATTTATCAAAAATCAAAACTTCTTGTTATTTTTACACCTGTAAAATTTGAATACATAAATGATTTAGATTAAATTCCAAATTGTTCCTTCTATTCATCTACAAAAACTAATTTTAATTGTCATAATTAGCATCATACTTGATTTAGAAATAGTTATTGCCTTGAAAACAATCTTAAAGGAAGCACTCAATATTAACATGAACTTGTCATTAAATATATATTTGTAACTTTATAAGAATCATCTTACAAAAAGGAATGAAAAGGATATCAATGCTTATCGAAATCAAAGAAGAAAGTCGGTTGTGTCTACAGCAAACAATTCATTCTGTTCCGAACCCTAAGGCCTATCTTTGAGGCAATAGATAATATCATATCTCCAATTTCAAATATAAAAAAAATGATATCGAGACAAATTTGAAACAGAATCAAATGGCTTCGTGTTTACCTCTTTCAACAATAGCATAAATCAAGCCTTGAACTCGTTCAATATTAATGACGTTGGGATTAAACCGAATCTATTTCTTTTAATAACTTGTCTTTAAAAATATTTAATCCGTTTTTAATGTTCTGGAAAATTATTTCAAATAATTATTCATATTCTGTAAAAAGATTTAACTACTTTAGATAAGTTATACTGAAAATGTGAAAAAAATATATCAGCAAAGCTTGAACGAAGATGGAATTCATTTTTGGCGCTTTTAGAACTTTTCATTTCTAACAGTAGGAAAAACTAAAATTTCTTGCTCAAGAAAACCGACAAATGCCTCATCACAAGTTTATTTTCATTTTCCCTGGAATATGTTTTTCTATTCCAATGCTTTTTTCGTCGCCCTTTTCTGTTTTATACCCTTCCTTTTATTTTATTTTCAAAGTTTGTCAGATATCACTGAGACCAAACCCTTTTTATTTTTTTTTACGTTTTCCATATTTATTTTCTCAAAATTCTAAAAGAAAGAGAAGACAAACAAAAATAAAACCACCTGGTGCTGCCACCCATAAATGTTTTTTCATAACATCAAAGAGGTATAATTGACTTCATTGGTTGGTAAGGTATGTAGTTTCCACTCGTGGCTTCTCACAGTTGTAGCCCAGTGAAGCTGTGTGTAATGTGTTCTTAGACCAACGTCTAAAAATATAGAATATGGAACGTTTTTGCTTAGAAAATTTTTAAATACTATAAATTATAATATATCTTAAATTATTTATATCTCCTGATGATTTTGAAGTCCATCATATACAAGAAAAATCAATTGACTTATAGGGAAAGTTCATGTTATTACGTGAACCAAACAAGCAGGAATGCGCACGAGTGATTTAACACTTCTGTCGTTACTAATTGAAGTAATGATAAACAGGAAGCAGTATTGAGTTAGATCAACATTATGTAAAAAAATAATTTTCAATGAATATTTTCTTAAATTATACATATAGTACTATTACAACCATCGGTTTGGCTTATATTTGTTTGATTGTCTTAATCTTTCCTTCAATAAAAATACATAATATATAATAAAAACTAGCAAACGTACCCGTCTTTGACGGAATCAAAAATTCTATTATACTTGATATTCAAAAATATCAATTATAGTATTATATTAATACTATAATTAGAAATTATAGAATAGTAGAAAATACCATTATTAGTACAGTGTTAAACAAATGCCTCTGAATACACTACATTAGCTGTCTGTCCTTCAGGTTCACGGAAGAACAAACAGTTGGAACCTCTGACTCTTGAGCAAGTAAACTATAGTTGACCATGTGAGAAAAACTTGGTCTCACTAACCTGAATTCCTGCGTTAGATAAAGTCTCCCTTTGCGACTTAGTTAACGTCATTGCGAAATAGACTCTGACAGGACTTTGCAATCATTTCAACGGAAACAGACAGTGGCTCGGAATCAATGGTATGTGTGGTATACACACAGACTCCCCAATACCACATCCAGTCATTATGTCCGCCTCTATGGCATATCTGTGTAGAGCACGAACTCCCATTGCACAGTTTTGGGGCACTCATGTTTCGTAACATGAAATTTGTTACTGCTACTAAATTGCAACATGATTGGTGCTCCTATTTTAAGTTTTTACTCATGAGCAGGCAGTCCAGGAGAAATAAATTCAGAGTCAAGAAATTCAATTAGATAATGAACTGCTTCTTCATCACTAATCCAATCTCTGTACTCACTTGTAAGTTCTTTCCTCGGTATGATATAGCGTAAGAACATGTTTGTTTTTTCCTGCCTGTTCATATTAAGAGTTGAGAATTGCTCGTTTACAAAACTATTTATTCGTAAAAGATAGTACATCCTCAACTCTGGGAAACACCTTTTCAAAGATGTCAAATACGCAATATATTCATATGCTCCAATGAAATTAAAATCAACTAACAATACCTACTTGCCACACCTGTGTATTTTAAAAACAAACTTGTCTGTGAAGTTAGGAAAATACGCTTAAAGCCCTATAACTTCGTTTCTTTACTTGCCACACCTGTGTATTTTAAAAACAAACTTGTCTGTGAAGTTAGGAAAATACGCTTAAAGCCCTATAACTTCGTTTCTGTACTGAATTACGAATCTATTTAGAGCCCGTATTTTAAGTTAGGCATACACAAATCCAGTGTCAAAATTTCAGCTCACCATGTCTTATGGTGGCTGAGTTTACTTGTGACAAACGTTTTTGCTTTAAACGTCTATAACTTCACTTCTACGTTAATTTCCAATTAATTCAGAGCCTATATTTTAAGTTAGACCTACTCAAATCTACTGTAAAAGTTTCAGCTTTATATGTCTTATGGTAGCTGAGTTTACTTGTGACAAAGTTTTGCGGACAAACAAACAAACCGACAAATTTTTCTAAGGGTGGATTCGGTTTCTCCAATGTATGAAACGTAAAGAAAACTTGAAATGAGTCAGTTTTAAGCAATGTACAGACAAAATCATTATTGTATTTATAAAGATATCCGCGATGTATCTGTATTTTGAGTGTTTATTAGTAATGTATTGTATTTTGAACAGTCGTTATACCTATGAAATGAAAGTTTGGTGCTGCTCTTTGTACATTTAATACCTACTATTGTACTATATCTTACATCTTACATGATGTAGGTACTTTCCATACCTACATAATGTATACTATATTCAACTGAATATAATTGAAACCAAACAAAGTTTACACTTTTTGCACTGCGCTTGTCTTGAAACACTTCATGTTGAAAGCTATTTAATATATTAGGAAAAGTAACAATGATGGTATTTTAAAATGACATGTTTCGATTTTTCCAGTTATTCAATAGAAAATTCAACTAATCACTAAAATTAGAAAGTAAAATACTAATCTGATTCTAAGGTAAATAATTACCAAAAGACTTAATATAAGTATGAAAGTGACTTATAGCTGTCTAAAGATTTGATAAGAGTACATAGTAACATACAAATAATTTTAATGAAATTATGTTTGAATCAATTATCTGTTATACACGCTTATTTTTATGTATCATACACCTGATGTATATAATATCCTTGGTATTACAACAACAGCAATAACACTTTTTTAAAGCCAAACTGATGATCTCGTGATACAAAATAATCTGTTACAGCAGAACATGACTTTTGTTCCCTTAGCCAGTGGTTCTCATATCTGGCCAATGGATCCGTTACATTAATGTTTATCTATCATCCTTCTAGATTGAAGATTTAAGTCAAAGTTTTCCCTTTAAAATGTCAACATTTTTCTATGTTTTCTGAAAAATTTCAGAAAACATTTAAAAAAAAATATCAGTGTCATGGAATCACCGAACAATTAGCTTAAAATAGTATCCGTTTTGTAATATAGAACAAAGGGGTCCATACCTCATACTTTAATATTACCCAAAAATAATATGATTCAAAAACACAACGAAATCTACATCTGATACTAGGATTTGTTCAAGGGTGCAACATATAAACTGACAGAGCATGTTGTCCGTCATACCATGGAAGCATAGAAGTTAAATTTGGTAGGCTTTCATTTTTCCATGCCAGAACTTTATTCTTCCTTCACGCATCTCATATTAAGTCATTAAATCGTTTCACATTTTTCTTTTAACCTCTAGACATAAATTTAATTTATCATATATCCCAAAGATCCGTCCGTCAAAATCTCGAGATCTGTTTTTTCACAATAACTATTTTAAAGTATAATACACTACAATTATATTATAGTAAAGTACAAATTGAAAAATTACTCCAATTTAATACTATTTGTATAGCGTTTTCCTCCTTTAGGATTCTGATTACATTATTAATCATAAAAATTTCAAACCTTATACATTCATTTTAAATAGGAACAAAGTATTTATTGATTAGATTTTATATTGAAAGGTTAAAATTTATCCCGAAACGATTTTCAGTAATACCTAAACCATTGGTGCTGAATTAAGCCTGGTTGAAATGAATTAAATAAATGGAAAAATCTAATCCATAGGGGGAAAATATAGAGAATTTAAAGAATGATTTGAAAGCAATTTTTGGAATCCTACATACTTTTTAAATGTCTCTCATTGACAAGGGTAGCCCTTGTGTCATATCTCAGATTTAAATTTTTTTTTTCTTTTCATCTTAAATGCTATAGGCGTCTAACAATTATAAAAATTACAACAAAGTTCGCATTATCTTTACAAAGAGTGGAATTTATAAAAAAAACTGTTAAGTAAGGTGGATTAAAACTAGAGAGTTTTTTACATTTCCAATTACGTAGGTAGTTGAACTTGTTTAATGATGGTCCCAAAAATAATTAATGAGTGTTATTAAAATACATTACCACAATTCATAGTTTTCTCAATAATTTAATTTCTCTTAGTTTTAATATATAAGTATACACTATAAGGAAACTATAGTGACCATGAAAAACACCGATCTCAAGATGTTGATGGATTAATATGTCTTAAAGTTCCCCGAGCCCATTTTTAACGTTTTCATTTTTTTATGATATCCGGTTTACGTTTGCGCGTGTGCATTAAAAAGACAGTACGCTTCGCAACAAATTCATGTTCAACAAAAAGTTGGGTAAAAATGTGACTAACAATTCTGTCAAATTTCTGTCGATTCTGAAGGTTTGTGGGCACAAAAAAAGATCTTACCACTTAAGAGATTATAATGAAATCTACAAAAAATAACACTTTTTGAGAAGATGAATTCAATACCTTCTGACTAAAGTACACAGACGAAAAAGGGTGTTAGGCTATATGTTATGAGTTCAGAAATTTTTTACGCTCTAAGCAGCTAGATATACATAATAATATTTTGTCAAATAAGAAACCTGGTGTACAACTAAACAATTTTCAAGATGATCTGATTTTAGTAAAAGGCAATCTGGCTATAAAAACTGAAAACCCAAATAAAGGATGACCTGCTTTACTTTTTGGGATTTGGGATTCCTGATGTCAAGGCAATCTAAGTAGAGTAGTGAGTTCCTTTGATTTCTTCTACTAAAGAAGTGGACAATTTTCTTACTGATCTTCTCAAACATTACATGCAATGATATCATGATATATTCCAATGATTGTTAGCAAAGACACAAACATGTAAGAATTCATGAGGTAAAATCACTAAAACTGGGTTTAAATTCAAACACTTTAATAACCACACAAATAAAACAACATAAAGAATACTAGGGACTATAAACTACAAGGTTTAAGCTATCAAGAGCTGTAGTCATGTTTTTGTCTTTACACTATGAGTTAATGAAACAGTGAATGTCACATTTAAACTTAAAAGTCTTTTTCTGTGGGATGCTGTTGGCTGGGAGAAGTAATTTAGAATCGTGGATGATGATTTACAGAACTTTCAGAATCTCGATCGGAGTATTTTTTAGACTAATAGATCTGTTGACGAAATAGACTCAATATTTTACAACGAAGTAGCGTTTGGATGTTTGAATCCCTAACATGTTGGAAGACTTGGCTGAAGCTTTGAGTTTAGAAGTACAATTTGGTTTGAGTATTGTACAATGTAGCAGTCGTTAATAACTTGTAGAGCTAAGACTGCGTTTTGTCGAATTAAGCTTTTTGTTGAAAAGTGAAGATAGTCTCTTGTATCATTTCAATGTCAGTTTAGCCTTGCTTGTTGATTCTGGGTTACTCGCTCATCAATATAGGTAATATACTGCGTCTACAATAAGGAAATATGAATGGTTACTATAGTCAAGTCATTTTTTTTATTTTTAGTGTGAAGTTAATGCGGATGAACTTTCTGGGTTTAATCTTTTTTGTTCCCTGATACCGAGATTTCAGAGGGTGAGATGTTTTATTTGTGTGAATCAGACAAGTTCACACAATAAGATTGTTGTGCCATCTGCAAACCTGAAAATAGGTGTTTATATATGTTTTGAGATATCGACTTATTCTTCCTTTCTTTTCTTATTTTGCCTGATGTGCATTAGTGACCCGACTGTAATTGAACTGTCAGGAATACAACCTGTAGTCTTGGTTTCCCCTGATGCCAATAACTTGTTTTTGGATGACGACAGGTATTAAACTATCTTCTACGGCGGTTATTTGTGTTTTTTTTTTGTATTTTATTACATATAATATTAGTTATAATTGTATAATATATTTAAGTAAATTACATTATGTATTTATATCTTGTAAAAATTCAAAGAAATTTTGAATTTATTTGTAGTTCTTTAATTCTTTTACTAAAATTTTTTACAAATTGTTTTTATATAATGAATTGATGTATAAGATATTAAATTGGTAGTAAAATTACTTGTTGGTAAGTATAACGAATTTAAATTCAATCAATTGATTCCGTGGTACAATATTTACTGGTTATTTGTAAAAGTGGTTTTCATTTAAAAATTATTTTCTTACCAATATAACATTCACTAAAGGTTTTATTAAGAAATATAGACAATATCTGGTGTAACAGCATGCATACTTCATCTCTTTGCTTCTTATCAAGGCTAACTTAATAAGAGAGAAGAGAGAGCGGTGTAATCCACAGACTGGGGGCGCAATCACACAAATTACACCTCTGCAGGTAGGTGATTGCAACGAATATACAGCTTACCGACACAAAAACCGCTTTTACAATTCTTCATTATCCCTTAGAACTACATTTATTAATTTCTCTTTCTGAAAAAGAAATATGGCATTTTGTAAATTCAAACACGTAAAATAATCTAGATTTTACTTCGTGCATAGCAACTCCCTCATTTTTTAAAAAAGTAAAAAATCCTTATATATTAAAACACAATTTTACACTTCTATATCAACGTATACATCACGATAAAAATTCAGAAATGAGGTTAACATATTTCAATCAAAACAACCGGTCAATCAAATTAAGCAGAAAACACATAGAACGAGCTGACTTAATTCACTTCTCTATTTCAACCCTCGTCGTCATAATGAGTAGAAGCGGCCAGCAGTCTATTGACTAGATCTTAGTCAAGGCTACCGTGAAATAATAAACCTACCTTGTTCTTGAAATTCTATTGTATACAAGTAACAATGTTAGTCTTTCAAGAAGACCAAATGCCGTCTACATGCAGCAGTACTAAGCAATAAAATAGGGCTATCTCAGATAGTTTAGTAATCTCACAAAATAATGAAAAATCAGGAGTGACCTAAGCTCAACTTTACTATAAGTAATCATAATATCAACCTTCTTACAATCAAATGATTTTTGTCTTATTTTTATTTAAATAACATTATGAATTAGATACATTCATTAGATCCAACCATTTCAGTGGAAATGGTTAAAAATTGAACATACTGTTCCAATCGGCCCAATATCACGTATATTGGTTTGGGATCGGATAAGTAAGCTTTATAAACTCCGGCAGTGTATACATATCTAGGAAAATTGATATTTAACTGATCATTTCAATAAGTTCTTACAAAGTCTCATACTAATAAAAACTATCACTTATATTGACATCAATAACCAGATAATTTTTTTTTTGATATTTAGTTATGGTCACCTAAGAACGTCATACTATTACTAGTTTAAATTTTATAAATGTTTAAAATTTGTTTTTGACTTTCCTTTCTCAACATGAATACCATTCACCTACTGACACTAAATGTCATTTTTTTACTGATGAATGTAATAATTTCATTCGATTTTTATAGTCATAAGACTAAGTGTCTTAATGCAATAAACATCAAGAATCTTGCATCGTTTTTTAGACATAATTCTCTGCTTCAGAGAACACACACTTATCCCTGCTAATCACACAACTCCACTCCAGCGTACCAATTGAATAACCAACTCCATTTAAATCTAATATTATGTTTTGTTGAAGGGTGTAACATATAGATAGATTGCAAAGAGCATTTTGTTAGAGTAATGGTAATCATAAAATGGGAAGCATCAGTAATCGTATGTTTGATTGGCGTTGAAATTGTCTATGTAAATTTCTCTTAAATCTCATATTAAGTCATTAACTCATTTCAAATTTTGCCATTAATACTCTAAATACCAATATGATTTCAGTTAATTCTCTTAAAAAATTTCTAAGTCAATGTAAACAATTTGTCAACAAACCCGACAAGTCTAGAAGGTGATCCATTAGTCCGGGATGAATATTTAGTTTTTATAGTTTTATTACCCTTGTGGTAACTTATATTTTACAAATGTTTTTCATAAGTTGCTAACTTTTTTCCAATTTTTGGTAAAATTTTATTGCTTTTTAATAAACCGTTTACCATCAAAAACACAATTTCTGAAAACATAAAATTCACCGTAATGCCCTGTTGATTCATATAATGTTTGAAAAACTACCTCAAGTCAAGCACCATATAATGTTAATGTTTAGGTGAAATTCAGTTCGATCTATCAAACAGTATGGCTTCTACCGTCCTGTTTGAAAATTCTATCGTTCTGTTTGAAATGGATTCTATGGTGAAATTCAGATCGATCTATCAAACAGCATGGTTTCTTTTGTCCTCAGAGCCTTTCAGATTGAATGTTACGTCAAAATGTTTACATTTTATAAAAAAAAATTTCCTCTTTATTAAAAATCTAAGAATTTTTTTCAGTCATTGCTCTTGTGCCTTCAAAGATATTGACAAAATTTTAAAACTCTAGAGTGATTGGTTAGGAGGAAAAAAACGATGTTCTGTAACACATTTTGGTTAAAAAAGCGACTTTTTCAATGGTGGATAATTGCTCCTAAACTATATAGCACATATGCCCATTTTCGTATTAATATTAACATTATCCATCAAAGATTGTGGATCATAGTGTCTACTCAATGTTTGGATACAGACTCACCAAGCATCCACCCACTCACCTAAACACACAGACAACATCGGAAAAACTTCATGAAACAATTTTGGAGGATTTCAAAACATGTAATTCCGTCAAAATCTCGAGATAGAATTTTTTCATAATCACTATACTTTACTTACAGTAAAGAGATTATTTTAAAAAGAGATGCACTAGTTTGTTATTGTCAGCTTTTTTTCTCTCTAGGAAAAATTCTTGGGTCTGATAGATAAAATGTGTCAAATTCTTTACTGGTTACAGTATCTATATCAAGGCTATGATGGATATCTTTCAGCATCAGTGACAATTGGAGTTAAGAAGCACTATTGTAAGGAAAAGACTTCTTCTTCCTTTATTGCAAAAAAAGAAGTTTTCTTTCCAAAGAAAACCTAGTTAACTTTCTGATTTCAATATCAATTGCAATTACTTTTTGATAATAATGAACATGTACGATAGTGTTGTCACATTGAGTTATCTATAACCATTATCGAGTATCATTAATTTTATAGAATAAGAGAGTATACATTTGTTTTTAATTTATTGCTTTATATATTTTATAACAGTAGCACATTTTATAATTGGATCGTGTAATATAATTAATTAATTACCCTCATTTTCAATTTATCTAAATTAAGAATATATCATAGTGATATTTATCGTAAAGTATGTATTATATATCCTAAGAAATTGAAAATTAATTACAATCATGAGAGTCCGACTATATGGTATATTAACAATAAGTGAAACCGGAACCTGCATACCTTTAGGCCAGGGATTCTTAAGCTTTTGTCTTGACGAGCACTGAAGTAAAAAACCCATGGCCACGCAAAAATTCTTTGAAGGGCTACCAACCTAACAAAATTGTACCCAATTGGAATTGCCAACTTTAAATTCTGAGTAATAAACACAGAACTTTGACTATTCAATATTAAAAGTGAGGAGAGCTGCTTGAACAGTTATCTAGAAATTCTGTGAACTTAGAGCTTCATAAGTAGAGCGTTTATATTAACTCAGTCTAAAACCTTCAAGCGAGCAAATATTGATACCATGTAATTGCTAATGGATTTAATTAGTTCATAGATATCGTTAAGGTAAACAAATAAATTTGTAATATCTCGCTATTTGTTAAAAAAATCATGGCTACCAAAATATTTGACCATTTTAGCCAATAATGCTGTCTTAATGAGATTTTTAAACGGCTGAATAGAATTAATGGGATGGCAGCTGTTTGTATTTAATATTTAATTAAGCGCCAATAGAAACTATCCCTATTAGTGGTTCCACCCTCTGGGATCCTCTATCGGCAACCATTTTCTGCTAATTCATTTCACTCTGTTACGCTCATTGTGTCCCTATACTTTCTCTTTCTCATAAAGAAATATTTAAAAATGAAAGGTCCTGCGCCATGTTCTGACTAGACTATGTCAGGCCACCGCCCTCCTTCTGTTGGCTCCATTCAGAATAATAATAACGCAAACAACTTTTACACAACACAATTATATCTCTACTTACTATCTATTTGAAATGAAAGCTACAGATATGGATCTATGCATTATCAAAGTGTTCACTGGTTAATACTTTTTCAGTAAGAAATTTGTGATTCCTTCGAATCATAAGGGTCCTGCATATATTTTCATTTGGTTTTACCATTGTATCCATTAAGTGAAGAAACTGATTAAGTAGATAATAGCAATAGATTTAAAAAAAATGTTAGGACATGTTAGTCATAAAAAATGAGTTCATGTGTTTTTCTCCTCTGCGTCTTACTCTTTTTCGATTTTGAACTTGGATATGACCTGTTCGTATCGTCTTCCTCATTACATGACGAATTTATCATAGAAATTAATATGAAACCGAACATTTTATAATCAAATCATTAGATATATAATGTAAAGTTTATTGTTAAGGTAGTTTGATAAATTGAACAATTTATTATTTGTTGTCGCTTGGCACTCTGTCCTCATGTTAATTAAAATCAGTCTTGTATACTAAACGACCCATAATATCAAAAGAGCTGGTATTTTTAATGAGAATAAAAACATTATAAATCATAAAGTAGAGAAATTTAATTTAATATAAAGTACTTTATTAAAATCTTTCTTCAAAAGAAAAGTGCAAAAAAGGAATGTAATTCTATTTACAATAGTACATTATGAGTAAAGCTGATATAATTTTAAACAGAACAGTGTCAAATACTGTTTTCTAGGAGTAATGCTAACAGAAGTTGTAGAACTATCGTTTATGGAATAAGAAAGCTTCCATGATTTATAAACTGGAAAGGTTTAATTAAAGGAAACTGCTTTAATTGCAAAATGGTTAAGCAACTCTAATATAATCACCAAATTTTCCAATAATCTAAATTGGATTATACATTAATACATGAATGTATTAATATAAATGTGCATTTTATATTTTGTGTAGAGCAGGCGATCTTAACCTTTATACCTTTCCAGCTACCAGAAGTCTTTCTTTCAAATGTTCTGGTGCTAATTATGCCCTTTTCTTGTTTTTGATGTGATTCAGAACAGATATGTTGTTCCAAACATCGACATAATCTTGAAAGCGTCTCTTTAGGATGTAGGTACTAGCCGCTGGCAATCGCCTCATGCCCAGAAGCTATGAGCATCATCTTTTTAAAACAAGTACTTCATAGATGTAGATGCTGCATAACAAGAAGCTCTGGTTTCGATACAGCCCTCTTATTAGCTGGAAATATTTTATGTGCTTCGTCTATTGGAAAACTGAAAGACTCTGTACTAAACTAAAATTTCAGTCCCTGTGCCTTCAAATAGGCATAACATATTAAGGTGGTGAAGAAGATCAACTAAGAGTGCAAAAGTCAAATTAAATTCATCCTTGAAAATATTATCAAACGTACCGTCACTCCTGTGTTCAATCTTGTGTCTTCTTCAAATACTCCCCACACCCTGGATAATGCCCAGCCGCGACTAAGCAAAAAATGCAACTTCAACATGAAAAATAAGTTCAGAGTGAGAAGCTTGTGTCTCCTCAAAAAATGCTTTCAATAGCTGTTTATTTAGGAATTTTGAAGTTTACAACTCTTTTCAGTTTTTTCAGGCAATCATTGAGTTTTGTCTGACCTTTTAGTTACTCTTCAACATGTAATTAACTTGAGCAGTGGTAATGAACACGAGAGAGAGAGAGAGAGAGAGAGAGAGAGAGAGAGAGCGAGAGAGAGAGAGCGAGAGAGAGAGAGAGAGAGAGATAGATCCACATCACACATACACACACACACAAACAAACAAACAAACAAACAAACACCCAGAAATAATTCTGATCAATAATGGAATTAGAGAAACTGAGGATTGTTTATAACTTAGTTATGGCCTAGTCACATTATTCGGTTGATTTTCCATCAGGCTTCTTATATTTTACCTTCTTCAAGTTTATGAAAATAGTGATTTAAAGAAGTAACTGCTGTCATATAAGCTCAGAAAGAACTTCTTTACTAGTAACAATACGTACAAGGATTTCAATCTAGAAATTTAGATTGTAGAAATGACAATGAAATACCTAATCTACCTAATTTTTTTTTACCAGATTCGACCTCCAAGCTTCTATACTAAAGGCAAATTACCTACATAGCAACTATAATAATGTGAGACCATCACATCAGACCTCTAATAGAACTTTCATTTTGCAAATTTTGTTAAATAAATATTAATTCAGCTAACCTACCATTGTTGTTTTTCTTCAGTGTTGTAAAAATTGCAGTTGTTTTTCAGTGTTATTCGTCTTTTAATACATGTCTTATATATGTGACTCGGAATAAGTTGTAATAGTGGCTGGTGGTAAAAAAGTTGTTCATTCTTGTGCATAATGAACTTACGACTTTCATTATAACTAACTTACTACTACCATAAATGCATTATGGTATTTTACAGGTTTTCAGAGAGACAAAACTTTCTACTTATAATTTGTTTGATACTATATTTTATATATGTATGTAGAGAATTTTATTTTTTTTTAATAGGTTCAAAATTAATTTACTTTCTGTCAGACATCATAAAAATTAAACTCACATTATTTACCTGAAATCGTTTTTGAATAAAAAAGGATGATTCAATAAAAAAAGGACAAAGTAGTTGGACGATTGAAATTATAGTAATTAAGGAAATATAAGTTCAAGTATGACGACAAATGGCGGATGGACCAATGTCAAGTAGTCCATGAGCGGACAGCTGAACAAGCTCTATGCGCTGAACAAGTTTTAATTGGGCCAGGCCTGTTCCTTATAATGCCCTTAGACTAGTTCAGTCAGCTTCTTTGAGACTTACAACTTATGACGAGCCCTGAGACGTGCTGTGCTTGTGTTCAAAGGATCACCAAATAATTGATCCTAATAACAAAATCACTTGTAAGACTTTAATTTATCGTTAAATGCTTCAATTGATACAAAATTAAATGCCTTTATTGCTTTCAGTTCATGAATATACATTTGAAAACATAAAAATCATTTTAATAATTAAAAACATTAAACATATTTTAGAGTAATTCATTTGTTTTTCAGTGTTATTCGCCTTTTAATACATGTCTTATATATGTGACTCGGAATAAGTTGTAATAGTGGCTGGTGGTAAAAAAGTTGTTCATTCTTGTGCATAATGAACTTACGACTTTCATTATAACTAACTTACTACTACCTAAGTAATAGCTTAGTAATAGAATAACTAATAGTAATAGTAATAGACTAAGTAGTAGAATTAAGTAATAAACTTAATGAGTTTATTAAATTTTCTTTCATATTAACTAATTTTGAACAGCTAGTTTTATTAACTTCTGTTAACATTATTAACATTGGCATATTAACCTAAACCATGACTAATTAGTATTTCAGAAATTGTTTGTGGTATATATTAAATATGGTAGGGATAATGAACGAGTTCTTTTTTGTCCAACTGTTTGAGATAACTGTATCTTAGACGACAAATCAAAGTATTTTGTTACTCTTCTGCTTTAGATTATTTTATAATTTTATACCATGTATTTATGATTTCTCAGTTCTTGATAAAAGTAAAAATAAAATTTAATGAAAATCGTGACATAACAGTCTCCAATAACCAGAACAATAAAAAAATTTGACCCCCAAAGGAATAATACTCAAAATCCTAATTAAAATGTAAAGGTGTATTACCATTTCATTTCGTTTGAAATATTACTCTTAAAATCACGTTTATTGTCAATATCAAGTAGTGTATTTCAGATAACTGTATTTTAGGCAACCAATCAAAGTATTTTGTTACTCTTCTGTTTAGGATTATTTTTAATTTTATAGCATTTTATCTGTCGGTGGAGCGGATCAGTTGGCTAAAAGAAAGTACTAAATGTAAAATGCTAAGTATATTAATGCTGAAGGATTTGCTCCAGAAGTTTCAGATGTTATCCAACTTCATGAGGAACCCCTCAGTTCATCCGATCCACCACAGTTATTCTTAAAAAAGGACTCGTCTAATCCCGGTTGAATGATTCGAATAAGACGATTTAACCATTTCTAAATATAACTAACACTAATCTCAGTTGTACTAACAATGTGAATGTTATAAATACGAGTATACTTGCAGTTTGAAGAACAAACACTACATTCGAAGATGATGCTTTTTCTAATGCACAAAATGGACAACTTTGTAATAAATCTTCAACTTGTAATGAAAATGACAATCTTACCTAAGATATAATGGTCCCTCAATGTACCTGTTTTGGTATTATTTAGTGCTCTCAGCTTATTCAGCCATATCGCTGAAAACAACAACAAAACAGACTGATGCCTTTTTTTACGTGAAAGCTCTTTTGCCGCATCTCGGGAGCTACAAGCTCTAGCCTAGGATAGAGGCAAACAAAACCTCTGAGATACTCCCTCAATGTACCTACCATTCGTATTCGTTTAGCCACCAATAAGCACTTTTTATCAAGTAACAAGTAAATTTTGATAAATGTGAACTGTAAAGTAATACACTAAAATAATTTAACATTTAAGTTAATGAGGAGGGACAACATATATATAAAACAAATAAAAAGTATGCCGAGTAAAACATATAGGTGGTTAGATATTAGAGTCGATAGTCTGTCATTTCTGTCAAATGTAAAAAGATCCACACAAAAATATATTAATATCGGTAGAAAGTCATCCCTTTTATAAATAGATTTCTGGTTCCAATAATATTTGAGCTGAAGAGAAATCCTAACTTTCGTTGATTATATTGCCTTCTATTCTATTTGTTCAATTTAATTTGAAAAAATCTGATCATAAAAAATTTTCAAAAATATTTGAAATATGAATATCTCAAAAGTTTCTTTTTTAAGAAAAAATTCAAATTTTATAAATTTTCATTTGTTTTCATGATTGGTCTTATCCTAAACATCTCATATCCTAAACAGATTTGAAAAGTGTTTTGTGATTTGATGGTTCACAAAAAGCAGAAAAGTTGCTTTGCAATTGATTGCCCACTAAGTCTCCGAAAAAAAAATACGGTGGGGAAACGGAGCAAGAAAACAGTTTGTGTGACAAGCTGACCCCACGTTATCTGCTCAGGCCCTGGTTTTCTTTATTTACTGCCTCCAGTAACATTCATCTTTCCACTTCCTGACTGCTTAGATAAAAACCATCCGGAATTCTCTTCGTGTCCTTTTAATTTTTATTCGAAGCATCTTTTGTTATTTTTTTAAACCTTTGATATATGTTTAACACATATTAATATAAATAGATTCTCCAAGAATACTAAGGAGTTAAAATAATTTTTTTTAAGTGCACTATTAAATACAAAACAGTTATTTTGGTAGTTTTAAAAGAGAACATTTATGTATTTACATAAGTGCTGCAGGAAGAACAATTTTAATAAAATTTGAAAACATTGAGGCCACAATGACTGATTGTAGATTGCTGGAATGACTGGGTTGACTAACATACTCCTTACTGAGTAAATAATTTTGCTGCCTTGAATTATTTTTTTGTTCAAATCACTTATTTAATTAATTAAAGGCATAATGATAAAAAGTTCCTTGCATCTTAAAATCATAACAATGCTTTAAATTTATCTTCTCATTATGTTTTTAAGAATATGAAGAAACTTATAAAAAAAACAAACAAATTGTTAATCTATTAGTGACGTTTCACGTTAAGTATAAATAAATCTGACGTAGATAAGAAAATTTTATAAACACTTTTAAGAGTATCAGTTAACCGGAACGTAATATACTGGGATTGCGCTTACCAAGTCTAAATAAGTTAGACTTTGTGCCGGACACAACTATATCTTTCTTTACTTCAGTCAGTTTTAGGAAATATAAATAAACAACCATATTATTGCCATTTATGGCTATTTCAAACGAACATCAATACATCTGAGTTAAATTAGTAATATGATATCACTATTTATCACAATGAATTGTATGTATGTATGTATTCATTACATATACCAGTATAAATCTACTTCATATTGGAAATAGCGATATGAAACACTAAACGGATGTGTCATAGGTTATAGGAAGTTTTCAGTTAATAGATTATTAATTATTTCTATGATTTTATTCTAAGATAACCCTTATTTGAATTCATGAATAATAAGATAAATTTGATTAATGGTAGTCCTATATACAAAATAAACAACTTCTGTACATGTTTTGTTGTAGCCCTAATAATGGCATACATTAATAAATACACCAATAAGTTGGCATAATTAGGAGTTATGTACCAAACCCTCAAAAACACCTACTTAATACTGGGTTGAATGAAGAGGTTAAAAACATTTCTAAAGTATATATATATAACAAGTATATATATAAGTATATATAACAAGATTTCACAATAAACATGTAAAATAACAAGTAACGTTCAAACCACAATAAAAAATGATCCCACTCTTTTTTCTCTTTCTTATTGTGGTTTGATATATACATACATACATACATACATATATACATATATCATTAAAGGGGGCCGCAGTCTCCGCATTCAGATCTTCCGACAGAGATTCCATGTTATGTACAAATTTCCTTCTATATGTGTCATTAATGTAAACCACAGACGTTGATTTCACCCATTCATTAAATTAAATATTATTCCAACTACTTAGTCAGAAGATCGTGAATAATGAGAATGCAGTCACTTAATTAATAATATAATAATTAAATATTTTACATATTACAATAATAGAAATTGTGTGTATGCATATATGGTTATACTATTTTTCTTTTTTTGGTCCATAATAAAGCCTACGGAGCGGTCTGCACTAGCTTGACTATAAGTTATTTTGATTTCAACATAATAGTATTTAATATCGTTAGTAGATTTACTTTAATACAGTTTGCTTTGCTGCTTTAAGTAAAGCCCGTATTAAAGTAACATCTTTAATACAGGCTTTCAATGCAAGCATGGTTGCAACCCTGTCAATGGCATTTTTCATAGTGAACAAGAAAGACTTTCAAAATACCCATGAAATATTTATTTGCTATCTGAAAACTCACTACAATTTTAAAATTAAACTGAAGATCTTCCTTTGCTTGTTCATTATAACTCATGTGTAGAGGTAGTGAAGTGTGGTTTCAAAAAATCTTCAACTTTTCATGTTCTGTGTAGAGATATCCTAATTTAACTTAAATTTTGCACATAGTAATGAGAGCAGTGTAGATGGTGAATGTTTCTGGAGTGAGGCTGTACAGTATAAAGATTTGATTGGTTCAAATCCCTTTAAGAAAAAAACTGAATTCACTATTACATTCTTGATTTCACCACATTCAACGTTGTAATTGAGCAAATCTTTAGCAATATAAACATAGTAAAATTAACTGGGAATGCTGAATTCTTTACTAGCAGGAAGGGCTGATCTTCAACAACAAATACTGTAAAGATTGAGTGTTACCAGAGACTGCTGTGAACGCCGTAGGAACCTTGTAAACCTACTATTCTTCAAAGCATCAAGATGAGGTGGCATCATCTGATGTGTTTCAGAAATTACAATTCTGCAGTAAACTGTAAAGAAAAATTTCGTATATATTTATTTATATTGATATTTCTGTAGTTTCCTACATAAATTATTTCAGTTGTTAATTAATTAATATAGCCAAACGTTTGGCAGAGTGTGTGAATTTTTAATAGATTTTAGCCCTTTTTTGAGAAACTTTTAGCCGATACTACTCCCCTCCAATCTCCTTATAATATGCTATTTCACAGTTCTATTATGATTCATTAAACAGTATAACCAGTATTGTATTTGCAATCATTCTAAATTAATCATAAGTCAAAACTTTTTACATTTTTACTCGTAATAAATGTAAATATAAAGTGTTAAGAATATCACGTTAAGTATTCGTTAATTTTTTCCAGTTAATTATAATATTAGTGTTATATGTATTAAAATTATGAATTATAAATTAGTAGTTCAAGGAAAAAATAGTATAAAAACACGTAATAGGCAGTAAAGTAGATTTCATGTGAACCAATCCCGCCAAAAACCTGTACCGCTCATCTACACTAAAAAGGAGATTGGAGGATGTAATGTAAATTTGTTTTGTCGAACAGTGAGGTATGCAGCGCATAATTAACCTTTGAGTACACAAACCCATCCACACTCACTCAATACACACACACGCGCATGCACGCACGCACGCACACACACACACACACACACACACACACACACACACACACACACACACACACACACATACATACATACAGATTTTGGACTCAGGGATAGCAAGATGTGTAAATTTGTCAAAATCTCGAAATAAAGTTTTCCTTTATTTCTGTACTTCACTTATAGAAAATTAATTAAGCAGTAAGTAAAAGTGAGTAGTGCATTTGAGTACCAAATTAGACATATTCTTTTTAGATACTTGAGCATATTGTCCTGAATAAGAGAATATTCTCATTACTAAGCACTGTATCTAAAATTATAGTTGAAGTGAATGTATCAACAATATACGTTTGTACATTCCGTTTATCAAACAGAGTAGACAGAGGGAGAGGTATGCAAGGGAGAGTGGGCCAAGGGACCGAAGGCCAAGGCTGCTGAGGATGACACAGTACTGCCACCATTGCAGCCCAGGTGACAAGTCCCTTAACTGAAATGCACTTGTCACACTGCATTTCCCTTAACTTGCATTTGCATTTAGCTTAAATGCAAATATTGCATTGATTTGTTGCTGAAACATGCACATTAACGAATACTCTATTGCCCTGCTTTGAATTGCTCTTCTCGCAAGGATTGTGGAACATATAAATAATTCCCTAAAGGAAGTTTTCTGAACCTCAATTCATGTCACCAGACATAACTTTCTCTGCTTGTGAATTCATTGATGACTGACTCTTCCAAGCTCTTTATAGTCATATATCGATATAAGACATGAGTATTTAAATACACATACTCATCTGTATTTTTTAATACAATATTTTCCTGAATAATTATATTAATGATACAGGAATGTTTTCTGTATGCTTCCTTTATACAAGTGCCACAAATCGAGAACTATATGGAATGTGGTGATAATCATCTAGTGGCTGCAGTTATTCGTTTGGATTAACAATACCATGATTGCGCCATTGTGACGTCAGCGTATTGATGTTAATATGTTGTAAATATATATAATCGTTATTAGAAGCGTTATAAATCGTAAGGTGTTTAGATTGCTTCAGACAATTGATAAGGTTATGGTTCTAAAATAATTTGAAATATTTAAGCCAATGGTATATTTAGTCTGTTCGTAGTAGGGTTCGAATTGTTAGTCAACTTTGGATGAGACAAGTTTGGTTCGTTTGTGTTCTCTTCAATTATTCAAATAGGAAAATGTAATTTTATTCATAACATTGGAATACTTATAAATAAATTGAGTTGTTGGTTATTATTTTTATGCAGTAATATGTTTATAATAATAATGTTATTATTTTTATGTAATTTCAATTACGCGATTACCTTTCATAAATATTTTAAAACATTTATTAATGGACATACATGATAACAAGTATAACTTCACTGTTCGTCCTTTTTGCTTATGATAACAGTAACACTTGCTTAACACTTTTTTTTAACAGTATAAACACTGTATCCTCTTTCATAAACCAGTTTTTTTAGTCCTTGTGAAATGTGTTTGAATATGTAGTAGTAGCTAAAACTATTAAAAAAAGGTAATAACATTAAACAATTTGAATGTAATTAATTTTCTCAGAATAGCAGAAATCTCAATTAATGTTAAAGAAATATCAATAAATTCATTTTTTTTTAAAGAAATAAGCATTTTTAAGATTTGAAACAGAGCAATTTGTTATAATTAATTTTGTTGCCTTTTACTTACTAATTTAAAAAATACGCCTCTTTTAAGGAAGGTAATTTATACTTTTTTACCACGAAAATATTTGCAGACATCTAGTGTTTTATAAATTATATTTCTTGGTTAGATTATTAGGTAAAATACCGTGAATTATAAAAACTCCTTAAAAATATGCTAATAATTAAAATTAAATAGCAATCAATAATTAAACAAGAGGTTACTTATAATTCAAATTCGTTAATGGCCTCTTTTATTATTAGGTTTTCATGTTCTAAATCAACATTCATCGATATTTACAAAACCAAATACATATATTAATTGATGTTTGATGAAGTAACCCTTCAGTGGCTATTATTATTACAACTTACTATATTATTATTACAACGTACTATATTATTATTACAACTTACTACATTATTATTACAACTTACTATATTATCATTACAACTAAATGCTGCATTGGAAATATATGATTCTTAAAAAAAACCAATACTAGTAAATTAATGTAATGCAAAACTTCCAATACTTAAGACATATTATAAATTCGATAATTACGCTGCCACTGTTTATACACAAAATTATTATTTTTAAACTCAAATTCTCTTTAAAGTTTTGATGCATTTTTATAAAATATATTCCAAATTGCAAGAGATTTCGTTGCGTCTTTAACAAATACGTAATAGATTACAAGTGTAAGAGAAGACCGAGTACGCATCTACCATAATTATTTTGTACAAAATAATACTTCATACTTCATAATACTCCTTCAACACTTGTTTTTCATCTTAATGCAAATAACATCAGAAAAATTAGTACTTTATATTATATATTAAAAAGACGAAAATATTTCTACTTAAAATTGTTGTGTTGGAAATTTGAAACGATATCAAGTGTTTTCTGGTATAATTATTATTTAATAATAAATTACAATACCAAAATAGCAGTATTAACAATAAGAAGGAAACGCATCAATATTAGGATGTTCAAGTGGAGAAGATCGTGGTAATAAAAATTATTTCGCTTCTGTTGCAGATAATTTACATGTATATACTCTACTGATTTATCAAACTAGGGTTAAGACTTTGCAGTCAAAGAAAATATAACTCGGTCAAAATGAGTAAAGCATGGGAATAACAAACATTTAAAGGTCTTTCCAAACGTAAGTTAGTATCTATTTACATAAATGTTTCATTATTGAAATCTGGTCCAGTGCGAAAGAAAAGAAAAGAACACATCTGAATGAAGAAAAATATATGTCAAATATACTATAAAATACACTACACTATAATATATAGCGTTACACTGTATATGTATACTATATTTGTACTATATATATACACTATAAGATATAGTGTAAAATATATGCTGACCAGATTGGAGAAGTTTGATGTATGGATATATACATATATGATCAAACTATACTATGAAATGGGTTTGATTCCAGTTGGGTTTTGACTCTGACGAAGACCGCTTGTTATGGAGACTAAAGATCTTAGTCTCTTTTCCCCATTTCATATTGTGGTTTGATCATTGATTGTTAGTTTACGTGTTTATGTGAAATCTTGTTATATTCATGTACATATATGATCAAACCACAATAAGAAATGGGAAAACAAGACTAAGATCTTTCAACCGTAACAAGTGGTCTTCGTCAGAGTCAAAAACCCAACTGAAGGTTTTTGACTCTGACGAAGACAGCTTGTTACGGTTGAAAGATCTTAGTCTTGTTTCTTATTGTGGTTTGATCATTGATTGTTATTTCACGTGTTTATGTGAAATCTTTTTATCATATACATATATATACATCAACATTGGAAAAAAGCAATCCATCTGGAGTTCGTATGAATAAAACCTATATAGACTGGAGAAAAAAAACTTACAAAGATTGAAATTTCGAACAAAAGTTCGTCCAAAGGTAAAAATGAAATATGACGTCGAAAATACGAGAATTCGGATTAACGTAATTGATTTTGAAAGTTTATAAAAACAATCTTTCCAAATAGACTTGTATGTTTGTGGTAATCCATCTTAATTGATTTTACCAGCTTGCATCATTTCAAAAAACTTAAATTTATTTTAAACAATTATTATTTTTCTCCAGTAATTTTACTTCCATCTGCAGTGTTTCTGATATGGTAATCACATCCAATTGGAGGTCAAAATTTTTTTAACGATTTTTCATATTTCCGCAGTTTTGAAAAAAGTTAATCAACTTCTACCAAGAGTTTTTACCTCAGCGTATGCCAAAATGACGATTGCTTTTATAATTAAATATGAAATGTCGTCCAATATTAATTTTAAACGTACGCTCACAACTTTAATTTTATTTGGAATTTAGAAATTTTTAATCTTTAACTAAGTAGTTTTAACCTTGTAGAATGTATTTAATCTTTTATCTTTGTAGTTGAACAAAATTATCAACTAAAACCATAGATGTGACATTAAAAATGAGCTAACTAACATTGGTATAATATACTAATTTGCTATACTTAGAGGATATTTCCAGTAGAAATGGTCTAAATCGATAATGCTGAAGCGCTTGTGTCGATATAAGTCATTGGCTTTGTAACTGCATTCATAACATGATTCACAGATAAGCCTAAATGAACAAGTTAGCTATGTAGCAAACAATGGATCACATAAATATCACTGGTATCCATAATTTTCGACTCTATCTCAATCATAAACAACTTTAAAGCTCCTATGCTTTTGTCTAGCATAGTCTGCGCCCCATCTGTTGAAAAACCCAAAAGAAAGTATAGATTCATGCTATTATCACGTAAAAATTTGTTATAACTTGAAATATGTCTTCACTGTTTGTATAATCTCTTAAGCATAATTAGTTTAACAATCCTGTGCTATCTGGAAGAACTGGTAGAAAATTTGAATTGAGAATACTTCTAATGATAACTTCATTTATTGTAATTAACACAATAATGAAATATGAAACAGCGCAATAATTTATTTTCGTGTTTAACAAATACTATATTAAAATATTATTACTCAATTTGTTTATAAACTTCAATTGAAAGGAAACATGTGATTTGAATATGTCAATGATATTTTAATTCAGTATTCATATAGTATTACGATATTAATTTAATTGATTTGAAATTGAATATTTCATTAATATATATTATGATTCAAATATCTAATTTTGTTTAACTAAACTATTTTGCTGGCACAAGGCCATTCATAGCAACACTGTCTCATTGACTTCCTCCGTAGGCAGATGATAATCTGTAAATAAGCATGTAATCTGTGCTCATGCTTAACAAATAAACCTTCTTTATTGACACTGCTAAATTACGATGAAGTCACATAGTTTTATATATTATATGTAACCATTAGAACACTATTACATCTTACTGATATGCAAAAACCGTTAACATTAACTAATTAGATGAAAGGTATAAACATCCTTTGAACCGAAAAAGTGCATTTTTAAAAAATAATTAAGATGATAATTTTTAATTTTCAGAAAGTACATTTTACTGTCAATAGTTTGAGCTTACTTTTCATGTAAAACTCATTTTGTGTAGATTGTTTGGTATTGGTTATTCCAAAAATTAAAGATTTCTTAAAAACTGAGGTAATTAATTGTAAGCACTTATTAGTAAAAATTCAAAGGGCTAATTGTAATGATAGACTAATCAAGTAATGATAAATTGATTCAATCAGGAACTATTAATAACAATTACTTCATATATTTATCAAAATAATAAAATGATTTATAATCAGGTTTACTAGTTTTTTTGGTTGGTTGCTTAAATAGTTTCAAATTGGCTGGCGGACCACAATTTCAGTACCACAGACGGATGCAGACTGCATGTCTCTGGTTGGACATCCTTACTCTGGACCAGAGGTCGCCAAACTGTTTTCACTACTGGCCGGATAATGAAGGAATGACGAGCGTGGGCCGCATAATCATTTTGTTCAACACTTTCAAGCCAGAAAGAAAGCTCTGGGAAAAACATGTTAATCTTGGTTGAGTGTCACATGATTCACAACAAACAAAAACAATGAACATGTTTATGTACTAAAAAATCATCAAAGAAGCGACGTTAGAGACAAGATAATTACTTGAGACATAGTGTGCACATATCCAAATCTTACAAAATAACCAGTAAAAAAGGTGACTCTTACAAAATATTTGTTTAATCATCCATGGTTATCCAAAAAAAATTTGAATTTTTTGCAACAATAATGAAATAAGAAAAGTGGCACAGCAGGTTGGAGGAATTAACAAAAGTTTTTGGTATTCTTAACATAATATTTAAATTTAAATTGTATTACACTGTTTCGTGTTTCATACGTTTTATGGATCAATTTCAATTACGTCGAAGTGCCGGATGACCTGACGTTGCGTTTTGTCATTTGTGTTAGTGGAACCGATATATGAATACCCACTAGATTGACCTACAACTGGATAATAATTGGGCCTAGCAATAAAAGTTAAATTGTTTAGAAATTAATTTAAAATTAACTTATATAGTCTAAATGAAATAGTTAAAAAATTGGCAATCCAGCTCGACTGGACAGTGAACATGACATCCTGTGAACATGACATGAATACTGATTGACAGGTCAGTATGAACTATTATGTTTATTTATACTCCTTTTTAACTCTCATTAAAACACTCTTTCGTTAATTGATAATAATGTAAAAAGTTATATTTGCATTTTCTTACTTATCGTATACGTACAATGTAGAAACCCTAAGTCTGTATAAGAAATGTTTTTGCACCTCTGAAGAATTTGAACACCTTACAGTATTTTACTTTCTACTGCCTAAATTATTTTGTTTTAAAAAAAAAAAATGATCTTGGACATTTAACTTAATGTGACACAATATAAATTTGTGTACACAATATAATAATATTTTGTGACACAATATAATACTCAGTAACATAAAGTATGATTTTAATTGTTCGAATAAGATTTCCAATAGAAATTACAGAGACTCTATAATTAGTGTCTGTTATTTCAGAGTGTAAAACTTGTGAATAAATGGAGTATATTATCGACTGAGAACTTGTTTTGGCCGCAGTCAGAGACGATGGTGATCAATACATTTCTAAAATGTCTCCAGTTTCCAATAAGAGACATAGCTGAGTAGAATGAAACATTTTCTCTTTAGTATTTGTGTTTAAATTATGATTCCTGTCGGCCAAAGAAAACCACGTCAAAGTAAGGTATATAACTCGTTCTCAAATTTTCAATCCTATTCTTAACAAAATACATTCTTTGTATTCTATCTTTAGCGATTTTAGCTACAGAAGTTTTTAAAATTGTTTTACATCAGAAATATTAAATTTTCCCAATCTAGTTATTTTAGAACAGTGATCTTAATAAGTAGGTGATGTGTGCCAGTTTTGGGGCCAAACGGTTAATCCAACATCGTCCATGGACGGCGCGTATAAGATTGTTAATCTCTCACATGAAGTCTACAGTCAGGGAAAGCTACCCACTCCGGACTCTAGTCTAACGATGTTTACAACCAGGCGTTTTGTCCGTTTTTCTTTCAAGTTTATGATTTTGTCAATCTTGGTTAAAACTTGACTACATATCCTGCATTAGCTTTCACTCAGCAATATAATCCCTCCATCTGATATGAGACACTATGTCTTTTTTCCACATATCCTCTTGAAGAAGAATTAAAATGATACTATTCCTCCTTTCAAAATCTCATATTTGTTAGTGAAAAAAAATAAAGTTTTCTAAAAAGCAAATTTCAATGAAACGTTACTCATCAGAGATCATCTTTTTCCCATGAGCAAAAGTTACTTCTGTAATACATAATTTAAAGTAGAAGTAATTAAATTACAAAAATAATACAATTTGATTTTATTAATTCTTTTAAACATATATTAAAATATTAAATAATTGCCAAGAAAACTCGAAATGACAGTTACAAAAACAGATACAAAATATGAAGGAGAGAATGGTATTTTTGATCAGAGTAGAAAAAAAAAAACTACTATGGATACAGAAATAAACAGTGAGATTAAATGTCTATAATATCTTTAATAATCTTGAAAAGTAGAAGGTGAAATTTATTTGCACATCTATCAGTTAAACAATTAATTGAGTACCTGACGATGATAATTGTTAAAATCAAAATATTTAAATTGAGTCTATTTGTTTTGTTTTCATTCCTGTTTGTTCAGTTATTTATGTAAATATATTCAGTTTTCTGGAAAAAAGTTCTTCTTTAATATATATATATATATATATATATATATATATATATATCACTAAAACAGCAAATCTAATGGTAACTTATTTCTTAATATCGGATTTACCAATTAGGTGAAGGGGATCGCTGAACTTCTTATTTACAAATATTTGGCTTATTAGCAAATCGATGTTTTGCTGTTGCACTTTAAGAAAATAAAATCTTCGGTGTCACAGTTGTATCTAATTTTATGTGCTGGGCTTATAGAATAAAGCAGTAAAAAAAAGTTCCTGCTAGATTTGGTGGTATTTTTAATATTAATAATTATATAAAGATTTCGCTTCAACATCTAAAAGTACATTATTAGTACATTTAAAATGTACTAATAATATAAATACCTATCAATGTTTACACCGTACAGAGAGGTTCAGAAATGGAGCTAAGTGACTGGTTTTTGTTAGTTTCACACAATTATAATTATCTTCGTCTCATTTGAGAAATGTTTAGACATTAAATCTGTAGTTTAGACGCATATCAATATTTACAATAATGCGGCTCAAATATTAACTGGATAGTACGAAAATATATAATGTTAGACATATACTTGAGAATAGCATACAATAACAGGCTGTAATATTTGGTTGAAACATCATTCGCAGAGCAGAAAGAGAAACGCAGAGTACACTGGGTAAGCTGCCGATGGGATCTGAATTGTTTATCTCAATTATTTGCTTTTCAAGAGTATTTGTGAACTTTTGTTTATCCAGTTTTCTATTGTTTTTACCTAATTACCATTTCCAGTAATTTTATCCAATACCAATATTTTTCTTAAATTATTGGGTATATAAATAATTTCGTATACAAACGAAAATAAAGAGTTACTTACAAGGCCTGCATTTGTAAGCAACCTCAACGAATTTGTTGATGGTGGGACAGGGATCAGGACCAAATCTTTTGGCGCTACTCTGGAACTTACAATGCCTCTTCTTCTGGCAGGCCTCAACCACCGTCTGAAGTAGAGAATACTGAAACAAAAGGTAATTCTATTAGAGTTTCACCTGTCATGACCACAATCATTTCAGTTTAATAATAAATTGCACTTTTTTTTTATTTTTCATTGCAGGAGATTATAGCAATATTTCCTAAGAAATATTGTACTTCCCCTTTTCTATACTACAGTAACCCAGTTAGCTTTAAGCTCCAAGAGGCTCAGCACTTTTGCTGGGTCCAACGATAAAAGTTTTTCTATGGTTTTGTTGAGTGTCCCGAAGCAATAAACTACACTAATTATCCTCTATTACCTAAGATATTTAAAGACTACAAGTGTTTTATGGGAAATTGAAAGGAGAAGTTAGGTGCCCAATCCCTCATCACACCTCTTACAACTTGAAAAAAATAAGAGTTTATTTTGTTTTTCAATCATCTACATATATTATAAAGCTCTATAGTAAAACCATTATCAAACTCATATGTAATCATTTTAAGGATTTCATTTGTTTTAATATCTATTTTATCAGTTAAATAAATATAAAATCATCTGGATTTAGAAAAAAAAAGTTATTTCCGTAGCAAGAATAGCTGGAATTTTTAATGTGGTATTTCTTCTTTACATTCTTACTTCTAATATGCAATATTCATATTAATGCAATGCTTTTAAGTATGTGGAGTCATTTGAAGATTGGGTTCTAATAGTTATCCGCTTTAGTATAAAGTACGATAAAACACCATTCTCATGTTTAAAACTCACCGAATGAAGTTTCTTTTTCTAAATCCTAGAGAAATTCTATGGAGGGCTTCACAAGACACCTCCACCTGTATTCTAGAATCCCTCTATATTAAGAATCTGCCGCCAACGATGAACATACACACGTTTGAAATGCATGTAATACCGAGCTGTCGAACTTTAGAGAATTCTTATAAACTGGTCAGAGGTAATTGAAAAATTGAGCCCTACTCTTCCTTAATAATATGTTAGATTTAACATGTATTTTTAGTTGAACTTTTAAGATGGTTATATATGATATTTTATGTTACCATTAGAAATATTTGTAGTAATAGTATTATTGTTATTTAGTCCCTTATTTATATTACAACTTCTTTTTATACCATTTCCTGTACTTCTTAGATTCATTTATTGTATCTTTTATAAGATATTTATTGTATTTAGTTCCAAGTATCAACGGTAGAGTGCGGTAGCATCGGGCCATCATATCACATGTTATCACAATAGCGTATTCTTTTATCACTTCTGTTACTTACCGTCGATTTAACCCATACTGATTTCATTATTTCTTTGTGAAGTGATCTATGGGATTAAAAACTCGTTAATAAGTACAGTTTTAGTTTTAGTAATTTAACCATTCCATATAGTACTGTTATCAATGAAATGTCTCCTCTATCATTAAATGTCCCTTCGGCAACTGATTTGGGATTTACCCCCTGAGAACCGTAAGATAGTCACGGAACAGAACAGCTATAAGGTCGTGAATGCAGAAGCTGCTGTCTATTTCAATGAAATATATATATAATTAACGTATGTTTTTTTCTCTCATGGTATAAGAAATATTTTTAACCAATCCATTTAAAGTACAATATTTAACTGGTTAAAAATGTTACCTTATCTGAACTTTAATCTAAAACTTTAGAAGAAAAGTGATGAACCAAATAAATTGTTAATAAACTTTTTCATAATTAATGATTTTTCAATTTCTTTTTCCGATTTCTAATTTTAGCATGGATTAATTTTTTTTGTAAACAGAACGAGATATACATTGTCATAAGAATTATTAGAAGTTTAGTTTTGATTGAGAAGGTGTTTGGCAAGAAAAGTTGAGAATCACTTAGTCAACCCAATAGATAGCAAAGTCAACACAGCAACTCAGCAACTTAATGGGAAACAATTCACTTGGGAATATTGAAAAGGATAAGTTAAGAGTTTTTTGAGTAAGGAACTTAAGATAAAACGTAGAAAACGAAGTAAAATGTTGGCAGGCTGTTAATGCTGTTGTGGCATTAGTCAAAAGAAGCAAGAGGTAAATAACTCCTCCCCTGTAAAGTCAACATTTCTTTCTTGTGCAATTATAAAAGTTTTGTTTAGAATGGCTGTCACAAAAATAAGCAACTCAAATTATGTGCTTGGAACTGTAAAAGAAAATCTATAATATATGAATTCTGAAAAAAATAGAACAAGATCTATTTTTAATCTAAAACTAATTGACATCATTGATATTTTAGGAAGCTTCCTTCTGTTTTTTATTATTTTTTCACAGCCCCTTGTGAGGTAAGCACACAAAAGACTTGAAGTTATATGGGCTTCTCATGTTTACCTCCCTATATTTATAGATTCTTATAATAATTTGTTTATCAAATAATACATGCACATCCATAATACTGTTTTCTAAACTAATTGAAGAAGAAATATTTCATTAACTAAGTATTAGAATAATTTATAATAACATTATAATTAATAATTCTAATTTAACTTTTCTTTTCACCTCGCTAGTGATTTAAAAATGTTGTATTATCAATATAACATAACTAAATATGTAATTAGAAATAAATATCATGAAATAGTGTTAACATATTAATAGGGAGAAAAAATAACAAATATTATCTTCCACTGGCCACTTGTTAGATTATTTCATTATTATTAATTATTTTATCTGACCAAAATAAAACTTTCCAACAGGAATCAATCTAGTGATTACAGAATAAATACTGTAAAATGTGAAGCCTAATTTAATTAGCCCTATGTAAATGAATTGTATAGAATATTGATTTGAAAATGTTTCATAGTAGATACTATTACTGCTCAAAAATGTTTCTCAATACATGATGGCTTCCTAATTGATACCAGTATCACTATCACATTATTTTCTGCATCATTTATATATTACATAACTTTTAAACCTGAAGGTTATGTACACAGGCATAATGCTAAGCTATTTACTGTTTAATTATTCTATTGAAAATTATCCTGATGAATGACTACCGTCATAGAAGAATGATATTGACAATAGTAGGTACAATTTGAATATAAAATATAATATTAAATTAATACATTTTATATGTATTTAATATTAATAATAATAATTTATTATTATATGTTATTATTTATATTATTTAATAATATATTAAATTATATATATTATTTAATATTAATTCATTTAGTATTACAGTTATAACTATTTAAGTATTTTTATTTTATTTTTTATTAAAATTAATATACTTTATTATAACTTTTAGCTATTATATTTAAATAAAAAATGTAAATTATAATTTACAATAAGTAGTTTATAATCAAAGTTAAAACAAATTTTGATTGTGCCGTCTTATAGTATAAGAGGACACAATTATTTGATTTTCATTGAATGGATATTATAATTATTGAAAATATTATAGAATGAAGGAAATAGAAAACTAAATGAAGGTAACCTAAGCTAGAATAGTAGTTGGCAAACTCATTTAGAAGATAACACAATATCAGTATTACAAAGCCAAGTTTACTTAAAGATCACCCTTTTAAAATGTCCGATTAAAATAATGGTCATTGGATGGTAAAAACTTTATAATGCTCTCATTATCTATGAAAATATATTTCAGTTAAGATTAAAATACCGCTATACTTGACGAGGCTAAAATATATTGTTATTATTTTTATAAATATACTTTAGTATTAAAATTATTAATGTTGTAGAAATAATAACATTAATATAGAAATAATATTGAAGTTATATAACTAATTATTATTACGTTAAATTAATGCTATAGATTAAAAAGACAAGATTGCAAGTTTTGATCATAAAGAAGAATCTTTAATTTTCATTTGAGAGCGTTCATTATTAATACTGATTGTAAATAAATGTTAACAAACATAGATCTTAGAATCGGTGTTTTATTAAAAAAAAAAATTACAGATATAGATAACACAATTTTAACTGCGTGGACACAAACTGACTGTACTATAATAAATGTGAATGGATTTAATGTCTGCACACAGAAGGTATTTCGTTCTTTTGTGCATCGTTCTATTCGTTAGTAAATGTAAAAGTGAAGGGTGAAGTGAGAGTAGACAAGAAGAAATAGAGACCACTTTTTTTATTTTAACTTTTTTTTTTTAGAAAGTACTCAGTATGGAAATGAATCTCTTCTTTCCATGATGTTAACTACATCAATTTAGATGAGCAAGATGAAAAACATATGTAGAAAATAAATTTATCAGAACTCTGTCAATTTTTCAGGTTAAACCTTCAATGTCAAATTAACTCTCAATATCATTGTAACAAGTAGTACTTTTTGCAGTTAGTACGAAATTTTGCAGCGACTTCATTTGCATGATTGCTTCCAATTTATGTGTGTTTATTAAGCTGGGTTAGCTAGAACCTCCATATTAAGTTGGTTAGAGACATTTACTATGTACTATCACTACACATTTTATTGTAATCCAATAGACGTGGGGGGGGGGGGGGCGATTATGCCAAACTATAATTAGCTAAGAAACTACAAACGTTTCTTAGTTGTAGTTAAAACAAAGCGTTTTAACTACAGTTTCTCAAGTTTACATTCTGCAAATAAATGACTATAACTAATTTAACACTACCTTTCTACTTACACATAGTTTATTGTTAAGTAAAGATTAATAAATGATCTAAATCTAAAATAAAAACGTATAATATTCACTAGGTGCCAGCATAAGGCATACTGACTGAAATGGAAATGGGAAGGTGGGGGTATGGTGGAATGGGATACATGAAACTATAACCTGATCAGACTATTACCTCTCTCCGAAAACCTGACGATAAAATTGAAACCTAACGATGACCCATGTGTAGGACAAAAGCTTGGGTGAAATTAGTTGTAGTAATTAAAGATGTATTTATGGGTTTCAAAATTTAGCTAGAGTGCTTAAAAATATACTACTTATATAAGTTAAAACTTAACTATGGTTTAGAAATATTGTTAAAAAAAATAGCCCACTACTTTTTGTTTCTTGTCCTCTACTTGGGTTACTTGCCGTTGCTTCTACAATGTAATTGGTCTCCCTTTCTCTTTTATTTTGATGGATTGCCCGAAAATTTGAGTTTGTGTGTTTCTTTACTCTATGTATTACTCTTCTTGAATTTTGCACTCACACTGTATCCAGTTTGGACCGTCTTTCCGTTTATTAAGTTAATATATATATATATATATATATAATATATATGCATAATGTATATATATAATATACATTACATATATAACTTTAAATTACACAAAGTACGACACAGAAAAATGAATATATATACATAAGTTATATATATATATATATATATATATATATATATATATATATATATATATATACATAAAATTTTACAGTAATCACAAAAAATAAAAACGGACGACTAAACCACAGTAATAAAATCGAATATATGACTAAATATTTCAGTCCTAACATAATCCCTATCATCATTCGTCAGAGTCTCACAGATAGTGACGAAGACCACTTGTTTTGTTTGAAAGATCTTTGTAATTAATTTGATTTTTTTTTACTGTTGTTGGGCATATATATATTATAACATTATTCTATTTATTCTTTCTGTCGCTTTTATGAAAGACTATATACAACAAACTGTCGCTGTTTACTTCTTTAAAAGGTGTACTTATTCTTGTGATGACGAGAAATGATGAAGCATTTAAGTGACTTCCAGTTGGTGTTTTATGAGTATCAGCTATCTTTAGAATTGCAGTTGTTTGAAATATATACGTTTTCTGCAAGGACGAATACTATCACCAGGCAAGACAAGGTATAACATCGTGTCAAGATAATCTTTCGGCCTGTGTCGGTACTCTTCTATCGATGAATAACGTTGGAAGAATAACTGCGTATTCTACAATACTATTACTAATGATAGTACTTTGTGGTATCAATGATATTACTATCAATGATATTTCTTTTGAATTATTTAGCTTTTACTACAACAGTCCAGTGGGATTGATTTATGGCACACAATTTAGAATGTATAGATTTTGTTACGATATATTTATGTTACGATTATTTTGTAAAGATATAGCATTACACATTTTTACCATTAAGGTCATAGACAACAATTAATCTTTAATCTTGTAATAGACAACAAGATTAAAACAATAGTTCTAGTTACAACTAAAATAGATAAAGCAATATTCGTTTAAACAATTTTTTGAAAAAATTGATGGGTATAAATGAATCATAAGCAATTTGACAGGTTTAGGAGTCTGCGGAACAGAAACAGAAGTTACATTCTGGTGGGGAATGAGTTTAGCAGACAATTAACAAATGAGCAAAGTTATGACAAAAACAGAGAAGTTGTTTCAAAACAGTATTTAGAGCACATTTCAATGAAACAACAATTAAATCACGTTATGATTGTTTTTAGTCTATTTTGTTACCAGCCTCAAGGATTCCTTTTCTTATATTCATTCTAATACGTTTAGGCTTATCTTATATTGAAAAAATCAAGAAAAAACTTTGACTTTTAAATTTACTGTATTTCAGTAAATGTTTGTTTTTTGCAGGATTCAGAAGAATATAATATAAAGGTCAAAAAAAGTGACTGGAGGAATATTCAATGATCTTCTCCCAGGAGTCCGGCACAAAGCCTTTTTCCATGACCGATTTCCCCATGGAGCTGTGTGCACTCACGGTTTATATTTAATCAAGACGTAATACAAAAAATAAAGGGAAATGTTTGAAAAATATAGAGGTTAGTCTGTCATATCTAACATTTATCTTGACTTTATCTCTTTAAGGAAAAAATAATATATCCTTTGTAATAATATCTACCGCAGTCAAACTGGGGTTGTCTTGACAAGTCATCAAAGATTTCTTAGTGGTTAAGAATATGGGATCACAAACTGGTTGTTTTGATTATTAATCTCAGAATATTTTTACTTATGACATAAATTCTTTAACTATTTTATCTGCACTTTGATTATCTTTGTACAGTCGATTACTATCTACTTCTAGAAAAATAGAATTCGAAAACTTAAAATTGACACATGTATGCTTATATATGCTATACTTATACGTACAGAGTTATATTTCTGTTAATTTCTGGGAACTGATAAATGTATCAATAATTTATTATAGACATTTTGAAAAAAACTGAACAAGAAATTAAAACATAAAATCAAAGATAATAATGAATATGGAAATCAAAAATCATTCTTAGATTACCTTCTATAAAGTAATAGTGGTTTCTAATAAGAAATGTTAACGTGTTTGTTTCAATGCCCATGTTTATAAGTGGTTTCTTTAAAGTTGTTTTGAGATGGAAAGTGTTACACATGTGTTCTTTCATATACAGACCTCATTACAGATTCATTCTATATTAGAAGTTTTGTGTTCTCCTTGTTCAAGTGTAATATAATGGACATTTTTGACGGGTACCTGATATCGTGTTGTGTTGGAAAATTATTTTCCATGCTTTAAAAATCTATGATTATGCCTAAGATTAGAATCCCTTCTCCAAGGTGTGAACAGCAAGCGAGCTACGAGTAGCTCTAGATAAGGCCTGACTCTTAGAGTAAACAAATATCTACCTTCACGTAGTAATGTTTAGAAAATAATTGCAAGATGATTTAAATTTTAGTTAGTTAACAACGTAAGTATTGCCATGGTAATTATACAAAAAAAGTAAGTAAGCAATTGTTCAAATTACGAGAAAAGGGAGTAAAAAAAGCAAATTATAACTCGCTATACAAATTAAATATTAAGATAATTATGCATACCTTACTTTTGATTAGAAAACAATAATGTATAATTATGTAAATTCTCGCAGGTAAGTACTTTTTCTTTTTTCTTCCTCAAAATTTAATCCAGAGTATGAAATTAAGATTTATTAATCAATTGGGAGTATCTCCTAACCAACATAAAAATAATTGAAAACTGTTGACATGTGAGGAATGTAAGAAGTGCGCTTCCAAATGTTGAGGATATCGGTATGAGATGGCGGGTTATGGGAATAATGATTTAGATTTTTGAAGAGGCAGGCAATGATATTAAAAATGATGATCACGTTCTGCACTTCCTTCCGATAAAGAAGAGAACGGAATGGTTTCAAGAAAGCCTCCTGTTACCTTATTAATAAATCTTTAGTAGTGACACTTGGAATCGTCGTTTGGATCAGAAAATTAACATTCAAAAATACGCCATGCCCTACAGATGATGAGTATTCTAATTTTATGAAGTTTCTAAATGAAATAATAAAATATTGGAAACTTGATATTTATGGGGTTCTAATAAGCACGAAAAGTAGGATAGTTTTTAATTCCTGAAATACATGAAGTTCTGTTTCTAAATCAACGGAAACCAGAGAGTAAATAAAAAATTAGTTTCTCTGGATAAAAAATGACTAAATTTACAGTTATTTTTTTGTAAAATAAACCCTTATAGTTTCTCTTCGAAAAAAAAAGTCATGAAAATAATTATTTGATGTAAGCTTAAACAGGAATTCAGTATATTTTCTCATTGTAGGTGCTATTTAAATATTCCTCTGTGCTACGAACTGTTTTAGTGAAACAAATGTTGACGAAGACTCGAACCTATTTATGCCAAATATTAAATATCTGCCTTTACAATCAACTGACAGAATATAAATAAATCAACCTCTAACGCTAACAACAACAACTAATATTTGTCTATTCTAAACCTTTGTTGATTTCTAATGCTAATTTAAATATGAGATATGATAAAAAACCATGTTATACTGTTTTTAAGCTGTTTTAATTAAATTAAAAGTTTGTTTTTCAATTCAACCTTATAAACATAAGAGCTTGGTGAAAGGGCAGGTAGGCAAGAGGAAGCCTTGGAGGTTCTTTTGACTGACTTTTAACTTCATGAGACAGCCCTTTATCCAACCACAATCTGCACTTTTTACAAAAACAAGATCATGGCTTTGATAAACGTTCTCTTTTCTGGTTGAAACTTTTTTTGAGTCAGAAAACACTAGTTGGAAGAAAAATGCCGAACTATACGGGACTGTAAGTATAGTATAGTATATACTATAGTATAGTATAGTAAGTATATATACGGGATATATTATAGTAAAAACTATAAATATGTTTCACGGGGGCAAAAAATAAAAAAAAAAGCAATATTAGTTTTATTGTTTTTGTCTGCGTCATTATGCAATTTATATAATAATCTAAGTAATAAAAATCATTAGCACAAGGTAAATTATTTTTGCACTTATGATTGCACATTGATCTTTATGCTAATATACTTTTATACTAACTATAAAATAATTTATTACAAAGAATATAAATATTGGCGTATTAAATATATATAAAATTTTTTTTAATACACAGTGGAGTCAAAATACTTTAAAAGCTTAAGATTGAGCAAAATAGAAAAGTTAGTAATCTTATATTTATGCAAGTATCACTGAAAGGTCATCATCTGTTTAACTTGAATAAGTTGATCAGATTATAGCTGGTATCAGAAAATTATAAAACAAACTGTTAGTGATGATTTGAAAGAGAAGAAAAATTGAGTTTCATGATTGTTTTTGAAAAAGAAAAACATAACACATAGAGTACGATAATGTAAATTCCAAAAATTATAAAATCTCAAAACTGACTTCGATGTTTTAAAATTCTTTGTAGAAAAGGAGAATACGTTTGATGGTATTAACATTAAAAAATTAGTTTAAACAAGCACAAGCCTCGCATTATAATCACCCTGCTATATGAATGTAAAAAAAAATGATATAATTAATCACTTCAAAGGTAGAACAAAACTCACTACGATATTTTAATACTGTTCGTCATAAAATAAAAGGTTGTTGAGTAGATATTACTGAGGCAGGTAAGACAAATTAAATAATAAATAAATAAATAATAATAATACATAATAAAATAAAGAAGTTAGCCTAAAAATCGAATACAAATTTAAAAAAAATAATGAAGGTACTCGTAGTGTCCAGGGTTAGATTTCCCTCACAGGAGACAATATGGGCTTCTCCTGAAGCCTTGACGTTATGAGACACTGGAGTGAGAATCCTGAATGTTTGGCTAATTGCAATTAGATAGTCATGGGATTGACTTCAAAAAACTGAATTATGTGTGTGAATAATCGCAGGTCTATACCAGCGATTACAGTGAGGCTTCAGAGAAGAAATATGTAACACGATAGACGAGCTTTAGAGATTTGCGGTATGGAAGTCATCTTCATTAAGTGCCTGAAGTACACCAGGAAATATAAAGTAGAGAGAATGTCATGTACTGAAACATAACAAAGACTCACTTTTCAATATTTCGACCGTAATGGCGGTCGAATGACAAAGACCGCTTGTTAAAGTTAAAAGATCTTAGTCTTTCTTTTCCCATTTCATACTGTGGTTTGATTATTGATTATATGTATATGTCTAAATCACCTGTACTTTTCAGTAAGTCATAATTTTTTTAAATAAAAAAATTATTTAATATGTAGTTAAATAAGGAAGTTTGTGTTATAGTTCCGTTAATTACTTTCAAAGCTGCCTGCTTTGCCAGACTGATTGAGTTATATTTTCTAAAGATCAATGGTGTAAGATTTCATATAAGGTGTTCAACATATTAAATCCATAGCTACGATTTTCTCTTAATTCATTATATTAACTTAAGTTATAATTTTTTAAAAATAGTGGAATTAAACAAAATATTTATGTTAAGAATAAAGCAATTGGTACTAAGTAAGGCAGAGAGTTAAAAAGGTTTATACATTCTTCACGTTTAGCAGTATTATAAAACTGCCCATACATATTGATTATAGAGATATAGTGCTCTATTGTGATAAGAAAAAGCAATAAAATAAAAGTTGGAAGGAGAATTAGGGGCTGGCAGGAGTCGTCTGGACCACATTAACATTTGAAAGGCTACCCTTGTTATCTGGACAGATAATGTCCAATTCAATTTCCCAAATCCCTTGTCCGTCTTCAAGATGCTCACTCAAGCAGTTCTCGTAACAGATCTTCTCTGCCTCGTATTTCATGTGATATTTAAATATAATTCGCACTTTTCTCATACCACGCAAATTTATAACCATGCATGCTAATGTTTATTATTATCTTTAAAACTCAGGACCCTTGTGAGGAAAAAATGTGCCGGTGCAAGAACTTTTCTGAGCTCCTCTTTCCAAAACTGGTCATTTTTGATAATTTAGTTGCACTATGTTATGTTTAGAGTAATAAAGAATCTAATTAAAAACTCTGTGGATATATAAATTAAATAAATGACTCAAAGGTGGTTTAAATTTTATTAGCATTATAAATCATAAATGATTAATAACATCATCGACTTTTAAGTACTCTTTGTAGAAAATTGATGTGCTTTATTTATTATAATTTAGCATAATCTGACTGTTGGGGAAGATTGGAATTAAATGATCAAACGGGCAAAAATGCTTTTTTACTGAAAAATGCAAAACAGGTATTTCTTTAATGCTAACCACCAGAAAAGAAGTAAAATTTGACGAAGTTAGATCGCAAAATGGCAACCAGACAACTCTGGAGTATATGGAGTAATGGTTGTGACAGTGCAATTTAATTTTCTTTATTCTTCAATTCAACAATAAAAAAAAATCACACATAAATAGCCATTTCAATTTTCAACTTTGCGGTGCACCGGCTACCCCCCCCCCCCCTCTTAGGGGACCTGTTAGAGCTTTAGAGTATCTTGGTTATTCTACATGTTATTTTGATTACCGCCTTACTTTGTACGTTTTCTTCATGCTTTGACCAGTTTCAAGGAAAAAGATAGTAAAAGATGAATAACAGATTCTAAATTTGTTTTAGTAATATTAATGTAACTGTCGTATAATTAACATGGTTATTAATTAACACGATTATACATAAAAAACGGTCAATTTCTATTTAAGTCCAATACAAGCGAATTACTTCCATTTCTGAATATTTCATTTGTGAAAATCCAATTACAGACCAACCGAGTTTTGACTGTAATTTTCTATGTTTTGAACTATAAATTATCATACCTCTTGTCTAGTTAGACAATTTTAATTTAATTGTAAAAATGTTAAAAAAATTCAAAGATCATTTTTACTATTAATTCTAAAAGTGTATATATGGATTGCTATATCTTTTATTGTTAAATTATTGTAATTGAACCTATTAGATATTTATAAAGAAGTAAATGTAAGTCATGTGGAGCCACACAACAGATCATTTTATTTACAATATGTAAAATAAAGTAATAAAACAAAACACTATTAGCAAATATTCAACATTACCATAAGTAAATATAATGTCGCACATGTTGGTAATCAGTTTTGTCTTATTATAACTTGGTTGTCATGAACACGTATATACAACTCTGCTAATTAATTATCATGCTCATTGGAAATTATTTTAGTGACTTTATGTGAGTCAGTGTGTTTATTTTCGTTACATCAGTTACAGTAAAATTGAAACCAAAGTTTTAGATAGGGCTTCTCGATAGGGGTAAATGTCACCCTCGAGGGTGATTTTCAGATAATGAATTGAGACCACATGAAGTTCACAGAGTGAGAAAAGCTTTATAACTTTTCATCACTTAATTATGACTTAAAAATATTATTTCTAAAATTGTGTTAAATAAAGTCTATGAACAGTTATATATATATATATAAACTAGAATTTAAAAAAGAACACATAGAAAGGAAACCACTGAACTCAATACCATATTTCGATGTCCTCGTCTTCAGGAAAAGAAGTGAATCGCTCCAAAGGCTGATAACGACTGACTTGGCGTTCGAACTGAAGCACTCAAACAGTGTAGCCAACTTTCGGAGGAAATCGCTCCAAAGGCTGATAACGACTGACTTGGCGTTCGAACTGAAGCACTCAAACAGTGTAGCCAACTTTCGGAGGAAAGGTAGACAGGGAAGATAAAGAGATAAAAGCCAAATAAAAATTAAAAAATGAAAACATTTAACTAAAATAAAATTAAAAGCTGATAACTTTTTAAAAAAATATATATATATATATATAACAGATTCAATTAGAGAACCGATTAGAGAACACACCTATATATATATATATAGATTTCACATAAAGACACGAAATAAGAATCAATGGTCAAACACATTTCATATTTTGGTTTGATCATATATAATATATATATATATATATGTTTGTGAACTGATATATATATATATATATATATATCTAAAGATTTATATTTATGTGAAATAACAATCAAAAACCCAACTTGGGTTTTTGACTCTGACGAAGACCGCTTGTTACGGTTGAAAGATCTTAGTCTTCTTTTCCCATTTCATATTGTGGTTTGATCAGATATATATATATATTTATAGAAAAAAAAGAACTTTTTGTAATATTTGCATATTTTTAGAATGCGTATCTTGAAAAAGACTGTTTTAAAAGAAAGAGATTTTGGGGGAATGAGATTGAGACAAATGGTGAAAGAGGGCATGAACCAAGCAATACTGAGAATCTCTGTTCCAGAGCCATCTGACATGTTACAGCAGATGAAAATAAATGCTTGTCATTTTTAGTGCATTATTACTCTTCCAGTATTTTAATTTCATGAAATATCCATTGTAAGACAATACCTATCCCGGAATTTTAAGTTTATTGGATAACCGGAGAAGTAACTTAAAATTTGTAGCAGTTTTCTCATAAAGTATGAAAAAGTCTTTTCCTATACATCAATATTATAAAAAAAAAAATAGAATACAAAACACCAGAAACCTTATACTATACACTTAGATTTGCTGAATGGTAGATTGTTTATAACACTTTTGATAGACAACCATTCATCAAACTTTGAAAGACATCATATAATATATTACTTATTTTCATTGCTTTTATATGTATAACATTTGAATACATTTATATATCATATTAACTCATTATTAGACGTTTCATTTATTTTATTAATTATTTAAAAAACAATTCTGTTTGACTCGAACCATAAACGTGTTTTCATAAAAATTCATTATGCAAGCAGAATTTCTTGTTATATTTCTCTATCATATTAATATTTGGTAGATTCATTCCAGAATTTTTGATTTTTCTCTAGCTAGTGATTCACCAAAAAGGAAGTATTTTTGAATTCATGCTAAGTATCATAATGAACCTTTCAAAGTGCTAGCTATTCAGAGTATCCCTTCATTATAAAGCGTTAAACTGTCTCCCTAGTACAGTGTCCATAAGCCTTCAGAGTCAACCTAATTCAAAATTTTGTATTCTAACAAAACATTGGTCTCTTTGGTTATTGACTACCACTAATATATTTATATAGACAATTCTAGAAATACTTTCATAATAATCTAAAAATTACACACGTCAAACAAAGTAGTTTTCAAGAAAAAAGCTTATCTAAAATGACATATTAACCAAAAAAGTGACTTTCCCATGATGCGATATTGTACAGAAAGTATACTGCACATCTATGCTATAAGGACCTCATAACCATTTCTGGAACAATCTGAGTATGCTTCATCACACGTTGGGACCTGTGGCTTGGCAACATAATAGGGGGATAAACCAAACACACACACACATTATATATATATATATATACCAATTAAAATAAGCAGTGACACATAAACAGAAACACAACAAAGACTCACTTTTCAATATTTCAACCGTAATGGCGGTCGTCCTCAGGAGAAGAAGTGAATTGACGGAGGGACGACAGTCAACTAAAGAACTCACTGGGTGAGGGCTAAAGCAGTGCTGCCGCAAAGGAGACAAATAAAAAAGGAACTATGAAGTCGAGAGCAAAAATAAAAAAAAAATGTTTTTGAAAGGTAGAAAAAGGTTAAGAAAAGAAAAAATAAAGAAAATATATAAAACAATAAAAAAAAAATAAATAAAAAATATTAAAAAAAAAACTAACGATTTAAATTTAAGCCAGGTTTCGAGCGTGCCCCCAGGAGCCAAATGTGGGCTTCCTCAGAAGCTTTTAAAGTAACTTGTCTGTTATCACTGGGGACTTGTTTAAGAACTTGGACTGTGAAACAATCATTGAAGCTGAGGTGGTGGGAATTAGCGTTAGTGGCGACAGGGAGACTGCTGCGTTTACCAACCGAAAGCCTGTGATTATTCATCCGAAGGTTCAGCATCGTAGATGCTAAAGCAACGTAAAAGGCATCACATTGGGTATATTGGGTATATATATATATATATATATATATATATATATATTTTATTAAAAATTATGCCAATTTTAACTTTTGTTCTTTTCCGAGTTAATTTTTCAAGTTTTCTCACTATGGATTTCCACCTTTCTGGTAAAAAAATTGGCATAATTTTTAATAAAACATGTTTGATTGAAGGTCTGCTCCCAAAATACACAAATATATATATATATATACATATTATAAGAATTCACATAAACTCGTGAAATAAAAATCATTGATCAAACCACAAAAAGTTTTCAAACCACCAAAGTTTCAGTCGGGTTTTTGACTCTGACGAAGACCGCTTGTTACGGCTGAAAGATCTTAGTCTTTTTTTCCCGTTTCATTTCGTGGTTTGATTGTATATATATATCAATGATCAAACCACAATAAGAAATGAGAAAACAAGACTAAAATCTTTTAACCGTAACAAGCGGTCTTCGTCAGAGTCAAAAACCCAACTGACAACTGACAAAAAACCAACAGTTGGGTTTTTGACTCTGACGAAGACCGCTTGTTACGGTTGAAAGATCTTAGTCTGTTTTCCCATCTCTTATTGTGGTTTGATCATTGATTGTTATTTCACGTGTTTATGTGAAATCTTTTTGTATATATATATATATATATACTCGTATATATATGTACTCATATATATATTATATATATATGATAAACGAAATGTGATCCAGAAGGACTTATAACACTAAAAATAAACTGTGACACATTGAAAGGAACGTAACAAAAGACTTTGAGTGTACTGTCGTCGCTCAGTCAATTCACTTCTTCTCCTGAGAACGACCTCCATAACGGCCAAAATATTGAAAATTAGTCTTCTATTACGTTTCTTTCTATGTGTCACAATTTATTATATATATATATATATATATATATATATATATATATATATATATACATAACATGGGAAAGGTTCAACAATGTATTCGAAGTGGAGGTCTAACTTGTAAAGTTCTAATGATGTAAGAGTAAGTACACTAAGAAAGACAACCATTAACATTGTCGTATGCGGTTACTTATAAGGAAATATTTGTAGATTCTGACATATTGACTCCTTCTGAGAACCCCTGAATGCATTATTGGTTATTCTGTCTCCATGTGGCTGCGTGGATTTACATCGAAAGTTCATCAAATATATTACAATTCATTCCTTATGTCATGTCATAACAGAAAACTTATCTTAGTGTGGTAAAAGTCTTGATTGTTTTTGTTTAGCATAGAATTATGGAAAAGTACTTTTTTTGAATGGTCTACTAATTTTGGTCCGCTCTTCTGGTGGTTAACAACATAAAAATTATATAACAACATATTGTTTTAAAATGAATATTGAATCCTTCAAATTAATTATATTAGAATAATGGAAGAGAAAACTACATTAAAAATGACAATCATTAATAGTTTTGGGTCATTTTTTTTTCAAATTGTGGTAGAATCAAAATAAAATGTTTGTTGTACTTAAGTTAATACAGATAGTCACTTTATTATAAATGAAATCTTTAATTTATTATCAATGAATCTCATAATACTGTTAACATAGTGGTTGACGATAAGTTTTGACAATTATTACATTAAAATAAATGAGTTTAAAATTTGAATTGTTTTCAGTAAATTTTATAACAATTTTACTAATAGTAATGTTGAGTGCTGACAGGCTACTGAACATTTTACAATATTTATATAAGTCCCTTAATATGAAAGGCTTAATAAATTCAGTTCACATTTGGAAAAAAGTGAATTATAGTGAAAGTGTTATTTATTACTCATTGCTAAAAAGCAAAAAAAGTTACAAGGTTTCAGATCGGATTATAATTCACTTAACATTTCTATTAAGAAACATATTTTAATAAAATAAAAAAAAAGGAATGAAATTATTTTTTTTTATTTTTTTTTAAACTGGCTACATTATTTTCAAAGTACATGGTATTATGTAAAACATACGAGCTGAGAATTGCCTGCTACCTTTTTTTTGTTTTCTTTCTAATAGAAATACTTTTTCCTGGGTGAAAATGGGAGGAGAGGTTGGGCGGGGAGGGCTTAGGAAAGCCATAAATAGTAATGGCGGCTATAGTTGGACTTGGCGATATTGCCTTCTGACTTCATTTCTTATTCAAAGATTTTACAAGGCTAGTGAAGCGCATAATGTAGAAATGGAATCTCTTCACTATCTCTTGCCTTTATTCCATTCTATCTGAAATCGGTCTTAAACCCATCATTTCAAAACAAAATCAAATCCATTTGGTACACACTTGCCTTGCGCTTTGTCTAACAAAATTAGTATTTTTTTGTTTTTATCAAGCAAAGTTTTTATTTACTTTATAGCTGTAAACAAAATGACAATAAATCATGAATTACATAATATATAAAATTATAACATGTATTTTGTGACTTGTTGGTCATAGTATGTATCAGTAAGCATTTGGTCACAACTGAGACTGTCAAAGAAACTGGTAGTGAATCTCTCTACCCGGACTACCTCGTTTTGAACTAAAGGACAAGGAGGGAATGGTCGCTGGATTGCCTCACTTACGGAGACGAGAGATAAATTCCCTTAATCCTTGGTTGTTTATGTGTCACAATTTTTTAAAAATGATACGACATGCGTTCACAACAGTAGTCTATTTAATAACAGCCACAATCCATTTATCTATTTAAGAAATAAATTCCTTAATATTGTATTCTCGCTAATAATTCTTTATAAAACACAATAAAATAATAATTAAACAACACAAAACTATAAATGTCAAGTTCAAATAAAGAAATAATGTTATGATTAATAAATATATATTAGTTATTCACATAATATTAACAATTAAGGAATTATAATTATGTTAAATTATAACCGGTTATAACATTCTAGATGCAAATTTAAACCTTCTATTACGACATCACACATCTGCAGGACTATATATTGAGTAATAAGTGTAAAATAATGAAACGAAAAGTTAAAATAAATAATAAATTTCGAAATTTACTTTTTAAATACTCAAATCGATGATTATACATTTCAGTTGTTCCTCATAGAAAATGTTGAAAAGAACAAATACTAATATCGATAGTACAGAATGTACCATGAATACAACGCAAACTTCAGAGCAAAATATAATAGTAATTCTATTAAGAAAATTACAACAGTTGTAATTGTAATTGAATGAGGAGATCTTAAGACTGAGAGTGAAGCGCCGGAGATGTAGGGGAGCCAGAAAAACCTCTGAGATTGCAGAGTCAACTGTACTAGTTAGACTCTTTGACTTTATGATTATTAGTCTAATCAAATAAACACTTTTCACATGTGAATTGAAAATTATGAGTATTAAATATACAATCACTTCCCTTACAATAAACTCATTTTTTAATGATAGGTTTCGATCTCAAAGATAATCTAAATCATGAAAAGTAATGTGATTTGAATTCACGTTCACAGTTGACGATCTCGTTATTTCTCAATGAAACTACCAATAGAAAGTATAGCTAATAACTTGAAACGTATACTGTTAGTAATATTTTCAAATGAAATAATAGTCTCGTAAAAAATTGTATTTACAAATGAAATTGTTAAGCAAATAACTTATGTTTCTAAAAATATTAAACAAAAGAAAAAACGAATAACCGAGATAATGAGGAAGCATTAAGTTAGCATTGCTATGATATTATGTGTAGTGGTATATGATGGAACAGAATTGTTAACTGTTAAATTCGTTATATATATATATATTCGTCATTTTTCAAAATGTGTAATATGTATTTACATGGGTCTTTATATAAGTATAAATATACCTATTAATTTTTCTTGCGAGAGAAATAATAATTTTCACTCTGGAGAAATTAACGATAATTTCAAATATTCTATTCTTTAATAATAAAATGAAATATAAATTGTTTTATTTATACAGCCGCGAAATAATTTCTGTTTTACATTAAAATATGTTAGGTAGCATTTGCTGTTTCCTATAACTCACATTAATAATGAATTAGAACTGGTATAATATTATCTAAAATATTATGAGTCAAGTTGTACATAATTTTGGTCAAATGAAGGATTATTTTTTGTTAACACTTAATCTCACCAAAGTAGAAAGATTTATAAGGCTTGAAGAAAAGCAATGGAGACTATATCTCAGCAAAACCTAAATGATAATTGACATGTGAGTACCTAGAAACAAGGGAATATCTGGGAATGAGTTAGTAAATAATTTGGAAATTTTCGGAACCTGACTTTTTTTTGCACCGTATAGCTGCTCCGCATTCACAGGAGTAGAAATGACAAATAAATCAATAAGAGAGTTTGACATAAATTAAAGGATGTCAAGAAGAGCCGGTTCCAATTTTGTTAAAAGCTCATTCCAACTGTACTTATATTTGTAAAGAATACTACATCTTCAAAGGAGTATTTTAAAAAATGCAATATTTCACCAGCTAGAAATTTGTCCACTTAACTACTATTAATGGAATCTGCATTTGACGTTGTACGAAGAATGCAGATTCTCTCTCTTGAATCACATAGCATCTGAATGCGAGTCCATTACTTTGGAAAGGATAAACATTTTTGTCAAATCATAACTAAATCTATAGACGTGAGGAATATTTCTCCATATACATTTGTAATGTATATTTTTAATTAAGGTCCTTTAAGAACTTAAAATTTGAAGTTGAATTTGGTTACAACAATGGAATATAACAATTGATAAGGTATGGCTGGGGAGCGTACGAGTCCGATAAGAGGTCCGCAGATTAATAATTTCCATAACATGTCAGATTCATTAATGATTTCAAGTTTCTTATAACTTATAAAATGATTATAGTCGCATGATCGTTATTGATTAAAATGTATGAGTAGCCTTCTTAAAGTAAAATAAAAAAATCATTTGGCTGTCAACGAGTTTGATATGTTTATTATGATATTATAATAAATTTGAGTGTCAGCTACTCCCGTTTTTTAGTTAGTTGTATTTGGTTTGTTTTTCTCTCACTTCCGCAAGGTGGCTATACTGCAGAGTGTGTTGTGTCTGCGTATACATTTTTGTTTGCAGATTAATTTCATTCAGAGTTTAAGAGCAAGTATTACTTCCTACCATGCAGCATATAGTAAATACAACAGGAAAGCGATTTTGAATATTTAAATCGTCATGGTGACGAGTGAAGAGGGAAGTGTGTTTAAACTTTTGTAGTAGAAATTGATGGATTCAAAATGAAATGGATTGAGAGAACCCATCAAAGTAAGCAAACAACCACATTCCCCTGAGGCTTCTATTACCTACTACGTCAAACATAATATATTAAAACATTAACCTATAACAATATTTTGAAATATTGTTATCGTGTTCTAGAATATAACACCAGTGTTTTAGAACATAGAAACTTTTAGGCTACAATAATTTTAGTAGAAAAGCAAAATTTGTATGCAACGGAAAATATTGTATATTTATAAATGATTCCTTCAAATAATTTGTTTAATACATTATCTGCTAATTTATAACAAATTAGTTTCAAATAATGTTTGATGTAAGCATTAAATGTATTGACGAACTTAGATCAAGGAGTATTGTGTCTCATAACATTGTGGACATTTTGACCTTGTTAAAAATCTTAGAGCTTAGTAGATGTCATCTCGGAAAATCATTTACCTTACGATTATTCCATGCACAGAAACCAAATCAAAATATAGCTTTGTGTAACACACTCTAATTTATTTTAAAAAAAATATGAATATTACAAAGTTAAAACAGTTATAAATTAAATGAAAAATAATCAAAGCACAGAAACCATGAAAGACAGCCTCCAGAAGGTCATTGTTGTTTCATTTTAAAATTCAGTTACAATAGTGTAAAAGTATTCTCTTATATACTTTTAGTATACATAAAAAGTATATCTCTTAGTTACAGTAATTATAGTCTTTTATAAATAAATTCTATTTCATTTGCATCACTAGGATGCTAGTAATACTGTTAGAGGCATGCGTGTATTTACCTAACTCGACTCATAGCTCTTGCCTTGATTTGCACACTTTATGTTAATTAAGACCAAATCAATGTTATTTTGTGCACTGTGCATTAATATCAAACCTTGGGTCGATTGTTGCTTTCCTAGACAATGCTGTTTTTTTGTGTCAACAAAAGTTGTTTTAAAAGAACAAACTTATTTTACTATTTTTTTAATACTATTAATATCTTAATTTGGCATATTTTATTCTTAATTTTGTTCAAAAAGTAAATAAAAAAATTAAATTTCTATTTAATGCAAATAACTTATTTTTTTACTTTACTATATGTAAAGCATAGTAATAATGAAAAAAATCGATCACGAAATTTTGACAGATTAACATGTTTTGAAGTCTCCAAAGTCGTTTTCTGACATTTTTTCAATGACGTCTGTGTGTATATGTGTGTGCATCCGAAAGCATAAGTACACTTTACAATCTAGAATCTTTGATTTTCAAATTAATACGATTTTCACAAAAGTAGGCCTCATAATGTTGATGAACCCTATTGTTTGTTAGCAATTATCCATGATGAAAAGTCGCCTTTTTTTCCAAAATGTGTTTTTAAAAAACATTTTTTTTCACCTAAATTACTTACCCTAGAGTCTTGACATTTTAGCATTATTATGAAAACAACAGAAGCAATATCTGAAAAAAATTTCAAATTCTTAAACAATGGGGTTCTTTTATTTCAATAAAATGTAAATATTTAGAGTTATGATTCAATCTGCCGAGGAGGATGGAAGCCATAGGTTTATCGTATCAAAATAAAATTATGGCTAAAAATGGAAGATTATGTAGAGAATGAGTTGGGGTACTTTTTTTAAAGTTATCTTAACCACAGGGGTTGAATTCAATAATGATAATTAAATTATATATTCTACTAGAATAAAAATATTTTCAGTTGTTTTAAAAACCTGAAGATTTCTTTCAGTTATTCCTTTTGCAGTTGCAAGATAAGAAAATTTTAAGACCTTAGGGCTAGTAATTTAGGAGATAAAAAATGTTGTCTAAAGATACATTTTGGCAAAAACGTAACTTTTCCATCGTACATAATGACAGAGTTCATCTCTACTATGAGGCCAATTTTCGTATAAAATATTAATTTGTTCTATTTAAGATTGTGGACTGTAGCGTGTTTACAAACATTTTGATACCCTACCTACCCACACAGAGACAGAAATTATCGAAAAAAAGTCGTAAATGACTTTGGGGGCCTCAAAACATGGAAATCTGTCATAATCTCGAGATCGAATTTTTTAAAAATCACTACAGTTTACTTATAGTAAAGTAACAATGTAAATAAATCTGAAAAGTACACCAAGTGAAACAATATTTCAAGATGAATTTTCAATAACTACTCGTTTATTGCCCTTCGCGGTAACCTGAATATTATGAATTTTTTTATATTTATAATCTCATTTTTTATAATTAGTCATTTAGTATTAAAAAACCATTTAATGAAATCATAAAAGTTACTACAACACACTTATTTTTAAATGTAATTTTGAAAAAGAATCCTTAAATCATCCTTGCACAAAGCTCTAGTTTTATGTATAATTTCATTCTGATACGCTAGATGGTATGCACCTTTTCGCAAACTTTCATATTCAATTATTAATCACAATTTACACATTCTACTGGTAAAAATACCATTTCAGTTGTTTTAGAAATCGATATTTTTTTAATTTAATGACCTGGTTCCTTGAAAATGACAAAATACCTAGACTCTAGAGATAGTAGCTTAGGAGAAAGATAATGTTGTCTAAAAACATATTTTTATCAAAAGTGTAACTTTCTCAAGATGCAATATTGCCCCCATGTAATAGGGCACTTCTACACTATACGACCTAGTTTTATGTAAAGTCCGAATTAGAATCGATCAAAAGGTGTGGTGGACTGCAGCGTGCCCACAAGGTACTGGACAGGAACGAGTTGTTAGCTGCTTCAATTAAGAAATATACGCAATGAATTGTTTAAATCAAAAATCGATCAATTAACACATTTATGTAATTTAAAAAGTGATTAAGACACTCTTGAAGTATAACACAATAAGTACCTCACAATAAGGCACAGTAATCAATTGAAGATTGTAAAGTACTGATGTTTGAAGCTTCCAGAAACAACTAGATTAGATTCCAAAGAACAATTAGATTTTTTAAAAAAAACAAGACACATTACTTTGCCACTAAATCTGAAAATATTAGATCAAAGATTATTCACGTAAATAAATAAAAGAAATGTTTTGTCTGTACATTGCTTAGAACTAACTTACCATATTTCAAATTATCTTTACGGCTTATACATTAGTACGGTTTATACAAACATTTCTTTTTGTTTGTTTTTTGTTTGTCTGCAAAATTTTGTCACAAGTAAACCCAGCCACCATACCTCAGAGCAACTAGATTTGCGGATGCTAAATTAAACTCTATGATATTCCAAATGGATTAGAAATTCATAGTCGAAGTGAAGTTATGAACTTTTAAGCTGTGTTTGGCTAGCTTTACAAATATTTTTGTTTTGAATGTATACAGGTGTTTTTAGTTGTCTCATAATGCAGTAAGTAGGCATTTTTAGTTGATTTTAATTACGTTTGCGTTTAAGCTCCCAGACTTTAAGAGCTTATTGGCAAGGTGTTTTCCAGAGTTCAAGATTTGCTATCTATTAAGAATAAATGGCTTTGTGAATGAGCAATTCTCAACATTTGCTAATGAACATGGGGAAAAAATCCACAACAAGTTCTTAAGCTACATCAAGCCAAGGAAACTACTTACAAGTCAGTAAACAGAGTGATCAGTGATGAGGAAGCAGTTCATAATCGAACTGGATTTCTTGACTCAATAACTGCATGCTCATGAATTAGAACTTAAAGCAAGAGCATCAATCATACTGTTACAAAACTTGAGTACTTCAAAAATTTGCAATGGAATACGACCTGAATACGTGTTCCACACAAAGACGTCATAGAGGTGGACTTCATGATTGGGTGTAGCACTGTGAGAAGTCAGCGTTGATATCACTCATACCATTGATTCCAAGCAAGTACCCGTTTCTATTAAAACGGGTGCAATATCCTGTCAGTGCCTGTTTTGCAATGACGTAGGGAAGCTCTACCTACGGCAGTAGTTGAAGTGACCGATACCAAGTGTATCTCACATTGTCAACTGTATGTTGCTGGATCAAGATTCAACTCTTTGTACTTCCATCCACTTGAAGGACAGACAGATAATGTGTTGTATACACACTTACATACTTAACACTGTTCTAAAAATGATATTTTTCACTATTCTCTATTTTTTGATCGTATTTTGGAATTAAACTTATCATCTCTGAATTTTTATAAAATACCTTTCAAAGAAGAGCATGGCTGCTGGTAATTACTGAATATCAATCCCCACAATATTAATTCAGTTAAAATTATCTCCAGGAAGTATCTAAACTCACAATAAGTTGGTTTGATTCTTTAAAAAACCTGGTTTTTAAACCATTAATCTTTGCAAGCAATAATTTATCACCAGAGGAACTGAATATCAGATTGCAGATAACTTTTCTAAATGACTAAACTAATTATGATAAAATGATATGATTTACTTAATCTCCACTCTACTTGTTGAAATATGTTAAACATAAAAAAAGGGAAGCATCTATTACTTACACCAAAAATAACGTTACAATCATCCCAGACAACTTTTAAATATATATTAATGAAATATATAGAAAATGTGCACGTCTTTGAGAGGTACTTTTTAAAAAATTCGGAGATGATACATGGTAATCCAAAATATCATTAGAAATTATAGAATAGTAGAAAATATCATTATTTGTACAGTGGTAAGTAAATGCCTCTGTGTACACCATATTAGCTTTCTGTCCTTTAGGTTCATGGAAGAACAAAGAGTTGGAACATCTGACTCACAAGCAAGCAAACTACAGTTGACCATGTGAGCTTGGTCTCACACTTCAACTCTTAAGGTAGATAGAGTGTCCCCTTGAGACCTGGTTACCGCTATTGCGAAACAGACGGGACATTGTAATGGTTTGAATGGAAACGAATAGTGGTTCTACTTTAAGTTTTATGTCAGAGCAGGCAGTTCAGGAGCAGTCACGGAGTCAAGAAATTCAGTTGAATAATGAACTGCATCTTCATCACTAATGCCTCTGTATACTGACTTCTAAGTGCTTTCCTCTGTTGATATAGTGCAAGAAATTGAACATTGATTTTTCTTCCTTGCTCATTTGTAGTGGTGAAAATTGCTTGTTCACAAATCTATTTACACATTTGACATACACAAATCTGATGTCAAAGATCAAGTTCTCTGTCATAGTGGCTGAGTTTACTTGTGAAAAAATTTTGCTGACAAACTGACAGACAGAAATTTTTCTATGGCTGGATTTGGCTTTTCTGATGTATGAAACGTAAAGATAACTTGAAATGAGTCCGTTCTAAGCAATGCACAGACAAAGCCATTCTTTTATTTATATAGATACATACATATAACCAGATTTCACAATATACACGTGAAATAACCATCAACGTTCAAACCACAATAATAAATGAGAGAAAAGACTAAAATATTTTAACCGTAACAAGTGGAATTTGTCAGAGTCAAATCCAACTGACTCTGAATCAATTGCGATTCATGTGGCTTGAACATTTATATATATATATATATTTATAGTAAAGGATGATTTTTGATTTTATGACTCTTTGATTATGAGTAATGTGCTTTATGTAATTATTGTATCATACTTAAATGAAGATTCAAGAGCAGACTTTATGGGGAAGATTAATAATGGCTAGTTGCAAACGCTTGTGATAAATGTTTGGTTCTACAAATGATCTATTTGTGCACAGTCATTATTCATGATTTCTAGTTTCAAGATTCACAAAACTTTTCATTGAAATATATCTAATTTGTCTGTTATACATTCATGCTTAATTCATCAAAGTAATTTATAAGTTTTTATACTTAAAATGTAAAACCAATATTCTGCTAAAGTTAAAAGACAAACAAAAAATTAGGTTAGACAGCCTAATTTTTTTCAATAAACTCTCCTTTCTTCTTGAATTCTTTCAGATTATGTTAATTACGTTATCCTGGACCTTTACAATGTGGCAAATATTTCTTAATCGGAATGTTAATATTTTTTTCCAAAGTTGTTAAATGTTTATCCAGAGGCAACCATAAATGCAGAATTATCGTGTGACATGACAATGCAAACTCCAAAACTGCGACCCAAATCAATAAATACTTGACTGAGGACAACATTAGCCTGATGCATCTGTCATCGTGCAGCCCAGATCTTTTTATTTCTTTTTTCAGATTTGAATTAAGTTGGATGGTCTGTGGTTTTCAAACTGCTAACGTTGTGACATACTGTAAAGTCGTATATGATATACTGAATAGAATATCGTTCAGGTGAATAAAACGTATTGTCAAAATTATGAAAAACGATAAAGTCATTAGTTTGATAATATGATTTTGGAGCTTTTTTTTTTCAAAATGTAACCTACATATATTGTATTCCAACAGTGTTTTAAACCAAAATCTGCAGCTACCTTAAATAAGCTAAAAAAATCAAACATTTTAATAAAAGTTTTCATATTTAAATTGTAATATGAAATATGACATTTGAAGGTAAAACAGAAGGTCGGTCCTTGGTTTTAGTTTTGTAATATGCTATTGCATTAGTTAGAATGTATGCTGAATTGCACAATAAAACAAGGATATAGGCGTTAGGTCATATTTGCCACTTGAAAATTACCGGTCCAACTCTGACCCTATTCCTGCTATTAACAACACAAGTACTAAGTAAACATTTGGATGTAGGTAGAAACCGCTGGGAAATACACAAGGCATAATATTTCACAGAACAATAAACCTATATCACTCTTTACACAGTCCTCTCAGAAACAGCTGAATTTTAAATGACTTATACCTACATATTGAAAGATAACATAATTGTACCATTTAAAAATCTGGAGTGGCCTATAAGCAACTTTTCTATAAGTAAGCATAATGTTAAAATTGTTGACGATCAATTGAGTTTCGGTTTTATTTTAATATGGCTATCATGGAGGCCTAAGATTAAAAACTTTGTTAAAGTATTATAAAATGCATCTATAAGTTAATAATACTTTAATAATTTCATTTGTTTAAATGTCGTTACATTTATTTAATTAGTTCCAAAAGTGTTGGAGCCATTGTTACCAAACATTGTGACATATTATTATTGTTATTATTAAACTGAAGACCCTAGCTTATCAAACTTGCACTCACCAAGGTAATCTTTGTCTTATTTGCTTCCTCTTCTCATTTATGGAATAAGAGTTAGACTTTAGTTTATTTAATGAACTTCATAATTGTCCCTACAGAAGTATGTTTTGATCAGTTAGTTCGTAGGTTTGGTTTTGTAAAAATCTCTATCATCTTAAAGGTTATTGCTTTAGGTACACATATAATGAGTTCAAAGCATTCCACCTCTTCCAGGCAGAGTTTGTATTGTTAGCAGCTTCCATAAGCGGTAGTCAATTTCCAGTTAGGCTGTCAATATTTAGTTCTAAATATTTACGTAGATGATGTTTTATCTCCTTAACGAATTTAAGTTCAGTTGAAATGAGTTCATTAGGCCATAGTGCATTAAGATGTTTTATATATCTTTGTCTCTGATCATCAGGTTTGATGATCATGAATTCCATTCATTCATTCATCCATTCATTCATGAATTCCATCTTTGAGAGCCGGTGGGTGGGTGCCGTACAAATAGAGTCCAGTCCAGAAAAGGTTTGCTTGGTTTCAACTTTTTCTAACCATTGAGTCATTCATCTGTATACCATTGTGTTTCTTAAAGTATCCATGTAAGCGTTCCGTTTTTACCATCACTTAATTTTGTCACTTTATCACTTGGAGGTTGCCTGTAAAATATTTCATTAGATACATTGTATTTTCATCAGAGACCCACAGATATATTTTCATTTCGTACAATCTCAACAGAAATGTTTCTTTCTTGGTAAAAATATCTATGAGGGAGACCTTCAATAGATAGGTCAGGAGGTCACTGCTTCTGTTATTTCTAGACATGTTTGTGTTTGTGATTTATTCAGAATAATTTTGGTATTTATTTCATTCACCTTAGTACCTCCAGTTTTCACAGTCTAAACATCTTACTAACCTTATGCCTATTTTAATACATGAAATGTTATAAAATTCTTTTAGTTTTGTCATTTTTTTATGAAATATATTTTGTATAGTTTAGATCTATCATATTTTCATCAATGAAGCCTGAGGATATAATTTCAGATGATTTTAAACGATTAATAATTTTATTTCATATTGAAGGACATTAGTTATATGTGAAATGTATACAGATGTCTGTGAAGACTTAACAAAAGAACAAATCTGGAGCTGGTTAATTTGACAAAAAAAAAGTAGAGAATTAATTACATCTCTTCGAGCTCAATATCTAGCTTTGATGAGAAGGCTATACATAGATCAAAATACGTTGTGTACTCAAATTGGACGATTAAAGCCTTCAAAAATCTTTGGAATTATTACTTTTGAAAAAAAAAAAACCGAGTCACTTTTTAGAGACTGAAATGAGTATCATCTGTCAATAGATCCTGTTTTGACTGCAGCTTACATGGAAACTGGTCATACGAACAGGTAGCAGAAACTACGATCACAATAGATCTCATACTATGAACAAAACGCTTTTAAAATAAGGGCGAGAGTGCGTTTGAAAGGTACTTAATTGAACAATGAACCGGAAAATGGAAAGTACAATTCGCAAATTTAATGATCACCACCCCATTCAGGTTGACTGAGGAGAAGAAGGAGGGACACGTAGTAAGTCTATAGGTTAATCATGCTACAAAACTAGTTATTTCAAACTATTCAGACTCAGTGAGCCGGATACCTGTGGTATGTGCGGCTTGGAAGAAGAGGCCCTGCAATATATATTATTAGCGTCTCCTCCAAGAATTCAGCTATAGCCATTCCTTCTTACTACTCAGAAAGGCGCTGCGCACTCAATAAGTAACATTATAAAAAAAAACTAACTCTGAGCTTTGCTAACAGAATTGTAATAAGCACATCGAGTTGTCGGCTGCACTTGACTCTGAATTTTTGTAAAAAGAATTCAGACAATAGTGCTTGTTTTTGAAAGTTTATTACATTTCCTGTTTAACTCTAGTCCAGTCAGAGCTATCTCATGAACCCCCAATTATTACAATTTTATTTAACCTGATAAAACCACTCTGAAGGAATTTTGCAAAAGATATATATAATTATAGACAGTTAAATGCTATAAAAATTAGTTTACATTTGTGTAATATTTTTGATTATAAAGTATTAATAAAAGTTTTACAAAATGTTTAAAGACTAATTTTCAGATTAAAACACTTAAAAATAACGAAGGGTTATTTCTATGTAAAAATAACAGTTTAAATTTAAATTAACTGTTAATTACTTAAAAAAAGTAATTACTTAATGAATTACTTAATTAATAAAATAAAACATGCTGTCTATAAATTTCATTAGTCGGAAAGAAGTTTAAATCATATTGTGATTAATTATCATGCATTAGAAGTAAAAGCAACTGAATAATTCAGGGGAATACGGCTCCGTTTCAGAATTAATGTCACAACTAGCGAAAACAGCGCTTAATAACTCGTGTTAAGCCCTACAAATGATTGCTTAGATGCAATTGAATTGTAGATTAAAAGAGACTGTTTGTTTTGCAGCAATTGTTTAATTCAGAAGAGGCTTTAGAGCACCAGATTAGAAACCTTTTGTGAAGTATTAACACTTCATGACTGCCTTACATCATCCGAGAAAACATTTCGACTTTCTTTTGTTATTTAGGATGTTTAATAATAAATATTCCCTTATAGGGTTTTATTTAAACTTTATTTTTGTCTTTTCTAAATGGAGTAGCATCAATGAGTAAAGACTAGGAGATCAAAGTAAAAAGATGAATAAATAATTACAATTTACTTAATTCCAATCATTATCGGAATCAGCTAATTAGTGAGTAGAAAAGCTGAAAGAGAATTCCAGATTTGGTATATAAAAAATACTTCTCAAAAAACACTTAATAGTTAACAAATTATAGAATAATATATAACCATATAATTATACTTCGACCATACAGAGTGAGATAGTCAGACGATGAAGAAAGACAGGGGGATGGAGGGCGATGAGTGAAAGGAGCAGACTAGTGCTTAGTTCTGCATAAAACAATTTACAGCATCTGCTATAAATTTATAGCATGTATAGAATCTGCATCTGTATTTATACAGCGACTATTACGAAATCAATAATCGATTCTGTAATTTATAAGCAAAGAAAGGGTATTTCTGGTTATATTATGACTGACAGAGTCAAAACTAATTCTGAGACAAGGGCCTTTCTCTTGGAGTGTCGCTTGGCTCTATGGGTCTAACTTAATTATAAGGAGTCAACCTCAAGGGAATCCATTTCTGAGATACAAAACACAGTCAAACATCTTCAAGCATTCATCAGTTTCCTGTTGCAAACAATGATTCACTGATTAAGAATCATGTTTAAGGTAAAATATAATTAAATAACACCTTCATTATGTAAGTTATGTAAGTATAACCATTTGAAGTAGTGCCTATCAGGAGAGTAAAGTATAATTTTAGTATAAGTTGATTCATTATCAATAACAATGAACCAAATATGATTTTAGTTGTTTGTTTAGAATAACTAGTGAACATAGAACACTAAAATGTCCTTTTTTTTAAAACCATTTTTCATTGAATAATGAAAAGAAACATTAGGATTAGTTTACAGCTAAGAAGTAGCAAAAAAAATTATCTAGAGTATTAATGGATTAACTTGTTTGAGATCCAGTAAATTCATTATATTTTTAAATGTATATGGGGTATTAGGTGTGTGAGTATGTAAAGTAAATGCTCTGACTAATAATAAAGTCAGAGAGATCATCGTAACTAACATGTCAGTTCTAACATGTAATGAAATATAACATTAAAGAAATCATTAAAGTTAATGAAAGTGACTTTGGAATGTAGTCTAATGACTTATCAATGAGGCACGACAGAGTTGGTGGTTATTTATGACAATTTATTATTTCAAAATGTTTATGAAACAATAATAAATATGAAGTATAATACTGTATATAATAAACTTACTTCTATGGATTTTTTCAAATGTACTCAGCTGGATATAGTGAAATTGAAAATGTTGAGAACCGATATCTGAATAGTTTAGTGATGAAATGGGAGGAGAGAATTATATATTTTATATAGTAAATAAATAATTCTTACTTAACATAGTGTATGTAAACCTATTTCTAGGAAAAAAATTATTAATTCAATTGTAAGATTTGTTTTGAGCCAATTATCAAAACAGGCAAGAATCATAGCTAGAAAGATTTGTAGCGTTCATTGAGATATATTACTAATCGGACCATTATATCGAATGAAAGAGATTGGCCGTGTCACCTAATAGCTTGTCTCTCAGTAATCAACAGAGGAGTATGTTAGTTAATTACATTGTCAATTTGTACTGGTAATCATGCGTAAGAGAAATGGTAAAAGCGTAATAAATGAACTGTGAATAATTTTTTTATTTCATTTTAGAAATGACATGACGATTTTGCACATAATTTCCGTATTTAAACATAATTATTTCATATTACATTAATCTGAATTATTTTAAATGATAATTTTAATTTATTTGGAATTAATTTATCACGAATATTTACTTAACCATTATTATAATATTCTGGTGATGAATAAAAAATGTTTTTAATATTAATGGATTAACTTGTTTTGGGATGCAGTGAATTCGTTATGTTGTTTAAATCTACATGGTGTATTAGGTGTGTGAGTATCTAGAGTTTTGTTGAAGGTACTAAGGAATTTCAACTCTGTAGTTAAATTTAGTTACAACAATTTTTTTTCTTTTTAGGTAAAAAAGCATTTCTTTTTGGGTGAAATGCATTTACGCACATAGTTCTGAGCTACCAGATAACTTAGTTACAACAATGGGATGAACAATATATCAGGTTTGGCTGCAAATCATTCGGGCCCTATGAGATTCAGGTACTCAGTTTAATCATTTTAATAACATCTTAATTGATCAATGATTGCAAGTTTCTTAGAACTGATAAAAGGATTATAACCACTTGTATACACATGCTAGATTATTGGTTAATATGTAATTATAGCCACAGTAAAATAATACAAAACTCGGTTGTCAACAAGTTTGATATTATGATTACTTATTGTAAAGTTGAGTGTAGGCCATTTCAGTTTCCTTTATTGTAAAAATGTTTTTATTTTTGTTATTTATCAGCTTGACTTACTACCTCTCAGTCACTGCCAACCATTTTGTGACTAAATATTTAAATTCGTATGAGTTCTGTAACATATGATTTTCTTAACTAAATGCTGTATGAACCATTTTCCACAGTATGATTAAACCACTCATTTTATTAAATCTTTCTATGGGTACAATGTTAATAGTATTTTCCTCAAAATCTAAAGTCTATACGATTCCCGTCCTTTATAAACACTATTTCATCAAGTTACTGGAATTTAATATTGGAGTGAACCTACAATATTGAAAGGGAAATCTCTAAACAGAAAGTTGAATAAAGAACTTCAGTGAATAGTCTGATGTTTTATCAGTTTTCATTGAAGTACTACACTGGTTGGTTAAAATCTGATAGATTGAAGAGTTGGAAAACAATCGTGAAAGTGTTTACAAGGTAACTTTCTGAATTGAAATAACCAAAGCAATCTGAAGCAAAACAAATTGGAAAAAAATCCTACTGGGAAACGTCAAGGGATTATGAATGACTTTTTTGAATAATGAACGAACTGGATTTTTCAAATGTTTGGAACTCAATAATTGAAAATGAAAACCATAGAACTCACTTTTGCACCGCTATTCATACAGTGACTACAATTAAAAAGGGATAAAAAATCTCTTTTAATACGAATGAACATATGTCTATTCAATAAATAAAATATTAATATACTAGAACGCATTGTGTAGAGTTTATTATTTACAAAAAAAAAACTTGGTGTGGAACAAATGGGGTATAATTTAATTCAGTCAGGTGATTATTTCATATAAAATAGATAATTTGTTTAAATTTTTAAATATTATATAGGATGTATAGTATTCATTGACTGAAAAAAAATCAATTAAAAAAATGGAAGAATAATGTAGAAATAAAGAGTAGTATGCCACTTATTATTGATCCTGTTGGAGGTAGAAATAGTCCAGAGGATGCAAAAAGCCTGGTGACAGGCCGCCAGCTATTTTTTGCCATCCTCAATTTTTTCCAGGATAGCACAAAGTTAAGAGAATAGAACTGATGTCCCTGTGCCTGAGGCAAGCAACCCTTACGACAAAGCCACCGAAGAATTATCAAAGTTTTACACCGTTAGGTATTAGCCCTTCATCCTCAGGTAAGCCTCAACGTCCTGCAGTCATCTTTTATGCAGTTTTTGCTAGCTTTATTTTACAAACATTTCTTGAACAACCATTTTCTTGCCATATAATTAACCATTCTCCAGAATATCCCAGCCATCCAATGCGGTGATCTAATTATCCTTGTGTAGCAGATGATTAGAATGCAGATGATAACTGTCTTTCTCATCTGAATTTCTCTACTTAATAACAATAATATTGATTAAGGCCTTTCTAGGGATGATATCATCAATTTAATTTGATCTTTTCTATCCCTATTTTCTTATTTTCATTGCACCCGAAAATACATAAAACTATCAAAATTCCTGTTTCTTCACCGTCCTGAAGACTCCTAATTGTTTAACCATGCAGCTGTGATTGTTTTAGACTTTTCTGAACAATACAAACTTGTGCTTCTTATGAAGTTCTCAAGGAACATTAGTGTTAGAATCAGGGATTTTCCTTAAAAATTCTTTAAACTGAGTCCATGAGGATTTGCTTCAATGGTATTGGGAAGGTCACTGTACTTACCAACGGAAGTTTTGTTACCATTCATCCGCAATCCCAGTTTGGTGGAAGCCAAAACCTCAAAAGAAGGAAAAAAAGAAAGAATCACATTAGGTGAAATTCAAAGGATAAACAAAATTACAGGAAACACACCAGTTCTTTAGAAAAATAGGGTAGGTGTGATAATTAAGGGAAGATGTGAAGGAAGAAGGAGAATGAGCGATAAGGCAAGATATAAGGCAGCACAATGCCACATTGCATCATACCAAGAGTAATTTTGGAAGGCTTGAAAGAAGATATATGTGAAAAGATTGACCTGAAGTTTGAAGGTTTATGGAGAGATGAAAGGTGCCTCAATAAAGATAGGTGATGTACACTATAAAAAAAAAGGGAAAATCCTGTAATAACCATGAGCACCAGGGAAAAAGTTATTATTGGCAAAGTAGTGCTAGAAGGAATCACAGTCCCACTACTACTTTGCTTCTATAAAGGTGAGCTGGTGTATGCATAATGACAGGTCTTCTGTAGATAAGTGGAGTGAATTTTTGTAGACTCAGTTTTAATGACTGTTTCGATATATAAGGCCAACATCAGACTAGCAAAAATACTGTTCAGAAATGAGTGAAATTTTCCAAAAATTGTTCAAGCTAAACATGCCATACATTTTAACACTATAATTACTCATATAAAGAAATATTGTCCTGTTTATTCTAGTGTGACGAGATCTTACGTAACTTGAACATGTATTCTAGCGGTAAAACATCATTACTGCAGATCCAGTAAGTTATTTTGTGGATATAAGTAATCTTGAAACATATTCAACTCATTTTTATTAAATTAAATTTCCCTCTATATTTTAGTGGTTGTAAGGAAAAGAAAACAATTTTTTTCTGATCCCAAAATGCTTTAACGATTTGTAATCATTAACGATCTGTCTTTTATTCTTAGATTTGTATTAAAATGCAAGTACTGGTATACATAATATATTCTGTACGCAGGGTTAACGTCAGACTCAAACACCCCCAAATTTAACGATTAAGAAAGTTGTTTCTACAAGGATGGATTGAAATAATCAGGGTAAACGTTTAATAGATATATGGTAATAGGTTTTTAAATGTATTAAAAAGATTTCACTTATAAAACGGAAAATGATATCATGTTTCTTATTGGACAAGGAATAATTAACAAGTTTAGAGACGTGGCTGAGCGCTGCTATATTTTACGCCATCTGTGGTTTGGAGCAATTTAGAAGACTCCCTTCAACATTACGCTTCCAGATGAAAAACTTAATAATTTCTCCTCTACTTACTCACTTCAATATCTCGCTTGACCGTTCATTCATGTTTTATAATACAAATTTCATTACTAAACAGTACTGCCTGTACTTTAATTAAATTTATTCTGCTTTGCGAAAATTAGTTTTTGCTAATTTAAGTTGACATATTATTCTACAGACATAGACTTATTTATTGCCATTATGCCTAAAGGGTCTTTTCACCATCAATATCCTTAGTCTTCTCTAGATATTATATTTCTATGAAAAGATCTGATATTTGGACAGTTTTTTGATGATATGGAATTAGTGTCGCAGGTGTAATATATACGAATAAATAAACTTATTTTTGTAACAAATAATAAAGGTAGCAAGATACGTGAATGGAGAGTATATACATAAATGCAGAGCATATACATCTTACATCCCAATGTATTTACAATTTTTGGTGCCATATCTGCTTCACTTGAGGAAAAAAGTAATAAAAGAGTAACATGTGATGAAATAAGTAGACGGTATGAAGGAATTTTTGCAGCTAATCTAGTCAAAATCTATAGGCTAACAGTTACAATTACATAAGTCTTGATTAGATTACAATGTACAAGTTAAAAGAGTTTATGGAGAACCAAAATAGCAATTTAGTCTTTACTGAGGTCCCTATATTAGCGAAAAAATTTATTAAAAATAAAGACGGCTTCGATCTATAGCACTAAAAATAAATCTTACCTTGCGGAAAAAAAACTTTGAATTACCAAAATTAAAATGCGTTGGACCATGTGCATGAAATAAACCACCCAAGGGTAACACGATGTCACAAATGTAGCAAAAACAACCACCACGCCAAAGATTGCAAGAACGACTATGCTCTGAGAGTAAAAACTTTAGGGAATGCACTAGACAGCTATCTGGGCTCCCATGGATCAATGCCTGAATTTTAGCAAATACTCGTATATAAGTAGAGACAAAGGATTGAGTGTTTTAAATTCAGCACTACCTAGGGATTATCCAAGATGCATGTACCAGCTTGAAAAATTTAGAGACATCACATATTATGACAATGACAACCAAAATACCAATGATAATGAATTTCCTCTTTACAGTGGTCCTGAATAAATTAAAACTCTCTCTAAGAGAAAAGCACGTTTTGTGTAATTTTAAAAATTATCACACAATTGATGTGGTTTTAGCCTTATATTGTAAATAATACTGCTGCGGGCTTCCGTTCGTTACTAAATTTTCACTACAGGCATGACTGAGAGTAAACAGGCTTAGTTGCCGTCTATAATAATGCGGTGTATTTTCTAATACAGAATTGATATTTTCCCCTTACAATATTTTTATTGGTGATATCTATATTGTAGAATATATAAGCTAAATATCAAATGAATTAAACTTTGTTATAATTATAATATATAGACAGGAATATAATTCCATAGAATAATGTCTCCATGTCTATCAAATATCAAATATCAAAATATCAAATGAATTAAACTTTGTTATAATTATAATATATAGACAGGAATATAATTCCATAGAATAATGTCTCCATGTCTATGGTTGTACATATGAATTGAGAAAATAATAGACATTAATAATTCTAGTAATCCATTAATGTGCCTCACAGATAACCACATTTCAAGAACAATACTAAATGTGGAAACCTATAAAGTACTGTTCAAATATTTGTTAATAATTCACTTGATTCTTAATTTCACTGGTGGAATAAAGTATTCTGAGATTGGGAGACCTTAAATGACATCAAAGGAAAAAATATTTTAAACAAGAGTTTTAGAGAATAAATTTTGTAATCAACCGTGTGTTCTTAGAATTTTTCTAAAGTAATTTACATTTAAAATATGTTGGATTGAATATTTTATTATAAATAATTCATCATCTGCTGCTTATAAGTTTTAAAGATTTAATTTGTACAAGCAATAAAAAGTTGTAGACTGTCAATAGAGCTTATCAACAAGCCATTAATATTATTAATAGCTTACAACTAAGGAGTAGTACCGTTAAAAGTACGAAAAAAAGTACCCTAAATGCAATTGCGCGTATGAAGACATTACGTATGTTGAGTTAATAAAACATAAGTTTTAAAGTAGTCTGGTTCCTGTATGTTTAGAATTTAGTGGGTACGGGGATCGATCTCTGAAATGGAGCGTTTGTGAACAAACAAACAGGTAGAAACTACACATTATTATATGCGACTAACAGAAGTATTTTATAAAAATTTAGAGATGATACGTGGTAATCCAAAATATTATTAGAATGATAGAATAGAAGAAAATATCATTATTAGTATAGTCCATAACTGTCATTAGATCTGGAGTTTCTTTTATGTTTGCCGCTTTAGATATTGAACTCAGATTTGATTTTATTCAAAGCATACTTCTAAATTAGTACGCAGTTAGGTTGGACTCACTTTTTTAAAGCAAATTATGATAAACAAAAATGAAATTAAAACAACTAACAATACTTACATGCTATATAAAGTATCAGACACCTAAATATACCTGTATATTTTTATTTAGATATATAACTGTTTAGCTGTATAACTAGTCAAATACAGCAATCCCATTGCTTCTGCGTTGAATTTCCAATCAAATCAAATTTTAGCTTTTAAGTTAGACGTACAGAAATCAAGTGTCTAAGTTTCAGCTTGCTATGACTTATGGTGGCTCAGTTTGCTAGTGATGAAATTTTTGGACAACAAATAAGACAGGCAGAGCTATTTCTAAGGGTGGATTCGTTTTCTGTAATGTATACAACTTGAAATGAGTCAGTTCTAAGAAATGTACAGACAAAACCTTTCTTATATTTATAAAGATAATGAAATGATGTTTTGATTTACCTGTACAGCAGTAGCTATTTCACAAGTTGGTTGCGGAATGACGAAGGACTGGTGTTTGGGACTAGGGCAGAGCGTATTGGTGGCAGGGGGAGAAATGTCGTATCGAGCCAGTTGAACGGAGATGCAGGTCCCTGGAGGACAGGATAAGCCAACTACCTGCCCCTCGCAACTGGCCACCTGGTATGTTCGCAGAGTTCCGGATAACAGGGCTGCAACACAATAACAGTCCTGAACTTAACTTGTCAATGCTTAGAGAAATCTAATCAAATATTCATAAGACAGTTAAAGATGGATGACTTTTTATAAGTAATCAAATTTCATAAAATATATATTACGAGTGATTTACACCAGCCATACTACAGGTAAATGTATTATCAGAGCAAATAAATTGGGAATGTAAGTGTCACAGTCCTACAATAGTAAAATTTAATTTGTATATCAGCCTTCTTAAATAATAATGAGAATAATATTAATAGTTATAGATCTTGAAATAAGAACTAAAATCTCTAGCTAAACGATCTGACTTATCATAAGTGGAATTTTTTCTGACAAAACTTTTCAAAGTTATTAAAATGTTTATGTTATTTCGTTTATGGGATATTGAAATGTTTATGTTATTTCGTTTATGGGATTAACAATAGTTTAAGGTCTAACAATAACAATTAGTTCACATTTTATAAAAATGAGAGAATTTAAATTCTGATAGAAACCTGACTGAATTCTTGGTTATTTATTCTCTTTTCGAACGGTTATATTTTTTCTAGGATATACATGATATCTCTACTTACTGAACTACTGATTCTAATAACACTAATGGCAACGAATGTGACGTAAATGCCACGCAAAGCAGCGGTCTTCTAACCAGAGTAAATAGGTTGGTATTTACCTGAGCTAAGCAGTTTTCTGATCTGTACTATATACATTTTTAATTATGGTTTAACAAAAAAATCGTAATCTTTCAATTGATGATTTTTCACTCTTAGAATAATGTGTTTAAGTTACAATAGGTTTAATGTACCTTAGGTTAGATAGCATTCATTAAAATTTCTTATGTTATTAATTTGAATATTTTATTAAACTTCCGGAACAGATAAAATTCAATTATCCTCTTAATTTTTACTGATAACTTTGGTTATGTTTTTAAGCAAAGCCACAAAAATTAAAAAAAATAACAATTATGAAATATATAATCCTCAAAAATCAACATAAGCACATATCTTTTCAATTTTAATTTTACCACTATAATGGTACATGTATTTTGTACACTTCATCATACGTTTAATGATATTTTAGTTGGAAATAATTATTATGTTTTCATATGTAAATAGATATGATCTTTCCAATCACATGTTACGCTTTTAACATTAAATATTCTGTACTTCAAATGACATAGGGCAGAACCACGAAGAACCATTGTGAACAACGTACCATATTTGTGTACTGTACACAATGCATTGTATTATTTTATAACTTTGTTAAGTACATATTGAACTAATCGTATACAATGGTTTATTTCTGAATGTCTCTTGGTCTAAAGTACCGAAACAAGCCATTTCACAAGAAAGAAAATGTCTCCCTTGAGATGTGAAAGCTCTGGTAACTGAAGATATTTTCATTTATAAGACTTGTAGTCAAGGATAAATACCGTCGGTATTGATTTATGAAAATAACACAGTCATAAATATAAGTTAGTTTCCCTGATAAAAACATGAGATTTCAATCTAGATTAAAAAATCCCTTATTTACTTTTTTTTTAGTTTTTTACAAAGAATAGTTGTGATATATTTTATTATAGACTATATTACCTTGTATCGATTTATTTGTGATAACTGCTATCAAATAAAATATGTCTTTTTTATTTCCGTAAGTAATAATGAAAGTGATGATTTTTTTAAAACAAGCGGATTTCAAGTAGGGAACATGTATTTCTATTTTTGTAGAATGAGTCGCCTATATTGGTATCTATTAAAAATATGAAGAAAAATAGAGATATCGTTTCATGTCTGGTCTAAGAGTATTTAGACTGGCCACATAAGATTTGTTCAGTAATAGAAAATATATATGTCCATATTTAGCAAAGAATCAAAATAGTTATAGAAAAAACTGAACTAAAGCATGTGTGGTTTAAACATGTATTTCAGACACACACTTACAGAATGATACCAAAATGTAATTTTTGATCAAGTTGTTTACCCACATACTATTTATCAATGCAGTTTTCTATTAGAGTAATATTGTTGTTCTAAATAATCCATTTTTCAGATAACATACATTTCGTCCAAAGATTATTTATTTGCTTAAAAAGCAAATATTTATTATCTTATTTATAATAATTCATTAGCTAAGTCATAAGCAACAAAATCCATCTCAAGTTGAAGATTTTCTTTTTCACTGGACAAGTTTCAGAACTTGGCCATACCCTATGAACAGCTATTTGACAGGTGCTTGTTGTTTAAACCGATCCCCTAGCGAGTGATAACGTCAGCCGTTTACCGGCTTTTTTTGTAGAAATCGGTGATTCTACAAGATTCTACATTGGGAGTCCTAAATTTCGCCTAACCTAAGTGAATTTCGTGTAAGGGATCTTTAACATCTTAAAGGCTCGGGACTGAAGGCTTAACGACCTATACGAGGGACGTCGTCCTCAGATTTGTTCACTCCCGCGTGAATAGATTGAGGGCCATGTAGGGATCGAACCCCGGACTACCAGCCCTGAGGCGAGTACGTTAACCACTGAGCTAACCTAGCTCTCTGACAGATGCTTAATGTTCCTCATAATATTATTAACAATATATGTTTAGCGCAATTACATTAATCATAATTTATTTAACTATTTTACCAAAGTGTATAGTTACAATTATGTGTGATTGACAGCTATTATGAAATAATTATAACAATTCATAAAGTATATCTACTAGAAATAAATTTTCATTATTTTAAATACAAAAATTGTTAATGAAAACTTTTAACAGAGTTACTCTTGTAAAAATTGTATAAAACGTAATTTAATTAAGTTTTACTAAATCCGTTATGTGTGCGTCGGAGAAAAGTTTACTTTCTTCCTATATTCCTTGATACATTAGCTTTTTTTTGGAGAGAGTTTTGGCAGAATGAGTAACATTTTAAAAGCCGTTCAGTAACACAGAGAACAAGACCCCAATCGCAAATGGCTTTTGCCTGTTCACATAAATTCCTCATTATCCTTTTCTCTCTTTTTGGACATGTTTCACTTTTACACCATTCTTTAAAGTATCTATGAGAGTTCAACTTCTTACGTTTCCCTGCATCTTTTATAAGTTTTAGATAAAGACATAAACATTTGTACTACCTTTAAGAATAATCATTATTTACAAAGTCATTACATATCCTTGTATGTTTAAATGATTTATTCAGTTTAATAATTATATCAAATTACTTCGTTATTTTATGATTAACTCCATCTTTTATATAGGTTGAATGAATTACATAATCGAAAAAATTTCCATAGTGTGCCGAAAGCAGTTCCAAATCTATTTAATTGTCAGTGACATTCAGAGACTTCCAAGAATTTTAGGGGACTGAAACCTTCAATAAAAGCTTAAAGTCCTAAATTTATATGACTCATATAATATTATATTATATATACTGTTACATATTATATACTATGTAATATATTATATATAATATATATTATATAATATGTTATTATATATAATATCATATTATCCCCGACCCTTGATGTAATAACCTACATTATTTTATTTTGTTTTATTGCATGGAAATATAAAACAGTAAAAATAATAATTAAAATTTAAAAGAGCTGACGGATATAATACATGTTCTAGATTACATTAAAACAAAAATCTAAATAAGGAAGTAAGTACTAACGAGTTAGAACACATTTGGTACATTTTGTTAAAACAGAAAATATATGATAACAGTAAGGTATCAAAACATAAAAAAACGCAATATATAATTAAATTTTTCTAGAGCTTTCCGGGTTTCAAAGGAACGTCTAAGAAGTCTTTTTACCACTCGGTAATTGTAATTGATGACCTTTCTGGCTCATAAATCTCATCTTCTTTCTGTTCAGGAAAAAAACGAATACGGTGAAGTGTCTTTGTGGAAAACGTCTTTTCAGCTTCTTCAAGGAATAATTTCTATTCAGTCATTTATGTCTGTGGAAACGACAGATGGCTGTGCTATATTAGCAACTGACCTTGGAAGCGCTACTTCAGATATTCTGAAGCTGGTCAATATACCTTTTCATGTTATAACTATTGTACAACTATACGATATAATTCGGTTTGCCAAAAAATATACTAATGTTCATAGCTATTACTGTGATCTGAAATAGTTCTCTGCCTCAAGTCCTTCACTCAAATCAACTTCTTTTATTTATGAATCTTTGGAGATTTAATGGAACCTTATTAGCTTGATGGAAACGTTTAGACAATGTTTCAACATTCTTCTCAATTCTTTCATAAACTAGGCTTCCATTAACTAATATAATTTTTGAGGCTTAGAGTCCAGTTTAATATTTATAGAGAATTTTTTGTCTATATGGTACACTTGCTTTAACAGGTTTTATTAACTTAAACAATTGTATTCATCTCGAAAGTTTCTAACTCTTTGGTGTTACTGAAAATGAATTTAACGTTCCTTGATTTTCTATTGTCAGAGAAAAAAATGAAAATTTTTTCATTTCATTTTTCATGTCAATGTGACATGACAGGTTTTCTTGCATGAATTACAACGTAAACTCTGCCGGATTCTTCAACACTCATGTGGAAAGTGATTATTTAACCCACTTTTAGAGCAAACTTATTAATGTCTAAGAAATTATAGTCAACATATGACCCAAATGGAGAAACAATTTCCTCAATCAAGTCTGACATTGGTTGTTTCCGAATTTTGTCGACAAAAGAGTCATAAAGTGCAAATACATCGTTACCTTTTTTGAAGTTTCTAACGGTCTTAACAACTCGATTACTTTGTCAAAATAGATTATTGGAACATTTTTGTTTGTTTAGCCAAGAGTGATGAATGAATTTGGCTCTTAAGAATAATGGGACTACTGATTGATCACGCGTACAATTAAAGCCACAAGTTAGAGTTAGTTTTTGTAGATCAGTTTCAGACATTTTTTGATTTCTATTCAAAATCGTTTGTTTTTCATTGTAAATGTTTGGTGCAGGGTTAAGTGGTTTTAATTATAGCTGCTTTGGGTATGTGTTATATATAACATGTGATCGAAGTTCGTGCTCATAATTCATAATACTTAGAGCCGATTGTCTTTATACAGTTGTGTTGCCCAGGAACTTTCTATGTGTTAAACTTTTAGTTAAGAGAACCAGAGAGTAAACATTTTATTTACAATAGAATCAATAGCATTTCGTTTTATAATTCGTATCAATTATTCATGGGTAAAGTGGATAAAGTAATGCAGTCTGAAGCGAATAAGGTGGATGAAGCAGGAATCACAGACAAATGAGATATCGTTAGATAAAGCACCCTAACTTGCATTGACTGCGGCCCTTCCATGGCCAAATCTCTTTCTTTAGAGATACGATAAATGTTCTGTCTCAGATACAAGCGGAAACATTCTTTACTGTAGCAGAGAGGATCCAGTATTTCCTAAATAAATTAGTTTTGTTCATTATCACTCCCTTAGGTGAAAGTTTATATTCAAATTTAAGTTTATTAATATATATATATTAACATTGAAAGAAAGTTAATATAATAATGTTAAAAACATTCTTATATAAAGCATTGAATAAGAATATATTTTCTACAAGACAGAAAGATCTTGAAATTAAAATGGTATTAGTAAATTTATTTTTTCATAATGGTAATAATATTTTTACATATATATGCATTAATTTAACAATGAGCAATGTTAATTACTTTAGGATATAGAACATTAAATTTTATTGAATCTTATAAACTATATCATATTATTATTAGAATCTGTCATATTCCAAGAATCGTTGTATCAAGCGGCCAACCAGCTTTACACATTGTATATCTTCAAGTGGGCTCATAACAGTCGAAGGATACGGGGTATAAATACCTTTTAAACAACTAGCACAAACTATGCTTAAATATCTTATTATTAATATTAGTTTTATTTTATTTACTAATCTCCTTTATTCTTTTATAATTTGTAAATATAATTCTATAAGGTATTTATAAGGAGCATAGAATATAAGCTATAAAGGTATTTCTAATATTCTAATAGCTTAGAATATTATAAGTCCCACATAAGATACACAACGTGCAAAAGTGCTTGCACTTCTATAACAAGGATTTGCAAAGTATGAAAATTTGTATAATAATATTATGTTTACTTCCTCTGCACTACTAACAATATATACAATATGTTGTATTTATAAATCATAGTTAAATATTTGAGAAATCGAAACGTATCTTAAGTTCTTTAAGTTTCAGAACTATCTTAGGTTATTATTGCATACTAGGGTATTAGGTAACGTCTGTTTTTGTATACTTAACAAGCAAGGTTTTATATTAAAATCTTCATCATGATTCCTTCCACCGTCTCTTATAGCCGTCTATCCTGAATTCCTACGATGACGGGTACACAGATGTTAGTGCCAAATACATACTCTCATAAACATGGTGAAGCAAAATTTGGGATTTCTAATGGAAAAGTAACCTGTTACTTAATGTTAATAGCATTAAATATTTACTATTTCAGAAAGTATATTTCCTTTTCAGAACAAATTAGTAGAAACTTTTGATTAAATTAATAGCAATCACCGAAATAGATTAATATTATTTTGGATGACAGCAATCTATTGTGTTAATGAATGTACGAGTATATGGAACTTTTATCATTATTCAAAAATAGTTATATAAATTTTTTTACAATTTAATTCACATTGCACTTCCATGAAGGCTAAAGGAATATATAAGAGGTACGTAAAAGATCATTGAGTTATTGCATCAAACGTTATTTTATTTGATTATTAAATAATGAAAGAAAGTATAATAAATATTATTAAAACAGAGTCAACTCTCTTTTTATTAAATTCTTTTACAAAAATTTTACAAGTTAATTTAATGACAAAGACATCAAATGTTCTGCACCTCAGTTTTTATAGAGAAGACCTAAATTAAAAAGTAATAGAATGAATTTTCTTAATTACATAAATTGCTTTGTGTTTTTTAAACAATTCAAAATTAAAAGAGATTTTGCAGAATAAATATTCAAAAATGTATTATTGGGGATTCTAGTAAATAATGATAAACTCTAGGTCATATTTTGAACAGTAGAAATAAATATTACATATTATTTCAGTTAAACTAATTTGTTCTTTTTAATTTTTAATTAGTAAATATAAAACGTGATCAAATCATGGTTAATACCAGTAGTGTGAAGCAAGGAATCTGATGTTATGTTAATTTGTAAACTTACGTAATTTACAGTCAGCTATTTAACATTATAATAGAAAATTGAATAAAACTGAAGGTAATATTTGAAAAACTTTTATGGGTATGGTAATGCATAATAACAACATCACCAAATCATATACAAAATGTGCGTGGGCTTAAAATCAAATGTACTCCATTCTGAGTTAACTGAACATTGAAAAGGCGTTGCATGATCTTTTATGGCTGCCGTGATAGCCTTGTTCAACCTGCTGCCTAGCAGTTAAATATAGCAAAACTACTATATATAGAAAAGAAGCTTGCTCATGTAATAGGTTCCTGGTATGTGAATCTTATGATGACAGGTAGGTGGTACTGGGAGATAACATTGTTGACTAAGAACCTCAGTAGCAGATTAGGTAGCAAGTAGGTGAAGATCAACGAAACATTTTAAAATTGCTATTAAAAGACTTTATCCAATCTAAGATGCAGAAATTTTCCAATCTCAGACTTTCTCCAATCAAATTTAAAAGAAGAGTATAGAATGGCAGTTCAACAAAAGAAAATAGGATTTAAAGATGAAAGCTTCCAGCAGTGGAGTCTCAAAAATGTTGGCAGGGTGACTGTGGTGGAGTAATTTCGACAATAGTCGACTGCATAGCCGACTGGCCAACACAGGTTTCACTGTGACGGCTTCTTTATAGGTGATAGTTACATATAACATGTGAGTGTTTGTTCTTCCAGAATACAACTTACACAGAGTGGGTAACATATTTCTACAATCAAATACTTGCTTTTAAAAGTTAAGGTACTGTTGATACATCTTTTCAGGTAACCTGTGCCAGGAATGCAGACAGGGACGGCCTTCAGTTAACTAAAATAGCTATTAGAAAGAATATTTTACTCAGTAGTTACATAATAAATTATAATTGACCTTACACCAAAATATTAAAATTAATTCCAGAAACTGCGATGACTGAAATTTAAATCGCTAGTGGATGTTCTAAAGAGATAGTCCTTATTCTTGTATTACAGTCTTTGACGGAAGTACTATTGAATATCCAAAACAATAATGAATGTGTTGTGAAAGGGAATAAGAACCATTTTATTTCGAAACTCTATTCTACTTCATGCTAAATGCCTTAAAACTTGTTAACAGATGACTTAAACAAAAATATTTTTTTATAATGCTCAGTCTTGTTAACTTTCAATAAGTCTGCCAATATCACTATAGTGTTCGTCGGCTGTAGTATCACCACACATTCTGCATGTTCTCAGCAAGTTTACTAATTTTGATGTACAATTTTTTCTAACAATAGACGACATAAATATTGGTCCAGTCCATATTTTCTTAGGCCAGTTTTTCCTAATGTCTGTCTTATTCCCAGGTAGATTTGCGGTAGTTTTTCAAAAGGAGTAGTCAAAACATACTGAAGAATAACATTTGTTAAGAATATATGACATTATGACACAATTAATAAGTGATGAATTGCTTCGAGGAAGTGAGATGTATATTATGTCTAGAAAATGAAAGCTTCCTTCTTAAAGTTCTATTAAAATCCTATTTCTTTTGACGCTACAACACATTTTTTCCACATTTCCACAACATTATAAATTACATTAAAGGTATGTATGCATGTAATTTGTGGAAAGCAGGTTAGCTTCAGAGCGAAGAGAGCGACTTCTGGTGAGTATAATCCGGTTCAATATTCTCAGCGATTAAGAATGAGCAAGTCCCTATGATTCCCATGCTCTGCTTTCTTGCACACCCTAAAGTCCCGAAGAAATTTGCAAAGGTGACAGGATTCTTGGTCCCACTCATGTATTCATATTTTCCATAAAGCTTTTGTTTAGAGTCCTTTGTCGTCTATTGGAGTAGGTATGGAGTTTGACTCTATGCAAAATTGACAAGCTGCTTCTCTGACAGCCTTAGTGACTACCCCATTGCTCTCCATGCCACGTGTCTATAACTATAGAAATTTAATTAGTTCTACTATTTAAGGAGTCGTATATAAGGATGCACTATTACAATATAGGTCGGACATCACCAACAATGATTCTCTAAGTACGAATTATTTGTATAATGATATGTTTGCTAATCTTGAACTCAGCTATTAGCTACACAGGAAGAATTATCAGAGCGCTCAGTGTTTCGCAAGAATCAAGCACAGCTGCATTCATTTGTGCGTGAGAACATCATATTAGCCTTGGTAAAGCTTTGGTTCCAAATCTAGAGATGGGTTAAAGGAGTCATCGTGCTCACTGAAAATTTTCTCGTTGCCAGTAAAGCAGTGACACCTTCACGGTGCCCTACTGAGCGGCAAGCAGTGAAGTAGTGCACACCTCCTCGAAGAATAGACATGGGCCAGATTGTGTGGGCTGTTGTAACATGTCATACTGAGGCTTTTTTACCTCCAGATCCTGGGATAAATAGTTGTTACCTACAGAGGGTCAGTCATGCATAAGAAGATATATAGCATTTTCTGTTTTCGTTTAAAAGATATATACAGAGGAAACTGCAAAGAAAATACACTACTTTATACTAACTGTAGCATTAAACTTCTCCTGGTGTAATATAGTATGATTACAGATTATTGTTCAGCATTTACACTACATCAACTAAACACATGTCCCCCTTAAAAGTAATTGCCGAACATTTATTTGATGAAAGGAAACATTTTTAGATAAAAGGGGTTTTAAACGAATTAAAATTTAATTATAAAACACTATTGAACAATAAAAGAAAGAAGAGTAAGAATGATAGTGATAGAAATGTGGCCAAATAGAGGTACAGTCGGAGCAAGCAATGTGGTAGAAGAAGAGTGATACGGAGCCTGTGCCAGCATTGCAAGAGCCTAGAGGGCTGTGTTTATCTCTTTTAATGAGGCCTTCCTCCAAGCAGTCTTGTCATCCATTGCTATCCAAATAAATACTTTTAACTATAAAACATTCATTTCTAGCTGCTATTCTTGTCTCATAGACTAAACTTTGATAAAAAATAACCCATACAAAAGAACACATGTAACATTTACATATATTTCAGAATTTACATTAAATGATATAGAATATAGTATTTTAAATTGCAAGCCTCAAAATGTTTTTATAGTTTCAAAGTAAAATAATCAGTTTATGTTTTTTTTGGGAGTATCATGTATTTTTTAGAAAAAAAGTTTTTTTTTTAAGCAGGCAGACTTACAAACGATATCTTGACAACTATTTGAGAAAGCTCAAAAGATCTCTGGGATTATCAGTGATTGAAATACTACTAAATACTAAAGTGTTATGTAGACACAAAATTTATTTATTTGACAAAAGATTAATTCTTCATTGTTTAAGAATATTTAACTAATTAAAATTACCTGATTTATTAATTTTTTTTTTATTAAAGATAATTAATTTATTTCAAAAAAATATTAGAGTTAGACATGATCATTATGGATTTATAATAATAATTATAATAATAATGGTTTGATAATAATTTTTCAAAAATAATAAACAATCAAATTAATAAGATTAATTTCAGTTGATAATTAAAAGCAAAGTTCTCCACATTCATGAAGGCTGAGATGGTGTGCCTCTTCTAAATTATAAGTAATTTATAAGACAATTCAACTTAAAATATTTATTTCTTCCTCTGTTATATTAATTCCAGTTAGGTAAACAAATCTAAAAAATGAATACAGGCAGAGCTGAAAGTTTTATTTCTTTAGTTTTATATTATCTTTGGCAAAACAATCAGAAATTTATAAAATGATCATCGTGCTATGCTCACAAAAACAATGCTAGCACAATATTTACAGTCCTCAGAATAACAACAATTGTTTTAAATTAAAGTTTATTTTATATGACATGACATAGTTTGTACCCGATGAAGTATATTTACACTGAAGTTTATATATCTGACGAATTCTTTTAAGATTTGTCAAACAGTGCGACAGTAAAATTATTAAAAAATGTTTGTACGGTTGCGCCATCTCATATACGTCTAGAAAATAATCAAAAACCATCAAAACATAAATTATGGGGATTCAAAAGTTATAATTATGCCAAAATATCAAATGTTGTTCCTTATTATATCTTTAATTTATTTAAAGCAGTGCAAAACTAGTAATGTTATATTAATATTAAGGATATTTTGATTAATAAGGTAATTAATATCAATCTCAACGACACTAAATATTCAAGAAATACACTTATTTTACATTTAGTAAAGGTTTTTTGATGACTGTAGGATTGTACTAAAACAAGTCAAAATTTAATAGTAATATTCTTAAGATCCCAGTTCATTATTGGATGAGGTAGAAGAGCCCAGAGCAGTATTTCTCAAACTTTTTCTTAAAATGTCTAATTCAAGGAGTTAAAATTTCTTGAAAAGATCCCCTAATTTTTGATTAAGGGAAGTTGCAAGTGAACAGTTTTAAAGTTCAATAAAATGTTCAAACGCACTCAAAATGGAATAACATGAAATTTAAGATAGTTTGGTCTTGGATGGGTGACACTAGGTGCCAAGGTTAGGTTAACACCCTAGTTAATAAGGCTTGCCCAGGTTTAACGGGTGCGAAATTAAATGAGTCATAAACTCTACCTCCGAATAGCATAAAAGCGTTGTGTGATTTAAAAGAAAAACCATTTCAGTGATTTAAATGTATAACGGTTTTTAAATATTTAAAAATATCAACATATATCAATGCATCAAATTTAATGTTTCAATTAAAAGAGTTCAACATTTGTATTTAACTACTTCTTTTTAAAACAGTTTCATTTATCTCTTTTGAAAATGCATATAATAATTCTTCAATATCTGGGCATTATTTTTATATAATAACTGAAAAACTTTATTATAATACCCATGTTATAAAAAAATATTATATAAAAGTGTTCGTTAGGAAGCAAATTGAAACAGTATTATAAGTGAATTGACTGCAAAGTATTGAAAAAAATATGTTTCTGTCGAGAGGGTAGACAGAGTAATGGGTGTCGGGAGGTTTACTTTGAAAATGTTAGTGTTGCGTTATAAGAAGTGATGTATGGTAAAGGATCAATCACTGGAAAGGCTGGAAGCTGTATCAGAGATGATGGGGAACCAATAAATCTTGATGGGATAGGGGTGGGCTATGCTGGGCGGAGGATTACTTGAGATTCGCTTTTGAGTAGGGGGTGATTCCAAGGGGTGTAAACGGCTAACCAAACACCCTGTGGGGGTGTGGGAACTCCAGCATCCTTACGCCCTAAACACTATCTACTTAGCAACAATTTCTTTATTTAACTTTAACAAATATAGTGTTTCAAACCAATAGTTCACCATTTCATTCATCCATCAAAATCTTGAATAATTCTTTAACAGGATTATAACAGATTTAACTACATTTATTTTATTATAGTTTGGATGTAATATATAATACTAGTAAAATATGTTGGCATTAGTTGCATTTGTGAGTGTGCAAGCTTTTTTCTCTAGTCAGTCTATTCAAGAACATATATTTTAATTTTCCAAGAATCAGAAGTCCTCCTTATCACACACTAAAATAATTTCAGAAAAATGAAAATGTATTATTACATGATATACTAGATACATGTAAGCAAGAAATTTACACACACTGATTCAGTGTTCAAGTATGTTTCTCTTTTAGAATGATGTTCAATTCAAATTAAATTTAAATTACCGAGAATTTGGTAAGAATACTATTTTATAGAAATATTTATTTGTTAATAGAGAAGATATATTTAATGTTTACAACATTTTTTTGGAATTTGTGATTAAAAGGATGGTTTTATTCATGTCTTTATAACCATATAGTGAAATATGTGGTGCATATCATGTAAACATGGAACCTAAAGGGAGCAGAACATTAGAAACTTTGCATATATAATAAACAGTGAGAAAACTAGTTTTATGCATACATACTAATCATGACATTAAATTTATTAATTATATATTTAAAATTATTTAATGAAGTCTTTTAGTTATGTCTATCAACACTTTTTTTATGATTTATTTATTTTTAGATAAATGCAAGAATCGTAGAGTGATATTATCTTTATAATTAACGTCAAACTTCTCTGGAGAGAACGAGGTAAAAAGTGATGAAAAGGTACAGTGGTTGTGATAATTCTATTTAGAATAGTTAAATGATAAGTACTAATTATTGAGAATAATTCATTTGGGAGTGGGTACTTAATGTTCTGTGATAAGCAGAACATTCATGAACTGATAATGACCAAGCCAGGCTCAGGAAGCGCATTAAAGACACCCCGACATTTATTGAGTAATATTCCAGTTAGACTGGTGTTATTCCATAAATATTAACTAATAATTCAATGTACGTCTACAGCAATGGAATAAACAATACTATTGATCTAATAACAAAACTAAAATATGAAATAAAGAAGAAAATTAAAGGAAAATAATCGAAATGTAAGTAGTTTCATTACAGTTAACTGTTTAATACAACTATTATGGTAAATAAAATAAAATAAAATGTGTTATAAAATAATATATAATATAATATATTATTATAAAATAAAACAGAAAATAAAATTATGAGAACTTAACTATAAATATACGTAAAAAATTAAAGAATAATCACCTTAGTTTGTAACATCAATTCATTCAGTTTAACAAAGAGAAGGGGATGATCAGCTCTGAGATTAGTGATTTGATTAAGCTAGAGGAATTGGGAAAATTAGGGAAGGTATCTCAGTCAGTCCTGTTCAGATTAACAACATATCGAAAAGAAATTCTCTTTGCCCAATAAGAAGCTACTTAAACAGAGTAAAGGTTTTACAGAACATTGTGTGCTGTTGCTAATGATCTGTTATTTTTATTAAAGATAAATGTTGTAAGCCATTGATTTCTCTCTTTATGGAAGGTGAATGGGTGATGTCATTAAAAGTTCTAGACAGAGGAGAAACAACTTGCATATATAACATGGCAAATGGCCTAGTCAAATTATGAATGTTCAATAACCCATTTACTGACACACATATTTAATGAGATATTGGACAAAGATGAACCACTCCAATGGAAGAAATCTGATAGTATATTACTTGATATGAAAGGAAGTTATAACAATATTAATAACTGAATTCATATAAGCTTTAACGTTACTATTGGAAAAAATCTAAGTAATTCAATTGAATCATAATAATAAATAAATGGGAAACATCATAGTTTCGCAGCAACCAACAGACCAGACTGGCTTTAGGGAGGTGCACTCTAGAATCACCCTCCTTCGCTCTATAAATCAAGTCATCAAAAAGGCAAGGAAATCAAGGAAAGAGAAAAGTACTTATTGTATTCATTGATTTTATGGAAGTTGTTGACCTTGTAGATCAGACCTACTCATTTAAAATTCTAAAATATCAAGAAATTGACAAAGGCGGAATTAATACCGCTAAAATTTGGTACTAAGATAGTCAATCAAGAATTTGTTTGATATAATTTGGACTGACCTCACAATAAGAGAAGGTGTTAAGCAAGAGTATCTTCCTTTCGAGTTAGAAGTGGTTACAGAGAGATTAGAGTGGAACAGTGGTGTGATTAAGATACATGGGGTTTACTTGCTAAATTTACGTTTTGCGGAGGATATAAATCTATCAGAGATCTCTTCTTACAGAATCATTCATTACAAATAACGATGCAACTGTATTAGTGACTAACAGGAATGCCAAGGGTGTTGTCTGTTTGTAGAGAAGTGAGCTCAGATGGGTGGATGGAACTGTTTTTCTGTTGTCCTGTAGAGATGAAACCGTCAAGAAACATAGCTGTTGAATATTATTGCCTTATAAGAAACATTAAAATTTAAGTTTACATTCATAATTCATACGAATATTAGCATATGGATATTTTATTATGTTATATATGCATAATATATTAAGTATAGCATATTACAGATATGCTTAAAAGTAAATGTTAGAATCACTAAAAGAGCTATACAGAAGTATGGTTAATATAAAAAGACGAGATACATTAAACAACATGAGATCATATTCAAAAATGGTTAAACGAAATGGTCAACGTATTTTGATCCGTATTTGAATAGGACTGAGCAAGGTTAAATACTAACAGATGGATTGTGAATATCTTGAATTAGTACAATAGAAATTCGAACACAATTAATTTTAAAAGGAGCTCTATGATCTGTTGTCTACTTGTGTAACTAGTTAACAGTCTCAAGTAGTAGATAAACAGCAATAATGCTGCTAGCATCTGATATACATTCGCTTTTTTCTATCTTCACAAGGTATTTATTATCTTGTGTGATTGAAATAGGGAGGTTCTGAAATCTTTTACTCGAGGCTGTGAACTGGTGAAATAACAAATGTTTTACCAACTACGCTTTAGATCCATATCAAATATTTCTTGTTTAGTAGACACGTTAAGCAAGTGCAGCTTATTAATTTCAGGTATTGTGATTTCAGATACCTGTTTTTATTTTATCACAAATTAGACTAAAGATCTGGCACAGTATAGATACCTTGAGTTAAGACTATAAAACCTGGACCGCAGTGGACAATATTTTCCCTTTCTGCTAGAGTAACTAGGTGACAGAAGTAACAAGTGAGTAGCAATAAACATTGACATTGGCGATAACCATTAGAAGAATAGGCGATAGGCAGATATGAGCTAGAGCAGTGGTTTTCAAAGTGGTCCACAAGACCCCCCAGGGGTCCACGAAAGAAACATCATAGTGATTTGGGAGTCCATGTCTCGGAGTTAGTGTTCCATGCTGAGTTTATATGCTTATATGAGGATAGCATAACCAAAAATAAATCAAAGCGTAGCAAGCTAACAGAATATTCAGAACATAATAAGTAAAACATACGGCTCAATATTTTTATCAGTTATTCATAATCTTCTAGTGGCATAAATCCTTATATAACAATTTCATCTATGTTACACTTACAGTTATTTGATTTTAAAAAAGTATGTGTACAGTATATATTTTGTTGATTTAAAAAGATTTTTGGATTTCACCACTATGCTGAAAATACATTAAAATTATTTAACAGTTAGTTACACTTTTTACGTACCTAAAAAAAAAATTTGTATGGAAATTTACATTCGCAAAATTATATTTTTTATGAATCAAGAAAGGAGGTGGACAGGAAACAATCAGAAGTTGAGAACATCTGAATTGGATGAGTCAAGTGATTCACGTGAACTATCAAAATATTTACCAGCTTAGGCTTCAACATGAGGTTTTCATTTCAAACAGAGAAAACTAACTATACTCTATGGTATTGTAAGAAATTCATCAATCTTTTTCTGAAGAAATTCTTCTTTTGTTCTGTCATGAAGTGCATATGGATGCCTTAAAAGTTATGGTTCATACTGAAATGTATTAAATAATCAGTTATATAATATATATATATATATATATATATATATATATATTATAACATTTGGGAGCAGTCCTCCATTCAAGCACATTTCATTGAATAACTGACCGTAATTCATTGATGTCATTTTCTTCTTCACCAGTTTTTCAAGGTTTCTCAATACCTTCTTCTTTCCTCCATCCAAACGTTTTATATTCTCCAACGTTTGGATGAAGGAAAGAAGAAGGTATTCAGAAACCATGAAAAACTGATGAAGAAAATGACATCAGTGAAATACAGTCAGTCATTCAATGAAATATATATATATATATTTCGTCACTCATTGAATACTTTGTCTTGGTAATTTAACTTTTTACAAGCTTTGATTTATATTTATTAAAACCTTCTGAGCTATACTACATTATTTGCCACTCTTTGACAAAGAATTTTTTTTATTTTAGGAATCAGTTCATAAATCAGGCTGATATGCGTGTGGTACAACATTTCCCTTTCATTATTAATTTTACGAAAACCACAGCAATTTTAATCAATGTCCTGTGGACAGATTTTTCTAACTTCAATAGCACCGACTTGTTTTCAGATACAGAAACCTCTAATTAAATGAAATATTCGTGATGTTGACGTTCCGTTTCATCGCAAATAACTTTAGGAAAAATTTGGCGATAATAATGCTTTTGTCACATGCGTTCCCGTTTCAAGTCAACTAAGAAAAATAAACTAGGAATAAAAGAAGAGATCTTCTCTTCGTATTATGTGTTAGTTTAGTTCGTAAGTGTGTTCGTACCTTTATTCTGTGTCTATATTTTAATGTGAAACGTTTTTTTTCGTTTGTGGATCGTTTTCCTGTTGACAGATAAGTGCTTCTGCTGAAGCTCCGGAGAGATATGACTCAAACTATTCATGATCTAGAGGTTTATGAAATCAGAGAGTTTGGTTGACATACAAATTCTATTTCAATGGAATCACTCAAAAAATTTCCTTAGTCAGTGTAAAGAATGTAAATAAATATCAATAAATTGGACAAAAAATAGCAGGATGATATATCTACAAGATCCATATAATCTAGCAAAAACAATCTAGCATAAAAATATGTTTTAATAGCATTATTAATCTTTGGTGTAATTAAAATTACATAAATTCATTTTTATAAATGCTCAATTTTTTGGCAAATTTTTATTTTTAAATGAGCCGTTTAACGTCAAGAACAAACTTTAAGATAGAAAATGAACTCTAATAGACTTTTGGTAAATATAATTTTGAAGAAAAATTATCTTAACTCATTCTCATTGCAATGTTCTATTCTTAGGAACAGTTTCATTTTGATCCGTCAAACAGTATGATTTCTATCGCTCTCACATGCTGTCAGATTGAATTATAAGTAAAAATTTTTACATTTCATAGAACAAAAATATTTACTGTTGTTTTAAAAATCTAAGCTTATTTTTTGTTTATTGCTTTTCTAACCTTAAAGAGAATGCCAAAATTTCAAAACTCTAGAATTAGTAGTTTAGGAGGAAAAAAAATGAAAAAGAGATTATTGCAAAAAAGTGACTTCCCCTTCTTGCATAATTGCTCCTAAAGAAGAGGGCTTATCTACACTATAAGGCCCATTTTTGAATAAAATATCAATTTAACCCATCAAAGATTCTGGACCGTACAGTGGCCACAATCTTTGGATACATACTCACCCATCCACCCATAAAGACACACACACACGGATATCATCGAAAGAACTTCATAAAACAACTTTTGGGACATCAAAACATGTAATTCCGTCAAACTATTCATGATCTAGAGATTTATTTATAAATCTCTAGAGTAGACTAAAATTTTGTCTATATAAAATCTTTATCTCGAAATAATATTTATTCCCGATCACTTTGCTTAGAGTAAAGTAAAAAAGAAATTCAGAAAACCTATTAATACGTACCTTATCTATGATTCAATTAATCTAAAAAATTGTACAGCTTATTTAATTAAAACGAACTATTCTGTGTTAAATTTCATCATGAACCGTCAACTATGCGGCCAGTATCTTATTCTCAATGTAACAGAACCAGTTTTAAGTTAAAGTTTTAGCTTTTGCTATGAAAAATATCTATGCCTTTCAGATGACAAAATTGTTTGACATAAGTATTTCGATTACATTAAGATTATAACACTCTAAAATTATCTGTCAGCCAAAAATAAATTGTTTCTAACAACATATGATTTACAAGATCAACGATTTTACTCGCTAGCTAAATAATGTTGACCGTCTGGAATTAGTAGTTAAACAGGAATAAGTAGAATGTAAATTTACATCCTGGACAAAAAAGTAATGTAAAGAAATGTCTCTATGAATGCATTTGAAGTTTTCCTTCAAACATAAGCTATTGTTATTATGGTTGAGAACGGTTTCTGTAGTGATATGGAAGGATTAATATATTATGAAACTAATTTTCCTGAATAGTCAAACGAGAAAGATCTCTTGGACTGAGATGTGTTTTATTATAATATGTACTCTATATGCATACAGAATATATTCATTCAATCTGAGTCTTTGTATAGCATATGATATTAAAGTAGACAGGTTATTCTTTCAACATAATTTTATGAGTTATTTATCTGTTAAAAATATCACAAAGTTCTTACAATATTTAAATTCTAAGTAGTCAAAATCAAATGAACATTTATAAAAAAAATTTATTATTATTCGTTGTTAAAGTAGAAAAAAAAAACAAAAGAAAATATAAAACACATGAAACAGAAGTAAAAGTAATGTACTATTGAAACTACTAGAATCACCCCACCGGTCACTTAAGCGGTCACCGCTTTGTCCTTTCGTGGCGCTACACTTGTTTGTTTTGTGACAATTTTATTTTCCATCCTGTAATTATTATTTTCTTTATAGAGATTTTTAAGAATACAGATTTCTTAATTACCAGTACAGATTTGATCTTATTTCCAATATTTAATTACTGGGAAATATTACTTCCACTATTTAATATATATTTAATTTTGATTGTCTAAGGTTGACAAATTGTAATTATTTAAAGTAAATTACAAAGGCCCTATATTAGGATTTCTTTTTAGAAAAAGAAGCTTGGCTTCTTGACAAGACTGATTTTTTTTGTAATTTACATTTTGCCTTATATGTTTAATTTATTTTATTTTCTTGTTCTTTGACTCTAAGCAAATAGATACTTATAGCAATGTTTTTTTTTCATTTCATCACTAAGGTGATTTTCTTATTTTCTTTACTGTAACTTAAGTGTCTGTGCCACATTAGGTATATATGTATTACAATAAGTATTCATTCTTTTGTGCCTCTGAGATGAACCGTTACAGTTCTAATGATTTTAGAGCAGTTTAGACTTTGCCATAGACGTTTGGATCATGATGTTTATTTCACTTTTTATTATATCCATATAGAGTAGTTTAGGTTAGAACTGTTATACAAATTCTATTAAATGGAAATTAAATCGCTATTTAATGCACCGGATTGTTGGATGGCTAATGAATAAGGGATTTATAATTGACGGCTTAATGTGCTGGCATGTATTCTTCTGCATATTGGTAGTTACGTGGGTAATTATTTCTGCAGAGGATGCTAAATACAGAATGCAAATCCCAGGCAAGATACGTCTGTCCTTATCCATCTCGTTCACCCTCTCTCACACTCACTTTCTCTTTCTTATTCTATTCTACCAATGTTCCTTGTTAGCCCAAATTCTATAGACAGAGCCAGTCGACCACACGTCAATAGTTAAGAATAACTACTCATTTATTATGTGTATCCGAATATTAAATATATAATACTATATATAACCAAATTTCAAACAATTAGTAATTTTAGTTTTTTTTACAATATGAATATATTAAATAAATATTGCTGATAGAATAGATGTCATATAATAATTCGATAACAAACTTTAAGTGTTTTGTATTCAATGAAATATTTAAATTAGTCATTGCAAATAATTTTTTAATTGACTACTTAATAAATCATAAGTAAAAAAATAGTTCAAAAGAATAGATCTATAATAATAAAGAAGACTTAACGATTTAGGTTAAGGCCAGAAGCAAATCTACCTTTCAGGAGAAAAGTGTTTCTTATCAGGCTCTCAAAGTGATATGGAAGTTTAAATGAGCAATATACCCAAGCATCAGTTTTCAGAGTCTGAAATTGAAACTGAGTCTGGGAGAACTGGCGTTAATGACAACGGAAAGGTCCCTGCGCTTACCAACGGAAGACCTATGAAGACCTAAGCTTACCTTGGTGGAAGCCAAACCCTCATATAAAGCATCCTCTGGGTGTAGTTCCATAGGTAAACGCCGTTATAATAAGTGCAGAATATTTCTTCAGGATTAGAGTGGGTGTGATAACCAGAGGAGAAATTAAAAAAAAGGAACAAGATTAATAATAATAGACCTTATTATTAATTAATAGTAAGGAAGACAGTGGTAACGTCAGCATTGAACCATACCACTAGCAGTATAGGGAGGCGGTTTTTATAATACGAGCAGTGTGATTCGTTTTTTTAATAATTTTTATTTTTTTATTTATTAAAATGTTTTTTCTTCTTTATTTATTTCCGTTATTATCTTCTTTATCCTGTTTCTATTCCTACCGTATGTTGGCTACACTGATTGATTGCTTCTTTAATGAGACTTCACATTAGTCGTCTCTTGTTTTTGGAGTGACTCTCATATTTCTACCTGATAACGTAGCAGTCAAAATATTTTGAAACTAGTCAGAAAACTAGAGAACAACAGCAAAAAAATATTCAATGCAGAAGCTGCTGGTAACTTCAATAGTATATGTTTGAGAGAAGACCTGCTGTCATCATACACAATATATATATATATATATTATATATATATATATATATATATATATATATATGAATTTAGTCATTTAATTTAACTCACAAGCATTTTATTTATTTAAATGTTCTTATTTAAGTAAATTGAAACATGAATGATGGTATATTTTATTTAATGTTTAGATGAAGCAACTTATATTTCTGATGGCAAATTGCTTGCTTCTAACGGATAAAGAGTAATTGTATCCTTTATTGTTAAGTTATTTAAATTTTGAGTTGACTTACATCTATTAGGGTGGTAGGACAAGGAGAATTTTTTTTGAGGGGTGCAAAATAAGGTTTAATACACTTGCCATGGGTGATCACTGAATAAGACAGTTTTCAAGTTTGCTATATCTTCAAGAATAAAAGAGACCATACACTCAAAATGAAAGAGTGATTTTTTTTGGATTGTTGAATTTGCGAAAGTTGTTGACAAATGCTTTATCAAATAAAGAAGAAGAGGGTAAGGGCCAGGAGGTTTGGAGGGGGTGCGACAGTAGGAGGGCAAGCTGTTTGCTGCGACTTGTTGTTTACTAATGCCCACTGGCGAACTGGGTGACGGCTAGGTCACGTCGTCGCCTACCCTTCACACCTCCTTTCCTTCATATTGCACCAAGCGTGGCATTCCTGGGGAAACCTTCTGCAGTGCCAATACTATGCATTCACGGAATATCTAACAATTAAAAAGAATGCTTCACATATACTACAGTCGCCTATAAAATTGAACTCTGTTAGCTAAATTAATATGACTGTTAAACCCATGCAAATACCTACTTAGTTATATAACTTCTGCTAGTTCAATTAAGATGGTGTATCCATATTAATTCAGCTGCTTTGTATTAGTAGACTAAGAATAATGCGTTTGTACTTCTACTTTTTCTGCATAAGCAATAAATGGATTCATACTTAGTTTGATACCTTCAAGACACTCGCACTGCTATAATGCTCCCTTCCTTTTCCATATTTTATACTTTGACTGGTTCAGCCTTAAAATATTTTCAATATTCCATCATTTATGCTCTGTTTTTTTATTTTTGGGTCAAAGTGTGGCTTTAAGAAAGTAAAATACTTTTCTATATAGATAAGATATTAATTTTTAACATGCACGTAAAATGAATACATGAGGACTACCAGGAATGCCACTTAATTATAAATTCATAAGTGTATATTGTTCAATAAAATAATTTTAAAATATTTGTTCATATTAGTAATGGAATCAGACCTTTTGATGATTTATTAAAAAAACAGCATGAAAACTTGAGAGTTATGTTTAAGGTCAAGGCGGGTCCAGAGTGTGTTAAGAATTTCTAAAAGGAATGACGATTCAATATGTAGCTCACTAGGAGTTAAGACATTTAAAATACTGCAGTTTAAAACTCAGTAGATGTAATGTACAACATTATTAAGGCAGAATATTCTTTGTCTCCTCACAGTTGTTTCCTTCAGTTCTTATGGTGTGCTCTGTCATTGCAGTATTGTCTATTTTTCAAGTTGTTGAAACGTGAGATTTACTTTCTTGAACTTGGAAAATCCTTTACTCATTTGACAAGACATTATTTCAATCGCAAACATTTGCTACTGTTGTACTTCAATAGTGGGACCCATCTATATAAATGATATTTACTGATTGTGCTACAAACATTATTTACTGTACTGTATTTGCAGACATTATATGAAAGTTTAATAGCACGTATAAACTCAGGTCGTACAGTACTTATGTTTCAAATCATTTATAGAATTACAAGTAAATTTCAAAAAAAGAATCAAGATTATTTTTCTGGATAGGTGTAATCTTAAGCGGTGGTTTTTACTGTAAGAAAAAAGAGGTTTGATGCTACCATTGACCATGTTCATTTGACCATGGTACTGATCCGGACCACTTAAGATCAAATTGCTCGTGTCTTCAGCCTCTCAACTGAAATAAGTTTAACAATCCTGAATCAGAGGATAAATCTGAAAGAGACCATAAGCAGGTTCACGAATAGCCATCAATAATTTGACATGGTTGGTCTTGATTCTCTGCAGAAAGAAACGCGTGTGCAGTGAAGCAAAGGGTTCCATTAAGTAGACTGCACTGCCACTGACACTCCATTACGTCAAACAAGTCTACAAAATGTGATATTTTCTCTAAAATATTACTTCAATGTAACGTCAATGAACTGAAAACTTCATTTTACTTTGTTACAAACCAGTTTTTTCCGGAATATAATCCATACGTAAAATATATCAGTAATTGTATTACAAAATGTTTGGATTTAATAGAACTTTATTGAAATAAGGAAAAATACAAATCTATTTAAGATTACATCACGATAACTTCTTAATTAAAAACAACATAGTTTAATCATGAATAATAAATAATGGTAATGAATAATAAATGATAAATTTTGAATATTAATAATAATGTTTTGACAAGTAATACAGGGATCACAGAGAAGCAGAACGATGTGGCTTAGTTCTGTATAAGTCAAACTGAATATCCTAAAGTATAAAAATATACCTTATTAAATTGGCAGTTAAAGATTAAACTATGACATTAATAACTCTATTGAGTCTAAAAACCTCGTTTTCACCTCGTCTTTCAACAAAGATATGTTGTAGGCATTTCTATAGAGATGGATTAATTTCATATTCAGTGTACTAATAGATTGTAGATGAGGTTCTATGAGGAAACAAAAAATTAAAGGAAATAAATATGCAAATTCTTCACCAGAACAAAATATGAACAAAATAATAAGCTGGGAACAACCTCTAGAAGTAATGTTTTAGTTGGTATTTGGTTGTACAGTACCTTTGAACATCCAACCCAATGAACAATCAAAACACGTCAAGAATATCTTGATTTGCAAAGGTTTACTTCCGGAAAAATGTTCAATTAAAACAAAATTAAAAATTGTAAGAACTTTTGCAAATTAATTAACATGATTTTATGTTTTTTCGCTTAGTTACTGAGATTGTTATTGAATTAGTCCGTTATATGTATTCGGATTTGTAATTGACTTTAGTTATTGAAAGGAGAACTTTTTCAAAGTTGGTACTTTCAGGTATTTTAATTGTTGTTCTAAAAAAAGGAAAAGTAACTCATTTGTGATGTTAATAGATACCACTATAGTTACGGAAATACCACTCTATTTGGTTGTGATTCTATCCAAGAAATCACCATAAGATATTCAAGAAATCATAACGGGTGAGCATCTGTCATTATAGGACCTGATTAATGTGCGCTAAGTTTATGCTAACAGGCTTTACACACTTTAAAGGACTTCTCTCCCAAGATATTTTCATGACACTCACGAAAAAAGTATAAGCAAAACAAACAGGATAAGAAAATAAGCAAACTTGCAACAATATATTAGTCCAGGTATGCTGATATTATCAATAAACCTTTCAAGTCCGAAGTACTAACCACGTTGAGTGATTTATGATGATAATTTCAAAAATCATTTCATGGAGAGTAATCAATTTGTTATTTTAGAATTATATCTTTGTGACAGAAAATAATTTAACTTGAGCTTTCCTACCTAATGTGAAAGAAGGAGTCATCCATATAACTTACATAATTTAGTTTTATCCTTCTCAAAACCACTTTGCTTACAGTGGGAGTTTTCTGTTATTACTACATTCCCTTAATTTATGTTTTATACTTTTGAATTAATGTGATATATTAAAATGTATGCTATGAAATAACTCATCTCTTTACCTATAAATTCTTTTAATATACGTATATTTCCGTAGAATTCTTTAATGGGTTTGTTTGGGTTGACAGTGAATAGATATATGTAGTATTAACTGTAGAGCAAAATGTTAATGTAATGGCAGATGCATAAGACTTTTATATTTACTAGATGTTGGGTTTTATTTTAGTATTTATATGTCAAAAATGTTTTGAAAAAAAGTTTATGAAGATATTTTATTTAAATAACATATATATACAATGACTTTTCCCAATTTCCATAAACAAAAACGCCTCCTAAATAAGGAAAATGCTTGAAAGACCATTCTTTAAATTTAGGGAAAAAAAAGAGGGAATTTCAAATGATATTTTGAGCAAGCAAGAAATACGAGAAACTATCAATTGCATAGAAATATTCAGTAAAAGAATTCCAGAAACTCAAAACAGCAACAAGCAGATACAATTTACACAGAAAAAACTATAACAACCACGCCATGCCCTTATCATCATAATATTTAAAATTATCGAAAGGATTTGATATTTAAATATCAAAATAACTGCGAAAGTTCTAAAATGAAATTTTTTGAACAGTTAAATGGCATGATTCTTTAATATCAGTATAGTAATCATATAAATAAGCAAATAATTTCCCCATATTTTTTCAAAATTGAGGAAACCCATACGTTATATGGTTGTGAGTGAGGAAGAATGATTTAGTCGAAGGTGAACGTAAACATTCTGGAAGTTACATCTTTGGTAAATCATAATGTTATTCCCTGTATAAAAAACACTCCTGTTAAAGAAGTGTTTATATTATTATCTATCATTTCAATAAATATAAACATATAATATTGAAAAAAAAAATGGAGTAGACTAGAGGTGCAATTTACTAACAACAGCATAATTTTTGTCACTTAATTACTCATAAAACAATACACAGATAACAAATTTGCTATTATAGAATAATACTGGGTTATGATAAATATTACAATTGTCTCTGAGGACGAGTATGTTTAATTGGAACAAATAACTAATACTTTAGACAAATCATCACCTTTTTAGCTTAGCTATTTGTAAAATACAAATACAAATACGATTTTCAATCTTATAATTGTAATATAACTAGACTATCCATGACCCGTTGATTCATCCAACACATTCCTTTTTAATGCTATCATGTCCTCATAAGTGCACTATTTTTATATTTTATTATATAAACTCTAAATTAATTCATTTATAATATAGAGGATAAGGAACACATTTTTAAGACAGTTCTCTTTATTTACATTTTTTGTACAATTTGAATTTTTCAAAAAAAAAAACTTTAATACTTTCTTTTTCTTTGACCCTACTGTAATTGACCATGTTTTACATAAATGAACTAAACGTTTCTGTAAAGTCTCTCCTTGAGATTATGAATAGTAATGGCAAATGACTATGAAAAATTTAAATTTTGAATCTTCAAAAAAAATGTCCTCTTCAAAAAAACAATTTTAAATTTTGGAATTAAAACTATTTCCCCTTGACACTGTATGCCATAATTTTACCAACCGGTACATTATCATGAAGCCTTCAGTTATTAGTCTTGTTCCATTACATAAGCATGGTAGATATGTTTTTCATACATACACATGATGTGAGGTTCCTTTTTGAGTTCTAGCTTATGTTAATGCTAATAACTCTAACTATGTTAGGCTAATGTTCCTGTTCCTATAAAAACCGAGTTGTATGACAGATATTGTTTCATTTCTCCTGGAAATTATTCAATCAACCTATGATTAATTTCACTGTGTGTCTCGTTAAATGAAACTTATATAAAATTTTCTGTGAACAATATTTGTGGGTTGACCAATGAAGAGTAAATGTATTTAATACACCAATCAATAACGTATTGTATATCAATTGTACGTATTGTACACGTTTAAACATATCTTCGCGCAGTAATAATTTCTTTACTTTTATTCTTTTCAACTCTCTTTTCACCAATATTTATCAGAAATTTAGAGTATTCCTCATCTTCTTCTTGAACTCTAATATTGCGAGCTAAATGGAATTTAGTAATCTTGCGCCACATGTAAGACTGATTCAAGCATTATAGATATCAGCATTAGTCCCTGTCTTGAGAACTAGAAGAAGTTGTCAATTCCTGAGAGGCTATATCCAATTCAATTAGTCTTGTAATGAAAAAATATAATGAATTATATATGCTATTTGATTAAACTTTGATTTCTATTTTTTATTTTTGTTAAAGTCTAAATACTAAATTTTATACCCAACCCAATACATTACTTTCTTGATATTTCATATAGAAAGTAAATTAAAATAATTAATATGACTTTATTATTTTAGAATAAAGTACTGTGTCTTTCATATATTTTAGCAAACAAAAAATAAATAAGACAAAAGTGGTGAAAAAAATGGTTTCTGTTATCATATGTAAAGACTGGACGATTATTAAGCATGCACTCTCAGATATAACTGGGTTGTTCCAATTTATTATTCATTTGCTATGTAAACTAAATTCTGAATATTCAGTATTTATGGTAATAAGCAAGCATGAGAAATTATGTCTGAATATCTATTAGTGTAACTGCCCTTTCTGCAATGGGATTCCTAAATATAATAGTTAAGTTCCATTTACTAAAATATCTTTTAGATAAAAATATATTTATTGATTTTCAATAGTCATTGAAGTGTAAATAATTATACCCGTCTTCTATAATGTATTTAACCAAAGCAAGTATACATCCTTGATGATCAATCAACCAATTGAAGTTTTCAATTAGCATTAAACTTGATAGGCATCTTCAGCTGCACTGGGCAAACTATGCGTGGAGGAATACTTTTGAATGACACTTATCAAGCTGAATTAAAATGAGTTGTTACTACAAACAAATCAGGAAGATTTAGAATATGAACCAGGACAGACATTGCAAATATTTGTTGTGGTGCACGCTCACACTTGTTCAGCATTTACTTAGCTAAAGTTAATTTTTTTTAAATGGGTGTTTATTATTTTCCCATATAATATAAGAAAGTAAGAATATCATTTTCTCAACATTTTATAAACACACTGTATCTACTTTACCTTTATAGACATACTTTACTTTACCTTCTTTACACTTGCGATTGGAAAACAATAAGAGTGAATTTATTTATTAATGTAATGGAAAGTGAATTTATAACCTAAATGTAGAATTCTAAGTTTTAAGAGTTTTACACAATTTTTGTTAAAAAATATTTTATTGTTTCCGTTTTTCTAAAAAAATATAATATATTTCTATTGGGAATTTCAAAAATTATGTCTGGACAAAAAAGTTCTTATGTCAAAACTAACAATAAGAACAATTAATGTTCTTATTCAGGTTTAAATCTGCACTGTTGCGATAACATCTTCAACAGTGCAGATGTAAACCTGAAGAAGAACCATACGTGTTCAAAACGCGTTATTAGGTTTGACATAAAACCCTTTGTGTGGAGACGTAAATTTTGAAATTCTATGCCAAACTATAACAGATTGCACAAATAATGAATGTATTTGTATATACAAGAAATATAAGCAATTGTTGTATTATGTATTCATATTATCGGTAATTGATGAGACACTAGTCACTCCATTTCAAGGAGTGAATTCCATTAAATTATGCATATACCCACCTTGGATGTACATATGTAACTTCATCTATTATAGGATTTAGGTTTTACCAATGTAAGAAATATATTTTTATTTTAGCATAAGTGAGTGAAGTTTACCAATAATATAATTACGTAAATTTTTAAGATCTTGACATTTTTAAGAATATACTACTTGAGTTTATCTGTACCCACTGTTGTATATCCTTGGGTTTGCTGCATAAGAATGAGCTCGATGACTTTCAACGAGTATTCATAGGATATTTTTGGGCCATGCTGGCTAAAGAAAAAACAGAGCTTATCTTGGACTGACTAAACTTATATTGTGGTATTCACTACTAGTAAATACATGAAAACATTACTCACCAACTAGTAATTATATATCATAATATAATGAACATTTTAAATATTTTAACTTTTTACACACCAAATTATCTCTTTGAAAGAACTTTAGGAATTTTTTAATAATTATTTTAATTCTATATATTTATAAATTAATATATGGTTATAGACAAACTGCTATTTGCAGAATGTTCACAAAATTTTAGATACAAAGACACACTCTCTCTCTCTCACACACACACACACACCCATAAACATATTAAAAAAAAAAAATGGACTTATGGCCTCAATACGTGCAAAGTCGTCATAATGTCAAAATTAAATTATTTTACTACATGGCATGTATCATTAGTTAAAAATATCGTAATAAGTATAAATTGAGTATATAATTTTTATTGAATTATATTATTAATTACATTCTGAAGAATATCAAGTTCACTCCACAATGTCAACTTTGGTTATCAACAAAAGTATCTATGAACTACGTCCAAAGTAATCATAAAAAAATTCCTGCATATTGTGAATATTTTATTGGTTTCATGGTGATTTTTCAAATTACTTACAATATATATATATATATATATATATATATTATATATATTATTATTTATTTATTAATCAATATATTATAATATATATATATATTATATATATAATGATTATTATATAGGTACAGCAGTACCTCCACTACAGTAGTTGCCATCCCACCCACATCAAAAAAGCAATCCCCAGATCCCTTTCCATCCGCATCCACAGGATTTGTAATAATTTGAAAAAACCGTAGTTCCCACATTAACTGTTTGAAAGAAAAATTAATTGATCGTGGCTACCCTTCCAATGTCATTGATAGTCGTGTCGTGCCGGCTGAAATAGTTCACCGGCACGTACCCAGAAAAGACCACACTGATAGTGTTTTCCTGATATCCACTTTTTTCCCTGGCGCTCATAGGATTGGCTCGGTTATTAAGGAGTTTTTCCCATTGCTCTCCTCTTCTCCTTCTACCTCATCTATTTTTCCTGAAGCCCCCTCCTTATCATATCGCAAACCACCGAACCTCAGAGGCATTTTCTCCCATCACTCTCCCTTGAACCTGCACTTGGGAGGGGAATGGTGGAGTGCGGACGGAGCAGATGCCAAACCTGTCTTATCATAAACCCTAATCCCTTTGTTACTTCCCCCCATAGCAATATTAACTACCCTTGTCCTCCCCACACCTCATGCACCTCGGTTAATTGCGTTTACCGTTTGGACTGCACCCAGTGTGATGCATTCTACGTTGGTATGGCCTCTACGCAGCTCAACTTACGTATGAATGGTCACAGGGCTTCCGTTGGTCAACGCAAAAACCTTCCTATTGCTATCCACTCTAATTCCCATGGACTGGATTTTAATCACTGCTTCCGGGTCCAAGTCCTTAATCATATCCCTGTTCAGTCTTCTCGGGTTACTTTAAGAGCTTCAGAGGAGGCAATTATCTGTCTTCTCAAAGCTCGCTCTCCTCCTGGCCTTAACTTGTACCGTTAATTTAAGTATTTATTTATTTATTTTTTTTTTTTTTTAAGAATTTATTTATTTATTATTTTTTAATTTTAATTTTTATTTTTTTATCTATTTTTATTTTTTAATTTTTTAATTGTTTATTGCTTCATTTACTAGTCTTCTCCTTCTGTTATTTTTATTTGCTTTTATTTGTTCTTTTTAGTTATTATTCTCTCTGTAGTTAGTAGCTTACCTGGGGCGGCAGGCAGAGTGCGCGCGTGTTCGTTGCATTTGGCCTACCACTCAGTTAGCTTCAGCTACTCAAAGGGACTACTTCTACCCGATGACGACGACTGTCGAAATATCGTTGTGAGTCTTTTGTGTGTGTCTTTTATTTGTGTTTTCTCTTTCCTGTGTGAACTATATATATATATATATATATATATATTCATATCAATTTATTTTTAACAATAATAATGGATCCTAATAACAAAATCCAAAAATTTGTTAAAACTATTTCAACTATACAACAGAATGAACTTCTTTACTTTACCAGTTTGTACTCTTTGAAAAGATGTTGTAGGGAAATTACTGCTATATATGTATCATGTAATGCAATTATTGGAAGAAGGAAAAATTAAACAGCCCTTTTAGTTGAGTGCGAAATATCAAAGTATTATTCGATGAGAATTACAAAAAGGGATTCAGTGAAAGGTACGTAAAATATCGGTAGAGTTGACTGGAAGGGCGAATGTACATTGGTTGCGGTGTGCTGTTTGTATTGTAAGCCAATACAGAGGTTATCTCAGAGACTTCCTCCAGTTAATTCAATTTTACCTGCCCTTCGCATTTTCTAATCATATTTGTTATTTAGGAGAATGTTATTTTTAGTATGTTAAAGTACACTGAAGAAAATGAAATTTTGAAATACCTTTGCGATTCCTGTTAGAATGGGATCAATAATATAACGTTTTGTTTATATGCCAACAGACAGATTTAATTAAAGCCAATCATCATCAATAGAGTCTGCTATACTGATTTTCTTTTTATTACGTGTTCTAATAAAAAGGTGAAAATTATCAATTGCAAATGAAACATATCAAATTTTTTGAAAAAAATATATATTATGTAAGTTTGTTTTTGTTGTTCATAAAATGTATTAATTTTACTCCAGAAAGTGTTAAAATTTCAAGTATGCGCTAGAATTTCATCAGAGTTAAGCCACTGATAGTGACTTGATAGTGTTCCCTAATAGATGGTAGCATAGTTCTCTCCATTTATTTAGCACCTCCCGCATGACATCATATTTACTTCCAATTACCTCCTTAATTCCACCTACTTGGAAAATCTAAATTATAGTACATTACTTTTCTTTACAAAAAAAAATAAAAAGAAAGTTTCCTTTAAAAACAAAAATAATTTGTATATTAAAAATTGGTAAAGGAAAACCTCATTCGTAACTTTACTCTTATTTAAACACATACAAAAATTACAAAACTCGGATATTTTAATTAAGTTGACATATTTATCTACATGTTGGGTAGCAATAGTTATAAATATGAACTGTAGTAATAAGGCTGTTAGTGAACATTGTCTTACTGCGAGAGGGTGACACGTTTAAACTATTTTATTCGTTCCTTGAAAATTATAAATGTCTCATTAGCATTTCATAAGGTTAAAAGTTATACAAATTTGATGTATACAGTATATTTCATAAATATTTTGTTTACATTTATTTGTCATTATATTAGTTATCTTGTTTGTAGTTTGTGATTTCATCAGTACATTCAAGGATCCTATGAAGGCCCTTGGGTAAGGTACAATCACGTCTCATTTAGAGACGGATCCTGCGAAAGAGTAATGATTAGAAAAACATTAATGATTGATAAGTATCGTTGAACCGAGAAATGGTTAAAGTTGATGCAATTACTCTATTTAACTGTAAGGCCTTAGAAACACATTGAACAAACAAGAAATAGGCGGAAAGTATAAAGGTCTGGATGCAAAGCAGTATTGTCGAATTTAGATTCATCAAGGTGTAAAACTAACCAGGAATAATAATTCTGCTAAATCAGCGCACACTCATTCCTTTATAAACAACATATTAAACTCTATACTTTTAACTTATTCATTAGTGAACTTAACAAGATATCTCTATAATTTATATGCATTAATAAAGATAAAGGCAAACAAATATTTTAATTTTAAATATTACATTCTTGAAATTGTTGAAATAACAGAATTTATTTTTCTTCTATTCATTTTAGAAATGACGCATTTATTAAATATTAAGTTTTTTTTGTATTTCTGGAAACTTTGACTACAATGTCATGTATTTAGAAGTAATTTCGTTTCAGTGTTACTCCTTTAGCTTTCTGATTATGTAGCGGAAATCGAGTGGATACCCATTGGTGACACTCCGTAACTATGTTTAATCTTTATAACGACAGAAGGTCAAATGGCCATTGCAGTTTTAGTCGTCTCTGGGGGTTTTTGGGGATTACTAGTAGGGAAAGATTTTGGGCAAGTGGGCTTGGATGAGTTGAGAGTTTACTGTGGAATCTTTTGTTGAAACATGAAGTAAAAATAAATTTATTTATATGTTTTGACATTTGGTCAGAAACTAAAATAACAATACATCAAAACAAAGCACAGCCATTAATCAGGATAAAATGGGCAATTAAAATATGGTTCCTAATTCTCTTCTTAGTTATTTATTTTAAAATATACCTATTTAAAAAGCTGTATGAGAAATCAGGGTTTTTAATATAAGTGACAGATGCAATGTATCAAAATAATCAAAATCTTTTACTTATTCGCGGAAAGGTATAATATCAGTTCTCTAACTGGTTGAACAGAATTGGAAATAGCAAGGAAACAATTCATGCTTTGCTCAATTAGAGGCAAGAATGATTTGGAAAGACCTTGATTGTTAATTTTTTCAACCCGCTGTGAATCGTCTATTATTAAAGTTGAACAGCGTAATAATTATTGTTCAGTGAGTTGATAAGAGAGTTGTAGAATTTTATATTTGTTACTTATTTACCTTTAATAACATTGAATGACAGCGTATTGATATGACATCTTAAGCTTCCATTTCATATGAACACAAAATACATTAACGAACTTCCAGTTTATTTCAGTCTTAACTAACAACTCTACTCTTACTTGTAACTACGAAACTAAGGTCAATAATAATTTTAATTTACCAATTAATTGATCAATGAACTTAGTAGACAACAGTTACAAATAAGTAGTTAACTTATTTCCGTGTATGATTATCTTCTACAATTCTTCAAATGCACGACAACAAATATAATTAAAAGTATATTAAAGCTAAACTCTAAGGTAAAAAGTAGTCAAAAACAGTTAAGTTTTTATTCGCTTGAATGCTGCTAAAAACTTCCATCTAATTAAAACAACTACACTAAAAACATAAATTATTTTGTTTATTTCAACTATGGTAATGTATTACTGTTAAAGTACTTGTAAGTAAATGTAAAAAGTGAAGGTAGTCTTGGTTATTTCGTACCTATGATCAATGGACTGTGCTTTGTAAAAGCATAGGTAACTATTTTATTATCGGGCAAAGGGTACAATTTACCTGGTAGTAAATGCTTTACCACTTAAGATGGTTATCTCAAGCAAAGTCTAGATTTAGTCTCAGTGTTGACTTATGTTTTTTGATAAAAAAGATTAAACTATGTATAAACCCTGGTAACGGGTTGAGCATAAGGTGCCCAAGTGTTGCCAGGTTTGCGTCTTAGTCCCGCGTATGATGGAATAGCAACAGTTTCACGCGCACTTTGAAGTGGCTCGATTCCTCTTATCCAGGGTAGTCCTGCTAGCAGAAGCGATGGCTTTCAAGTCCTGCACTACTCCGCCACTAAGACATGTTTTATAAGCCAGGAATAGTTATTACGAAAAACTTAATCTTGTCAATAAATCTATATTGAGTAACATTAATGCTTATTCTTATTTCAATAACTATGAGTCAGACATGTTTCAAAAATCTTTGTTAACAAGTGTCGACAAGTATTATAACCCAAAAGTTAAAGAATTTCAAATGACGAATGGTTAGAGATCTTAATCAAAATATCAAAATTTTAAGGGCCATTTAAACAAATAAATAGCCTTTTGAATTTAAACCGTGATGTTTAATAAATTTACAAACGCTTTCCAATAAGTGTTCGCTGATTTTTTTTTATGTACAACTTTTGTACAATGGCAATTAATATTTGTATATGTTGCAGTCAATGAAACTCTTAAATGAAAATTAACCCATCACAAAATGCAATAATTTTAAGGCTCACTTGTATAGTACATTAAGAAATCAACAAAGTGCTTAGGATGCTACGTTTAATAATCTTTCTAAACCCTGAATGAAGAAGAATGTCTGTCTTAGTTGCGAGTTTGTAACGAACGTAAGTTGTTTAATAATATAGTTACTTTAATGTAAATTATAAGTATAAAAGGTTGCTTCAGAGAAACGTCTATCACATAATTTGAAGTAAACATATGGTAAACTTGGAATAAATAACATTACTGGTTGATATTATTCCTCTCCCAACAAATATTATACTATCCACGTCATACATATTCAAATGTATCAAGTACCATTGATTATGAAACCAGCTCAAACTCATTTATTTTCTCAGCAAATATCCCAATTAATATGCTTTGTTTTCTCAACTAGTAAAGCAAATCATTATTTCTATCTAGGAAAACAACAAAATCAACAATAATAACAGCACAGTTGAGGCTTTATAATTAAATCCAGAATCACATCCTTCTATGCAAGAACAAATTAACCTACATAGAATAACTACAATAAAATGATTAGAATATTAAAACAAAATATGTGAAATATTGTAAAAAATATTACTGGACGTTGGTGCATTGATATCACCCAAACCTGTATAAAAGTCTTTATAATAGGAAAGCTAGCTTTAAAAGTAATTTGAATGTCATGGGTTCTTAAGAACATTTATAAACTTATTTAAATAGCTTATTTATGTCTTTCTTGTAGCATTTTACCCTCTGTTCACGAGAATCTACTTATTTTAAGTCTTTTCGTTTTTATAATCTCTTTTTCTTATTATTTTTTGAAGTAGAATGACGTTGATATTGACAAATAATATTCCAGACAATCTAAGTAAAATTGGGTGAACAACTGATGTTCAGTGCCAGTACGTACATAATACTTATATTGATTTATATATTTTTTTTTATAAGAGACTGTGATGTGATCATTTTTTCTTTAAATGTATTGTGAGTTTGGGTGAATAATGTTAGAGTAAAGAAACTGATGAAATGTATTTAGATTTTTTGATGATCTATAATCACAGTTTTGAACATTTTACTGCAAAATTATGAGCAAAGTGAAACTACGGACTGATCTACACTTTTATTGGGTGCATCGAATGGTAAGATGTATAGTCAGTGAAGCGTAAGGGCTGCAAAAATTACAACCGATGTACAGTCGGAGTGGCTTTGAAGAAACCTAACTGATGATAGGACTGCTGAATTATTTAGACACATCAGTCACAGCACTAAGAGATATATTACACCTCTACCACGTCTGTAGACATGTATTCCAGACTCTGGTATTTGTGTATATAAGAATAAACTTTTGACTTGAGATATGGTTGGTCTATGCCAGAACAATAAATTACAGAGAATTAAAAAAAAAAAAACTTAAAAAAGATGCTTCTGAAACCTAGCTTTGTGTTAACTAAAGTCTTTGGCAATTGTTGTTTACCAAGTACTTCGATTTTTTTTAGTACTACTAAAATTTCCAAGATGCTTGAAAAGACATTGAGAAAGAAAAATACCCAGCGCGTTCTCCTACTTTAAAAAGGTACAAACACATTAAAATATTTGGTAATGTAATATATAAATATTCATGTGATTCATAAGAGAGCAAAAATTGGCTAAGGATGATTCAACCAAATTTCTCGTGGTAATTTTATTATGTAAAAAACGTGAGAAAATGATGTTAAAAAATTATACATTTGAGTAGGGCCATAAGCCTTATTCACCATATTCCCAATGTTATTAATTAAATCTTGGGACTTTTATGACTTCCCAGGGTTTAATTTGTTTGAAAAGAAACCAAATGTTTGTCCAACAAAGCTTGGAAAGAAAAAAATAAACCCGCTTAAAACACAATGCTAAGATAACTTCACTGACTGGTAAGTAAACATTTATGGATTTAAAACATAACTTCTTGACAAGAATATCATTCCATCAAATAGTTTGGTACAGTCTCGAAGCAGTGTATCTAGGCTCAGAAAGACCGAAGCTTCATGTTATATATATGCACTCTGTTCATTAGTACAATTGTCGAGTATATAAATCTGATATAACTTTGACTCGTCTGTTGAAGTCTATAAACACCATAGATTTTATAAATTAACTTCATCAAGAAATAGTGAATGTTTCGTACGCACTTAAATTCTGAAACTTCTACTTAAAACTTAAAACTGCCTAATATAACCTTATATTTCATTCATGAGAAGCAACAGGTTTTTTTAAATTGCTTATGAATAATACATAACAGCATGCTGAAAACATATTAAGTAACTGCATGTTGATTATAAGGAAATTATTGCTGTACTTTTCCAAATTTTACTTTAATTTACATTCTGGTTATGAATATTTATATATTTCTATACATTCAGCTTATAAAGCTACATTTTCAGCTTTATAAATAAGTGTGAAACGTGATAACTTTTATTTATCATAGCTATTGTATTAATGTTCATATGAGTTATGATATGAAAATTATATAAGTGTATGAGAACATACATAAGGAACAAAATAAATATAAGTAGAAAGTATTTCACAGAGCTACATCTGTTGTACAGGGCATTCATGAGGAAATTTATAGAACGAATTTCAGATAATATCCTGGGTGCTTGAAAATTACAGATAATTCTTTGTAATTAATTATGTATAAAATTAATCATGTTGTAGAAAATATAAAATTACAAAAAATACATGCAGATAATGTATAAAATGTTCCAAATATGTTACATAATCGGAAAAAAAAGTAGGATTATAGCTGTGAGACCTACAATCTTTTAGGTCATTTCAATTTTTTTTTGAAACTCTCATAGCTAATAATATTGTCCTGTATGCACTATACATTGTCTATAGTAAAATCTGTTCTATTCGCTTAAATATTATTCGAAACTTGTGACTGAGGATCTTAGAGAGAGAAAAGTGGATTTCGATCAATACATTAATGGTGGCGTTAGCTTTATCGCAATGGAATTTACAAAATTCAACCACAAAAACTCTATAAGTTTGGAAATTTATAATTTAAATTATCATGTAAGCATTTATTCAATTTTTAAGGGGGTTAGTACTACAAATGGCTCCATTATGGAGTCACTTCCAGGGTTGAAACAACTTCATGGGAAGTTTTACATTATTATCCTTATATGTACTTTAAATTTAATTAAATCATATATGTATGGATTTTTAAAACAGAACTGTCTTAACTCCTCTATACCTTTTTTATTTAAAAAAAAAGACATTCCAATTCAAGGAATCTACAAAACGATCTCTCTCTCCTCTCTCTCTCTCTCTCTCTATCTATCCATCTCTCTCCTTTTAGACACACACACACACACACACACACACACACACACACACACACACACACACACACAAACAGATTTTACAGTATTGTTTTTGATTTTAAAAAGAGGTAAATTGAAATAGAGTATGAAAGATTAACTCACTTGATGATGGGGCTTAGTTGCTTTAAAATTGCGGGTTCAAATTCCTTAGTCTTAATTTCTGTATTTCTATACTTTGCTGTTTTGAGTTGGTGAAAATTAAAGTAATATTTACTTGTAAACCAATAATAAAAATTTATCTTTAAATATTTTTGTTTAAAACCAAAGTTACTTAGAATTATAATGACTTCCTAATGATTAATTATTTAAAGTTTCTAATTATAAACTAAATCGTTAATCCTTCTCAGTTATTAAGCAACAAGAAATGGTGTCTTTCTCGCCTTGAATTGGTATTACATATTTAAGAAAGAGATTTACTAATTAAAAAATATTGGTTAAAGATTTTGTTTTATTTAACTAACATGAAATTGTCTTTTAGCTAGTCGGTACTATGTGGTGAGGAAAGTTTATGTACCAAAAATTCTATTCAGTTGGAAATGATATCCATCTGACTTTGTCTGTTATAGATCTCCAAGCCTTAGAAGTGGATCAGATGCCAAGCACTCTATCTAGAGTAGGGTATTTGGGCGCATTACTATGCGAGGGCACATGTGCGGGCTTGCACTCCACCCATACTTATAATGCCTCTGGAGTGACTTTCTTTGGGCATTAAATTTTTTTCATGTATCCCGATCCGACGTTTGAGACATTGAATCTACTTGAACTACAAATGTTTGTATAATTATGGTCAAAAAGACAAAATATTTGTTGCCTCCAGCAAATTAGGCAGTCTGTTGTGTTGTCAGATCAGCAGCTAACTCAGGGCCACATCTCAGAGTTAATGCAACTGACTGCATTTCTCCTCTATTGAACTTAAAACTGGATTACATTTGTACCAAATTTGAGAATGGTTGTTTTTTCTTTATAAAATTGAACCCAATAAATCAGTTCTTTATTCCATATTAGTTTATGTTAGTAAAAAATGAAAATCAATATCAATTTCTGATTACTTTGAAATAACCTGATATTTTTAGCTTTTCTGCGTTTAAAATACAATTTAAAAAAGCTTTATATATATATATGGAGTTAAAAAAAAATATTTTAAAAATATAAAACACATACAGTTAAGATTTTATTTTAATATTCTTAAAAAGATATATAAAAATGATATCTTTGTTTCAAAATAACCAGTATTTTCAGTAAATGTTACACTCACCAAATGTTTCAAATTTGATACCTAGTATTCCAAGGAAGTAAGAGACTAGAGACATCTCATTATTTGTTAAATGGCAGTGTAAGTGCTTTTCTCAAACAAATCTTATTCCTCATTAACACATGAAAGTATTCCACAAATAAGTTATTTTAGTGGTAATGCGAACATTACTATTCGGTAGAATGATTAGACGTCATAATAAAGCTCCTAATCGGGACACATAGCCAAACAATTAAAAGCAGAAAAATCCCCCTTTTACACAAACTGAAAAAATACTCTATTAACTTATGACTATAGTTGAAGATAAAGGTGCTTATAAGTGCAATGTCGCAATAAGCTTATAAGCAACCATGGTCGCTTGCTATATGTTATCTGAACTAGTCATTGCCACTTTTAATGAATGATATAAGTAAGGTGGCATTTACTCATGATATATCTACTTTTATAGTTTAGTAGGGTAATACGTCTATATTAAAATTTTAGTGACTATTACAGTTTTAAATGAAATATTCAATGAACAAAGGCAAAACTTGACATGTGTCAGTTGTAAAAGATATTCCTAGATATATGATTCTCTGATAGACCTTTGCTTCATTTGGCTACGATACATGACCTTTAACATTAAACAAACTATGTTTCGAGAAAATCTGCAGATTTTATCACATGACAAATATCCGAGAAGATGAATATGGTTATTACATTGTTATTTCAAATATCATAGCATTAAATAGCTTCTCCATGTATGTGTATCCAACGCATTGGAGTCATGATCCATTACCATACAGTACCGGTCATAGTTATGATCTGATAGACAACATCAGACACAAAATAATATAATAAGCTCACAGAGATGTGAGTTGTATTTATAAATGTGTTGAGTTGTTGTTACTGATATCTTTGGGTTCCTAATCATCGACTGTTCCATTGCCACTTGCTTACATTCTTGGTCTGTTTAAGATATGTTGCTGATGTTATCATCTTTCACATTTACTACTATTATATATTATATACTTTAGTTACGGGTAAGACATACTACCTAGAATCACAAGTTATTAATGTTATTAAAGCAGAGACTTTTAACAAGCACTTGTTAAAAATTTGGAAGCCATGCAAAATATTTCCTATCTCCCATATAAACAATTTCAAGACACGACCAAGATTTGAGCTGCAAATTTTGGCACTGAAGGTAAGCAAGCCACGTGTGAAACTACAGAAGGCCCGAATGGCATAGACCATCCATAGATTAACTAATGTATTCAAACATACTTATAACTCTCAAAGGTCGCTAAATTTCCTATAAAATTAATTTTACATTATTAAAATAAGTTAAGTATTACAAAAAGTCAGATTTTTATTGACTAACTTGTGAATAGAGTTTAACTAAACCCAAGTGCATGTTCTTCAACTGGGGAGTTCTAAGTTCTGATTAATTAAAACTCGATTTATCTTTTCATTATATTTACATACTGTACCTTGTATCAGTTAATAAGTTGTATTTTTAATAATATAAGGTGATATAAGTCATGTTCAGATACGTACATTTGTTTTGTCTGTAAATATCATATTGAGTTTTATAGTTGTATTGAAACGAACTGATTCACGATATCAATAATCAAAATTTGAAATGATTCCTCATTATAGCTTAAAGTTTAATTACAGTTGAAAATAAAAGTTTGTACTAAGATATTTTAGGATTATATAATTGAAGTAAATGATTCTTTGAACAAGGTGGCGTAAGAGTGTTTGCGATAGCTTAACTGAAACCAAGGGAAAAAATAAATTAAGAAGCTTAGGCCCTAAAAAAAATTCGGTTAATTGGAAATAATACTTTAGTTTTATAGAATCAGCTATGCAAACTTAACTGCTCCCAAAGAAATGTAACAGTAAAATTAGCGCCAACTAACACACATTACTGTCTAGTTATTTCACTAGTTTTACTTCAACTGTACAACGAATGAACTGTAGTGACTAGACCTTGAGGCAACATTTTCAAACTGTATAGAACTGGTTTGATTCAAAGATCATTTTCACCTATTTTCAGGGCAGATTGCCCATCAAGAACAGCAAAAAGACCAAATAAGTTGATTTGTAGAAATATTTTCAAAATAGTCAATAACAGGAAAAAAATAAGTTTTGATTTGGCGCTTTTCATAGTCCAACATAAAAGCGAACTTTGATGCCATCAAGTGAAGACATTTTAGACTACGTAAACGTAGACATTATAGAACGTAAAATATTTGTTTAGAAGTCAGTGATTTTTATGATTTTATTTAAACTGTTAATATTTTTTAAGACGGTAAATAGCTTCAATGAAGAACAAAATCTTCACAAATTTTATAAATATAAAAAATTAGACTTAAGTGTGCAATATTTTAAGGGAAGAAAACAGTTATGAAAGTTTCAACGGAGCGTTCTAAATGGTATCTCTTATTACATTAAAGGGACGTGTGGATGAAAAGTATTTTTCAGTGTTATAATGAATCATTTTTAAGGGAACACCAACGAACCGAAGACGGTTCTTGTGTCAGAAAGAGAGTTATGACAGCTATTTCGGGCTTAAAACTAACTTGCCTTAATTACTTTTCTTCAAAAAGGGTTTCTATTTTATTACAGCCTATTTATGCGGTACACATTTCCTTTGCAAGGCAAACAAGAGTAATTCAAAAGGTCTACTTCCTTCCCCAAGAGTAGTTCGAGGTCTTGAAAAATGCTTTGCATCTCTTTTTGAAAATAATATTTTTAATTAATGCTAAATTGCTCGTTCAAGAACTGAAAAAAAATAATGAATGCTTGGTTTTAAATAAAATAATTAAATTACTATATGTTAACTGAGATTTCTTACTTAGCATTACCTACAAATATTTAACTTCACCCTGTAGACTAAATTAAAAAATTTATAAATATTAATATACAACTACATTTATTAGACGTAATATTTATTTTTAATGTTGATAAATGAACTAATAATTACTAAAGGTATTTAAAATATGCATTAAACATAAAATGTAAATCAAAAGATGCATTTTTTTCAAAAGTTATGGTTTTGTTGAAGCTTATAATTCATTAAGTCTTCCTTTTGTAACGACGATGAATATTAAAGAGTTTTCTATTAAAAAGACCTAAACGCTTATTAACAAGGCTGATAGTACTTTACTGTTTTTACGTCAAAGCAACTGTTTTGCATTCATTAAAAATCATTAAAAAGGTTTATTTAAGTTTAAAGAATTAACTTTGTTAAATATTCACTTATTACTATCCTTTTTAATATAATAATATCAGGAAAGTAATATCAACATTGTAGTAAACATCATTTTGACTCTCGTTAAGAATTCACTTAGAGAAATTTTATGTATTTCTATATCACTTTGACAAAGTTTACATTTATCTACTTTTGATATGTAAATTTATAAAGATTTTTACCAAATAGTTATAATTATATCACTAAGTTTTTCAAATAGAAATTTAAATTCTTGTTAGAGATTGATAATAACATTCTGATAAAAGAAAATTAAAGCAGGCAAAACTAAAGCCACCTACTAAAATGTAATCATAACTGTGTGTTTAATGAGCTCATATTATTATTAAAAGAATTTGGACAAACGTCACAACTATTTTTACATGAAATGTATCAAAAAGAAATGCACATAAAGTGTTGGACATATACATTGAGTTAAGTAATATTAATGATTATAGCAACGATGTTATCCTTCTTTCCAACATGTAAGCTTGATACAAAGTTAAATCACTCAATCAAACTTCCTAATAATACCACTTCAAAGACCAAAACAATCAGTCTAATTGAATGAAATCGTAAAAAAAACTTGCTCACTTTATTATAATTGAACAAATTGAAAAACAATTTCATATGGCTGTTGAAAAACTATCACTGGCTGTGATGACTCTCAAAATGTCAAGCTATGGTTCTCTAAGAGCTTCTGTCTTCACTCTTTATGACCTTGATATTGCAAATAATTGTGTTGCTAACTGGAGTCGTTCAAAAATCTTTTGATGCATGAAGCACCGTTTTTTCAATGGGTAACTATGGTTGTAACCTTTCTGCCTTACGTTTCTAAACATATGAACGATTAGAGGGGTCGCATAGATATTACTTTACTATTAAATCTTTGCTTTATTCTATTTAAAGTAACTTGATTGTTGTAGTTTTGGATTTTTCAGAATCATATATTCCAAAGTATTATTTCTTCAAGTTGGAGATACGGTGATGAAAAGAATATTGGCTCATTCATTTACCAAATGATTTATTTCAGACTTAAACATTCTTTAACCATTTTTCCGTCATCTCACTTTTTGAGTCCGCTCTATCATTGACACTTACAGCAATTTACAGCCCGAGAACTCTCTTTTTAGAATGTGTGGGAATGAAGAGTCCATGGTTTTCATACCTGGGTAATAGTTTACGATGAACTCTTTTTCACTTTTTAATTTTGGTCTGAGCAATTACAATGTTAAGTATAGCAGCTCTTTGGTAAATCATTGGAGTAATCTTCACAATCAAGCAAATTTTTGCCTTTCTAAAATCTAGATTTTAAAACAGTAATATATCACTTTGAAAGATACTGTCGAGCTATAATAAGGATCATGGATGAATATCCATATTTCCGTCTTAAATCAAAAGATTTTTTTTGTCATATGCTTGTGTTTATTTTTCGTTTTACTATATTTTTGTACTACTTATTACTTTTCATCATATTTCTTCTTATTTCTCTTTGCTTCTTACTTTGTACTATTAACGTTGTTCTTCTCGTTTTGCAATGTTTATTGCCATACGAGAGCGGCATTTATGTTTTGAAATCTGCTACATCTACCTAAAGGCTTGTTTGTATAAATGTACGGTAGAAAGCTTTTTAGCATCTAATCCACTGATTACATTGTCCAAATTAATCTAGAATTAAGGAAGCTTTGTATTCAAATTTCCTAATTTCCTCCAACAACTGTTAATTCAAAGAGTTCAAAACGAAATGACATGAAAACAAGTAACCATCTAAGAATTAAATTAAACAAGTATAAGGTTAGGAGTGTTTCAACTTTGATGTTGAAAGTGTAATGAGTTTCGCCTGAGAGAGAATTGTTTAGCTCTAAATATCTTTCGGTTATCTTAAGTCTTAATAACTATGATTAGTCCAAGGTCGTTTAACAAACAGCTTCATGTTTCTATCTATACTAAATCTTTTTTGTGGATTAAAACGATTTTGTTTTAGTTTGTCTTGCAATATTGATTAGAAAATACTATCCTAGTTCATTTTAAGTATCTTATTCCACAAATATACGAAATCATATAATTAATATATAAACAATAATTACAATCATAAATTGAAAAATTGACAGAGTAGCAGCTAAAAAGAATATGAGAAGGATATTTAACTATTTTAGTCAAATGATTGTTATTTAATATTGTGTTTAGTGCATCTTTTTAGAATGTATATTGGTTTTGCAATATTTGGATATTATCAAACGTAAAACTATGGTACTATTAGTATTTTAAAATATAAAGAAAAATTATGTTTTTAAATATTCATTCAATTCATGTTAATCTCTTACTCTTATGTACTAATAATCTGACATCTGAATATATAAAATAATACAACGCTGTATCAATGAACGTCTGAGTATTCACAGACACACACACACACACACACACACTTACATATATACATACATATACTATATATATATTTTTTTCTATGCATAGGAATATTTTTCTTTATTTCTGTACTGTATATAAAAATATTATACCTTTCTTCACATCGACATTACCCTCCAGGGCGACACCCTCATTACCTCCGTCCACTCTAAACCCTCAAACCCGCACCAGTACCGCATATAACTGCAAATATATCCGTCAATCCTCCTTCCGTCCCCTCTTCCTCTGTGAATGAGTCTCCCCACCTTGTCAGTAGCTTCTTCCCTGGTATACATAAACTTAAACGTATACTCAAAGATCTGCTCCCCATCCTATCCTCTTCTCCTTCCACGTCGACTATTTTCCCTAGTCAACCCCACCTCTGCTATAGACGTCCCCCTAATCTTGGCAACATCTATAATAATAACTAACCAATGCCGGTTATTAAGTTATAAGTTAATAATAACTAACCAATGCCGGTTATTAAGTTATAAGTTAATAATAACTAACCAATGCCGGTTATTAAGTTATAAGTTAATAATAACTAACCAATGCCGGTTATTAAGTTATAAGTTAATAATAACTAACTTGTCAATTAATGACAAATGACAAACGTTTTGGTGGTTAATATAATTATAACTTAATTAATTTATTGCATACTAGAAGACGTGCTCATTTGACGAGTACTTTTCAACAATTTAGAGATAGTACATGGTATTTCAATGTAATTAGAAATTATAGAATACTAGAAAATATCATTATTAGTACAGTATAAAGTAAATGTATCTGTATACACCACATTAAGCTGTCTGTCCTTCAGGTTCAGGAACAACAAAAAACTCTTAATCAAGCAAACTGCATTTGACCAAATCTAGTGTCAAAGTTTCAGCTTGCTATGCCTTATGGTAGCTGAGTTTACTTGTGACGAAATTTTGCGGACAAACTGACAGAAATTTTTCTAAGCGTCTATTCGGTTTTTTTAATGTATGAAACGTAAAGATAACTTAAAAAGAGTCAGTTTTAAGGAATGTACAGATAAAACCTTTCTTTTATTTATATAGTTTTGATATTGTTTGATAACATTAATTTGATAAAAGCATGGTGCTAGTTTCAATAAAGTTTAAATTTCGCTAATCTTTGTTCCTAACTTTTTAATTTAAAATAAATGATGTATTTGATGAAAAGTCTTTATTCTTTAGTGGTTTTCATTAATACTTATTTCAAAGTGTCCAGGTTTTAACATAACGACTCAGGAGTTCCATGTAATATATCTGAAGCAACCATGTTTAAATCAAGTTGATTGTGAAAAATAATGGAAACAGTAATTTTTAGTAGTTTCATTTAAATGATGTCACTTACATCTTTAAGCAGAAATAGCACGCAACATCTGGTAATGTTTAATCTGATAAAAGATTTTCATATAAGAAGGAATAAAATAATAGAAGTTATTACATTTATTTTACGTGTTTAATAAAATATTGGATAAAAGTGTGATAAAATCATCATAATCCATTTTAACAGTATAGTGTCAACACATTTTCCACAATGAGGAGAGTCCAGTGGCATAATATCTTACCCAGCCAAACTGCAGTTTATATGAACTACGTTTTATAGCCGACTATATACATACTATACTTTAACATATACTTAAACTCATAATTTGAAAAATGATTTTAATGGGCATAAATAATTAGAAGTTTTAATACGAATTGCTGGATCTTAACAGATACCATATTATAAAAGAATCTGTAGATTTTTCTTCTCCTTCGACTGTTTCTTTTTCAACGCTGGCTTAATATGAGATGAAATTGTGACTCATAAAAGTTATTGATTTGCCACTATTTTAAAGCAATCGGCAAGCAATATTATTTAGGTCCCAACAAATTGTGCTGTCACCGTTCCAAGTGCTTTAAAACCCAATGTTGTTAAATTTTGGCCATTTAACAAAAACTGTTATTCTCAGCTACAGAAGCTGCCTTTTGTTAGATTATACATAGTTTATTTTTGAAGCTTCATGGTTTTCATATTGGTGTGATCAAGCAACTAACAAGAAGCATACAGAGGTGCTTCCTTTTCTCACAATATCAATCATTCGGCATTGCAACAATCTATACAGCTGAATAGAAATATTTGACTAATTAGTTGTGCAATCCGTCATTGTGTTTATTTACTCATACTGGGGTAAATAAATAAACTAAAGTCTCTACACATAAAAAGCAGACTTTATATTTTTATTTATTAAGCATAATTACTTCAGTAATCCTTAGATTAATAGGTTAGTTCCACTGAGATTAGTAATATTAGAATTCGTAATAATACTGTCCGTCATACCTCGTAAAGCCTCAGAAAGCTCGAAACCGATCGAGCTTTTCTGAGACTTTACGAGGTTTGACGGACAGTATTACTACTAATTCTAATCGTTAGATTGTTTGGTCGACTAGTACTTCTATTTGCTATGTCATTTTTTTTTTCATTTTATTGTGTACAATTACGTTTACTTTTGTAACTTTAATTTGTAATTTGTATTGCAGAAGTTTAGCTGACGTTGAACACCAAGAGTTCAAAGGGAATGAAAAGGAATTTGTAATCACTTTATATTCACTTATCTCAATCGATAATCAATAGTGCTGTGGCTCTCTCGATCAGTAAAGGAAGCTTTTAAATATGTTGTATAATACGAACATATTTTTTAACAAAACCCCTTCATCAATTTTAACTAATTGTGCTTTTTAAAACTTAATTATTTAGTAATATATAGTAATATGGCTATAATTATGAAGTTGTTATAAATATCTTCTCAGTAAAGGAATGAAATATATTTCAAGGAATTACTTTATTGTAAAAGTAACTAATGTTGCTATTTTTCTTCTGCAAGTAAGAGTTTGTTATTATGGTTGTCAAACAAGAGTAGAAATGTTACAGTAACGTCATTAGAATCTAAAAGTCATATTGCTTTGAATTATAAGTGTAAAATTATATTAATATCGGAACATTAGTGCTGATGATAAGTAAATTTAATTAAACTAATTAAATATGGTTTGTGATATAATGTTTAAACTTTTGGGTCAAAAGGGTTATAAAGACAAACACTCCAACCGAATTGAATCCATCAAAACAGTTATGTTTCAGTTTTCGTGACAAAATGAATATAATTAATTAAAGTTGTGAATTAATTTATTCTGTTGAAAAGTTAGAGTGAAATATAGTTGGGGCGGATGTTTGCCCTGGGTTCTAGAGTACTCTACTGACGCGTTAGAAGAGTTGGAGTCAGAAGAATACTAAGTGAAGCAGAGGTGCTTGTAGATACAGCTTCTCTTAGGTCAACAAAGAGGCTTTCACCGAACCGAACTGATCAATGACTCGCAACACAAACTTCTAACTTGCATTTTTGTTAAACATTAACTTGAAGTCATTTAACGTACTACTGAAAGATAAACTACTTAGTTTTTTCATGCTCCAAAGTGTCTTTTAAATGGTTAGCTTGAAAGATATAATGGTTTTTATCTTAAACGCTGTTCTGTAGGCAGAAACTGTATTTCATTTGCTGCATCGCACCAATTTTGGATATGGATTTCCCCACATTACAGGCTTGACTACATAGGACATATTAAATTTTGGTTTTTGAGGCCCTCAAAGACATTTTCTTCATTCTGTCTGTGAATTGTTTGGCGTGTCAAATCAAATTAATATACAGTTTTTGATAGCGTACCTTATATGTCGAAGTGAGGTAATGTTTTTGGAAAATATTGCTTAATGAAAAAGCCAATTCTTTGCCAAAAGATGATTTTTTAACACATTTTCTTTCTTCAAAACTACTTCATTTGAAGCATCAACATTTTGCAAATGTCATGAAACTGACAGAAGCTATAAGTGAAAACCTCAGATGTTTAAAGCAATAGAAAGGCATTTTCATAATAGAATGTAACATTTTTCAGACATGTTTGACTTCAAAGTTGTAATCAAGGTACAAAATACAATTTCCTAATAAAATTATCAAGAAATTGAACCTTTTGAGAACAGAACTGAATAATTTTGTCTTGAAATTACATGGACAGAAAAGTGCATTATTGTACACTTTATGACATCAGCATTGTTTTTTAATATTAGAGACTAAGTATAGAATAGTAACATTTTTATACTTAGCTATAACAAATTTTATAAATTTTGACCACCTCAATGGGAAATATAACTGTAGAACTGAAAATTCAACTGCAGGTAACAAATAACTTATGGTACTCTACTTGTTGGTTAATTAAAAATAGCTAACATAGAAATTTGACACTAACTATGATAAATCTTCGGTTTGTTAGTAGTAATATGAAAAGTGTTTCTTAAATAAGCATCTACACAAAAGGTAGTCTAAATAGAGAAAGTCTATAGAATAACCTCCATAATCTTTTTTTAGCAAAATAGCAACCTATTTAAATGTTTATTGAATCACTCTGCGCTGCTCAAGGGTATTTCAGCTTGACAACGTTTCTTAGAATCCAGTCAATCAGAAATAATATATATATGGATGGTTTAATTCAAAAGCTATAGAGTGGATTACAATAAACTAACGCAAGAATAATTTCTGTAAGTATTAAATCTACCAAAACCAAAATTGTGACAATTTTAGAATAACTTTAGATGGTGACCCATTGTAGTAATTCATTCTGGATACATCTGGATATTATAAATAATCAAGGATACTTGACAATAATATGCAGGTACCCTTGTGATTGTAAGAAGTTGAACGCTTGTTTTTATTGGTTTTGAGCTTAAGGCAATGTTCTTAGAATTAATAAAAATAGGGTTATAAAGAATGGTCTGGATATAAATCCAGCTAATAAACGCCTTATACCTTACTAAAGAAAGCCAAAAAATAGTTTTCAAACAACTATGCACTGAGAATACTAAAATAGATCTCTAATAAACGTTGAAACTCTTTAGGAGAAGGATTAAACTGCAAAAGCTATGTAACACATAATTTAATTCATTATTTGTGTAATCCGTAATTGTGTGGCATTTACTGGGGCAAATGGATACCTCAAAGTCTCCAAACAAAAGAGTTTTTTTTATTCAAACTACTCGTTTTCAACACTTCGTGTTCATCGTCAGATAAACTGCCAATAGAAATGTTTGAAATGAGTAGGTTGAATAATTTTTTTTTGTGTGGAAACTTTGTAAAATCTATTTATCCCAGTATGAACACATACTTTTTCTGAGGCAACAAATCAATGATTTCGTGTAAGCGTTCATTTCGTAGAACTTGGAGTCTTAATCGTAAAACTAAATCTGGTTAATTTAGAGTTACTATTAATGCTGTTATAAAACAAATAGAATCATATGCACCAATTGCAAAATAGAAAATGTTTCCAAATTCCCCTTAATAAACTACAATGGCAAGCAGGTGTAACAATGACCACTTGCTCTACATTTGGCTAAGAATATTAGGCAAAAGTTCCTCCCAATTCGATATTTTTTCATTCTGAAGCTATTTGAAGTTTGTTGAAAATGTTACAAAATGAAAATATCTGATAGTTTGATATTACATCTACACGAAACCACTTTAAAATAAAACCAAAACACAAATGATTGTCAATGAGTTTTATGTCATATGTGCGTACATAAATAATAACTGTAGGCCATATCTTCATATTTTTTCTACATCATATACAATATATATCTTAGCAGCTTTCAATATTCTTTTTTGGTTGATAAAAATTATTTTCTTGGAGTTTAAGGTTCTGACGTTGATAGAAGTAAATATGAAGCGTGATAAGTGATCTGTTGGCTCACTACTTGTGTTGAAGCATGATATCATTGGCATACTTAAAAGAACAAAAGTCCTGGCTTGGTCAAACAACTGAATTCTGTTACTTGTAGTTAGTAGTTTTTGATACTTAAACACTTCTTCTTTACCGTAAATAGCAATGCAGTGGATGGGTAATAGAGTTAAGTGAAATGTTTGCGATCTAGTGAACATTTCGTCCTTTCGTCGGTTATTCAGAAGAACGTGAAGTACTTTGACAAGTTCACTACCACTCGTTGCTAACATGTAATGAAATAAATTACATAATGAAGGGAAAATGTTTGAGTTCAGTATGGATATACTTATTACAATTTAGATGAACAATTAATTTATTGTAGACAGTAATTATAAAATAAGTATCATTACTTTTTTTAAATAACATTTCTTAAGTTTTTCTTGTTCATATAAACGATTATTAAGAGTTATTTGCAAAAAATACAAGCTATTAAGTTAGCAAGACTAACTCGAAGGCAAGCGTATTTTAGCACATTCATTTGTCTATGCTTATTCTTCTAAGGAAGGATTAACTCGACAACTGATTGTCTACCAAGAGCTACGGTTATTCTACATAAATAGAAAGGTCTATGAAAATTAAATTTCTCCATTTATTAAAGTATTAACTTTAGCAAACGATAAACATGTTTGTCTTTGACATTGTGTGATTTTAAGGTTCAATATAAGAGCAAAATTATTATTAATTATAATTAAAGAAATAATTTTATTAGTTCAGTAAAATATAAAAGGCTTTACATCAAAACAATAGGGTTTCCAGGAACAATTGAAATATAGGAAACCTATTTTCTCTTTAAAGGGGGAGCTCATCTTAACTGGGATCCACGCATAGAGGACGGGCGTACACCAAGACAATAAACCATGGTGCTTTTGGACTTATTTATCCTCTAACAACGCTATGTATGTATGATGCTTATTTAGGTTTCAAATATACAGTTAATTGATATCGGCTATTTTGATAACCATATATTTTAATTATGGTCACTAAAAAATAACTTAAATCATTTTATTATTTATAAAATATTTTAAACAATGAAATCTAAAGCCTAACTGAAAATTGTATTACAACTTTTTAAATAAATTGTATTTTATTTTAGTAACTATTTTTTATAACATAATCCAGTTTTATGTAAATATTAGGATATTAATTGAATTGCATTAGTGGATGCATATACGAGTATGCATTTAGAATATACTCCAGTTAATTTAACAATCACTACCGAGGAAATAAAACAATATTCCTTTATGTTTTAATGGCGTTAAATGAAGCAACTCTATTTGAAAAATGGAAAAACTAATTTTTACAAACTAGGAAGACCCAACAGAATAACTACTCTGCGAATAATTTCCACCATAGATGAAAGTAAACAAATTTCATGAGACATGAGAACAGCTCATATCAAGTATAACATGATTTTCAGCAGTAACTGGGTTACTGATAGCTTTGTCAAAACGTAAATGAAAAGCAAACGCTAATTTACAATGTTTACAGTTTCCGGCAGTTCATGTCACAGGAAAGATATTGAAATTAAAGTTATAGAGAAAAAAAATTATAATTTCCTAAGTTTTATCAAAGTTCTTTTTAAATATATTGTTTCATGTTAGTTTAACTATTTTAAAAATAATTACTTATATAAAAAGCGATCTAAAAACCATCAGTATAGCTCTCTTAATTACGTCATAAGAATTTCAATTTGGTTAATTGGAACTGCACATGGGGCAAGAGTAGAGTTGAATTGAAAGATGGGAGAAATTGTTTTTTCAAAAATGGCCATGCCATTTCTACATGTCATCATTTTAAATAACTAATAACTAATATATAACTAATTATTATATTATAACTTAATATAACTATATATAATATTTATATATTATATATAATAATATATTATATTATTACTATTATTATTATATTATTACAGATATTATATTATATTATTATATTATTACTCTCTGACGAAAACCGCTAGTTATGGTTGAAAGATCTTAGTCTTGTTTTCCCATTTCTTATTGTGGTTAGATCATTGATTGTTATTTCACGTCTTTATGTGAAATCTTTTTATATATAATATATAACTAAGCCCTATATTTCTAAATAGTCCGGTTTATGCAGTTTTCGAATACATGTAGGGATTAGGGTCTACCTCTGAAGTCCCAAGACGTTAATAGAGAAAAAAGAACATCAGCTGAATTTTATTTAAACAAATTAACTGATTCTTGTATAAAATTTACAAAATTATAAATTAGACAAATAAATATCAACAATTCTAATTATGTCTTTAAAAATATGTTCAAAATGTTTATAGATGTTTTTTATTATCATTTTATAAACCTTTGGCTTATAGTCAAGCGTTTGATACATTGGAATAAAGCTTTCATATGGCTGATCAGAAACACAGTTAGAGAGGCAGAAGCTAAGTTCATAGCACATTTTTACCAAAAATCCAAGACACTCATTACTGTCACCTTGTTTAACTCAATCGGACTTAATATTCCTTGTGTACATTTTACTACCTCTGTTTTCATATCAAGTTATTTAGATACTTTTAAAATTTGTTACATCTTTATTCAATAATATTGTCTAGAAATTTGATCATGAATTACTAATTCAACGCATATTGAGTCCCATGTACGAGTATATCAGTTACTCTTGTTAAAGCCAGAACAACAACGGTATTAATTAAATTCGTCTGGATTTATATCTTCCAAATCGCTAAATAACAATGCTTTTTAGGTGATGAAGTACTGATTAAGAAAGACTAATATCGAGTTTGTTGTTCAGTGTTAGAGATGACAGTAACTTATATGGGAATTTAGTGATCACAACTCTTTTTTTGATAGTGATATATTAAAATATCCCTATCCGATAACACATACATACATACACAGACACAAACACATATGAGATGTTTTATTATAAAAGTATGTAGAGAATTCACTCTAACCAATGTTTTTCACCTTCAATAAAAGGTTGACACACAGGTTTGACGTGCTGCAATGAAAGTATCAATAAATATTCGTTTAAAAATTCATGAACTTCCAGTTACAATAAAATAGTAATTATAGGTATAAAAAAATAATAAAATACGATTTAAAACATTCGAACTTCTCGAAATCGGTTTCAGATCTTTTAATGAGAGTTGGGGCTTCATTCTCTAGTTTTAAGTGTTATTCCAAGAGTCAAAATCGTTCAATAGATTTTCATGTAATTGCATGCTTGAACTTAGTAATTACTAAACTTAGTAAGTTTAGTGAAAACTTAATAATTGATTAAATTTAAATTATATATGAAAATACACATGTACTTCATAATGACAAGATGAAACAGAACAAAAATAAAAAGAACTATACATTTTTAGATAGTATAATTCGAATCACTTTAAATGCATGAAACATTTTATTTTAAAATGTGTTAATCACAAAAAGCTGAAGGAGTAAAATCAAAATTACTTTTAAATACATGAAATTGTAGTCGAAGTATAAAAAAGAAGGTGTTCTCCAAAGGTATATGTAAAAACTGAGTATGCTAGACCAAAATAAAATTATCGTTTTTATTAATATATAATTATACAAAATATACAATTCTGTGAGTATACAAGCAGAAAATTGGAGTACCTCATATAGATAATGGAAGCTTGGTTGATGGAAGAGAGGACATAAAGGAAATTTCTTACCATTTCAAACCAACATCTTGGTAGAGGCTTTTATATATTTCATTTTGAATGAGATTCCATTATCTCTCGCCATCCTATCTATCATTCAACATCACTTCAACGCAAAACAAATTATTTCTGTAGGTAAGAGCAAATCTTGATTTCTATCCTGACTTCAATCCAGTATGTCCTACCATTCAAAGTTTGAATATCCATGAAGTAAATGCTTGTTTTTCTAGACGAATCAATATCCTTTACCTTACAATATGAATTTTGCTTTAAAATACCTTTACTTTGCAATATCAGTACCTTCTTTAACCATAAAGTTTTCTGTATATGTTTTTTTTTACTTCTTAAATGAGTAACCTTTATACTGAAGTATTCGAAGAGGAAAACAAAATCTAAATGAAGTGATGACTGGAGGCAATACTCAGTTGTCTAACATTCAATTTAAGTAGACACATACGTGTTGTTGTTAGCAGATATATATACTATTAATTTATTACATTGTTTTCAGGCACTAGGTCATTGAGCAAAGATATTATTCTTAAAGAAATATTTAAAAAATGTATGTAAAGATTAAAGATTTTTTATTATCAGAACTATGTAATTCTTAGGTAAACTTTTCAATGTAGTAATTTGATATAGTGCATTTGCATTAGCAGTAATAGACACGGGTGAATTTGTTTTTAAGGGTACTTTTACACTTAAACTAAATACCATACATGAACCTCTAGCAGCTCTAACTTCAGTAAGTTGTGTTCCCAAAAAGTTAGCTTCTCTAGGAGAAACGAAAAGAAATAAAGAATTCTAAAGAATTTCTGATAATTTTCAGGTAAAAATTTAACGAAGTCTTCTTCATTTTTAATTTAATAATTTGGGTATAAAGCTATCACAGAAAATGAAACCGGTTTTTGACATACCTCAACGAGACTAACACAAGAAAACGATGCAAGTCGATATTTATAATTTCTTAATTGAACTAATAACATCTGAAGTAATAAAAACATAATATTTATATACATTTACCTAATTGCTAATGTTTAATCATAAATTTCTTTTCAGTCGATCTTAAAAATGAGAGTTAAAATATAACTGTCACTTAAAATAAGTGATAAACTTAAAATAACTGTTAAAATAACTTTGAACTTACTTTCTGTTCCTAGCTCGAATTCGCAATTCAGTGTTAATACCTGGCGCTTTCGTCTCGAAGAGAAGTACGGACTAAAAACTGAAGACTGAGTTCTCACTTGCCTTCGGAGGAAATTCCATCTACCTGATGCAGTCAAAGTACTTTAGTAGAGCAGAGGGGAAGTACAATAGTCTTTTTTTTAAGACGCAGTGCTATAGTCACCCTCAAATAATAATAATAATAAGAAAATAATAATAATAATATTAAGTTATACATATTTTATGAAAAAACATATTTCTTATGTTATGTTTTAAGAAATTTACTTTTTAGTAGAATAATACCTAGTTGTTAACAAATATCCATATTTAATATTTATAACAAAAATGAATACATATTATGAATTGTGCTTATTTTGAACAACTAGCAGTTATAACATCAGTGAAATATTGACTTTTTTATTGAACTGACGCGCTACAACATAAAATGAACGTAATCAATAGTAAATCACTTAGTTTTATTAGACGTTCACAGGCACAACTTTAAACACCTTGATATATGAGGTAAACTCGTTTCAACAAAGTTTTACTAGAAATCCTATAACACTAAAGCTCTTATTCCGGTTAAACAGTCCCAATTAAATTTAGTAAATCTCTTTGTACATGTCTTATCTTTTGATAAAAACAAATCTGATAAAAACTTGTTTGTAGTATTTCATTATTAAAATAATATATAATTTATTTAATGAGTTTATATTAGAAAATAAATTGTATTTAGGTAGCAGTAAATAAGTAGAAGAATTAATGATGTCTATAAATAATGACTATCGGGGTTGTTTTTGATCGCATTTATAGTCCGTCAATACTCTTCCTTTCTAGCCGTGGGTGAACCACTTTTCTATGACTCTAACGGTGCAAGACGTTGACTAGCACTAAATGTCTTGACCATTCATGTACTAAGCACGGTTAATGTTACCTAACTTTGAGCGTTAATGAGAACCCCTGAATTTAACATAGCTGTAGCCGTAGGATTAATTTATTAGAGATAAAGACCAATGCATAATGAAAGACAGAAAATGCTTAGTTTGATTGCGTCAAGTGGTTGACTAGAGTAGATGTAAGCTCTTCTCAGACCATATTATGTCAGAAGCTGAACATTCACCAAGCTAATCACTGTCTCAGCAATGACTTTCCAATCAAAACCTTTCATTAAATAAAAATGAAATATTTACTCTTTATGAGAAAAATGTGCTTAGGAAAAGTATATACGTTATGATGGAATGAAAACGATATATAAATTAATGGGTTTAAACCAATCTGGCTAAATACTTATACCTATCATTCATAGACCTTTAAAAACTGATGAAAGCTGATATAATGGATTGGAATTTTGACATTTGTGAAACAAAATCGATATCAAAAGGACAAGAAAGAACTAAATTTATGACTTTCACTCGGGTAACTTGGTGGACGAGTATTACATTACTCACTAGTGTCCAATAGGGTCCATTACATACAATATATATATATATATATATATATATATATATATATATATATATATACAACTATATATATATATATATATATATATATAGTTCAGTGTATAAAAAGAATATAATATAGAAAAATTAAAAGCACACACTTACGGTATCTATTTTTGATTTAAACCGTCTTCCAAGACAGTAAAAACAAATTTGAGACTATAAATAAGTGATTTTAATTTCTCTGTTTCGTTTTGTACATTGAAGTACATTTATCCGTTTGGGATCGTTTTCCAACAAAAAAGTGTGTAAACGTATCTGACCGATGACGACGAATGTCGAAATATCGCTGTGAATCGAAAAGTGTGTGTTTTTATTTGTTTATCTCTTTCCCATATGAACTATATATATAGTTAATATATATGTTATATATAATTGCTAGTTGCAGTTTGCTTCTCAACGCAAGTACTTGGTACTTCTTCCTGATGACAATGGTTGTCGAAATATTGATGTGAGTCCTGTAGTGATGTTCCGTGTTCTTTTCTTTGTGTTAAGGATATATATATATATATATATATATATATATATATATACATATATACATATATATATATAAATATATCTTATGAGCTCGTTCGAATCCAAAGATTTTTTCCTAAATTTATTTTTTATTTTATTTTCATAAATTTAATTTTTTAATTTTTTTTATTTTATAATTGTTAATTTTCTGTTTCTCAATTTTATATTAATGAAAATTCCTTCCTATCATTATTATTTTTTTTATTATTGTGCCTTTTTTCTTCGTTGCTGTCCTTTGGCATTCGTACAACATTTTTCGTTTTCCTTGTAGCTAACCTGTACATATTCTGTAAAGCTGTCAATTTGGTTCTCGTCTTCTCACCACTTAACTTCCTTTCCTGTGGACGACAATTAAAAGGGTCGAAAAATAGAGTGGGTGCTATTTTCTATTTTTCATTCGTGTTTCCCCAAGTTTATATATATATAAAAGCTAGTAATATATTGTTAATTGTTCATGAAAGTTATCAACAGATTTGATGAGACTAAAATAAATAATATAAGGCGAAAAGAGTGAGGATCGTTACTGGCTTGAATAAAGCGGAAGAAGTTTGGTGGAAATGTATAAAGTGGCGTAAACAGGAGGCGGCATGTGTAGGGCTGCTGAGAGGTATTGAATTAGAAGGCGAGTGAGCATTCAGGATAAATAGTTGGCGGCGCGAAATGACAGGTGACAGCAGGCAATGCGAGGCAGCCTCAGATTCGCTCTTTTATTTCCAACAGACCCGACCGAGCACTCTGCCGCCGTTTCCTACAAAACGAATAAAACAAATTCTTCTATGGAATTTATTTGATTTCTTTAACATATATTCCATCATACTTGAATTTTTTTTAAAAAAAAAATATCTAAACCAGGTCTTTGTAACTAAACTATCGAACCAGAATAAATAAATATTAGAATTATTTTAACCGACGTTAAGATATAAACTGTTTTCATCTCAGGAATTTTCTAATGTACTGCATTAATTAAGATGGAAAGCAACTGAAGCTAATTTCAGTTTAACAGTCAGCAGGTCTATTCAACAACATAAACGGTTTTAATAAACTAGGAAATCTTGAAATGATATAGGAGCTAAAATCCATAGTTATACCGTTATAATTAACGGGAATATTCAAATGGCAAGAGCTGCTACTTGTCGCGTCAGCAAGCAGGAGATAGCTGTCTGTGTTGTAGTAGTTTCTGCGCATGTCCAAATAGTTTAAACAATTATTGAAAAGGACAACTGCTAGCGGCCTATAAGCAAGGTGAACAACGTTAAAGGCAATGGTTGGTTTATGATTTATGATTCGTTCATGAGTTTGGATCAACCCACCAGCGAGGTGAAAGTAAATATCGGAAAGATGGACCACCATGACAGATATCCCAACAGGGAATCAAATATACAAACATAAAATAAAAAAAAGATTGTATATACCGACTAAAAACACTTGTTTGGTGCCCATGTGGTTCTATTCCCTTGGGTAAGAACTTGCAATCTAATGTCCTAAAAATATTGAAGTATTACCTTTATGAAAAAAAGCATACAAATTAAATACGAAACAAGTGACAAAGGTGGTTTTATCCTTGATTTACTTCTAATTTCGTTTTTACTGAGTATCCCAGAGTGTCAGGAGACACTGTAAGAGTAGATTTTGTTAAAGGTTATCTTACTGTATTAGAACGATAGGAGGTGGGTTTCGACATTTTGTTCCAACTCATGAAAACGTTACGTTAGGATAACATATGCCAATCAGCTAAAAAATAAATGTGTTCATTTAATGGACTCTTTTAATGTTTCAGAAGTATTAATTAATACTAATGGTTATGCCATCCTACATATGGAGTCCTAACCTTATCTTAACCTCTTCTTAGGAACGACGACATTAGGTTCTGCCTGAGTGTATGCTCGAATCAGAGTGATCACTATTGATAAAAGTCTATAAATATTTGCTAGATTGAGACCTATACCTTTGGTAATATCTATGAACATACTAAAGACTAGAGTGAAACTCACCAGTGGTTACGATCACTAATTTAACAAATAAAACAGTTATAAAACAAATGTTACAAATACATGCATTTAAATCATTTTATATTATTTTTAGCCAATATAATTTTATGATACATCATGGTCCAATCAGGTAAAATAATCTAGAAAGATGATCCATCAAGAGAAATGGTCTGGCTTCGTTCCAGGTCTCAAGCCCTATAGTAGGGTGCCGTGTCCTCAAATAACCTGGCCCGCTAATAGTCACGGACCATCTGGAGTTGTTTTCTCTATTGTCGCCATATGGTTGCCTCCTTAATCCACTGTCGTTGATTAGTTGGAGTTTATAAACGTTGATCGGTCGGTGATGGCACGATTGTGTTCTATTAGGGCTCCATCTGATGTATTGTTTGTCAGCGAGATTGGCTGAGTTCCGACCAGATGCCCCCCTAGGCCGCGAGTCTCTGCATCGTAATCAACCTCAACATCTATTCATGGACTGCTCTATGTATAACCAATATTGTTGAAAGTAAATAAAACATTCAAGAATTTCTTAGATAAAACAATTTAAATAAAAATCCAGGAATAAAATAAACCTTTTTGGAAAATTACATATTTAAACAATGTATAGTAACTTTTCTGTGTTATTATAAAACAACAATTAAAATGTAATAAATAAAATGCCTGTACTACTAAATCGTGTTTTTTAGAATATAGTTTATATTTTATGTTACAGTAGATTTGAAATGAATTCAGTGGAGGTAGAACATCGAACTTAGGAACAGTTAGATGACATTAAAAAAAACTAAAATTTGACTTTTTTTAAGTTTCAAAAACAATTTTTTTTACGATATGAGGAAATTAAAAGGCTATTGCAATAAATATTTTTTAAACAGATATGTGCAAGCTTCAGTTTACTTAGTTTGTATTTTTGATACATATTTCCACATGGATATCATCTTTCAATCAAAGTAGAGAATATAGAAATCTGTAAATAACGGAATCATACAGTTCAAACTGTGTTCTATTCAGTTTAAAAGAATGTTTAATTGCAAGCCACGTATATCTGTTTCAATCGTTGACTACATTGAATTGTTTTCAAGAGTTCAAGTAGCCAAGATTTCAACGATTTATTTGAACAAATAATGTAAATCAAAACATTTATTATCTCAAAACTAGTTATTTATTCATTAAATTATTAACAAGTGTAGGTAACAGTTACAATCAATATGCATTTTTTTTTTTTTTTGGTTTTAATGGAATCATCTCTGACAAAATTTCATCCAAATAATGTTCAAAACACGTTTTCATAAGAATTAAAGCGTTAAAATATTCATATAAAAAGTACACTATATCAAGATTTTTTGCATTACATTTTCAAAACAGACCTTTCAGACAACTACGACAAAAGAACTTTCTTAATTGACGAAATTGCTCAGATGGAAATCATTTGCGGAATTATAACAAACTTTCTCGTTTACATTTTACATTCAGGATGTGATATATTTACAAAATAATAAAATTCATTTGTAAATCCGATGGAACGTGATTATAATAATAGGACAATTGTTTTTAAAAATTTTTATGTTTAAAATGTAAAATGTTAAAGTGCTGTTTCACTGTTAAAAGTACATATTCAGAAAAAAAGTTTGGAATTGAAGTTTCAGATTTATGTCTGCATTCATTATTTAAAAAAAGATTAAAAACAGCTGATTGTGTTCTGATATTTAAATAGTATTAATTCATTTCAGAAAAACATTGATTACAAATGAATGAATTTTCACCTAGTACCTGTACCTAAAAATTATTAAGATGCAGATTTAAATCTGCTAAGAATGCTAATTTCTGAAGTAACCACTGTTTTTGAGCAAAATGTATTATTCTTTTAAGTTACAAATATTTTAATCTTATTTGGAAGCTCAAAAAATTTAGCTAAAACTCATACAGTTAAACTATCTTACTTAAGCTAAGTATCTTATCTTAGTAAGGTAGGTGTGAAAACTGAGCATTTTGGAATGGCATGGCTCATAAACCAGGTCAACGGGATGCTCTGGGCACTTTGTTGTTCTAGATGAGGGATCTTAGATTAGTTTTATTTTGCATCCCTTTAATATGTATATTATATTAATACATATGTATAATATATATTAATATATACTAATATATATATATATATATTGAAATCTACGTGAAGTGTCTGGATCTGATATCTGATTGGTTGATGCTGGACCAAATAAGGTTGACTCATTTTTTTTTCCAGTTGAAGGCTAGCTCTCATCGAAGTCACATACAGCGGTTCTTCTCATCCATGGAGTCATCTCCGCCGACACAGCAAAAAAATCACAGCCCTTATCTTTTCCTGGCAGGCCGGCAGCGGGTTCATCATGCTGTGACCAGTCTCAACAAGATAGCAGTGGCAGACTTATGGCTTTTTTCAAGACCGGACCGGGAAAACTCGAAGTGGAAAAGTCGACATCGCACGGCAACTGTTTATTTTCTGAGGGAGTGCGAGCCCTTATATTTTTTGCTGTGTCGGCGGAGATGACTCCATGGATGAGAAGAACCGCTGTATGTGACTTCGATGAGAGCTAGCCTTCAACTGGAAAAAAAAAATGAGTCAACCTTATTTGGTCCAGCATCAACCAATCAGATATATATATATATATATTTAATGATATATATATATATATATATATATATCATTAAAGACCAAAGCGGCTTCACTGTTTACGATCTTTTCGAGAACGTGTTCTTTTCTCCTAAACACTTTACGGTGTTGCAAAGGCAGGCAACTGAAAGAGTAACTCTCTCAAGGACATAATTATGAAAACTTTTAACAAAAAAAACTTTACTAAGTAGATCAAGCTTTCGACCACACTAGTCATCAAAAGGATGACCATCATCCTGAGGATGACTAGTGATTATATTAAGTAAAATAACACTAGTGATTAGAATATAAATTCCAAGAATATTTATCTTTCAGAGGTACTAGACGACTGATTTCTGAAGGTTGCAAGTGCAGTAGTCTGGTGTTCTCATTTTGGACCTTGTTTAAACTTCTCTTTTTGATGAATCATTCCAGAGTGAAACTTCAGGATTTTTTTTAAAATCTGTGGTTTGAATAATTAGGAGTGGTTTGTCTGTTTTGTATATGGACTGCTTCTAATATGTGTAACCTTTTCTGATCAGTATGTTAGATGAATTCTTGTAGGTCCTGTACACAATAGTTTTAATTGTTCTTACCTGGTATCTCTCTCAACATTCACTGTTCTTGTTCAAGTAGACACCACTATTAGTTGCCTTCATAAACAGAGATGTTACGTGTTTTTCCCCATTACTATTGCTAATCTTATTATTTCATAATAATAACACTATCATTATTATTTCATAAATGAATTTCAAAGCTGAATTGCCATAAATTTTGCAATTCTGCATTTAAATCATTGATTTATTAATGGTTTCAGACCACTAGAAATCAGTCATCAACATATCGATAATACAAATCGTTTTGATCTCTGACTTTGTTTATCTTTGCTGTTTCCTACAAGGCACATGTAGTAATTATTATATGTCACCCAAAGGTGACCCCATTGCTACCTCATCCATCTAATATTGTAATGTATTATTGATATAGTTAAAGTGGTATTGGTTTACATGTAAATATTAATCTTTGGCAATAAAAATTTATATATTCCGGTGGAGGTAGAGCTAAGTAGTGGTGGGAATTCTCAAAAATAATAGAATCAGAAAAATAAAGACTAGTAAATCATTAAAAAAATGTATCAAATAACACAAACACAATGTAACTAGAGGCGAACAAAATAAATAATGGGTATCGAGATGTAAATTAGATAGAAGTTAAAATGATTAAAATATGAATGATAGTTATTGTTAAGACATTTTATCAAATCCTCTTTAATTAAGTTTAAGAGATGAAACACTATTAACATTAGTAATGGTTTCTTCAAGTTGGACATCAAGTAGTTTTGTCCACAAGATTTAACAGATAATTTCTTAAATATTTTTTCTCAGACAAATTGTCACTTATTTCTTTATGAACTTCTTTGTTTATCCTGACTTGCCGTCCCTGTTTTTGCTCTCTTCCTTTGCATTCTATGCCCTTTAAAATGCTTCTCTTGCCTGCCTACTTTCTCAATATTCCACCAGATGTTCTGTATCAGTCAGTTTGATGAGGACCCCTGTTTTAAGAAAGGTCGTAGTCATTTTTCAAATTTTCTTACTACTGATTATATGTTGATATATATGTGCATAGTGTACATACATATATATTGGCTAGTTGATAATTGAATAAAGTGTTTGTTTTATCCAGTCTACGCGAAGCAGGATGGAGTCAGCGGTCTGGAGTAATGCATTTCCTGGCTTTAAATAAGATTACAAACCCCGTGCACTTTGCCTGTGAAGTCACTTCTTTTTGATGTAAAATGTTTTTAGGACTCACTCTCCTTCAGATGATTAATGAGTTGACATTAACTTTAGCTTCTCTAACTAGAAACTCCCTTATTTCAATCTTGATTATTGGCGTGGTTCTCTTTCTGTGGTAAAGTTGAGATGGGTTTCTAACAGCCTCTGTCATCTTGCTGATAAGGTTTAACTCTCGCATCCTCTCTATCATTTTTAACAGAGCTGAATTGATCTACAACATAGGACTCCAACAATAATCAAGGATTGATTAATGAAGTCTTTACGCAGAGAATTGTTGACCTCCTGAGGGAGTGAGAGTATTCCAAACATTTCTCAGAGTGACAGACGTGATTCTACAGATGAGATTCACTAGATTGTCGACTTGTTTAGAACCTAAGAACAGTATCTCAAGGCCCACTGTCTACATCAAATTTACCTATGGCTAGACCTCAAACTCCAAACTTAGATATCACCACTGCAAAAAACACACATTTCCTTTAGCAATGCAATCAGATATCAGATCCATACCGTAATGTAGATTTAGTACCCATCTTTGATAGTCACAGTTTTTGACTTGTAAAGATGGTCAGATTGTATATGCAATATAAATATCATTTTATAATTCAAAAAATTCTTACTTCTGCCTAAGAAAAAGGTCATAAAACTAAACCAAAACGTTAGCAATGAGAGTCTGATTTTGAACCTAGAAAATTTACCAAATCTTGTATACATAATACACCAGTGTATATATATATATATCAAGAGAAATTTATGTCATATGTTAATAAAGAAGCAATTCCATAAATCAGAATAGATCATTATAATTTATGGAGTGATATGAATAAAAAAAATTAATGATTGTATAACCACTTAGGAAGTAAGAATTTTATCGCAAAAGAAAAACAATAAGCTTTTCAGTACTGTATACTAACAATGTTAAAGTAACAAACATACATTAAGCTGGAGGTAAAATAACTTGAAATATAAATCGAAACATCAGTGCAATCGGACGATAAAACAGCAGTTAGAGAAACAACTTTTTTAAATCTCCGAATCTATTTGAAAATATATTATAGCTGGCTCTATTTAATTGAATCTACTGCATTAAATCAGTTCAATTTACTTTAATACATATTATTTAAATCAGTATTGTTTGGCTACTACAATTAAATTACGTGTGTTCTATTTTAATACGGAAAATTTTAATATATAACATTATAGATACAATATTCTCTGTTTATCTACAGAAACACATGCTTTCAAATTTAAATAATTGCCTCCCAGTTAATGTGTGGCAGATACCTGCTGTTGCATTTCTTATATTAATCTTAATATTAATTAATCTTACTATTAATCTTATTGAAAGTTACATTTAATACTGGAAACTGACCGTATCCTGATTTTAATAATATATATATTTGTAGTAAATAAAAGGACGTCATGAACGAAATAAAGTGAGTTCACAGAAAAACACACTTAAAAGGGATGAGAAAAACTCACAACTATATTTCAACTACAAAGTCATTAGGTAGAACAATGCAAGTCGGCCCAAATACGAGTGACGACTTATTGGGTGTGATTAAAATTACCTGCTTCCTATTGACTCATATATATGTACATATGACTTATATTTATACACCTAAAATAATCTGTGATACATTGGAAGAAACCTAAGAATGACTCACTTTTCAATATTCCGACGCCATAGCGGTTAAAATAACAGGTTATATTAAGTGTTATCTGTCCTCCCAGACCGCATTTCGTTTATCAGGTATATACCTATATATATATATATATATATATATATATAGCAATGATCAAACCACAATATGAAAGTTCTTAGCCTCTTTCTCTCATCTCATACTGTGACTTGATCATTGACTGTTGTTTCACGTGTTTATGTGAAATTATAATATATATATATATATATATATATATATTATATATATATATATATATAAAGTCCCCAGACTATTGTTACGTTTCCTGTACTTTACAATCTTTAAAATACCTTGCCTCTCTCCTTCCCTTTTCAACACCAGGTGTTTTGCATCACAAGGTTCATTTTCAGTGAGGCAGGTGAAGTAAATTTGTTTTGGTTGAAAGATTTTAGTCATTTTTCTAATTTTCTTACGGTGGTTTAGTCGTTGATATAAGTATTTAAGATGTCAAAAATGTCTCTGGCTGTAGATAGCTTTATTGCTGAACATAGAAAAGGGAGAAAATTATTTAAAGTTTTGCTTTAGTTTTGCTAAGAGCTATGACGTATTTACATCAGTGAATATTATTATCTCTCATAAGGGCTACGGGAATATGTTCTAAGTCTATTGAGCAGAGAATAAGAATATGCTTTATATCGTTGTTATATTTAAAGACTTTTATTATTAAATGAAAGTTCTTATGGTAGTTACAGATTTATTTGTTCCATGTTTTATTAATATAAAATTTAAAAAAATAAATAAACCAGTAAGGGAATATTTTTGAGATGTGGACGATTCTTCTTAATTAAATGTCGTTTAATTTAATTAATTTAATGTCGTTTCTTTTTTAATTACTTGGTAGTTGTTGATTCAAAGATATTGGATCAGTAAACATATGTATTACAAGAGTAAATTATCGTGGGATAAATATTATAGTCATGATCACCACGGTTGGCATCAGACAGTTTGTGTCCTGAATTTTTCATTAAGAAAGCAATGAAATGTTGCAGACGAAATATATTTTTAGAATAGAGCAAATAGTGAACACTACAAGAGAAAATTATTGTCTCAGCTTTAAAATAATTAGTTTACTATATTTTTGTGGAGTATTTGTTCTACGGGAAACACCATAAATGAAGAATTAACAATCTGAAGATCACTCCTTCTGTTAACCTCCTTTCGTACTTAACCTGAAAAGAATGTGATAGGCACAGATTTTGAGATAGGCACAGTAATAACACATTGAATGTGAGTCTAATAACTAAGAGATTTACTTAGCCTTAATATTGTCATTTCACTACACCCTGAATCATCATTGGCATTGTGGAAAAAGTAAAAGCAATCTTGATATACCATCAATGCAAATTACTAGAAAGACACCACTTTGACTAATTTCTTTATGTCATAGTGTGCCAACAGTAGAATAGACAACTATTCTTACTTGTCCTAAAAAAACATGGAATTTATTTCTTTTTTAATTAAGTAAGAATATAAACGAGTATATTGTCCTAGAAAGATTAGTTGAAAAAGAATACTCCATTTTCTTTCTAGCCAGACATTTTTTGCAAGCTTCCAATCTTTGATACCAATTTGAATTTTAGTTAACAAGCACAACCTTTGTGACAAAAAAATAAAAATAAATTAGCTCTTTGTTAATTAAGACCAACCAATTGATAATGCATAAAATGGCAATATTACGACTGGTATGAACATACAATAATGAAGATAGTGTACTTCAATGTATAGAAATGTACATTCACAAAAGTGCTGTCTTTAAAAATATCAAACTTAAGAGTTAAAAAATAGGCTTATGATTGCATTTACGTTTTTATCTTTTGACTGTATTAAAAAAAATATACCTACTGAAAATATGATTGCATTAAAAAATGAAATTTTAAACAAGATGAGATGCAATATATTTCATTTTGTTTTTTCTTTTAGAGGTATTTGGCTTAGTCTTAATAAATCCATGAAAAGGTTTTTTAAAGGTATGAAAATTATTTATTCAAAGTGTACTCACCTAATTACTGACGGTTTTTTGTTACGGAGGTACAGAAATAAGTGTAATAAGATATATTGCCGGCTTGAGAAGATATTTTATTTTCAGTTTAAAGTTTTATGACCTTGCCCTTTTTGTTGTCAGTCCAGCTAAATAAATGAAAATCATTCAACATTTTTTCCTGCTTCAAACTTTTAACTGAACCACTTTCATTACAGCTGCACACCATTAGTTGTGGAGTTGCAGGCTTCAGACATTTAGCACCCATTCCTCTAAACTTCTTCTGTTTCTTTCTAAGAATGTTAAAACAAAAATTTTTTTCACATTTTCCCCATTTTTTGTTTCTAATTCAATTATTTAAAGAAAATCGTTGGGAAATATTACTTTTTATTGAAAAATAGTCCCAATTTTCTTTGTTAATGTTTACTTTATTTCTTAGTGATATTCGAACTGAAATTTGTTGTTCTAGTTTGATCTTAGTAATGATAACTACGGTTAAAAGCAGACGTTTTTTATTAATATAATTAAAACAAAAAATTATGGATATATGTTTCTCCAGAAAGTTAGGAATTAGGCAGGCATTCCAAACTTCTAACAAAATAACAAAAAAAAATCACATTTGCTTATAATATTCTTCAAAAACTATTGATGCAGTAACAACTTATTAATATTACACTTTCAGTTTAAATTTCTTTAAAATGAATTAAATAATGGAATATTCATAACAGGGTAAAGTCTGAAACATAGGAACAAATCATTTCACCTTTCTCACCAGAGGAGTTAGCGGAAAATTCTCATCAGGATTATCTAATTTTTACTGTACTATACATTTCAGAACTGTATAGTGACTTTTGGACACACTGTATACAAAAGATAGGTGTGAGACTTCAGAAGCTCTAGCACTTTATACTTAAGAATAAAATGAAAAGTAATAATAAGTAGTAGTTATTCAACACAATGGAGTCAAACTTTATAAGAAGTAACTTCTATAATGTGCTTAGATTCATCGTAGTTTTTTTAATGACCTCTATAGGAATCTTAAAGTAAGACTAACTTAAATATTTAATTCTGAGGTAAAATGGATAAACCAACAAAAGTCTCCACACAAATGAAGTTTTATTCAACGCGTTTCGAAGACTTTGTGTTCATCATCAGGAAAACACTATAATTATATTATATTATAATAATATTATAATTACATAATTATATTATATTATAATAATATTATTATTATATAATTATATTATATTATAGTGTTTTCCTGATGATGAACACAAAGTGTTCGAAACACGTTGAATAAAACTTCATTTGTGTGGAGACTTTTGTTTGTTTATCCATTTTACCTCAGAATGAGTAAATACCACACAATTACGGATTGCACAACTAATGATTTAAATATTTAAATAAAGTCCGGTTTGTTGATAGTTCGCTTTATCTAGCATATGTAATAAGTGTCTAAAATCTATTCGTTTTAAAATATATATATATTTTGTCCTTTGTGGTCAACATACCAAAATAATATGTTGATAAAGTGTAATATTTATTAAAAATAAAAATTAAAACGCACATTTTCTAGCAAAAAAAACATCTACTAAAGGAAATTTCTTTAAACCAATAAATTAGATGTTAGAACCTCTCTTTGAAAATTACATGCTTCAGAAATCATTAAAAAGAAATTTTACATTAATATAATCTTTTTTTAACCATTATATATTCTTTAAAGTATTGAAGAAACTCATTTATTCATGTTTTTTTATATTCACATTTTATAAACCAGTAAATCTATAACACCTGTTTTGCCCTCTCCGTAAATGTTTGTTGCTTAAAAAAAAATATTGAAAACTAAGAAGCAATAGAATCTAAATACAAATTATAATTAAAATTGATTCTTTAAACAGTTTTGAATCTTAGTGTTCATTAGAAAAAATGAGATACTTGTAACTAAGTCAATGTTAAGAATTGTTTTAAAAAATATACAGAGCAACTCACTAACAAAAATATTTTCATGAGTCCTTAATGGACGTGATATTGGAGCAACTAAATCATTCTTAGTACAATCAGAGAGACCTGTAATATCAAGTAAGTTGAAAATTATGCATAACGCAGTAAGTATTATATTCATAGGAGGAATACTGTAAGTTATCATAAATTGCATATCATGCACTATATTTGAGGACTCACATAGTTAGATAGATGCTAGTATAACATTTTTTTAAGAATATTAATTTAAATAAAATTTTTCTTTTGAACATCTATAGTGTAAAAACAACAGAGTTTTCTCTGAGAAACGATGATGGCTAGTTCGCATCGATATAGAAGAAAAGTATACACGAAATTGATTCCATTAGTGGTTTAGATTTGAAGATCTGAATACAAACTATTCCGTTGTTTCCATTTGTGGGACATATTGTTTTTAATCAAAGTGTGCAATGTCTTTACAACAAATATAATATTAAAAATTAATTTACAAAATTAAGGTATCAGCATGAAAAACTTAGCAACAGACGGGTATTTTGCAGAACAGTATAATCTAAAACACCTTTCATCTCTTTTATTTGGAGTGAATTTCCAATTTTCCGGTATGTTATCATAAGAAAATAATATGGAACGTAAAATTTTGCATTTTTCAGTTTTCAAATCCTGCTTGTGTTGAATTAGCCTTTGTAAAACGTTTACAGACATATTTATTTAATATTCAACCGTCTGGATTGTTATTATAATATCATCAGAATAAAATATGTTAATTTGAAATTATAGCCATTTCTATATTATACATTTTTTATAAATTCATTTTAACAGAAACCAACCCCATGAGACATGGATATCGCCTAATAATTACCTACCATTATCAGAACCATCACATTCCATATCTCTATGTTCGTCAAATTTGTTTCCCTTAGTACTGCTGGAGTAGTTTTTTCAGGTTCATAGATGAAGATAAGTAAACTTACTTTTATCCAAACATGAAATATAATAATTTATATTTTGTATAATCGACATGAATGCCTTTACAGAAAAGGAACCTTTATAATCTTTATCATAATACCTAAACTTCTGATTTACTTCAAAGTTAAAGCTAAGTTATTGTTCCTTCGCCTAAAATCATTTCAACTTCTTTGAAATTTTTTTAGACCTCTGAAAAGGGTAGAGAGTGTTCTTCAGCTAAAAAAATTGATGGATTATTAAATAAAAGCACAACTGTAGATAACGCAGATTAAAAATTATCGTAATTGGCAAATTGATAATGGAAACATTAGAATCAGTCTCGGAAAGTATAATTTTGTTTCAATTATTTTCAAAATGGCCATGTTGAATAAACAGAAACCATCTAGGTAACTAGAGTTGGGAAACATTTCGCATGATTACTACCACATTCTATAGTAATCTATGGTTAATGGGTCTGAATCATCAATGAGCCACACTTCTGTAACCTAAATTGCTTGAATAGTGTTCATATGTTGATTACGAAAAACAAAATATTTATAATTCACTCTTTGTAAGTTCAGAAGTCAGAGTTAATTTGGAGTATAATTTATTTAGTGAGCCAAAAGAAATCTGTTGACATATTTTCTATGCCATTATCTTTTGACAATATAGAAGTACATTGCTTTTTAGTTACCTTATGCGTTGGATAGATACACGGTCATGCAAATAAAACTAAAAGAAAAAGTCAAACCATATTGGAACTTGTTTCAAAAAATATTAAAACTGGCATTTTATTTCAAAGATTTTGATGGAAATAATTAAAAATTTAGCAAGCTTGCGCAAATTAAGTTAATTAAGACATTGTTTATAATAAAACTCACCGCCCTTTTGTTATAACTGCTAATAATTTCCCAATTCTGTTATTGATTTTCATAAAAACATTTTTTATTAACACAGATCGTTTTATTAAAAAATATAAAAAACATGTACTGATATTTTCCCCATCCACTATCATTCTATTTCTCTCTCTCTCTCTGTCTCTCTCTCTCTGTCTTCTCTCTCTCTCTCTGTCTCTCTCTCTCTCTCTCTCTCTCTATTATATATATATATATATATATATATATATATATATATAACTTTAAATTACACAAAGCACGACACAGAAAGAAGAATAAAAAGAACACTTACAGAATTTAATATTTCGAACTGTTGGTCGTCATCACGAGTAGACTAGAAGAGACTACGAAGTGAGAGAGATCTCCCCACGTCGAAGAGCGGAGCGGGAATATATGTAAATATATATTTATATATATATATATATTCAAGCATATGGGCAGGACGTGTTCTTTTCTTTTATAAACTTTACCGTGTTGCAAAGGAAAGTAAAAAAGTAACTCTCCCATGATCATCTTCAGTAAAAGAACTTCAGAAAAAGAAAATGAACGCAAAAGAACTTTCCTTGATAAATCAAGCTTTCAACATCACTGGTCATCTTAGGGTAAACAAACATTAATATTATAATAACAAATAACAAAAGAAATAAACAGATAAAAAGAGTTTATGTTCAGAAATAATGATAACAAATTATGGAACAAATAGCCTAACGATAACAGTAATGATAGAAAGTCAACATACACTATGCAAGCGCTCCTAGCACATAGAAGGTGAAGTAACAATTCCATGTTTATTGAATTTGAATCTAGGATCGATATTCCTTGCACTGGGGATAACGAAGAGGAACCGTAACAAGCGTTCTTGCTTAGAGTCAAAACCCAAATGAACACAAGGTGCAGAAACATCATGGTGTAGGGCCGAGAGGAGTGGGAGGAAAGAAGGGTATTTTAAATGGTGTGAAGTACAGGAAAGGGCACTGTATGTATGAGTTGATCAAGGCTCATAAGAATAATGACCTAATACATTTAATTGTGAGTTCGGTTGGTTCCGCCTCATATGACTTGTCCAAATAGTTATTTAGTGTTTTGAACCCATTAATTTGAGTACATAAATAAGTGTCAACATGAATAAAAATTATAGTTTGATTAGTTTTGATGTTAAGTCTCTATTTATCAATGTACCTGTAACTGATATTTTGAACTTACTGTAGTAGGAATTAGTTAATTATTCTCTCCCTCTACCTTCTACCACTACAATAAAGTTAATTATGTTATGTATGGTAGATTGTCATTTTCAGTTTTAAAATAATTTTTATAATCAAAAATTTTGTTTTGAAATGGGTAACTGCTTATCCTCCCTCATGGGTAATTTATATATTGAATTCTTTGAAACTAAAATGTTAAACTAAATATTGCCTAGTCATCTTAAATGATTTAGATCTGTTGATGATGTACTATCCATCTGTCCTAAATCTATAAATAAAGATATTTTCTAATAAAATTAAATTCAATAGTGTCATTAATTCAGTTTGCAATGGGAGAAGAAGTTGTAATTCGCCCTTTTTAGATGTCCTGATATATGTTACTCAAAGAGTTGCGTTTTTGAGTATATAAAGAACCTACTAATGTAAATACATGGGTCCATTTTTATTATTCCCATCCAAGAAGTATTAAAATTTCTGTTTTTAGAAATATAATTTTTAGAGCGTTAAGAGTGTGCTCTCCTGAATTCCATAATGATGATATTAATAACATTAAGTCAATTGCCGTATCATTAAAATACCCCTCCTCTTATATCGACTTACCTTTGAAGGGTGCTAAAAAAAACCTTTTCTAATATTTCAACAGAGCCCCGTTCATTGTTAAATTCTATAGATTTACCGTATCATAAGCCATTGGACTCTCTCCCTATGCTTGCGCGTAAACTTAATTTTAATATAGTGTTTTCTAATCTTAATAACGTAGGTAATTTGTTAATAAAAAACTCTCCCAGGGAACTTGAGTCTGGTGGCATTTATAAAATCCCATGCGAAATTCGCCATAACATTAATATTGACCAAACTGGTAAATCCTTGAAGACGTGTGTAAAACAACACCAATACAACGTAGTAGACTGAAAAAAGGTAGCACCTTATTCTTGAATATAAATAATGAAAGTCATCATATTGATTGAACCGGAGCTAAATTTATTAAGTATGAAAAATTGGGTGTTGTTAACAAAATATTATAGAGTCCTCACTGATTACATTTAATTCATCAAATATTATAAATATTTGTAACAGACTATTCAAACTTGACTCAGTTCAAACAAAGGTAATAGCTTCACCTAAGAGGGTTGACAGCTAGCGGATAGTTTTTTACTTTTTCTTGCTGTACTCCATTCTTTACCCAAACATCCCTCCCTGGACTATTGTCCTTTCCTGCACTGTACCTCTTAAAGTACCTCTCTACCCTCCCACTCCATCGACCCCGTACCATGATGTTTCTGCATCTTATGTATCATTTGAGTTTTTGACTCTCACAAAGACCGCTTGTTACGGTTGAAAGATCTTAGTATTTTTTTCCTATTTCTTATTGTGGTTTTAACATTGATTGTTGTTTCAAGTATTTATTGTGAAAACTTTTTATAGGTGTATTAAAATTGTGAAGTCTTTTTCTCCTAAAACATAATTTCTAAGTGTCCAGAATAGTAACAAATCGAATGAAAAATATTAAAAAAACGGTTGTCACACATCAAAACACGTTCACTATGACAAAGCCCTGTCTACCATTTGAACAGGAGCTCCAGTTTTGAACATGAACACTGATTAGTTTGGATAACCTCCTCATACTACCAGGAAACGCTCAACTTGAGTTTTTGAGTCCTCTTAACATACTTTTACAGGATTGAGTTAAGAGTCAGTGTTGTCTAAAGCAAAAACCAATTTCCATCGTCTCGTACACACCTCTCCGACCTTACTATATTTCAATTGTTACTTTTATCATGAGATATACATTAGAGTTTCAAAGTAAAAAAAATATTTATTTTGATAACAGAATTTAATTAGACTTCTTTTAATGCAAGGAGTTTATTAATAAATCATTACACCTTCTTGAAGACTACATTTGGGTTTCAAATAGTGTAATATTTTCAAGCTGAATGACGTGCACTATATTATATTTAAAAATGACTGCTAGTATACACGTAATTATCATTTCTATAATATTGCCCTTCAAGAGTAGGAAAGTGCTGTTGATGACCAGTAATAAAACAAAATTTTCTTAATGAAATATTTAAATAGATACTTTTCGATATATTTTTTGCAATTATGTCGCGAAATCTATGTGTTTTCATAAAATCACAAAGTCTGAAGTATTGTTCATATTGCCTAGGGCCTAGATGAACACCGCTGTGTGACTAAGACATGGTTGTATTATTGGAAATGAATAGCTTTTAGGGCGATAGTAGCTGTGTATCACATGGCAGTGTTAATGCCTTATTGTGAAACAGAGATCAAGGTGCTCTACTCACCACCTGTATGGACAGTCCCATATATACATGAACAAGATGTAAAATACTAGTATTAAAAATTATGGTATTATTATGGTATTTTCCCCCAAAGTTTCATTTGTTTTCACTCTTTTCTTAATTGTGAGGTGTTTTTTAGCTTTGGAGGCGTAAGCACATGTTTAGCTACCTGATCTGATCTTGGATCAGATTACTTTTACCAAAACGTAAGAATAAATTTGGTATAAATAAATATCATTCATTTAAATTTTTTTACGCAGAAGGTAATATAAATAAATACTAACTTTATAAAAACCAAGGTAATATAAATATATATACAACTTTAAATACCAAAAATTTGATTGATATATTTTTCTTGAACTTATAAGCTCAAGTTTTACAAATACTACTAGAATATCTCATTATAATAATTACATTGAATAGGAGATATTTAGGAGTCATTGCAAAGTATGCGCCACTGGTGCAACTTAGTCTTTTCGTTAACGTGTACCTATTAAAACTTTGCTTACATACAACTTTCTCCGTAACTCAAATGAATAAATCACTTGTACTCCATTGAAACTTAGTTCCATCATGTTCAGTGAATGTTCATTAAACTACTTCAAGGATTAAAGTAATTAACAATAGGTTTACTTCCATAGAACATCGATTGTTGTTTTAAAGCAACTAGCGTTGAACTAAGCTAAGACAAACTTAAATTACATCTTATATTTAGATTTTAAAAAAATTCTAAACTTAAGACATGAAACTACTAAATTGATTAAATAGAAAATACTAAATCAGGAGTAACTACTAAAAATTATCCCTAATTTTGTTATATTTTACAAAAAATTAGTTTTTGTTTGGACATTTTCTTAAAATATATTTTAATTTAATTTACGATTTGTACATAAATACTCACATTTTTTTATAATTTAATAAAATACATGTTCACTTTAAATATATAAAAATAATGATGTAAAGAAAACAAAGCATTGATTTGTTTCAATTACGCTTTTATTAGGTTTGTTTCACGTATGTATGATTATTTATGTGGATAAAATGTTGATATATAATTAATATTTTTTCTGTTATTCAAAAATAAAGTTACTCAAGTTTTGCATGAAAGTTCATTTTTAATGTTAACATTCGAGTATTTGATAGAATGTGGTTTATTAGAAGCTCGAATTAGATTAATGTACTAAACATATAATAATATTAGTTCATAGTTCACCCTTACGGTTATAACTATAATTCCGACAGTGCCATACATGTTTGACCGTAATAAAGGAAGGGGCCAAAATATGTCTAATGATAAAACTAATATAATTCGTTGTATATTATCTTTGCAAATCAAAGGAAATAATTTTCCAACACAAGATTTTTTAAAATGAAATGGAGATACATTGATATTTTTAATCAATATAAAATAAATGCTTTTTATATATGCATCATTATTTTTTTCTTTGTTTACCATAGTTTAGTTTTAATAGTACCCCTTTCTTGGTATTTCTTTTCTCCCTTCTATCTTGACATCAGTAATACTTCATTTAATGATTTTCTAGTTCTCAGTCCAAGTATGATGACTGTCTTCTAATGTACAGTATGTTGGGATTAAATAACTTGTTTCACTTCTTTCAACTTCTTTTTTTTTTGTATAATTTAACTTTACATATAAGTATGGAATTAAAGAAAAAAAAATCGTATATTGGGTTCCCAGAACTGTGTAAGATATTATATTTCCTTACATAGTTTTCTATTATTAGGGCATCAGGTATAACAATACCCCACGAGATTTATTATTAATATCTATATTTAAATAACGTCATAATATTAAATTATCTAATAAAAATAATACCTTATTTCCCACAATTCATTCAACTTTAACAATCATTCAAGGAATGGAATATTGATACAAGTAACCAAGCTTTCCATTAAATTTTAATCACGCCTTTAAATAAAGTTTAATTGAAGCTTTGATTAAAAAATAGCAACTTAAAGAGAAAATAAGAGATTTCAGAAGAATTGGGTTACTTTTTGCGAAAAATATTATATACAAGTATACCCATTTCTTTTATGCATATTATAATTTATAACACACACACTCACACATACACAGAAATGTCGAATTTAACAAAAAAATAAAACTGGTGATAATTTTATTCCTGTATTCTCTGATTTGATCAACCAAAATGAAAGTTGTATGACAACTACAGTATTCTTAACGAGACATGGTGTTATCCTCATTGAGCCAAATTCATAAAATCAGCCTCTGCCGTCTTAAAATCAATCAATTTTGAAAAGTAAATTAATGAAATATTATTATTTAATCAAATTATCAAAAGTGTACTTTAAAAAAATGACAGCATTACAGGTAAGTCTAGGATTACAGTATATGTGTGCGTTTGTTTGTTCACATATACATGGCCAAAATTTACATCCAAATTTTAATAATTCTGAATTGAATCATACAAATAATAAACCTAGATCACCACTAATAGGAGGTATAAATTTTATTCAATTTATTTTAAGATATCATAGGAGATATTTTATTAATAAAATATAGATATGTGAAAACATACATTTGTGGAAGTAGTTTTTTTTTGTTTCATTTCAATGGTAACTGACAGCAGTGACCTATTCTTTAACTGCAACTTCGGAATCAATAATTATTTTAAATTAGTCATGAAAAATAATTATGTATAGTTGTAACTATAAAGTTAATGTAACCCTTGGCATTTTCTCGGAATGACTGAAATAGTCATTCAACAATCAAGTATTTTGATTTTGATGAATGAACGAGTAAATTAATAACTTATATAACCATTTAGAATTTACAAGTTTATTTAGAAATTATTGCTTCATATATTGCTGTTTATTAGTACACGTTTTGAACTACAATAATTTGGAGAATTATTTTCCAGATTTCTATTTAATTTATTCTGGTGGGTCAATTTAAGGTCTTCATTTGTATTAAGCCCAGCGGTTAGTAAATGTGGACGGCTGATTCTGAAATATTTGTAGAGTGTATAATATTTGATGGTGAGGGAGCAATGTGGTTTGGGGTGTTGGTGGCGATTTACGATAGAGACGGGGTTTGTTTATTGAAAGCACTAGCAATGAAGGCGAGATGCCAACTAATCTGGCCCCTAAACGCTCTCTCGAACGGCAAAAAATCTACCCCTTGCCTTTAGCACAATGGACAACTCCTATAAATTTTCAACAATTCGCTTCTTTAGGAACTTATTTGTGAGTTGCTGCAGAAAACGAGCTGCTACAGATGTACAACACAAATGGAGCGGTGCCAGTGCTGTACTCGATGCTTACCTTTATCCAGTGCTCAGCCACTTAGTAACCTTCCTCCATTTATTATAGCAATTACTATTAAAACTAAGTTGCTAACAATTCCACATCTTTTGAATTCAACAATGATGATGACATGTTCATATCCATCTGTACGCACTCTGGAGTAAAAGTTACCATGTGCAACCATCTTGTTGCATAGTAGAGTACAAGGCCTCACAGTCAATATGAAAATAGAAAAAAACATCTAAACCAAAGTGATATTGATGCTAATATCATTTAACCTTAGTCAGTTTTTACTAAGTAACTTTGAGTGTGACTTTGACAGAGAACATGTTTTGGTTGAACGATTTCAGTCCAATTTGTGGATTTTGTAATATAATGTAGCATATATTAAAAATATACTGTAAATTTTAATTATAATACAATAAAAATAAGAAAATATTTCTCATAATCTATTACAAGTTCTTCACAATAATTAGTTAATAAAAACAATAGATAGTGATTTTTTAATATTAGTTTGTAAAAAAGAACAAGAATCTTTATACATAATTTTTATAAACCTGGAGCATTTATGTTCTCTGGATATGCTGTGTGCCAAATACAAGAGGTGGATACACCAGATTAACAAGTTGGTGACCTGAATCTTAAGAGCAGTCCGATGGGCAAACAATATCTGTGCCCTCTACGAGGAATGGTTTGGTGATTACGTTCTACAGACGGTGACAGAAATCTAAACTTAAACATAGCAATAGACTATACATATGTCAATAAACGATACTTTTAGCTCAAATTTTATATAAATATTTAAAAGCTGGTTTCTATATAAATGATAATACGGCAAACCATCAAGTTAAGATGTTCATTACACAGATCAGTGTTAGGGTATTGGATTTTTGAACATATTGATACGTGACTAAAATGGTAAGTTTGTTTAATTTGAATTTTTTTTTCATTTTCGTAATATTCCTGTGCGAATAGTCAGTTGGTGAACAGTAATATGCCAGGTTTCCTGAATTTGCATTTTTTTTTATTTTCAAATTATCCTTTTATCTTAGTCAAAACAAAAAGATAAATACGATAAGTTTGATAAACTTTTTCATTTTCATATTATTCGTGTAAAAATAGTCAAAATGTGAAGTTATGAAATACATTTTCAAAATTGTATATTTTTTTTATTTTCATAGAAGTTGCTTGAGAATAGTCAAATGTCATTACTAATATCTTAAGTTTGTTTAATTAGACAAATTTTTCCAAGTTCATAGTATTCGTGTGAGAGAGGTCAAAGCGTGAACAGTAATATGCTTGCTGTGATGAATATGGTATTTTTTTTTTTCATTTTCATAGCTGTCATGTTAGAATAGTCAAAACTACGAGACAAATACACTATGTTTGATAAATATAATAAACATTTTTCATTGGCATATTACTCGTGTGAAATTAGTAATATAAAGATAATGCAGTAAATTTTCAGAATTTTATATTTCCTTTATATTCGGAGTAGTCCGTTCAGAATAGTAAGCTTGCTTACATTACAGTAAGCTTGCTTCATTTGATAAATTGTTAACTATTCTTAGTATTTAACTGAGAGTAGTCAAAACGCGAACACGATATTGTAGGTTTTGAGGAATTTGATGAAATTTTCCATTTTCATGGTATTCATGTGAGAATAGTTGTAAGACAGAGATTAATACGGAAAATTTCAAAATGTTGTAGTTTTTGTTTATTTTCATAGAATTTGTCTTTGGATATTAAAAATGTTAGGAGTCCTACCTTAAGTGTGCTTAAATTGATAAATGATTCAATTTTTATATTATTCGCGTGAGAGTTGTCAAAGCATTGACAGTAATATTGTATGTGCATTGAATTTGTTAATTTTTTTTCATTCTTATAGTAGTTGTGCTGGAATAGTCAATAAGACAAAACGAAAACGATAAGTTTGCTTAATTTGATAAATTTTTCTATTTTCATGATTTTCATCTGAGAGTAGTCAAAACATGAACAAGAACATAGCAGATATGGAGAATTTCATAAATGTTTCCATTTACTTTCTATAGGTGTTAGAATAGTGGAAAGGTGTTAAAATAGTCAAAGCGTGAACAGTAATATGCTAGGATTGCTGAATTTGTTAAATTTTTTTTTATTCGTGTTAGAATAGTGGAAAGGTGAAGAGGAATACTGAAAATTTCCAATAACTGATTTTTTTTTTATTTTCTTCTGATCTAAGATCTGATCAAAAGTTTGACGAAAATTTTATATACATTATTATTTATATATATTATTATGGTGAGGTGGATGTTTTCACTCTTAAGTGCTTCTGTTGTTGATAGTAACCTTTTTTGTTCTTTATCAAGAAGCCCATTAAACTTCCTATGTCCTTCCTAAGATTTTTAATTAATCAATTCATTAATATAATTTAATTATTAATTATTGATGAATCTCTATCGATAAATTAAGATTTATTCCTGAGAACAAGTAAACTATATTTATCGGATATTGTTTAAATCTGAATAAGTTGATATTTATTGGATTTTACGAGAAAGCTATACCTCGTAAAATTTTAGTCTTAAATTTTACCTAACTGAAGTTTTCGAGCAGGGATCTACGTACTTGACAACCGAAGCTCGACAGCTCAACATTATCCCTGAGGGACAACTTGCTCAGATTTTTCCAGCTCCCATGTGAAAAAATCGAGGATGAAAATATTTTCGTGCATAGTTTTCTAATAAGTTATGAATGACATAGGCCTATCAGAGGTCTCATTTAAATTTTTTACTAGAAATAGACGACAAGTTTCCCGAATCGCTCATCTCTTGTGTAGAAAAGTGATCACAAAATGACGGCAATGAACGTTCACTCACAGAAACATAAATTAAAACACATTATATTAAAGATAAAATTTATCATATTTTCAGCAACATTTGAAAGGGTTCAAAAATGTGAAGTAAGGATAAGTATAATGTTTAACACATCGCAAAAAAATGTTAGCGTTTTTTTCTGAACTACACTATATTTTATTTCTTCTTCTGTTTAACTTTAGTACGTTCTTACTTGATTACGACACCATCAATGATCTCAATCATTGCTGATGATGACCACACCATCTGCTGATTAGCGGCAGAACTCAAATTGTTAAAAAATTCTATTTTATGTGTTTAAACATATTTGTGTTCGATGTCCTTCTCATATTATGGACGTACATAGAAAAAATGTACTAACTAATTTTACTACTTCGTTATTAACTTATTAAAACTGTTGCTAAACACAAGTAATTTAGAATCAAATATTATTGAATATTTCATTTTTTCCACTTATAATTTCTTGTGTTCAATAATCAAATATAAAGTATAAGATAACATTTCTATTGGAATTATAATGCCTTACTATTAAATGAATATAAGTTTTCCTCCTGGGGCTCAGGTCCCTAATGGATGCATTCTTCGCCTTTCTTTGCTACTGAAGACTTGAGATTAGAATTTTGGTCAAAATTATAGATAATTTATGAGAACAGTGGAAAATGTTCACTTCACGTCTTTGGTCAGAGCGAACTGTCTGCCTCAAGTCTCCACGACACTTCTTAAATATCCCTATAAAAATACTTGAGCGGGTAATATTTAAGATTCCTATTTATAGCAAAAAGAATAATGTGGCTCATACATAACTATAGTATCTGTCAAATGACAAACGAGCGACATTTTTTTATTGAAGATGGGAGCGAATAAGTGTAAACAAACACAAAAACAATTCTGCACAAGAGATGTATATATTTAATATCATTGTTCATAAAAAGACCGCCTCTTTATTAAAATGTTTTAAGCTTCAACAATTTTTTATTTACGATTAACTTGGTTGTACAGTTCCAGTATTATAGTGTTTCAGTTTCTTGGCATAATTATTTGTTCTTACTAGTAATACATTCAAATTATGGAGATCGTCATCCAAAGAACTGATGACTTTTAGTTCTCCTTCGTTTACCTCCATGTTTCACGTTAAATATTCATGGATAATACTTTTTTAATTTCCATTATTTATTCTAATGTCATCTGATCCTTTATACATAAATTGGCAGCTGGAAGTGCAAATTTATTTTTGAGTGTAAACAAACAATGCTGTTATTTACCAAACATTACTAACGGCAACTGTTGTTTTGGATGGTTTACTATTGAGTCAGGGATGATAGAGAATAATCTTGGGAACTGAGCCAAATTCCTACCACAAATAGACGACCAGCTTCCTTAATCGTTGTCCACCGGGGGGGTTGACGTGCCCATGTAGCCATCATTAGTAAATCTCGTAACATTTCCATCAGTTTGTATTTCATTTAATTAAAATATTAATTAATTATATTTTTCTCATTTAATACATTAGTATAGACATACTGTACTTAATGTAAAGGATTCTACAATAATCTTCAAACATTAAAGTTTGTAAAGGCTCAAAACATACTTAAATTATTCTATTGTAAATCATTATACTTTCCGACTTAAAGAATGTTGTAATATAATTTTCTGGAGAGAGTTTTTTTACTTTACTATAAGTAAAGTATAGTGATCGTGAAAAAATTCGATCTCGAGATTTTGACGGAATTACATGTTTTGAGGTCCCAGAAGTCGTTTTATGACGTTTTTACGATGATGTCTGTGTGTGTGTGTGGGTGGGTGGATGGGTGGGTGAGTGTGTTAGCATTGCTTGTTACCACGCTACGGTCCAGAATCTTTGATGGATCAAGTTGATATTTTACACAAAAATGGGTCTCATAAAGGCTAAGATCCCTATTGTTTCGGAAGAATTATGCATGATGGGAAAGTCACTTTTTTTTGCCAAAAACCGTTTTTTTTAAAACATTTATTTCTCTTAAACTGATAACCCTAGAGTTTTGAAATTTTGATATTATCTTTGAGGTTTCAAATGCAACAAACGAAAAATATATTCAGAATTTTAAAACAACAGGAAATATTTTTTTTTTCAATAAAATGTAAAAATTTTGACTTATAATTCAATCTCAAACCTTGTGAGAACGATACAAGCCATACTGTTTGACGGACAAGAATGAATCTATGCCTACAAATAGAACATTATATGGAGAATGAGTTGAGATATTTTTTTTCCAAAATTACATTCGCTAAAGGGGCGTTACAGTACGATTTGTGTTTTTAGAAAATGTTTTTTTGACGCCAAACGGCTCGTTAAAAAATAATGAAAAATTGACCAAAAATGGAACAAAAAATTAGCAATTTATAAAAAAAAAATCAAGAAGTTTCAATTACGGGAAAGAGCAATAACGATATAAAAACTCTTGGTTTATCCTAGACTAAGAGATCACCTGCTATACTTGTCGAATTTTTTGTATTTTTTTACATTGTTTACATTGTTTACATTGACTTAGAATTTTTTTGAGCGAATCCACTGAGATAAAATTGATGTTTCTAATGGAAAAATGAAAATATATTATTGACTTATAAGATATGTAAGAGGAATAATATTGTGCAGGTAAATGATAACACTCATTAAAAAAAAATTCGTATATATGTTATTTGACAAAGGGGAAGGAAAATGATCTTATTAAATACTAAGAAGCCATAAAATTCCCAGTATAATAATTCTGTTAAAAACCAAAAATGTAAAAGATAATTCAAAATATAAATCTTTCGTTTAGAGATTAATAACTGTAATTATCGTACATCTTTAATTAACAAATCACGTTTAAACATCATTTTCTTCGCTGTTTAAGATGTTTTTCAGAGAAAAAAAGGGTATTTTACTGTTTCAAATTTGAAAATTTTACATTAATATTCAATGTAGAAGGATGTCAAGTAAACGATGTAAGAAATCTACTGGCTATTTGAACAATAGCCTTGTTCTCTTGTAGGATAATATTTCGTATCAAGAAATGTTCACTTTGGTTTTTCAAAAATGTTATTACTGCTGTCGTTATACTAATGAAAATATTTGCAAATAATAAATTATTTGTGATGTACAAAAATAAGCTTATAAATTGATATGTCCTTCAATCACTATCTGCACTACCTCACGAATGCAATGCTAATAATTATATCCCATTTAGATATTTATGTTATGCTTAAATGATACGTTATGTTTTATATACTCAAGAAATTTGACATTGAGTTACTTATAGTAAAGTAGATTGTAGGCCACTCCAGATTTTTTTTATAGTAAACCATAACATTTGCATAAACCTGGAAATAAAAAATTATCATCAACATTTTTGATAAACATTTTCGTCAAAGTATCTGTCAAAGTTATCAAAATTATTATTTAAAAATTGATCAAATTTTATTAATATTTATTTTTTTATAAATTTTTTTTTAAAAAACTACATTGAAAACAGCATATTATAACAAATCTTTGACTAAAAATTAAAAGTTTAAAAGCCCCATTGATTTTGGGTATAAATCTAGTTGTAAATGTTTGTATCTCAATCAAGAATATATAATTAATTTATATTAGTGAATTGATTAATTAAATCTTACGAAGGACATAGAAAGTTTAATGTGCTTCAGAAGAGTGGAAACATCCACCTCATCATAATTCCCGAAAAGCATACCAACAGATTTGGTCAATAAAATAGAGTAGCCCATCTAATTATATAATTGATTATTCAATGAACGAAATCCATGCAATTTTTTCATTATGTAATGTACAATTTTTATTTCCTATTGCAGATGTGAAAATAGTAATGAATATATCAACCTTATGTACGAAGTAAGGTTTTATTGTTATTTTATTTTATAAAGACTTACTTAATATATATAAAATATATTATTTTATATATATTATAAAATTTTAAATTTTATCCGAGATAAACGAGACTTTCGTCACAGTTGTGATCAGATCTTAGATCAGATTTGATCAACATATTTTTGTAAAAATAATTTATTGAGAAAATACAGGAAAATTAATTGTTACCATTGGCCAATGGGAATTTGGTTTTTCCCATTATCTAAATTATAAAATATAGTTTATTTTACATTTGCTATAGTAATCTACGTTATTGAATTTATACTTTTTTCCAGTTCATGGGTAACTTTTTCTCTTCTTAATTCAAATTTATTTTCTTTGTCCTGTTTTGTAGTCGTATGAAAAGCTTTAATAAATTGAAATTTATATATGACAATAACTATATGAGATTTAATATAGTTATTGTCAGTGCATTAATAACTACTAGAAATGCTTAATACATAGTACAGATGATGAATATGATGTATTACATTACATTAATGTCATAATTTTTGAATGTAATGATTTTCTGATTTCAAAAACATTTCCGGTAATATTGGCTGTTTCGTTGAATATAATTTTGCATGGGAGTAGCTTTCACTAATATTATGATATCAGGCGTTATATTAACTCTTTTGCTTCATGCATAGAAGAGATAAGGTATTTCAGTTGAATTATAACTGTTGTTATAAGTTTTGTCTTGTAATTCGCTTTGCATCCATTAATTTCCTGATCAGATTAATTGTATTTTTTTAACTAATTGGTTAGAAAGTTTTCATTTTTCCTTTATTATTCAGCACTTTTTTCAACTAATCTATACTTTCAATTATATGTAATTTATGTTAGGCCTAATTGCTGTTCTTGCTTTATAATGTTTTATTTGTTGTCTCAAATCAGATGACGTTGGGTTCATGCTAATTAAATTATATCTATCTTTTAAATAAACGTGAGACTTCTTTATTGTTTTGTGGGGCGCACTGATAACTGTTTATTATGTTTTGGTACAAGTTGACAATAGAACACTTTAATATACATCACTACATGGATCCCCACATAATACACAAAGTCTCTGTCTATTGCGATGAATTGGCGAATGGAATTAAGAAGTGGCGAAGAAACACAAGGCATGGCGAGTTGATGGAGAGAACAGGGAGAGAACGATTTCAAAAAGGTCAAGATGGCGAATTCATGGAGTGACGAAGAGACGCTTCCAACCAGGTCAAGATGGCGAAAACAACTGGTTCTTACTAACAGCTGGTTCTTAAGAACAGCTGGTTCTAAAGAACAGCTGGTTCTTAAGAACAGCTGGTTCTAAAGAACAGCTGGTTCTTAAGAACAGCTGGTTCTTACAGACTTGCGTTAGTGTTGCCGCTACAGTTTATTTTATTTTGATGTGTTTCCATTGCGGACTTTCAGCTTGGTTTTTTAAAGTATTCTTTTTCATAATAAGTTGTTTAGTTTGTTATTGTGACTTTTTTTTTATAATTACTTTCCCTGTTTTCTTTATTCACTTTTATCATTCTGATATTAATTTGATTAACTTTCAATATTTGTTTTACAAATTTATATTCAATTCGCTTGGTCATAATTATTTATTTTCTTAGTCAAACGTGGTTTGTGAGTACCTATTCTCCTTTTTATTTAGTTAATAAATATTTGCTATTGGTAATAGATCAGTTCCAAATTCAGTGGTATTATGAATGAAATTATTGTAGTCTAGTAAATATTTCTTTGCTAAATCATTATCTACCACAGTGGCCGTCAGAGGGTTTCAGAAGCCAGACCACTTTGTGCAGACTACTTTTAGAAGTAAAAATAGAAGGTGACCAGAGTACTTATAGAAGAGATCTATAGAAAGTAGTGTATCTCATCTATATATTGGATCTTTTGTTCCATGGAATGCATTCAGAAATTTCAAAAGTCAAAAAGTAAAAAGATTTCCAAATTTTATATTTTTTTTATTTTGATGGAAGTCGTATGACAATAGTCAAAAGCTGATGACTAATATAGTAAGTTTGCTTAATTTGATAAATTATTCAACTTGGTGAGCATTCGTCTGAGAGTAGTCAAAACGTCAACAGGAACAAAATACATATAATGAATTTCATAAATTTTTCCATTTTCATTGTTTTCGTGTGTGAGTAGTCAACACGTGAACAGTATAGTAATATGCTAGGTTTGCTGAATTTGTTAATTTTTTTTTTATAGTATTTCTATTAGAATATAGTTAATGGGTTAGTTCCACTGAGGTTAGTAATATTAGAATTAGTAATAATACATTCCGTCATACCTCGTAAAGTCTCTGTAAAGCTCGACCGGTTTCGGGTCCGCCTGGATCCCATCTTCAAGAGCACCTAACTGACTGTGTGTGTTGTTTTCCTATAACCTACCTATATATAGTATTTACATTGTGTAATCAGTGTTGTGTGTGTAGGTAATTTTTTTTTTTTTTTTTAAAAAAATTTAAAATTTAAAAGACGACACAAGGAACTAGAAATAGATAATGAAATAAGCAATAAAAGAAAAAAACATAACAATTAAAGAAATAGAAAAAAAAAAAATTACCTACACACACAACACTGATTACACAATGTAAATACTATATATAGGTAGGTTATAGGAAAACAACACACACAGTCAGTTAGGTGCTCTTGAAGATGGGATCCAGGCGGACCCGAAACCGGTCGAGCTTTACAGAGACTTTACGAGGTATGACGGAATGTATTATTACTAATTCTATTAGAATAGTCAGAACGACAAAACGACTATCATATGTTATCTAAATTTGAAAACATTTTTCATTTTCATGGTATTTGTGTGAAAATAGTCGAAAAGTAAAGAGTAAGTAATTTTATATTTTTCTTATTTTCATAGCCGCTTACTACTTTTCATAGTCATTTCAGGTTACTTGTCAATAGTCAAAAGGTGATGACTAATATAGTAACTTTGCTTAATTTGATACATTATTTTATTTGAATAGCATTCGTCTGAATCAAAATGTGTTCAGTAATATGATAGGTTTGATGAATGTTCTTTATATTCATTTTAAGTAAAATGAAACATATATTATAACTATAATATATTAATTGATATGAGTTTTTATAATATCTGTACATGTTGAATATTTTATATTTATCTCTCTCCACAATACAATGTACCACAAATGGTTAATATTTATCAAGACACGTTAACGTTGTCCAAATGGAGCGTAAAGAATACTGCTTTCATTAATAACAATGGCTTACTTTATACAAATGAACAAAGGATTCATCTCATTTCCTAATACGCTCATACTTCTATTAAAAAAAATCATCTGGTGTGAGATGCCAAATGACTTTTATTTTTTTATAATAAATACACAATAAATAATTGGAAATAATTAATGACCGAAATAGTGTCACATTTAATTATTATACTTCAAAGATTACAGTTATCAGTAATCTGAAATACATAATGAGGATTTTGATTTATTCATTGTTTATGTTTAGAAAATCTTTCTTCGTTTCTCAACACAAACACTAATAGACTTATAAGGACAATAACAGGACTTCGCTATATTATTATTAACTAAAATTGTAACCCCTTGATTTTTATAATAACAGTTTAATGAATTCGGATAAACTGCAATATCTGCCATTCATTACTTTATTTATTATTTCGTGTATACACTTTGTTTATAGCATTATAACTTTTGTAATACTGAAATAATCTTAATTAGAGCACTTAAAAAGTTTGTTAACAATGTTTCAGACTAGTTTTTTTTATATTTGACCCTATTAGGTATACACTCACATCCTCCCAGTATTAGGGACGAAATTTAACTGAAAATAAAAATATCAACTCAAATAAATTACTATATTGATTGATTTAATCAAATGGCTTTAAGATCATTCAATATATTTCGGTTATATAATATGTTTTATGTGAATAAGATAATCTGATGAAAATAAACCTTAGTATTCTTAAAAAAACTAAAAATATTTGACAATTTTGGATTAAGGTTTTATTGGAATCATTTCCTGACGAGTATTCACTTTAATTCCGGTTTTGTTCCACAAAATAGGAAACAACTTCATGACAACAAATCATGCAAGTGCATAACATGGAATAAAAAAACAAAGAAGAGAAATACATAGGTACAATTATTCATGATTAACAAGTTTGGTGGGCAGATAAAAAATCGTGCCAACTTTATGACCTAACTTTGCTTTGTTACAATTCTCGCAACATGAGTGTCGTTCTCTGCTTTGAAAACAAACCGGTATGAAAACATTTGGTAATTTACGACTGATCCCTGGGATCCAAATTATTGCCGGGAAAGTTTTATTCCCTTGAGATATTTCATTAGGGGCAATATTTCATATTTGGTGCTCATGTGGAGCTCACTTCAGCAAGGCCACTAATGTAAAATACGAGCATTTCTGGTCCCACAATGCAAAATAACTCACTTGTCATTATTTACAGATATTGCTAGTATTTAAATTAATTTTCAATGGCTCAGTACGATTACAACACATCAGGTTATATTATATAACTTACTTTTAAATTAGTCAATTTTTCTTAGTACATTTTTGTATATTTCTAACATAGAAACATATAATAAATAAAACAACACCTTGTTTACTTGATTATATAAAACAATAGTTTATAATTAATTCAAAACTAATAAATATACAATTTACTCCTTTATAACTAATACTTTTTTGATGAATTATATTTCTGGTTTAAAGGTTTAAGGACATAAATTTGGTTTAATTTAAGAGTTGATAAATTTTCTACAAATTTGAAATATCTTTTCCAAAATTAAGTACGAGTAACCCAATAAATATTCATACCATGGAAACTGTGGGGTACAGGCTGCAAAAATCTTATAAAAACAGTAGGCAATATGCTTATACTCGTAATATCTATAAAATGTATTGCCGAGCATAATAATCAATAACATGTGAAGAGCTCAAGAGAGAATAGAGTCATATGTCAATGGAACAAGCGAGACAAGAGAATTAAAGCTAACGCATTAGGCATTAGTGCAAGCATACGTATCTGAAGGCAATAATAAATGAGATTTAAGCTAATTTTTAGGCTCCAATCAATGTTTTATATCTATTAAATAAAATATCTTACAAAATAAATCATGAATTTTACTACAAACAATAATATTTTTATGTAGATTCAATCTCAATTTGTCAATGGCCTCAAAAAATTCATTATGAGATTCTTAAAACAAGTTCATAGATGAATTTTAATTAATAGGGAACTAGATTGGAAGAGTTAAGCTGCAGAGCTTAACTACTCTAATACAAAATATTTAGAATTTTTACTAAAATAAAAGGAAATTTAGTTTGCTATCAGTAGAAATGATTTATATGTAATGCCCCAGAAATGCACTGAGTACGCTAGGCTTTATCATTTCACACGATAAATATTTCAACTTTACTGATACATTAAATGCACTCTACATATGATTATAAGACTAATAGCAGAATTGTTATTAGTAGTCTGGTTGACTATTATATGGTATTAATCCTAAGGTACCTGTTCAAAACAGTTTTTAAACATATATGTTTAATATATATATATATATATATATATATATATATATATATATAAAGATTTCACATAAACACGTGAAATAACAATCAATGATCAAACCACAATAAGAAAATGGGAAAGCAAGACAAGGGAAGCGGTCTTCGTCAGAGTCAAAAACCCAGAGTCAGGGTTTTTGACTCTGACGAAGACCGCTTGACACGGTTAAAAGATCTTAGTCTTGCTTTCCCATTTTCTTATTGTGGTTTGATCATATATATATAGTATATAAATTGCTATATTTAATACCTCTACCGCTATTGCTTTTAATCTTTACTTCAACTTTTAGTTGAACTAAAAGATACTATTTTAGTTCAATTGTCAGCCTAAAAGGTATTCCTAAACAAATGTATTTTGATATTTTCAACAAACCATAAAAAGACGATAGTAGAAGGGAAAACTGCAATGGACGTAAAGTAAGACCTACATATTTTATAAGCTTTCGCCTCACTTGCTGAATGAACAAACCACTTAAAAGCAAACATGCTCAAAAATAAATTTTTGTTCTTGTTTGCATTATCAGTATTGAATTTATAATGCTTGAAAACTCAGAATAAAAACCTGTGAACATTTATTTACTATATTTTTGGCTTACTGTTGTTTATATATAATTTTTTTTTAAAATGTGTTTACACCAGTAAATTTCCGAGTGGAATATTAAAGAGAGACGTATGTTTTCAATGGCTTGTTTCATATTTCATCCAGTTGGATTTAATAAAATATTCATTTGGACTTGAAATGTATATAAGGGAAGTAAGAAAAAATACAAAATATAGAGTTATTCCAATAACCGAATGCTTGATTAAACAATTTTAAGTTAACTTTTTTTCGTGTAATTAATTTAAAACAGTACAGAATGATATTAAAAACTGATTAAAATAAACTATATGTGTTACGTTTTTAATTGATTATATATGAAAGTTTTCTCGATCACATATGTTTTGCACTATTTTTTATAATTGAAGTTTAGTCCACCGTGATAGAGTTCCCAAAAAGACACTTGAAATAAATGTTTCATTTATATTTGTAGACACATCTCGAGGTGCATCAATATTGTGTTAATGTAGCCTTAAAGATGATCATAAATATAGACTAAACGATGACCTAAGGTGTCTAATGCGTGCGTGAACTAAAGTCGTACTGGTTTATCGGAAGATACACTGTTATTTTCATTATCATGTAGATGTAATTTCTTCTTTCAAATTATTTATTAAAGTTTTGTTTTCAAGGTGTGGTTCATGTATGTTGACCACAATCTATAGAAATGCCAATAACCTATAGAAAATAGAAAGACAAAAGAATGTTTCCCAAAAAAACTCATCAATGTTGAGGTTGCAACGGTTTACAAAAATATTTGTTAAAACTTTATTTCCTGGCAGTATATATATATATATATATATATATATATATATAATTAGAGTGATTATAATAAAAGTGGACTTATACTAATAATTCTCGTTCATTCTGACTTCATACAGACTTTAGGAGAAGACTTAAGGAGAACCACCTCTAACCAATGCGTATTGACCCTACGGTCACTAGTTGAACATTTTGAGACAGTTATATTAATGAGCAAATCAAATAATGGCAGTTGTAAATAAAAGAAAGGACATAGAACGGGAACAGAGGTAAATGGAAAAGATATAATAATAAAATATAAAAAGAAGTGAGAATTGTGAAGGAATGGAAATATAACTGAAAAATGTCAAGTAAGAAGTAAGGCTTAGAATGATTGTTTTTGTAAAATAAAGTCAAGTTTTAAAAAAGCTAGGAAGAAAAAAGGTGTAACAAAAATTAAACTATAAATTGTAATTAAGAAATAAAACAAATAAAATAATATAAATTGAAGAAAGTCCTGTGATTAACTTTAGACAGGGGGCATTTCTAGGACCCAATAGCCAAATGAGGGGTTACTCAGAAGCCCTTAGAAAAGCTAGATTGTTGCTAGTGAAAAGTAGTGATAAAGTTTGTTATAGTAGTTATTAACATCAGAGGTGAGGTGATGGTTGTGGTTGATGACAGAACAAGTAAGGTAATATCATCAGCGATATTGCTTGACATAGAGTAAGCTATATGACAACAAGATTTTATATTGCTGTAAGATAATATGTTACCTAGCGTGAGAGACCGTCCAGAAAGGGTACAGGGTGATTTGGTATCATACATTCCTATTCACATACTTATGTGAATTGGGAGTATGGCGGGGGAATGAAACTTGTTTGCAAGTTTGCATAATTATTGATAGTCGGAAAGAGAGTAGTAGTGAGAAAAAGACTATTATTGTCAGAAATAAGACAATTATGAGTTGCATGATTAATTTCACCTGCAATGATTAGTTCAGATATAAGATGTAGGGGGACGTTACGTGCGTGAAATTTTTGTTTAAGTTTATTAATTTGTTATTGTTTCCCTTGAACATACTATAAATTCCTTAATATAAGGAGGTTAGCTACTGCTGAATGGAGATATTGTTTGTAAATAGTAAGTGTTGGGTACGTGGAGGTGATTAAACTGCCTTTGGCAATGGGTATATTAAGGTTCCGAAAGGTTATAGATTTGTCGGTAATGTAAATCTGTAAAGAAACAAGTAAGGAAAAAGTTCAATAGAATTGATAAAAGAAGTCAATTGGGCTTAGCCATGTAGGCAAACAGAATAAAACATCAATCTTATGAGTGTAAAGTAGGAGCACAAGAGGAAGTATTGTGAAAAAGAAAAAGGTCTGTGAATAGATTTGCAAAGGAGGGTATATTCTAGTTCCCATACTTGTATATTTAATTCAAAGATAGTATTTATCATAAAACACAAAGGCACTATATTTGAAAACAAACTCTTACAGCTGGATAAAAAAGTCAGCAGAATGACTTGCTGTCTGAGATTCAGGAGAAAAAGAATACAGTTGTGTAACGTCTGTCGTAACAAATAGAAAACGATGGTGAATAGTAACATGCAAATTCTTTTATGTTTTATGTAGAAAATGAAGGAGGCCCAAGCAAAAGGACGATTTGCAAGAAACAAGAGGTTACAGGATGGCATAAACGAAATAAAATGTGCACTAGGTGATTCGGACATAACCAGAGACAATTGGTCGCTTTCTATGTGACCGAATACATATGTGTATATACGGTATTGTCAAAATAAATAAATGTACACGTTTTTTTAGCTCACCATACTGGAAGTATAGGATAAACAGATTTACAAACTGATAAATAAATTTCCTAATAATAAGCATTATTTATCGTTAACATATAAATCAAATGTATTTATAGCTCTGGAGTAGTCAACACTTAATTCTGTTAACACATGCAAAATTAATCAATTAGTAATTAACTTAAAACTTGATTATTTTCCTGTAATAGTGAGTTATGTCACAGTTCTAAATATTATATTTGTCAATTCTTCAATCTGTTAAATTATTTGGAAGAAATGGTCTTTTGTAAATAGGTCGCCTGTCGCCCCAAGCACTTTGTTATAACTTGTTTCTCTTTTTCTACTTACTACAATATTTGTTTCTAAATTCCCGTTTATCAACTTATCAATAATTGTATTACTTTCATAAATTTCCTTAGTATATTAAACTGAATAATATAATAATAAATGTTTTATGTGTGATTGTTGAAGAAAGAAATCAGTGGATAATTTTTAAAAACCAAGTAACCCATTGAGAAAACGTTTTATGATCATTAAAAGCATAGACAATAATATGGCGCATTAAAAATATGCTTAGAGATTCATAAAACAATTTTGATACAGGAAATAATAATAGTATTGAAGGTGGTTCAGGAACCATAGCTGAGTTTTGCTAATTTAAGGATTTCAATAATTTAGAAAACAAATACTGCTCTCAGTTTTGGAAAATAATCAAAGTATAATAATGGATATAACAGAACAAAGAACAAAAACAGGTTTAGAATACTGCTGTTTATTATTGCTTTAGTTTTATCAGTGGATAGTTGAAAGAACATTATATGGGACAAATAATAGTTAGATATTCGAATAAATATCATTGTCTGTATATCTGTAGCAATGATGTCAGGGTGTCAGATAAAAGTTGAGGGTATCTATTTATGTAACATTTTCTTGAGAAGACAATTTAATTATTTTAAGCAAACTATGGAGAGCTGAAGACAGTTATTAACCTCAAGTAAAACTTTCCAAGAATTTAAACTGTTACATTAACATGTTAATAACTGTAGATTTCACTTTTATTATTTGTATTTGGTGTATGTAAAATGTTGCAAAGTTAAGAGGGAAGGTACTGGCAGTGATAGCCTGCACGATGTCAGGTACTTGATAAAGGTACCTTCTCTCAACATGCGTGATTCACATTAGTAAGGCAAGCTCTTGGACTCTACATGCACAATCAACTCGGGAATGCTACTCCACCATATTAATATTCATCCCGTATAACACATATGCCACATGCTCCACCACTTAAACCATAGAAAGCCTATTAGTAAAAACAAATGTTTCAAAATAAATTATTGCATTTTTTAAGAATTCTCATTTTTTTTATATTTTTATATCATATATTTGATTTAAGTTTTTAAAAATTTGATGAATTAAACAATATATTTGTAAAGGAACTATTACAGATAATCTAATAAAGGAACTATTACATCTACTATTGTTTTTGAGATTTATATTTAAAGATATTAAATATCTGTTATATTTATTATATTCCTTTGATTTACTTAGTTCCATCATGTTCGAAATACCTCTCCAGTAGAAAAAATGTTTTCTCCGTATATGTACAAAAGGTCTATGGTAATGTAAGTGAGGAGTTGTAGAATTGCAACACTTCTGGTATTCAAAAATTTATTCTGAAATATATATAAATATATTCTTTAGGATATTAATGATAATATAGTATATAGTGATATATTTTTTCTTTCTTTATATTAGCTGTTTATAAAAAAAATATTTGGTATTGAAGTATTTCATGACATATATATATATATATATATATATAAACTTTAACACATAGGAAAGAACATAAAAAGACACTACAGAACTCACTTCGATATTTCGTAATCGGGAAGAAGTGCGAAGTACTCGCGTTGAGAAGCAAACAGCTACTCATATATATATATATATATATATATATATATATATATATATATATATATATAAAGATTTCACATAAACACGTGAAACAACAATCAATGATCAAACCACAATAAGAAATGGGAAAACAAGACTAAGATCTTTCAACCGTAACAAGCGGTCTTCGTCAGAGTCAAAAACCCAACTCAGTTGGGTTTTTGACTCTGACGAAGACCGCTTGTTACGGTTGAAAGATCTTAGTCTTGTTTTCCCATTTCTTATTGTGGTTTGATCATATATATATATATATATATATAATTACATCGAATTTAAAGATATAGAAGCAAAACTTATAGGAGAATAAAGATATGAATCCTGTATATCAAGTTTGACAAATATTCATTTTTTCTTTTACATTATGTTGAAACAACATATATGGAGTAACACGCTGACTCCTTTTGAAGGAAGTACTTGAAAAATCGTATAATTGAAAGACTTTTGAAACTTATTCTTTAGTATATTCTCTAATTCTTTCAATCAATTTTTCTTACAGCCATTCTATGTAATAATTCGGAGAGTTTGTGCCTGAGAGTCTGGATTATTGGCTCAGAGGCAGTGGATCTTTAATTATTTTTTGGGGCATATAAACCATTTAAATTTTCTCTTTTATTCATATTTCGAGATTTTAAAATCTATTTTTTTATATTCAGAATATATTTTTTGGTATATGTAAAATTTCTGAAACTTGTATTGTTGATTTATAATCCAATCTTAAAGTGAATTTTCCATAAGTGAAGTGATTTTGTTTGTTTTGTTTTCTTCTTCTGTAATGACCTCCATTTTGCTAGATGAATTTATGATTTGATTTCATGTACATTTTATTATCTTTTTAAGTGTTCAGGAACAAGTACCGTAACTATAGACCAAAAAGATGTCATTCCAGGCCAACAAAAATAGACTATATAACAATGTGAGTATATATATGAGTCTTGTTTCCCAAACACCGTGAGCATCCCTATAAACCCACCGGTAGTTAAAGGTATTCCTGTTGATTGGCTATTGAAACAATCGTAAGTTGCTAGATTTTCAACTATTGTTCTAATCAATATTAATATTCCCAGTATGTTGCAACTGTTATTCACCTATTTTTGATCTAGGTTCGAAAGGTAATTGGTGGATTTTAGATAATTAAGAAGAGACCATTAAAAGCCAGTTGTTGATCTGACAATAGTTTTCAGTTGTTAACCTCCGTTTGATCGTTATACAACTATTAACGATCAAAGTAAAATGAAAGCAATAGAAGTCTTGAATGAACTAACTGTTCTGTATGGCTTTAGCTCTGATAAAGTGTTATATTTTGTGCCTTCCTATAAAGTCACGACGACGATTTCAGAATCATTACAATTCACAATTTAAAAGGCTTTACTTGCTTTACCAAAACCTATCAACCTTAAATAGAATAACTATATTTAACAGCGTCAGTAATTTTTTTAAACTGACATCAAACTTTCAATGCTGATGATTTTGTTTTTTTGTAACATGTTTCTGGTTGAAATGTAACATTTTGAAAATAAAGCACAATGTTTTACTTTAGTAAAACATTGGACTGAACATTAATACTTTACTGTATTTATTTACGCCCGTCAAATACAGTAACATTCAAGATGTCAGTTGCTTTCAGGTTGTCGTGTCACTAAAGTTGGGAGTAAAGCTGACACTGTTGACAAAGGGCAATTTATTGTTATTAGCGATTTAAAGATTTCCAAATTGCAGTTGCAACTAGGAAATTATATAACAAAATTGGGAAATTAAACTCAATAGACTGTAAAAGTCTACACTAGGAATGAGTTTGAAACTTTGTGAAAGTGATAAGTACGAAAAGGGTGAGTGGTCAGTAATGAGAAGGTGTGGGGATAGTGGGGTGTAAATAAGGGATGTGCCGAGCCGTGCAGGATTGCCTAGGTGGCCCTATCGATTCCGTCCCAATGAAAGTAGAAAGCTTTTAGCCCTCAGTCAGTCTGGCTTCAGGCCAGTCCCTCCCCCTTCAAGACCTAATTTACTCGTCATTTTTCTTGTTCTTTCAATTTTGTAATTCAAATTGGATCTTTATATGCGAAACATTAAGCAAATTTCCGATTATTCATCGAGGATTTCAAATCATTTAATACTCGATTGTAGTATAGTTTGTTTCATGCTTGTATCATTTTGATAATGAAAATATTCGAAACTAAACTCTTAATTAATAACTGCTGCTAATACGTTACAATTAAATAAAAGTGAAAAACGAGCATATTAAAACAACAACTTACTTTCTACTTTAACTAAGTTAAAAAAAATATGAAATACTTCTTTTGATGGCATCAACTATTACTCTTTTAGATACACAATGAACAAGCTATTATTTGAAATTGATTCGTTACGAATTTCAAAATTTGGTCGAGTTGATGGCACAATGCATTAAATTTGGCATTTGCAAGTCACTAGCAATCCCTCTCTGACTCGCAAAGGGCATCTGCTTGAAAGGTACGCTTCACAGTAGCCATTTTCATAATTGGAAGATTTTTGTTTGTTTTATTATTTTTCTGGCTGTTTGTAATTTCATCTTTGCATAGATTCATTTATCATAAGTGTTTGTTCAGGGGCTTCAAAAGATTTGTCACATCTTCTATTTCACATCACATACAATTATGGTAATCACTTTTCATTAAATTCTCCTGATGGGCTACCTCGTCAGTATTGTAATATTTTGTATATCCATGTGTATACTTTACTACATTATTAAACAGATACAATAAATATACTGAATTAAAATATTTGTTTCATCGAATTTACAATGTTGTGGCTAGTAAATACATCTACTCGGAAACAACAATCAGTACAATAGCTGTGGGAACTTTCAGTAATATGAGTGCAGTAACACTACGAGAGCAGAGGAGCACTGTCAATCGTTGAAAAGCGATGACGGACTGAATCAGTCTTTAAAGTATTTAATTTACTGTAGCAGCCTAGTTTAATAATTAGTTCCAATGAGCGAAGGCATGTTGAATACCACAGTCTGTATTTAGATTAATGAAGTTAAGAAACATTAGGAGTTCACAGCGCCTTTTTTTGTTACACTAGTTATGTTTAGTTTTTTTGAGGATTGCTATATTAACTTACAACAAACTTGATACATGGTTTTGACCTGATGTTGACTAATGAATGGTCGAAAGCTTCTCTCATTTAGTGTGTGACTATTTTATTAAAGCTGTTTGATAGTAGTTTTCTCAGTCGTTTTGCTTGTTACGTTCGTATGTCTCTTGACAATTATATATGAAAATTACCTATTATATATAGAACAACGAACAATAGTAAGGAAAATCGAGGCTACCAGCAGAAAGGTCGTTAATGCAGAAGCCATTAGATATTTTAATTCCATTTTTCTCCAAGAAGATTTAATTCAACGCATAATTCAACCAGACACGGGTTGCCGTGTTGGTTACTAGCCGTTCCGTCTACAACATGCTTGGTCTCTCTTTCTCTTTTCATATATAACTTTAAATTACATAAAGGACGATACAGAAAAAGGAATAAAAAGCACACTTACAGAATTCTCAATATTTCGAACTGTTGTTCGTCATCAGGAGTAGACTAGAAGAGAGGACGAACAACAGTTCAAAATATTGAGAATTCTGTAACTGTACTTTTTATTCCTTTACTGTGTTGTGGTTTGTGCAATATAAAGTTTTATAGTCTTTGTGGACCGTTTATTCAACTTAGTTATATATATTCGTATATTTGGGGAACTGTCATTCGTTAATACATGTTTGATTAAATTATGGTGAGTAAATGCCTAGGTCCTAGTGAATTTAAAGGACCCTTAAGAGATTTGGAAAAGTTATCCAAGAAATTATTTAGATAAACAATAGGTAGAAAATTTAAAAAAAAATTATCGTGTTTTAATCCAACATTGAATTAAACACAATATCGTCTTATCTGTTAATTGAAATGAATGGAATAGAAGTTTTTGAAGTAATAATACATTTTGTTATTTTTAAAAAAAATAATATTGTTTAAAATTGACAAATTCTTCAAATTAATGAAGGGCGAAATTTGAATAATCAATACCTATATATTATGACTTGACCTAGAACGCAGTGAAAAAGGAAAGTGTTCATAAAGCAAACCAGTAAAATAGCATCAAAACGAGACATCTCATTTTATAAAAATATTACCATATTAAGCTTCTCTTTAATCCCAAGAACAAATTTAGCTTGCGATAAAAATTAAGAAAACCAAGAAAATGTATGTTTTTTATATTACCCTTCTGATATTAAATTTCTTTAATATATTAGTTTAATCTGACTAACAAAATATTGACTCTTTAATTTATTCTCCAAATAACTTTTAATAACACTACTTAGTCAATATTAATGATACAAAATAGATTATTAACATTTTAAATTCAAATTCATCGTTTAAATATATGAATCACAAATAAATGACTGGATATTCTAAATCCATATTCTAAGATTAATTATGAAATCTCATATTTCTTTAAATAATGAATAAAACATATATATTCATGACAAATTTTAACTTTATATAAACAAAAATGAGTCTGTTCTTCCTTAAAGTGCATTAATTTCAATGATGGTAAAAATCACCATGAATTATAGTGATAGTTTGTTCATATTAGCAGTTTAAGAGTAAACATATTCCATTTTTCACCTCAAAGGCTGAACAAGAATATTAAGGAATCACTGATGTAAAAAGGTGAAAACCGAATGTATTGCAAACATGAAGCGTTTAGAGGAAAAAGGACATAATTACAGTTGGTAATTCACTGGCACCGATGTATGAAACAAGGACATGGGTTAGTAAAGAAAAAAAAAAGAGATTAAAATAGGGACACAACATGAAGATAGAAAGGCAGTTCAGTACGGACTTTCACGTTTTTGATAGGTTTGGGTGTCAAAAGGAGAGAAAACTATGCAGAAAAGCAACTTCCTTTCCGAAATAACATCAATATGGAAGGTAATAAATTGATTTCAGCTTTACTGTTTCAATATTTTAAGCTTCTTTTCGTAATTACATATCACACATATATCCAGCGAATCACTCATACATATAAATATATATATGAAGCCTAAACGCATGGAAAAAGAAAAACAAAAGAAATACGGAGGAGAGCAATTTACACTTCATTGATTGCATCACGTGTTAATTGTGATTTTTTTGCATATATATATATATATATTAAACTTCTAGTATATATATACCATATAGTTGCCTACATAGCTTACATAATACAATAATACTCTGGAAGTAGTTTATGTTTCAGCTTAAATAATTTACTAGCAGTGGATTGAAAATGGAAACTAGTTGTAAAAAGAAATGGAGATGTCGCTTGAACTGTAAACGAAACGTGATAAAGAAAGGTGAGAGGAGGTGGGTGGGGTGAAGGAAGAGGAGACAAAGGCCCATTGAAACCGAGTGTCAGTGGAGCCACCTCGCGAAGCCTTTGATCAGGATGCCTTGGCCTCGGGAAAGCGACGTGGCCTGTGCTGCCTAGCTATTGAATCTTCACCCCCAAACCCTTGCTGCTAATGGAGACGGAATGAAACGTTTCACAAAGGAAATAGTTCATCAAATACTCCGTCTTTCATCGTTGGGACATCAAAACCCATTTCAAACAAACACACTCAAACAAATTTCGTTATCATGAAGTATTATCAAAGACAAATGAAATATTTGAAACTTAAATTTAAAGATAGAAACAAGTACAGAAAGTACAAGTCACCCAAATGAAGAAACAAATTAGTGTCTATTAAGCTACCTGATAACTACTTAGCATTAACGAACACATGTTTAATGAAAGCTGGCACTACCATGTTTTTATTTCAATATAACAGAATCATAATAATTAATATTAGAAATAATAATTAATTACGAAGTTAATTTTAAATTTTGTTTATTTTTTGTGCCAATAACGTAATGCCACAATTATTTGGAAAATAGGTTTAAATTACTGTACTTAACACTTTGAAAACGTAAATTAATTAGTTTTATATACCTAATCTCGTATCGTAATATCCATTTTATGTAAGTAATGAATAAGAATATTCCTTTCTCAATAGTGTCAACTTCATGTAGTTGAAACGTCGGTTCGTAAAGCAGAAAGGACTAAATACAATGCATGGTTGTTAGTGGAAAGTTGTTAGGGGTGGTGTTAACACACACAACAGAGACTCTTGTTAGTATGAAACTTCAAGTAATTCACTAGAATGACAGGGTAAAGGAAAGGTTCACAATGAATCACCTACAGTCGCCAATAGGCCAAGACATCTTTACATTTCTACATGTACATTTCTTTATACATTCACGATTTAAGTTGACTAAAACAAACTCCAAGAACTTGATAAATTGACAACCTGTCTTCAAACCCAAATTGACAATTAAATTGACATCAAAGACAATTAAATTCTTTAAGTTATAACTAAAGATACAACTTGTCGCCATGGCTTTAATCAAACTTATCCAGTGTGTTCTAAAATCTATGAAAATAAAAGACAATAATAGCTTGGGCTACAGAATCAGAAGAGAATATACGTCAGCTCAAGCTTGACATTTCAGAATATACCGAATAATCACGAATGCATTACTTTCGATGCATTAATGTGTATAATATGCAGCAACATATAATGAATGTGTATGTTATATTGGTTATTATAATATGTGTCTGTCACTAATATTACTCAAAGACTAAACAATTTTAACAAACTTGTAGACAGGAATAAAACAAAAAATATAAGAATCATTGAATTACTACTAACTCAACGTTTGCTGTGATCTAAGAAAATTGGAATTTGGTTTGGTATTCAAAGGAGGAACTTTGAATGAAATAACAATTTAAATAGCTGTTTTAACAAAAATGTAAGTAATATTATTAAAATTAGATGTTAATAAAAATTTTATCAGAATTATTTAAAAAAATATAATTGTACAAAATTCTCAGTTACAATTGAAAAAACTCAATTCAAAATAAGAATTTAAGTTAGAAACATGAAACTATCGTCAATACTGGAAACGATGTGTAATTAATTTCTTTGCTTCAGAAGGTATTATTTTGTTATGTTAAGTTTGAAAAAATTTTTAATTCAAGTTAATGTAAAATATTTTTTTATTTATTAAACATTATATTATAATGAGAGGAATGACTTTTAGGTTGATGTTTTTACTTTTAAATATACTAGAAAAGCTGTTCTGGTATTAAAGAGAAATGTGTCTCAAGATTGACTAGCATTTAGAGAAAATTGGTTTGAAGTTGGAAAATTATGGCAGCAGACTATATAATTCAAGTACAAAGGGTATCTTTCCTAATGAGAAAGTGTTTCAACTTTACTTCCACTTTGGGTCAGTGCTAAGCAGAGATAACTTACTGCAAGTACAATTAGCGTGGACCGGAATGATATGTGGCGGGTTGTGAAGTGGCTCACGAGAGAGTGGAAACACAGATAAAATGCGCGATGGCGATAATTCAAAATGAGTTGATATACGGTAACGAGCCTGGCCACCGCAACTGCCTCAGAGCCACCCTAAGTAGCCACTAACTGCCCTCTTACAACAAACCACTCAAGATATATTTGAAAAGAAGCCATTTAAACTGCCTTTTTTACGGCCAACTCTTTCAATTTAAATTGTTTTTAGTCATAAAGTTATTTAAGAATAAATCTTTTTTGATCCTAGTAACACTTCTTTATAAGATATGTATTATATGATAAGATGTGTTGACATTATCAGTAACTTGAGAATAATTTAAATCATAAGCCACTAATTGAATGTAAACCTATTCAATATTACATTCAACTATATAGATAAAGATTACATAAGTGTATCATTCACTCTTCATAAGTAAAGCCACTCTTATAAATCGGAATTTTTGGAAATGCTGTTGACAGAACTCCAGTTTCCTATTCAAAATTACATTTATAATAGATTAGTGATTTTACTTTTTATTACATTCCTTCTATTATATTATGTTATTTACTTAATCGTATTTCTTAAGATGTAAAAAGTATTTGAATAACATTTTGATGCATTAATATAATTATGATATGTACTGAAATAATTTATTATATTTCTCATGTAAACCTCGAAGTTATGTATTATCCGGTAATATCAAGTTCTAAGTCAACCTACTTTCAAAGTCCTCTCAGATATCACATGCGATAGGTATGAACTTCACTTTTTTAATCATTCTTCAAAAAAATAGTGAGTTTATCATAAAAAAAAAGTTTTTGTAGTTAAATTTAATAATTTTCGTGTTATAACTTATTTATATAGAAAATGTGCGTTTTTGCTGCAATATAACATAGTGAAGACAATTTTATTCAGTAATGCAGAGAGATTGTTGTCCGATTAAGCACTTACTCCAGTTATACTTGTGTGTAACTCACAGAGTACTTTACATACCACTTCATTGCCAATAGTTAACTGGTTATGCTAATCAAAACATTTTTAGATCTGATTACTCAAGCTCAAAATTATTTTGAAATTTCACCAAAAAAAAAACAAGCACAATTAAATAGAAGTACTCCATTGATAAGATATGCTATCAAGATGCAGCTTATTCTGTAGAGGCTGATGAATTCTTTATTTAGTGTCCACTATAGTTTTCACTGCTGCTGCTGTATAGTTTAAATATAAGGAATTAAATTGAGTCAATTGCAGAGGAGAGTTACTAGAAGCACTAAATATTCAGATCATTCGAAAATTATTGGGAAGAAATATGAACACAAAAATAGATAGAACCCCAGAAATTACCATTTAGCATTAGTTAAGGTTATATAGAATAATTTAATTTCCTGTTTTTTTTTTCTTTTGACCAATATTCATTGTATAAGAATTACACGAATGCGTTTAAATAAAGTCGTAATATTAACAGAACAATACTTTTCGGATATTTCTTTGGGTTTCCTACAGTATAATTAAAACGCAGTAACAACTTATTATTAATATAAGCAGGCCTGTCCCCTCATTTTTCCCTGTTCCCACTTAAATTTTGATTCATTATAAACTGTTTTCTAGCTGATAAACAAGAAAAAGAATAATATACATTTGTAATGAGTTTGTAACTATAAAGGTGTTTTATTTAAAAACTGTCTTAATCAAAGAAAATTAAACCAGTAAAACTTTTATACTGAAATATTATACTTTTTCAGTAATATAAAAAGAATTATTGCATATTTTAACAGGAAATTATGTTTCAAAATAAACAAATTTGAATATATATTATTATTCAAAATTATGATAATACAAATAAAATGGATTTAAAACTCCTTTTGTTCATAGCCAGCTTCAATAGATATTTGAAATGTACTGTTCCTTTAAAAAGTATCCCAACCAAAAAATTATGGCAAGTTTACATACTGCTTACGTTGTACAAACTATGAAATTAGTAGGAAATAGTAAGTAAGGTTTGAAAATGTTTCAGTGTTATTGTAAATACAGAAAAAAAACACACTCGAGTTTGAGGATTGCAATAAATTTTCTAATTCAAATGTAAACTATGTTATTGTCCCATGTTGTTGATCTATTATATATTCTTTGAGGAAATCAAAGAAATTTGCATTTTAAGTGAAGAATAATGAATACTGCATTAGTGGTAATACAAAAAATATGAAACTAAATGTATTTTTACATATCAAACAAAAATGTCACTATCTATTTTACATTATCTTTATTATTTTGCTAACATTTCGTCATAACAGGGTTGACTTAGCTTTTTATTAGTTCAGCTTATATAGCACATATCTAACCGTATTAAGAATTATCAGTAGGGAATTCCGTCAAACTCACCACTATTTAATCCACTTCTGTCAGATTAAAAATCAAAATGTTAAATAAAATATAACTAATCCAGGGAAACCCTTAGTAAATTACTTCTGACATAAACGCAATATGACTCTCTAGAGAATCTAATTTGATCTCAGGGAACTCATTTTTGTTCTTTCTCTAAAGTTATTTACTTTATAAAAACTCACTTCATCCAAGTTTATATAAGAAAAAATGGATGTTGAAAAAATTTGATTAGTACAATGTTTTCTTTCAAACTTAAATTTTCATTTAATTTTTAAAAGACAATTTAGAAGCTTAGTCCTAGAAGTTTAAAAATCATAGAGGTTTATTGTTATGATTAAATTTATAAAAGCTAGATTTTAAAAGGTTTTGGAAAAATTGTTACTTAAATGTTATAATTTCCATAAATTTCTATGAAATACTTTAAATAAAGTTAATTACAAAATTGTTTGTATGTTTACATTTAAGGAATAAATGTTCATCGACATAAACATACTCCTATGGGTTTTATATAACAAAAATGAAGAAGAAGTACATATTCTCAATGCTTAAATGTAACATTGTGAATATATTAAGGCGTTACATACTAAGTAACATTAAACGTTATTCTAGGGGTAAAAATGTTTGTTTAGAGCAGCCAAATATAAGGCCACCAATTCACTCAGTTAAATAAAATTCCTATCCTCAGTTAAATATAACCACCATTCACTCAGTAAACAAAATATAAAAAAATTAAAATCTGAGAAGTATAATAGAGTCAGTTTCAAGAAACTCAGCCTGATTCCCAAGCTACTCCTTGAAGAGCTAACATTTTTCAATCAAAAACACCTGTAAATAGCAATTTATTAAAATGTATATAAAGGTTAGCATTTAAAAGTACAGATAAAAAATTCTAAAGAGTTTTACATATATATCTGTTTGTAGCGAATCTTTCAGTTTTTGATGACTTCTGGTCTGAAAAATTCTAAATCCTAACTGATAAAAAAGCATCTTCTTGTGTACAAGCACTAAGGAAATTCATCAAAACTGACCTATAACACCGACTCACTCTCCTGACATCCTAGATGCAAAAGAATCATAAATTATGTATCGTTCATCAAATTAATTTAAATAATAATATTAAAAAAAATTGAATGAATATGAAATAGTTTTATAATTCATAAATTATAATAATATAACATATGCTGTTTTCAGCAGTCATATATCCAGAAGTAAGATTTCTTGGTTGTAAATTAAATAACTGTATTTTTCTTTAAGCTTATGAAACTCATATTATTATGATTAAAAGATAAGACTTATTATAATAAGCAAACAAAACTTGTTAATTCATTATTCTTTTTTTTTTTAATTTTTTCCTAGGAATTTAAACTTTAATTTGTAACATTGATCTAATTCTTATTTTTTTTAGATTTTGTTACTAAATAAATGTATTCGTACGATAAAGATACCTATAACTTATCCAACTGATTTATTTTTATAAGGAAATGTATTATGAATAAATATTCATATGTCATTATAAACAACAACAGTAATGGTAAAAATTCGAAAATTTAATTTTTGTATATTCTGAAATGACTGCATTAATGGAACAGTACTAGAATTATTCATTAATGTTATTATTCACTAGATACATGCCAATGTATCGGAGAACCTTGTAAGAAAATATTTTGACGTATCTCCTGTCATAAAGGGATTATTTTTTTTTTAAATGCAAGCGATAGATGTTAGAGAACAGCTGAATTATTATACTCTGAACATCACTCATTCTTGAACGAGATAAGAAAACCATCGATTATGAGTGTCTACTCATAATGCCCTTTAAGATATCAAAGTCAAAATAATCAGTTTTCAAAGACTTGGTCTCTTGGCAAAATACTAATAAAAAGTGTTTTCTTTTTCTTATATCTATTAATCTCAGCAATCAATCAATAAAACTAACTTCAAATTTTGACGTCATCATCATCAGGAGAAAAACAAAAAGAAGAAGAGAAGTTTTGGTTGGCTAGTTTACTGTTGCTGTTTGCTAGGAAAGGAGAACTTCTTTTCTTCTCCTAATGACGCCTCTCATGGTGATGTCCCCATCTTTAATTTTTAAGTTTTATATCGTTAGTTATTCAAATAGAGTTAAGTTGAGATGTAGCATTCAGAGGTGTCGGTTGTCTCTCTCCCATCCTTCTCAAGGCACAGTCTCAGTAGCAGTTGGAATCTGATAACTAATAGTTAATTATTTCTGAAGTCCAGTAACTAGACCTTGATCTCTAAAATAACGTTACTAAACACGATCTGTCTCTGCATTAATAGAAATAATATTTTCTCAATGAAATATTATTTTTTGAAGAATATTAATAATACTACAGTAAAATAACTGTTAAAAAACAATATAAATATAAATTATATTAATAATATAATATAAATTATATATAAATAATATTTATTTATTTCTAATAGATTTATATTTAATACAAAAATTTTGGTAAATTTGAAATATATTTTCTACCGAAAAGAAATATTGAATATGATCGTTTTAAATTTTTTGCCCGTATACAGCTGGATGGTCAACAACTTGAACAAGAAGTTGTTCAGTTGTTGAAACTTTTGTTAAAAAAAGACAAAGCTTTGAACTGAGTTCAAAACGCTCAAAGAAGATTTGATAAAAAGTATTTTCATTTGCCGAGCACAGAATGATACTTTGGGAGAGAGAAAGAGAGAGAGTGAGAGAGAGAGAGAGAGAGAGAGAGAGAGAGAGAGAGAGAGAGAGAGAGAGAGAGAGAGAGAGGATAAATCATTAGATGAAACCATACAATTTGCTCAGACTATAGAAAAATCTAGAGAGCAATTAAAAATAGTAAAAGAAGGTAAAAATGGAAATATGTGATCACCTGTAGATTGTGTAAAATCCAAACATAAAAGTTCTCACATAAACAATCATAGAAAATGAGATAAGGCAACTATTTTTCAAAATACTAATAAGAACAGGACACATCAAAATAAATGTATCCCATGTGGTTTGTTTCATAATAGAAATAATGCTCTGCACACACTGCAGTTTGCCATAAATGTCAGTTTAAGTGACAATATAGCTGATAATGACTAATAAAAGAGTCAGAAGCTTAGATATTAATAAACAAACCGAGGATAGCGGTGGATGGCATGAATGATGCAAACCGATATTTTATAAATAATACCTATCAAAAGAGCTCTAAGAAAGAGTGGACAGCAACCATATATGTTTGTGTGTGTGTGTGTATGCAATTACAAAAATTTGACTATGAAAAGTAACAGGCTAAGAATTTTAATTTCTGGAGTGCATAAATATATCCTTAGTCAAGTTGTAATTATTTTTCTATTGTAAGTAAAATTAAATACTTCAATTATAATGGAAGATTTGGGAGTTGGATACATTTTGTAAACGTTGAAAAGGACTCGACATTCAAGATTTCAATCTGAATCTAGGACAAAATTATAATTTCTCATAGAATTGCAAATTGGTGAAGATCTGAGAGCGATTGAGATGGTGAAACAAGCTTCCTTGCGGTTTCAGTTGGCTTATCTGGATTTAGGCTTTTACTGACCCTTTTTGCGATAGAATTTATCAATTTGCAACCAGAAGCTTACTGAAACATGACACTTTATTTAATGATAAAATTTTAAATGTTTTTTTTTTTCAGAAAAAATATTGTTTGTTCATTTTAAATAAAAAAATCTTTAAACCATAGTTTAATATTATATTTCGATATGTAATAAGATATATTTTAACATATTAAAAAAATCTATGAAACGAAATAAGGAAAGTTTTTGAATTAGTGTAGAAGTATGCAGGGATGGCAGTGAATTGAATGTGGGATCAGCTTTCATGTATGGATGAGAGGTAATCATGGTGGTACAAGGGAAGTACATATTGACAGACAACGGTTCAAGTAACCGAGCTGAATAGCGTGCGATTTTGAAGGAAATGATGTATAAATAATTTTACAGGGGGTGAAAATCGATTGGTGTTTCAAATGAACAGCATCCACCTTGCGTTACCCTCAAGTTATGAATTCAACAGGTTAATCAGTTTTATTTAAAAAAACTGAGAAGATATGAGTATGCGAAGATAATATGAGTTACTCTTCTTTGATATGATTATATTTCAATGCAATGTAAAATTTAAAAAGTTGTTAAGATTCAATTAAAGCTCATACATTTATACAATTTAAGATTATCCCAATTTATGGAGTGACCTGATTTATTTATTAATTCTTATCTCAATATGAATAAAGAATAGTCCCTCTTGTCTGCAAGACGATACTCTAGAAAGGTAGGACTTGACTCATCTAGCGCGTTCAAAATTCTGTCCTTCCCAGAATGTTCTCTTTTATGATAACAACGTGCAGCTGAAATGCTCACTGTTCATGGATTTTCAACTTTAATTAATAAGGTTGAAATAGATGTATAAAAAATATCTAATGACAAGATATTGTGGTTTGTGTGTCTTTAAACGATCGGTTGTAACTGCATTTAAATAATTTTATTAATTCTTATGCTTTTTTGATTCTTAACATTGGAATTACTGGAATGTAATCATTTTTGTAATGAATAAGTTAGTTTTAATACACATTTATTTATTAATTGTATTTTATTTGTCAAATTTTTATTTATATATAATATATTCTGTTTTATTTAAATATGTTGTGGCCTATAATGAATAAAGAATTATTATACGAAAAACGATTTGCGAAATCTTCGATGCATTTTTTACAATAAGTCTCAAAATGCATGTCATAGAAGCATACAAGAGTCATTCCTTACATGCCATATGAAATAAATAATCCTTCATAAATATTGATAAAATTATAATTATTTCACAATTATAGTGTACCTCAACCAATAAGCTCATATGTTGATAAATATAAGTAACTAATTTCCTGTTGTACATTTCAGTTGTGATATTGTGATATAAGTTGTCATTTCAAATACCATTTATATTAATTTAAAAAAATCATAATAGTTAACTCTTTATATGATATTCTAATGATACTAACTTTTTTAACTTACTTTTTTATACTAATGTGTATTAACTTTTTTCACATAATAACACAACTGTCAGGAAATGTCAACAGCTCTCAGAGAGTTCTATTTAAAATGAAGTTGTATGCTGGCAACTTTATTACTACAACTTATTTTATCAGGAGTTGGAAAAATTGAGTAGTTAATTTTGGCGAAAAGTGTTAATTTTGGCTTTGAGAAAGGGAATGATGGTGCAAGGGCTGAGGACGAGAAGGTCCGTTAACTGTTATCAGTGGTCTGTTTGGAATACGGCCAAGCCTCCCTTTGCAAAGGTCTCTTTAAATCAACATTTCGATAAAGGATTTGAAGCGGAATTGCTCCATGTGCAATTCATTACCATTCTCCAAGTACTAGTCAAGTACATTTTCAAATAATCTTTCGAGGGTTCTCTAATTTCTATATAATTAATTGTACACAACAACTAAATTATGAAGCAATTGAAAAGGTCAAAATGAAATGAGCTAAGTAAAACAACTTTCTATAGGAATTTACTATTTTTATTTGAAAAATATCGAACTCATTTTCAGTTTAGCTATATACTAATTAGTGTATGCGTATTTTATTTAAGTTACGCACAGAATGCAAGTGATATTCTTCAGAATAATAGCATAATTTATCTATTGAACATACATTAACTTATGTTTAATAGTAAAGTCAATTAAGTTTCATACTAGACCAATATGTTGGAGAATGTTTTATGAGTATGTTAAAAAAAATTAGGCCATAATTTACATTAATCACGAAATATAAAAAAAAACTGATGAGAGATGTCACTCGATTTTAGTTACATTGTTATAAAGAAATAGTTGAATAAATCATAATTACTTAAAAATTAATGTGTAGTTCAACCTTTATGTATATTTAAATTAAATATTACATATAAAATATTTATCAATTAAATATTGATAAAAGTATCGACAGTGAAGTAGAAACAAAATACATTTTTTACCAGCACTTGATCAGTTCTTAAGGTACAAATTAAACTATCATTGGAAACGTTTAGGTTTTGATTTTATGAAACTTTTTTCATAGTCGGAAGTATACTTTTTTTTAAACAGGAAAACGAAGTATAACATTAGAATTTATTTTTTAAAAAGAAAACACTTTGCGGATTTGAACAACTGTCCAGTTTGAATAAAAACGTGACACTGTATATTTATATTTATACTAGACTACCCATGACCCGTCCGGTCATCATTAATGCAATCCTGTTCCCGTAAATGTAGATAAACTCTAAATGACCCTACTGAGAGTAATGTTGAAATACTATTCACCTAAATGAACTAAAACTGTCTGTAGAGTCTCTCCTTCAGGATTATGAATACCTCATAGCAAATGCTAACTGAATTGGAAATTGAACCTTGAAAAAAATGTTGCCTTGTTTAGATAAAACAATTTTCAACCACGGAATTAAAACTATTTTCCCTTGAAACAGTGATGCAATAATTTTATAAACAATGACTTTATCGTAAAGCTCCTCAGTTATTAGTTTTGATTCATTATATAAGCGCAGTAGATCAGCATTCTCGTACAAATGGCAGGAGCTCCTTTTTTGAGTTCAAAAGTTCACTTCCTTATGTTTTGGAAGTGAAGTGCAAAAAGTTCCCTTGGCACAGAGAGTAGCGCCAAGAATTAAGAGTACATAAGTGAAATTAAAAAAAAAGTCTAAACAACAATCACATTCCAAAAACGGGACTAAGATCTCTCCTAGAAAAAAACTGGTTAGGTTTATTCTATAACAGAAATTGAATTTACATCTGGAGCAGTAGTTTTACTGCATTTATGTTGAGAGAATTTATTTTCTATTTCTCTGACTTTTTAATGCCGCTATTTGTGAAGTGATATATTACTCAAGCTTGTCCTTTAATATTTATTTGAATTATCCAGAATAAACTGAAATTAACAGATATTCTGAGTTTCTCCTGTGTTCAACATCCAAGGCTTCTTCATTAGTTGACTTATACGCACAAAATATCTTTATATCAGGTTTTAAAAGTGTATTGCAAGAAAGCCCTCATAGCCCTGAGCGTAGCGCACTGGAATCCAATGAAAAGATCGTAAGTTTTATTACTTATTTAGACAATGCATAGTGGCAAGAAAACAAATAAACAAGATCGGTCATCAGAGTTTTATAAGTACATAGATAGATAGATAGATAGATATAAAATAAAATTATGTCGAAATCATGCTATGCTATTTAAAATACAAGTATATTTCATTCATAAAAAATCTCATACCTTAATTGCAATAATAATATTGCATATATATTGGTTGCATTATACATAAACATTAATATATATTACCTATATTCTAGTGTGCTTTGCTGCTATTCAATCAACTAAATCCAAGCTACTTAAAGTTGGTTATCCCAGGGCCAAGTGAAGACTGGGTCTTAACTAAGAACCCGAACTACTGTCATTACAATTGGAATCAATTTTTTATAGAAATATTCTACGAAAAACAGATTTTTTTATCGCTAAGAAATCGCAATATTCTTGTCACGTTTGCTATATCTCGTTCACACACTCACTCGCATGGACCTACATAAGAATATATATGTACTTCACGATTACATTTTATTTGACCTAAGAGACCCTTAAAATATTTATTTTTATTAAAAACTTGATATTAACATTTTGACACAAGCTCAGTGATGTCATGCATTCTGCTCTACATTTCAAATAGAGAGTAAAATATGTTTAACAAAATTCGTAAATGGTTTAATACAATTTAAATAACTGTTATGTTTGAAATGTCTTATGCACATTGAATGCATTGGTGCTAATTTCTAATTCCCTTATATTTTCCAAAAAGTAAACGCTGTTATCTTGTGTGACATATGTGGATTGTGTGGCTGGTGAATGGCAGACAGCAATGTATTTCCATGATAATTCTACTGACAAGTCGCTAGATCTGGCTGCTCAGATTTGAGATCGACATGAAGGAAGTAGTGTCGTGAGGAAAGGACACGGTCGTATTACATTCTCAACAGTTTTCAAACATTTTCGACATCTCACTTTAGTAGTAAAGTAATTTTCCAGATAGTAATATTTTTTTAATAACAAATATTGTCTTCATTCAAATGTCTTAAAGTAACTTCGTAAACAATATACTCTTATTTCAGACGAACAGCTGAATATCAATATTAGGGTTTTTTTTTGTTTCCATCTGGACTGGATATAAAATAAATATCCATATTTATTTTATATCCATATTTATTTTATATAAATATAAAATCGGAAATACGAGTATGTTTATATTATAGAATAATTATCAATTATCTTATTAAGCTACAAATATTTTTTCAAATACTTACTCAACATATGCACATCACTGTTTCACTTATCACATGTTAACCCCATCATAACGACTTCCTAGATACAGGTGACTCTAGGTCAAGTGAACACTTTTAAATATGAAATAAGCGCTGTTACATCATTATATATTATTAATACTCTATTAGTTACAACTTACATAAAACTAGGTCACACCAACAGAGTAAGAAATCAGCTTATCTATCGTTCTTTTTTAATTTTTTTTAAAAAAAAGACAATTCCATTTTTACCTGAAACAAACCAAAAATACAAGATTAATGTTTGAAACCATAATGAATTTCGCTTAAATTGAAAAAAAAAGGAAGAAAAGTTTTTTTAATAGAAAGTTGTTTTATTTAATAAGAAAGTGTATTATAAAATCGGAGAAAATTGTTTGCAAAATTAAAAGGACATTTTAATGTAGTATCTACATAAACTATTTGAATATATTTAAAACCTTTATGAAACAACTTATACAAGTATTAGTGTTTTTATGATAATATTCTGTAAACTAAAGGTGAAAAGAATAGGAAGGTATTTTACAAAAGTTCTTGAAGCTTGAAGTTGCGCGACATAGCTCAGGTGTCAGAATGGTCTCGGACTCCATTGATTTCTTAGGCTGAACATCACTATAGATTACTGTTACAGAATTTTAAAACTTTTGTCTTGCAAAGGTTCTTGGAACAGACAAGGATTGTTTTTGTTGACCTGGGTTCATTTAGCATTGTTTTGGGAGATGATTACTTGTTTGACCAGGAACAGGCAAATTATTCCTTACTTTTTTTTCATTTAGTTTTACCGGGAATGATGGTGTCTGTCACTGCTGTTGACCCTGAATAAGCTATGTTGCTATGTATCGCTGAAAGTAGACCAGGGCGAATATGGTACTGCATATGTGGTGTTGAAGACATCTACAGATTTTCCTCATGTATTGTCAAGTCTTTGTAACCATTTCCAAGAAAAGTACAGTTTTACAAGAAAGTTCCCCTTTTGTCTATTTTATCTTTTCCAAATAAATAGAAATATACAAAATATAATAAATTTTGTGTTTTTATCCACGTCGTAGAACAGAGCAAAGCTAAGAGACCTTTATATTTTAATACTAAATACTATTGTCTAGTGTTTTTATGTATTATTGTTTTCATACTAAACTATTATTGTTATCATTTGGATTATTACTGCTATTCATTATTATTTTTCACTTGTAAATTTACTGAATAAGTTATAATTTTTCTTATGTTTGAAAAAACCGGTATAAATGTTGTATAATCAATATGATCTTATTGTGAGTTGCTGCTAAACAAACTGGATTAACGGTCTGATTAAGAGAACTCTGCAAAACTACCCGTGGCTAAATTTGATTAATTATTCAAGTACTAAATATAATATATTACTAGTCAGGTAAAATACAAAAATAATTATGACATCATTTAACAAAAATTCTAGTTTATAATGGTTGAGGATTTTGATTGTAGGAATAAAACGAATTGCAAATGCCAATAAGCCATGCAATGTGAATGTGGGCAGAGTTGGAGAAGGGACTCCTTGGGCTCTATGTCATTATTCTCGTTGAATGCCATTGGCACAGTGCTATCATCAGTAAATAAACTTTCATGAATTAGCATATTCCGTAGATAGGGCTGTGATGAAAGCATATTACTACTTAGAAATTTCAGCAATTATTTCGTTACAGACCATTATTCCTTCTTTTTAGACCCACGTCACATTTTCTCTATTCAATACATATATATTACAGACTAAAGAAGAACCATTTTAAGTACTGTTTTCAGAATGTTGGTATATTTAAAAAATTGGGAATCTTTTTATGCATGGCTCAACTAATTGGATCTTAAAGCCATGTGAAGATTGTATCAGCCAATAAACAATTTAGACTTATTTATATATGTAAAATATCTGCAAGGTGATGGTGATGTAAAATATATGTAAGGTATTGTAAAGTATTATCAAGTGCGTTATTTGTATGCGCATTTGAAATAAGTTTATACAATTCAAATATACAAATTTAGGACTTCATGCATAAGGACAGCATAACATGTAATTCCATCACAACTGACTAACAATCCTAAGTAATATCCATTTCTTGCTTTCTAAATTAGTTTTACATTATTTTAAACAATTTACAATTAATGTTAGTGTTGTTAATGTTCTTTAACATTTTCTTATCAGATTTGTAACCTTTAGAATACTAGTCGGATGTTATGTCATAATACATTATGTCTTAACACAATATAATATTGTTTTACGCCCACGTTTCGTCCGTGGAGGTAAATAAATCACATCACGTCGTAATTAGAGAGGACGATAAGCAGTCGGTCCCAAGCCAGTACGATGTCAGGTACACGATAAAGATTCCGACTCGCAATACTCTTAAGATAAGCAAAATTTAGGATTACCAATTTAGAATATTCGTGGTATGGACTCACAAAGAGGGTCTTCTTTGGACTCTGAGTTACCTTGTGGGACGGTCGCTGAAGCCTAATCTAAATGAACATACATTAACTGGAAGGAGAGGGAAGTGATGGTGCAAATGTTTATTTTATGTTTTATTTACACTAATGTATAAAGTTTAAGTTTTTCCTTTTGAATAAACAAAAAATGATATTTTTAGGGGAAAAAATTAATTAAAATTCTTATGAAAAAAACAGTAAAGAAATGTTAAATACTCAACATAAGTCCAAAATCTGAGAACTCCACTAGAAATAACGGATAACCTGCTGTACTAGTTAAATTTATTTAGATTAATTTAACAATAGTTTATTAGAATGGAGTAAAAAAATTGTTTGTTAAATAGTAATAAAATAAATTTGAATATATTTTCAATAAATAAATATTTATTTATATCTAAATACCAACCGGACTGTCCTAATCAAATTGTGGGCAATATGCAAATATAAGCAATTTATACACATCGAAGTGACACATTCAATGACACTCTTGATTAGAAAGGGTGTATTATGAAAGAGTTTAGGAGCAATAACAGTAAGTTAAATATAGTTATAAATAAATAGTCTAGGAAAGCAAACATCTCCTCAACAGAGGGTAACACAGAATAAAAAAAATACATTCAGCTTTCTCATCAGAATAATCTAGTTTTAAAATACGACCAATTATGAATACATCTGCGAAGTAAAGCAGTGTCTTGTTGCAATAGTATGAATTCTTGAATTCTCTCTAACATCCTCCAGAGGACTCTGTGATGACGTCATAACATTATACTTTTTAGTTTAATTAAAGATTAATATCGATTACAAAATGAAAAGAAATTGATAAATTTAAAAAAATATTTTTCAAAACAATAAATTAACTGTAAACAAAAGCAACATCAAAAAAATTAAATATAACAGTGATATACCATTTCTATAAAACTAATTATTCAAAAAAAGATTACTTTACTCTGTGAAGTGTAAGCAATAATTGTTAAAATATTAAGAACAAAAGGGTCGTTGTTACTGAGAAATTGAAGATGTCGTAACAATGTCACCTCTTTAGAAATGTCACTAAATTAAAACAGAAACTACACAAACCTTTTAGGTATTAATTTAGTTGTTGATATTGTGACTCATATTGATTATTTATGATTAACTTATAATTATTAATTAATTTAAAAGCTTTGTAATAGCATGTTATTTAAATTAACTCGAAATAATTTTTTTAAAGCATTAGTAAAAGAGAACGAGGATTAGATCGTGATAATTGAATGGATTTAGCCAACTCGAGGATTTAAAAATAGAAATAATTGAATTCAGTTGACTGTAAATATGTCAGAATAATCGGATCAAATAAATTTTTGTTTTCGAAAAGAATCTTTTCGAAGTATAGAAATACCAGTGTATACCAGCATGTTATATGAATTGATGTTCACACTGAAATTATTAGTTATGAAGCAATCTGACCACTCAGCCCTGAAAATATTCCCTTCCAAACTTGTATAGATCAGTATTATATTTACGAAAAATTGATATAACCATTTTTTTATCGGTTAAAAGTAAAAAAAAAATAATAAACGACAAGTAGACTACACTCTCTTTAATTAGAAGCAGCGCTTCCACAAGGAGGCTGAAAAATACTTCAATAATTTTTTTTTATAGAAGATATACTTGACACGTATCAAAACAGCTAAAGTCAATAAAGAAAATAAAATCAACGAACTCCAGACACATAAATTCTTCAATATTGACTTCAAATTTAAACATAATTATTGTAGTTTGTGTATCGTAAATCAATGAGTGGCACCTATTCTAATGTTATTTAGGGATCTATTTTCTTTCTAAGGAATAACATTGACAGAGAAAGAAGTTGTTATATACAGTTACATACCTACCGTGCTATAGTATAACCGAGTATTTTTGAGAAAGAGTTACTAATTAAAATATACAGCGTTCATCTAGACTTACTGTAGAATCGTATGTTGATGAGAATGAGTAGCTGTCGAAAGAATCGATTTTCAAACTTGTTGTTGCTGAATACAATCAGAGTTTAGGAAGGGAAAGGAAGTATTAGGAATGGGAATAGAGAATACGCATATATATTGCTATTAGTTATAACTATTGACCACAATGATTTTTAGTAAACGAATCGTTCGTTTACATAGCGTTTGTAATAAGTCCTGTATAGTTTTGAAAGGTTTACTACTGAGAAAATTGTGCATTCATGTACAGCTTTTTTGAAATCGTGTGATGATTGGAATGAGTTTTGTCTGCTCTGAAACTAAAAACCATTGAAATTTGTATTATGTAGTAAGTTGTATTCATTGGAACAACATTTAACATTATACATAAGTTTTCCAGAATAATCAAACAGATTAAAATTTTGAGGATTAAAATGATCACCAGTCAGTTTTAAAGTACTACATTGAATCACTTCGGATCAGTTCACATTAAGGCTTTCTACCACATTAAACTGTTTCTTAGTCAAATAGTAATACCACTGTCAAAAGGATTCAATTAAAACATAATGTGTAGAGATCAATACAACCATACTTAGAATATAAGTTCAGTAGATCAAAATATGTAAACCCCTAAACACTGTATACTCTGGACACATAAGAAAAATATTATATTTTTTATTTTAAATTTCGTGGAGATACAAAATTACTTTATTATAAGCACTTAAGAATTATTTAAAAAAAATGTTCTATTTAAAAGATGACAAATATATTTCTAAGGTAATGTAAACAATTCCAGCAATTGAGAAATAATTATTCAATTTGTGTGTATTGTTATATTTATTTTTCCAATGGACCAAAATGTTTGCAATTCTTTCATGCTATACCAAAGTTTGATTGATTTAATTTTATTGGTTTGCATTGTCACAAAATAAGAATATTTTTTGAATTAACAGTGCAATGCTTCTTTGGTAGGGATTTACTAAAGTACTGTGCTCATATTTTTGTATGGAACTGCTTTCGTGTATAATTTGATTATGATCTGTCAGACAGTGTAACCAGTATTGTGTACAGAAGCTGCACAATGAATTCATTAGTGAATATTTTTACTTTTTGAGCACTTCTGTTCTGACACACCCACATGAGAAAAGAAAAGAAATAAAACTTTAATCGTCAAAAAAGTAAAGGGTATGAATAACAATGGAATAAAGTTGTCTATCCGGAGGAAATAATTGGTAAGCGTAACACTGTAATATCAGAAAAGGAATTCGTTTGAGATATTGGATCTACAACATTCGTGTTATTTTGACTGCATATTTGCCTTTCTTTTTGTAGCAAAACGTTTGAAATCGTTGATGGCTATTAGAAACAAGCCATCAAAGGTTATTTGAATCAAATATTTCTTCTTTCTGGGATCACCATTTACACTTTTCATTGTAAGAAATGGCAAATGTTACATAGAATGAATGTAGAAGAAGTCATGTAACAGACTTTATGTCTCATTTCAATAGAATATTACGAAACATATCTCTAATAATTTAGTACGAGAGTAGACATTACTTACTGAAGCAAGGTATAACTGAGAATTATTGAGGAAGACAACACTCGATATAAATCTAAAAAAAAAATGTATAGGATGTAGAAATTCAGAGAGACAGTCAGTGGGATGATTTTTGTCTCATCACGTCTATGTTCTCTTGAAGAGAAAGTTGTTATCAAATATTGATAAAAATTGTATATCATTGACGATCTATCAGTAAATTTAAGAAAAGACATGAGAGCTCAATTTGGAGGTCGTTTTCAAATTAGCTTTTGAAAATTATCACCAACTAGGCAATAGAAATTTAGTTATTAACATTTTTATAATAGAATATTTGATTAGAATAAGCAATAATTTTAGAAAACATTTAGCAATTCTAGACTAATGAATTTGGGATGTATATGCTGATATGATATAATATTTGAAAAACCGTAAACGTATTTGTGCAACCTGTATTACCAAACAGAAATGCATCGGTTGGCAAAATAAATGATGACATTTTGAAACTAGTATTTGCAGAAAATAAAGACTAAACATTAATAGATAAGATTCTAAATGAACAGGATAAAATATAAAATTTCTATGAAACCATTGGGCTTACATTTTTAGTTTAAGAGAGTCCAATACGATGGAAAAAATTTCTTTTGAAATCATCATGGACAAATAAACGTCAGGCATACAAATATGCTGAGGATGAATTATAGAAAGAGATCTTTTCCTATGAGTCATTGTGCTTTTCAAATCAAAAAATTCAAAAAATCAATTCACATAGAATCCACTGAAACTCAGAACAAAAAATTTAGTGTATTCAAAAATATTAAGGTGAAAGTATTCGAAAACAATTAAAAGTTATATGCATCAGTGAACAAGAAATGAGAAGAAAAGGTATTTATTCTGGGAATGTTTGGTGGTCTTGTAAACTATCGTTTGTGGACATGTGTATAGCAGAGCTACTAGTTCAAAAATAAAGGCCATTTTTGATATAACAGAATTTTAATAATGTATATTCAAATCCACAGTATTTAAACTACAGTCTGAGTATTCTTTGGATAACAACACAATGTAGTAGTGTAATAGCCCAGTTGTAGTCCACATATTTATATCGTGTAGATAAAATAAGCTCAAGTTTTTGCAGAAGAGCATAGACTGTTTTCCATGAATAAAACAAGTAAATGTTGTTTCCACACAGTGTAAATATTATCTTGTTGAGAGTAACCGAAGAAAGTTCTAGTCTAGTTATTTCTGTCTCGCAATTAACAAACCAAGGCTTTTGCAGGAGAAATTGAACATGTATAATCTTAATAACACTTTAGGGTAGATTAATTAAATTTATTTTATAATTAAAACCTTCAAAATATGTTACAAGTTTAAACTAAGTTAACCTTTAGATAACAAACTAAAGCAATTGCAGATAAATCAAATTTTTGTTTTATAGATGATAAGGCTATGTGCTTGCATTAAAATGAAATAATAATTTCATTCGTGGTCAACGAACTCTTCACTATTGGTTTATGTTGTACTCTGTCATTAAGGAATTTTATAAATGAACAACGGAATTTATAAAACTATATTGATATTAAACAATAGTATAAATTAAAGTAGCAAACAGATTGCTACTAATAACCATTGATAAAACAGTAAAAACAAATGAAAATAGTTTCTATGTTTGTTGTTTCGGTTTAGTTCAATTTTATTAGGTTACTTAAAATAAAATGAAAGAGTCACATTTAGTCTTTTTTATAGTCCAATAAAACAGTCTTCCACCTTATGCATCCACATGAATAGAACATCAAATTAAATAACGGATAAATTTTCTTTGTTCGTAAAAATGTTTTATCCACTACTATCTTCAAGTTATAATTATTTTACAGTTGAATATTATTGTACGTCTGTTTCCAAATGCAGATAATTCTTAAAGTTGGATGATTGCAAAGAATACATTCCAAGTGAAATTTAGTAATCTAGTGGAGTACACAGATTAGCATTATAAAAGTTATTCAAATAGAATGTAAATAACCTTGTTATTCTGTACCCTTTACAGTGAAAAATAGTTGGAATACCTGGATTAATGATTAATGGTAAAAAGCGTTAAAAATCACAAAATACATTTACTAATTATTTCATTATTATTGACGAAATAGAGAGGGTATATATTATTATATATACGTTAATAATTAACTTAGCCCTTCTACGGAAAATGGACAACAGATATAATTAAACAACATGTTACTGTGAAAATCCTTTATATATATATATATATGTCGTGAATCGTTAATGTAGACGTCCGACCAGTTTCACACGTAGTGCATTTACAAGTAGGACGTCCTAACTAACTTCAAGTTGAAGGTAATAACAATATGGAAATGGAATAACAGAATTACAAAGTGTTTCTTATACGTTTCTGCATTAACGCATCTCTTTTTACGTTATAAAATATATGATCAAAGGATGTCTAAACTGGTGGTATTTAACTTGTAATTAACTATTAATGCCTCCATCTTTATACACTCGTATACATCAATGATATATAATATTTGAGAACAGACATTAAAGCTAATTTACGGAATCAGTTCCGTAAATAGTAAGAATAATAGAAACAGGAAAGCTACAATCCTTATTTGAGAAACTCAATGGGTTGAACAAAACAACGGTTGATAATGCTGAATTAAAACAGAGAATTTGTAGAGGAAAATGGTAATTGAAAGAAGGCAAGGTGCGGGGAAGACCCATATTACAGGGAAGTCAAGGCTGTCTCATGATTGTTCATTACCCCACAAAGCCTTTTCATTACATTTGACCCTTATTGCATTCCACTATTCAAAAAATTACTTCCACACCACTTGTGGTTACAGCGAATCACGAATAACACCTCACTTTGCAATTACTCGCACTTCCAACCCACTGCCTTCGCAATTATTTTCGCAATTAAGGTGATTTTATTAAAATTTAGTTTTACTTTTCAAGATATGGTAGTATTTTTCGGTTAGTTAGTTCACAGTTTTTGAAGAAAAAAAAATACTTCACTAATGCAAGATTCAATCAAAGGCAAACTTATTAGCAAGTATTATTTTTTTTTTTTTTAAATCTACAATGCAGCTTCAGAAGTCAACAACTCAGCTAATTACAGTTGACAGATGTAGTTTATCGCAAGTTTACCAGTTGACTAACCAGACTTGCACAGTTTTCTTTTTGCTGTACTGTTTTTTTTCCTGGACGATGTCCTATTTACAGATATCATGCTAAGAAAAAGGGCCAAAGAATCTGCTCCACTTGGAGGCTCAAAACCCTGAGTAGATGAAAGGTCGTAGGTTGCCCTAGCATTAGGTGCATAACAACCACAGTTTCGTATGATCCAATCAACTCCTGATGATTCCTTATAAATCTCCTCAAAAATAACAAAGCATTTATTATAAAAGGAAATCATATATAAGAGGAAGAATGTATAGGTTATAAGAAAACCTATAATAAACAACAAATAACACAAAAGTACCTCAAGATCTCTACCAAAGAATCTACAACTCCCTGGAAACTCCCTGTTTCTGATGAGTTTGGGGCTACCTTTCAAACTTCTGTTTACACTAACATGTCATCTCATACGAGCTGTAGTCTTCAGTTACTACAAGTGAGGTATTTTCAGAAAGGGCTTACAGATCCTTAAATTGTATATTTGACTAGAATACTAATGATTTATCAACCAATTAAAATAAATTTTAAGTTATTAAAAGAAAGAGTCATTAAATATATAATAGATTCATATATTATCGCAAGTAGACTATAATATATGAATTAGTATTAAAGTATACTACATGCTTATAGCTACTAATCAGCTGTCATTTGTACTCAGTTCTAGCCATTCGTTGTTTGTTCCAGCAAATTTTTTTTCAAACAGTACGCACATACCTTTAAACGAATGAGTACTTCACCTATGCACCTTGTTGGCAGATATGTCTTGTGTGTGTTTGCATATATGTTGCTGGACCATATCAGTTATTTTTAAGCATTATCCTTTTGTTGTTGTTGTTCATCCATACGAATTCCTGTTGTATAAAACCAATACATAAGCGATAAATTGATTTCTTTTTTTTTTAAAAATAACACCACCAATAGGCAAAACAAATAAAGAGATCAGATTTAATGTTAGTTTTCATTCAAAACACTTATACCACTGTTGTTCATTTATTTATAATTCTATGAGCATAAACACATCAGATAAGTAAAAAAAAAATCAACTAACCAATTTAAACATTGTTATATTAAACCTTCATTCTAATTTGAAAAAAATAATATTTTTATGGACTACAATAATATTTTTTTCTACAGCCCAATTTTCTTATGGTTTCAGAAGAAAAGAAAAATAATCAATATTTCATACATGATTACAGAATAGTAAGCGTAAGTCAGCTTGTAAGATTGTTAAATCCAATTTAACACGTAGAATATCCTACATTGGACTATACAAAAGTGATCACGGTAGTTAAACTGAACTTTGCTATTTCATGAATACTCAAACAAAATTAACACAAAATGTTCCTATTGGAGCTTATTTCCAATAAAACTTATAAGAAGGTGGCAGCATATTAAATAATTGAATTATATATTAAAATAGGGATGATCAAAGAGACATCCACTTATGCGGCAGAATTGGGAAAGCGCTGGAGGAAGTGACGGTAAGGAGCAGGGAAGTTGGAGGAGGAATGGAGTTCCCATTTCAGACTTATCACTATCAACGATAAGTGACATTGAACTTATTAAAACTTCATGTTATACTCTGATAAATAAATATTATAAACCATTCTGGGAAGTTTTTTTTTTAATTACAATTCTATCTAAATCTGAAGGAGATAACCAATTTTTGAAATTTATTTTTATGATTATATAACTACTTTATGTTTACAATATTTCTGCATTAAGTAATCATATTTTGGATAAATATAACTCATACAAAATTTCCGCGATATGGCTGTAAAGCCGGGTGCACGAAATAATACGAAAACAGGATAAATATAACGTGGTTGGTATATGACGTTATACATATGGAATTGTATTTATTAAGGGAATAAAATGTCGTATCAAGTCTCTCAAATTACTTGAATTCTATTAAATAGGGCATACACAAATATATCCTTATTTGAAAGTATCAAGAGCTTAATAAAATTAAATGAAGCAATTAAGAATTGATTCAAGATAACTAGGGGCACAATTAACTAGGTTGTGAAGGAGTTTGAAGGAGATAGAAAACAGTGTGAGATTAACTTAATCTTTGTAAAAATGTAAAACTTTTTATGAGGATGAATATAATTACTTTAGCTGATGAAACTTGTGATCATGAACAATACGAAAGAGATAAAGTACTTACTCTAAAAGGAAGAAGAAGGTTTGCTTTAGGGGGATCCACAAACTCAACCAACTTACGACCTGATTCCTCAAGTGAAGAGCCTTTGATATCTAAAAGCCCTAAATTAGAGTTTAAACTATTCAGTAGTTTTAGTTTTGCGGGCAGGGTTCTCTTGTTCAAGAAGTGATTATAATCAAACTTCTAAGAGTTTCTCTTCATCTTGACCTAAATTTAACATCTTCAATAACAGGAATGAAATATATCTGATTGTAAATCAGGAAAATAAATTGCCTGTAAATGAAAGGAAATTAATCAACACCCTAAAAAATAAATTACCACCAAACAAATATTTCTAAATAACGCTAATCCAAGCTATTCTTTGAATGTATATAACATCATACTTCTATGTCCAAAATATTTCATGTGTATAACATTTTCTTTATGTATTTATCGTCCGTACTTTGAATAGACCATATTGTTTTGTTGTATTACCATATACATATATATATATATATATATATATATATATATATATATATATATATATATATCAATACATACTAAAGTCGATATTTCTAACGATAGTACGTCATTTAAAGAAGATTAAAAAAATAAAGGTTTATATTTAAAATACTAAAACAAGTACAGCTCATGAGACATGACACAATATGAGCTCAGACACTGAGGTAACTCCTATTCTTAACGATTATCTTACCTGTGCTGACAGGCGAATGCAGCGAAGACGACCGTGTGGTTATCAATCCTGTTCCATAATCAACCCACCTTTTACTTTCACCCTCCCTGATATACTCTACCTTGCTCACACCTCCTGAACTACCCTAAACTCTCTTCCTCATTTCGAAAACAGTATGAATGGTCAGACAGCTTCCATTTGTCAGTAAATAAGACGACCCGGTGCCATCCATCATGCAAACTACTAATATTGATATAATGATTTGTCATGACCTTAAAGAGATCCGAGATGCTAACTCCAGTGTTAATTTAAAAGCTACTGAAGAAACACTTATATAATATACTCCTTCAAAACTCACTCTAAACGTAGTCTCAATCTAAAGCGTCAATTATTCTTATTTAATCAATTAATATTACATTATTTCTTTATTATATTTATTTTATTTGTACTTTTCGTTATTTGTTTTACTTTATAATAAGTAAAGTGTAGTGATTGTGAAAAAAATGGATCTCAAGATTTTGATGGATCATATGTTTTGAGGCCCCCAAAATAGTTTTATGACTTTTTTCGATGATATCTGTATGTACGTAGGTGGGTGGTATCCAAACATTTGTGTGGACGCTACATTCTACAACCTTTGATGGATCAAATTAATATTTTACCGAAAATGGTTCTCATAGTTTAGATGCGCTGTATAGTTTGGGAGGAATTATACATAATGGTAAAGTTATTTTTTTGGACAAAATGTGTTTTTAGACAATGACTTAATTTGATATGTGAGAAAAAATAAAATTTTTCCTTTAAAAATCCAACTACAATCAAATATGTAATTTCCAATCCTCCCCGTGGTATGGCTGATATATCTAAAAAAATGCCCTAATAACTAGGAATTTGCACCCTTAAACAAATTTTAATATGAAATACAGATTTTCTGTGTTTAAGAATCATATTACCTTTGGGTGGTACTGAAGGTAACATAGAAGTACTATTTGTTCTAAATTATAAAAGGGATGCTACTTTTAAACTGATTCTTCGTTAATTCAATAACACTGACATGTAATATTACAGATTGACCTTTCAAAGGTTCACTGAACACAGCAACAAAAGCCATATTCTCCTGTATAAGATAATTTTGTGACACTAAACCTTCACTTTTGATTTATAAAGGTATTGCTACTGCTATGGTAATACAAATAATATTTTATGCATCAGTTGTGTGCTACACAAAACCAAGAATGTGTACAGATAACTGGATATGTCACTATCTGTGTTACCTCTGGAATGGGCAAAGATTTATGTCAAATCATATCAAATGCTATATAAGTGGGGAACACTTCTCTATCTATATTTATGAAAGTCATTAATGAATATAAAATATGAAGTCTAATTTAAACAACTAATAGATATTGATTTAATTTTACACAACACAAAACATCCGTTGGTATTTAACAAGTTTGCTATTATGTTTTCTTATAGTAAAATTGAATGTAGGCTACTTCTGATTTGGTTTATTGGCTTCTTTTTGTTATAGCTTTTTTTGGAAAATTTATTTTGTGGAATTTAGGAATAAACAGATCTTATAACCGTACGGGCTGCCTGATCAGTTATATATGGAACTAAAATATCATCTACAGAAATATAAATATTAATGACTTTTGGATATAAGCAGCTCAATAAATAAGGGTTCAAGGAGAGGCTAAAACTCAAATCATTATCTCTAAATACCTGAGACTAAAATATTGAATTATAATTAACATTTCTTATTTAGAGTTAAAGAAATCATAGATTTTGATTAGAAGACTAACTGTAACATTAAATTACAAATAATAACTGTTTTAATGGTACATATATTTTAACATATTATAATTATAAAATAATTTATAATTTAAATAATATTATTATTATAATATAAATAATAACGATAATTTATATAATATTGACTATTTTATTATATATATATGTAGTATTATTGAACTTTACATTATATTGGTTGATTACAAAAAGGATTTATCGAAATAGCTCTAAAATATTTATAATTATTTTATTTATTTAAAAAATTCAATTGCTGAAAAAGTAAAATAAATATATTCAAAAAACTTAAAAGTGAATTAATAATGATAATTTATCCTACTCTTAAATTCATTTGTATTCAAAAAATGAAGCAAAAATGAAAAAAAGCGTAAATTTGAATGATACTGGACAAGGAAAGGTGGAGTGGGGTGGAAATTAATGTTGATTAGGTAGTCAGAAATAGGTTTGGTGTTAGCAGGGATATAATCGCCCTCTGGAGGGGACCGAGCTAATTAGGGTGAGCTATAAAAACAGGCAGGGCAGAGCCGGCTTTCTTGCCGGCTCTGTTTGCATTGCTAGAAAGCGCAAGGAGCCGCCTCTTTTTGGCTATCTAACTGTAGAGCTAATCGGGCAAAAAGACCAAGCAACTATTAACGCGTCATTATCACTTTATATATGGTTTGAAAGTCTAATTACAAAGAAATAACGCCTCTTCCTTAACTTTTATATTTCCTTCCTTATCAATTAAATCAAATTATTTCTTTCAAATATTCCTTCTTAGAATCCCTTCAGTATTTATAGTTTTGTCCAAGTTTATAAAAATACTTTCATAAGATATTATTTACTTAGTTAGTTTTTCGCGGCTTTATTTTACGACAGTCAGACTGATTTTAAGCAAATCTTCAGCCGATAATCACATCACTGTTAACAGAATTCTTTTACCAGATGATTCTGGCTTATAATATAATGTATGCATCTTTACCATTGAGCATTCATTTACTACCTAATATGTATTAATACTTAGAAATTAATGACAACAAGCTTTACCAACAAAAGAACACATTTTGAACATGTTATGTTTTTCTTGAAGTTTGCCCGATTGTAGAAACAGGATGCATAGTAGAAAACCACTTGATAACTTTTTTGCTAATCAATACCTAATAGATAGTCTTGTAATAATTCTTCTCTTTTAGGGCCAATTTATATATAATAAACTTAATGCACAATCTATATTCAGATATGTATCATTCAAGTAAAAACAAGTTTTAGGGTATTGAGTAAATCAAACTCTTGGTCATTTATATATCCTTAAACATGCATTTGAGAATTGAGTAAGTTTATACATTTCATTTCAGTGATTCAAAGCACAGGTTATTCGACAAAATACATTATTTAAAGACAATTCATTGTGAAAAGTAGGTTCAAGTTTGTATAACCTAATGACTAACTTATTTGGAAGGAGGTCAGTATTGAAAGAATAGACTGTGAAAAGTGGGTACAAGTTAGTTTGGCCTAATGACTAAATTATTTTGAGAGGTTAGTTCGGGAAAGGGTCAGTCAATGGGTGTGGTGAGGACGCAGTTGGTTCTGTAAACAGTTTCTGCCGGCTCCCTATTAAAATGCAAAAGGGCTAACTGCAACCGCTGGAAATACAAATTACGGATCGCTCCTAACTAACTTGAAGGAATACGTCACATGCAGGAAGGATGCATCGGTAATTAATATGTAATTAAAGTCAAACAAACATTAGGTCCATTTTTAAATAATTCTCTCTATAATATGTAGCTCTGGAGACTGAGGCAATATATATTAATAAACATAAAATTTTACAAAGATGTAAAATTTATAACTACTAGCAGAAAAAAAATATTACAGCTTCAGTAATACATCTTCGTTTGTAACATCATATAATATTGCAAGTAAAATAAACGGTGTACATATTAATTTCTGTTATATATATTTATTTAAATTAGAATCATTCAGTTTTCGGTATCTTCATTTCTCTTAATCTTTAGAATGGTTGATTATATTATTTTAATTTTATTTATATTGGCAGGGTGTGGTCTGTTAGACAGTTTTCTTCCTCTTAGTAGAGAAGAATAGAGGTTCCGATTTGGGAATATTAATTTTTTCATAAAAGAGATACTAAAACTTGACAAGCTATTGTATACCAAATCTATACCTTGACAGGCACTTGTCAAACAAACTTTCGTATTAAGCAAGAGTGAAGTACAACTAATGACATCGATATAGATTCAACGAAATATGTGGCTCACCTTAAGTTTACTGGGTGCCGAGTAAAAAATGAGCTTCCCTTTCCACTTCTAGAAGAGTAGTAAACGTGCATATTAATATAACATAACACGCATGAATTTGATCAGAAAAAATAAACAGCAGCATTAATTATGAATAAAAGATTTGAGGTTGTACTTCTAAACTGTGTACAGGGTAAATATATGTTTATTATGTGATTTTCGAAAAAATAATTTTACATGAAGTAATACAATTATTGGAATGTTTGAGAGTAAGACTTTAATTCGTTCAACAGCTAAACCATATAGTGATATATTTCAGACTCTCAGATGGCTACCTTCTAGATTTAAGCAGGATTGTTTTGATTTAGATCAGAACTTTTCTTGCTCTATTTAAAACATCTCATTATTACCAATGAGGATTTGACATTTGAGTGTGTATGCCCTGAATACGATTGAAGTATTTCATTATATAAATTGTAATTAAATAAATAAGTCAATTAAATGAAGTATTTATGAGATAAAGAACTATTTAACTTTAAGGCATGGGTTTTCTTGAACTATAAAATTCGATTAAAAAATTGACATTTATGACTATATTTAGTTGTTGACATTGACCACCTAAATAAATATTTTTTTAATTTTTTTAATTAAGAAACAAATTAATAAGCTAGATGAAATAACCTAGTAAAATGATAGTATATTATAGGAATACCTAAATTATTAGTTTTAGGTATTACATTAGAAGTATTAAAAGTTTTCTTATATTTGAAATAAGAAGAGAGTGGTATTGTTTAATCGCTGTTGGAAAGACCAGTGGTGAGAGGTAAGTTGGGGGATTATTAAGTTAAGAGGGCTTTGTGCAGGGTATCTGTTGGTTAATGTAAAAAATAAAGGTTTTCCCCTGGTTTAGAAGGATAAAGTTTTTGTCAGCCGGGAGTCATAACCGTTCGAGTGAATAACCAAACTGATAAAACTTGCCCTATGCAACAACAATTGCGATAAAAGTCTCTCGCTGAGGGCAACTATCCTACTAACTTTCATCGGGTCATTCATTTAATAAACCTTCAACCTATAACATATATATCTAAAACAATAATTATGGCGTAATGTTTGTTAAGAAAAAACCTAGCAAATTAAATTGGAATTCCTTTTTTTTTTTTTAAAGAATAGCAATACCTCTAATATTAATAGCTTGAATAACCTGTCATTATTTCAATATTCAGTTGTCAATCTAAAAAAAAATGTCTTTTAAAATAAATATATATTATTTATTTAATTTAATTATATATTAATTAATTTTGAATTATTAATAGAATTTTATTCTGTATATACATTTTTCTTAAGGGAAGTTTTTGGTAAATAATATTTACAGAACTAATAATTTAGAAATTGCTTTGGAATAAGGTTGAAGATTTCTATTAATATATCCTCTATTGTGGCCATATCGTTATACACCAACTGCTTAAATAAAGTAATATTATTGCTTGGAATCTAAAACTCTATAAAACCATTTAATAAGCCGGTACTTCTCAAATTACTTGTAATTCAGGTAATTTGTGTGATTTTATTATGAAAAGATCTCATTGCAGAATACAAGAATATTTATTTACGCAGCCCATTAAAACACCTATTTTTCAGAGAGGCATTTTACTAGTATGTCGGTATGTTGTTTGTTTGTGAATTCTATATCTATTTATTATGTGTTTTGATGAATAGTATACTTGATGATGTATGTATTATATATTGTTGAAGTGCAATGATATATGTTTGTTGTTTTTTTTCTTTAGAAGTTGTATTGAGTTATGAATTTATCATATAACTGTCAGCATGTATATTTGCGGATTTCAGTTTTATCGTTATGTAGTAGAAGAGAGAAAGTAATCCTGATATATTACAGGTAAGATAATAATAATGCAAATGTTATAAGTCAGTGAAGGAGTAAAGCACACTGAGGGAATTCTGATACCTAACAGGGCGAAAAGTCAAAAGTCAGTAGACCCCAACAAACTACAGTGGCATGTTGAGCGGCAGATACACAGTAGGACACGATTATTTACAAAGCTATCTACACTGTATAGGAGTGACAAAAACAGCAACTATCTATTCCACCAAGGTAGCAATGAAGACTGCAGTGTTTAAACTTCTGCCCTGTCTTTTTCAAAACTGATAATTATGCATAAAAATGTACCTCATTTTTTTCATCAAATGAAGGTATATTAGAGTGCTCAACATCTAATTCCTGCCTAACAGGGATTTACATTGGATGAAAAGATGTGATGTATAATTTCGTAAAAGTAATTTATTTTTATAAATGTTATTATTTTTTTTTTAAATAATAGAACAAGTATATATATTTTACAAATATAAAAAGTAAAAAAAATGTGGTGCATTATTAACTCGAGTTACGATGAGTGCACTTTTTAAGAAATCTATGGACAAGGTCTTATACTTGTGACTTAATGTTTATGAATAATGATGGCCTTCATATGATTCATTTAGCAATTTCATTCCCTCAGGCACATTTTCTCGCAAAATTTTAATGTTTTCTCTAGTATATAATGATTATAACTCAATCTTAATTCTCAGTTATTGTTTATTAAGTTAACTCACCTTTTCTAACCTTCCTTTTCTCATATTTCATGAGCAATGTTTAAAATAAAAATCAAATTTAAGATTTTACGGATTTACCAGTTTACATAAGGGCACTGAATCCATTTTTTGTTATTTTTTGTATTCTATTTCTCAATTTGAATCACTCGATAAGTGTCCAACATATTTCAATCATACTAAACGTCATAGCATTTAACAGATATCAGGAAAAGTTGAAGAAATATATTTTTTTCAGTGAAAACAAACATAATGAACTTTAAGAAGTATAGTATCATGAAAAAGTTTCTGCACCGTACTAATATTAACATGCACTTAATATTATTTCAAACTTAGAAAAACATTTTAAAAAGCAACTGGCCTACTCATAAAAGTTCACTTCCATTAAGGATTGAATATTCGGTTTTGTATACAACTTTTTTTTTTTAAATATTGATTGATGCCTGTTTTAGACAGATATATTTAACTAAAATTCTTTCAGCAATCTTCTTTTTTGGAACGTTTCAGATATTATCTACGAGAATACAGAATTTTAAAAACTCCCTTGATAAAAAAACTTACATAACATGGAAAGAAACCAATCAGAAACAGAAATAGGGTTCAATGAATAGATAGTAGGATGGTAATAAATATATTTCTAACTTTAAAATTTAATCAATGAACTAAAAATTGGCATAAGAAAACAAATGCAATATTTCAATAAGTTCAAAAGGTTCTCGTAACTTGAAAATATAGATATTTATAAAAAACATGAATAGTTTCGTTTGTGATAGTTAGTTGTAATTTCATCACAAAACAGTAAAAAATGTGGTTCTGAGTGAGAAGTGGCAAAATAATCAATACTGAGGAAAGATTATTGACATAGGTCTAAGAGAAGAGAATACAATTGTGGAAGAAGATATAAGGATATCAGAGTCTGGGATGAGTTCAGTGTCTAACTTCCCGTGGCACGCCAATAGAGGGCCTACCTCATTAGGGCTAGAGTTTTACTTCAGCAGTCAACGACCCTTGAAAAAAGTATAAAAACTTGTATAAAAATAACTGCTTCTTTTAGGGCCCCTCCCACGCAGAACATCTTCAGTCCTGGCTTCCTAAGGCAGGCTCTCCTTTAATGTTAAGAGAAACCTTCTTTGTGCTCTTTGATTTATTTATGTAATTCAATGTCAAGATGTTCTATTATTAGATTCCCTTTTTTTTGAAGTTTTTAACCTTGATACGTTTTAGAAATAGATCATGCTACTGACTATAATTCAACAACTTATTAAAAGTGAGTTTTACGAAGTTAAAACCTAAATTTAATTATCTTAAAACACAGTTTAATATAACTCTTTAACTAATTATGTTACAATTTTAAGCTAAACAAATGAAAGCTACATGAGTGCTACATATATATCGGTCTGTGTTAAGTACTATACAATCTATATTTAATTTATTTAAATGTTTTCATAAAATTTCCGTTATTTAAGTAGAGTTTCAACATTTAAACATTTCAATTTTGTTTTCAATTGTTTATAGAAAAGTTTGATACAGTGTTATCATAAACTTCCATTTATTTCTATTCTAAACTTCTATTTCTTTAGAAGCAATACCTAAAGCTCAGACAGCTGAATCATATAAGAGAAAATAAGAAAAAATTGATCCCACTAATTTAACAAAACTTACGGGCTATTAAGATTTTGAGGACTAAATGATGTCACAGAGAATAATGTTAAGAATAGTGTAAGTGGAGAATACATTTTTAATCGATTTAGTATTTTCAGATTATTCTAACATAAATTTGATTTTTAGATATATTAATGTTAATAATTTTCTATGCATTGTCATAGATTCATCATTTATAAACTTATAAGATGTAGATGTGGGTACAATCTAAAAATTTATCTGCAAAGAGATCGTAGGACATTACTCAAGATCTCAATTTAGCTCACTTGTACTGTACACAAGCAGAGAGCAAAAGTAAATATAATGCAATCTATGATTGTAGAAAATCGTTTTTCTTAGAATGAAAGTTGCATTTTTGACTTGGATCTTTGATGGAAAAAACATTTACTGTATTTTACATAATTTAGACAAACTAATATTTAGAAAAGAGCTGAAATTCATTATTATGATCCTTAATCACTATTGTTTTACAGTAACAATGGCATATAATTGTAGTGGCAGTAACATTTTTGTCAACAGAATTATTCTTTTTTGTAAAGTTAGTCATTTCTTAAACTTTTGTACTAACAAATATGAGTAATCCTACAATACCCGTAATAAAATAATGAACGTTTCAAGGCCGAAACCCAGAATAGATCTTCAATTAATCTTTGAACAAATTGAAAAATCAGTGTCATTAGCAGTGGTGAAGAATATCAAGTATGATAAACAGTATATTATTATAAAAATCGGTTATTTTTCCTCAATGGTTGTTGTAGATGCAGTGTTCGAAACCGGTCATGTGTTTAAAACAAGGGTTTACAAGGTATACGGATTTTTATAACAATACGCAATTAGTATATTATATTCACCATCAATTCGGTAGGAGTGTATAAAATATAGAAAAAAATTAGTGGCCTCTCTCAAACTGTTGAGAAAAGAAAAAAATACCAAACATGATGGTGTGCTGTCTTAGTTGGAGCCCCAGAGTGAAAAGTCCGCTCGTTGTAACGCTAGCTTGATGGGCTATTCGCCCTATCAGACTAGCTAGTGCCGGCCTTTATGTAGGTTTTCCTTTTCTTTACTAGATTGCACAGAAACAACCTTAGTCATCGATTGGTGATGACAATTCTTTGGGTTGGTACTAAAAGGCGAAAAGTTTGATAGTATTCTGGATCGGAGGGCTATCTATCATTGTTGGTCTTATGCCCCTCTTTTTTCTTCTGTTTAGCGCCTGTATATTTCACGTATCACTTTTATTTCTAATAAATGACCTTGTTGGTGAGTTGTTCGCAAACGTGTTGTCTGTTGTATTGGTGACATAGATTGCCTGATCTATGGCTCCCATACACTTCTTTCTTCTGAAACTTTTACCTTTCGGCTTCTATTCCTTCCTTACTAATTTACTTTTTTTAATTCTTTAAATCCCCTATTAGCTGTCATCATTTATTTTAAAATTATAATCTGAAAACATGTATCATGCGCTGACCATACATGTCATGTTTCTTATTTAATGTTTTTTTTTCTCTAAAAGGCTGATCTGGGTTTATGTTCTGTTGAGGTAGGACGTAAAAAGTCCATCTGGACGTTGCTTCGTGTTGACACAGTTGCTCTTCCGTAAAAAGATCAAAGGGTTCCACGTAAAAGGCAACAACTGGAAGATAGAGAGACAAAGCTTAAGTCGAAATATATTTACTCTTTTTTTAAATAGTACAAAACCATATTTTAGTAAACTACTCAATAATAATTAATAACATATGCACTTTATACCTAGTGTGATACATGAAGTATAAATAAACTCCCTCATAAGTTGTGAGGAAAAGAAAAGAAGAAATTAACATCTATTTATAATGTGCATATTTATTATTATTATTTTAATTTTATCTGTTTACAGATAGCTGTAATTGCAGTTCAGAATTTTCTCACTACATTATATAAAATGTTATCAACAGTAACTTGTTCTATTTGATTCGCACAAGCACACTAGTTGATGATAACATATTGATTACAATAATTTTTTTCAATAAAACAACTATTGAAATGTGTAAAAAATATTTGTTTTTGTTCTAAATTTAAGAGTTGCTAAACAGTAAGAATGGATTCAACCCACATCTTTCACACTTGTCTTCCTCTGACACTTTAATAGAAATTCTCCCTGCATGATGTGACTTGCAAAAATGTCTCTACACTTCCCTTTTCATTTTCTAAATTTCTAAGAAAAAAGCTTTTGGTTAATGCTTGCATATGTTATTCTGTTTTTTGGGAAAAGTAAATAATACAGGGGAAACAATAATATAACATATGTAAAACTTTATCATTATGCATAATAATATAATAAGAATAATGTTTGTATTAATATTTTATTAGTAATTATCGCCTAACTCAATAATAGATTTCAGATGAGGAATTCACGCACTGGTGTGAGTTATTCCTCTCTATCGGACTCGACGGCATAACTGTATCTGAATGCCACGAGAATAGAGACAAAATTAATATTTATTTTTAGGTGTTTGCATGTATTTTATTGACATAGGCTTTAAAAACCTACATTAAGGAGCAGTTACACTAAAACCTGAATGTAATTAAGACATAGTGGTAAAGAGACAACGGAGAGAGTCAGTGTTCACTCGAGCACATTACTGACAACGTGCTTAAAGAAAAATTAGGATAGAAAAGCGGAATTTGTAGCATTAGTGGTCAATTGGAACATTTGTAGGTGTCTACATATGTTTGCTAGTGTTCTTTAAGTATAACTCACAGGATTGTGGGGTCATTTAAATGGTTTGGACAAGCAGTTTAAATGAATGAAAACTAGTTGGGTTCTAGATGCCGGACATGTTCTAGTTTGCCTCGGTGAGACTAATGTCTTTCACTAAACTTAACACAACTACCTGGCACTGGCTAGACCATCAACATTATTCTTAATGGTACTAATAGTCACTAAATTTAAATGAATCGAAAAGAATAAAAGAGAAATAAGATAATCTAAATGTAGGATTTAATTTAAAATGTCTAAATTAAATTAATTAATAAATTAATAATCTAAATGTCTTTTCTTCTGAAGACAGTTTTTCTGATAATTCGACTTAGTAAGTGTGTTTCTATTCTCTGTCTGATACTATTCTTCGATTTTGAACTTGTGTATGTACAGTTTGGATCATCATTTCGATTTTATAGTACACATATATGCAGAAAAATCACAATCAAACACGTGATGCAATCAATGAAGTCTAAAATCACAAGGAAAAAGAAAAACAAAAGAAATAAATGCTCTGAGGTCTTTGACTTTATGTCATCAGAGAGCAAACAACTTAAAACGCATAAGGATGGTAACCCGGTTAGACCGAGTGTTTTGATTTACCCATACATGCAAGGCCAATAGGGAACTCTAATGTTAAATCTGGTAACCAGTCGATTTATTTTATTTTAAGAATAATAGGGAGTTTTTTGAACACCCATAACAAGTGCGTTCCGTTCATTGATTTTATTTTACAAGTTGAAAGCAATAATAAGTTGCTTTTTCTTGATTTTTATTTACATCGTTATGAGCACACTCTTAAATACAGTATCTATAGAAAGCCTACTCATAATCCTTCTAATGTTCATTTTTTCTCTTCTCATCCTTCTAATGTTAAAAAAGCCGTGTTCAGAAATATTTTCTTGTAAGCATAACGGGTTACTTGCGGTTGCGTCGACAACGTGCTTGGTTTCCCGTTCTCTTTTCTCCTGATAACGGATTGTCCAAAACCTTGAGTTTCTCATTTAAAATTAAGATTGGGGTTATTTTTCTTCTAAATATATTCATTTTTCACCAGTTTTAAAGTGAAATATTCATAAATATGTGCCATTCCGATTAAAAGCATTGAAAGTATTTTAAATTTATACAGTAAAAACAGTTTTTAGATTTTTGTGGGTTTTAAAATTACTTAAAGGATTAAGTTAATTTCAAATTAGTTTGTGAGGTCCGCTCTAAATCAATATATGTCAAATTGAGTTGGACTTTCTATTAGAATTAAAAACTCATTTATTGATTAGAATTAAGTCCACTCTAGATATTTATTTTATTTTTTTAGTTTGGTTAAATTATACTCGTTTTGCATTCGATAAGTCTGAATCTTTAAAAGGATTAAATGTTATAATAAATATAGATGTACTGGTTATTCTTTGTTTGTTTTATATATGTCATTGTTTAAGGGAATAGGTTTTAGAACTGTTAGCTAAGTTTTCAGAAGTAGATTTGTTTCTAGTAACCTATTTTGATGATTACTTGTAGTTAAAGTAAAGTAGTCATTTTCTGATATTTTCGATGGAAATGTCGTGTGCAGTAAGTAGCATAAAATTACCTAGATATAATTTTTTAGATAGCCCAATAATATCAAAGTTACTCTAGCAGTAAGTAATAATGCAGAAAACCATATCAAAACATCCATTTAATAAACTATTATTGCAGCTGTTTATTCAGTTAGATCAGATGATATTCAAATTAGACAAATTGCATGCATACTCATAAACGTAACAACGATTGGGGAATAAATTAACAAATCCTAAAAAAACAAGCAGTGATTTTTGATTTGGATCGTAAGCAAGAAAAAGAGTTATATTAGCGTGCTTCAAAGGTAGTAATACAAATGTTTTACTTTAAATATGTGAAAACGAAATTTAATATTATCCAGAAAAACATTATTCCAAAAAGATAAAACCATGTCCCAGAAAAAAATACTGTAATGAGAAGGTCATTAAAATGTAGGTACATAATGTCAAATTTTAAAAAAATATGACCTGTTCAAGTGAGAAAACATTTATTTTTTATCAAAATGAAGATGACAGAAAACGAAAAACTTGTGACAAGTGTTTCTCGGTTTGAAACTTTTATTCAGGAAGGAAAAACACTAAACACTTTCTGTTTTATGAAGGAAAACGCAAAGGAATATTATTTGTCTGATTTGCTTAGTTTAAAAATGTTGTTCACATTAAATTAATATTAAACTTTTTTCTGTTTTTTAATATTTTAATAAATACTTTTCTTCTTGGGATTTAGTCAGAGTTAATTATTTAAAATGACCTTTTTGTTGACGTTTCGTTTTTATTTTAAGAACCCCAAAACAATGGACATTTATCTTATCTAACTGACATTCATCATACACATCAAAAAATCTTAGGCTAGCTGCTATTTATAGTTTAACTTATAGCTAGGCTACTAGCTACTATAGGCTAGCTCCTATTAAGATTGAAAAGATAAATGTCCATTGTTTTTGAGTTCTGGCCCTAAGGATGTCTTAAAATAAAAACAGCCATTAAGGCAATGCCTGTCATGTCCTTCATAGAGCTGTAATTCCTGAAATAGCATTCATAGTTTATAGCATTCTATGCTATAGTTTATATAGCATTCATAGCATGCACCTTTCACTTCAACTTGAAGTGAAACTTTTTAGTTAAACTTGACTAACAAGATATTTTTTTGGAAAGTGCATCTTCCATTCATTCATTCAGTCACATAGGGTCAGTTTTGATAACTTCTATTACAAATGTTCTATTAGAACGACATCTATCTATCTATCTATTAAAAATTCTAAATCACATTCATTATTCAAACTCTAATTTCAAGTTAGAGATTCCAGAAGAAGTGGATGTTAGTCTCTCCTTGGAGGTAGATTTTATGAAGTTTATCGATGATGTCTGTGTGTGTGTGTGTGTGTGTGTGTGTGTGTGTGTGTGTGTGTATGTGTGTATGTGAGTGCGCGTGTATGTATGTGAGGGTGGGTGGATGAGTGAGTGAATATCCAAAAGTTTGTATAACATTACGGTTCACAATCTTAGATTGATCATGTTACTTATCCACACAAATATGGGCCTCATAATGTAGATGTGTCTTATTGTTTGGGAGCGATTATACATGATGGAAAAGGCACTTTTATAGTCAAAACAGTTTTTTTTTCAGACTACATATTTTTGTCCTAAACTATTAATTCTAGATACTTCAAATTTTGGCATTATCTTTGGAATTACAAAGGCAATACTTAGAAATCTTCAGATGTTCAAAGCAACTGGAAATATATTTTTTTCCAATAAAATATAATCATTTTAACTAATCATTCATTCTGAAAACTTGTGAGGGCTATATAAGCCTTCCCGTGGGACGGATTCAAAAACATAATAAAATCATAATTATATCTACAAAAAAGGGCTACAATAATATATCTCCCATTATGTGAGAGAGTTGAGGTAATATTTTTCCAAATTAGATTAACCAAAGTGGCGTTATAGTGCATTTTCTGTTTTCAGATACATTTTTTTACTCTAAACAGTTCATTAAAGGACAATAAAATTTTGCTAAAAAAATTGATCAGAAAATTAGCAATTTATACAAAAAAATTCGTAACATTTCAATTACTACAAAGAGCAATAAAGCTATAAAAACCGTAAATTCATCGTAGACTAATATATTACCTACTGTACTTGTCGGATTTGTTCACATTGTGATTGCATATCTTCTATTCATACGGTTTACATTGACTTAAAAATTGTTTGAGTGATTTGTATCAGATGTGGAAAAACTGATGTATAGGTGTACTGATATTGAGAAATTCATATCAGACGTAGATTTTCTTATGTTTATAATTACATTATGTATCATAATTCATCTATCATTATCTCTAAGAATGGAACAACAATAAACATCTCTAAAATATATAGATATTATATGATATCTAATTCAGACATTCTAAACCTAAGTAGTTTAGGCCACTCCAGATGTTTATTTATTTGATCGTATTTTACCATATATATGTATTTTTACCTGTATATTTTTTTTTTGCTATTTACATTATATTTACTTATTATTTTTTACAATTATATTTATTTACGTTATATTCACCATTTATTTCATATTTTCGGCTCTTATTTATTTTCCTTTTTTATCCCTCCTTCTGTAGGGTCGATAACTGACAGATTGCTTTTGAGAAAGGCACTTCTTAGCATGGCTGGGTGGCTTCTCATAGATCCCTTCACATTCCTGCTACCGGCAGATTTTTGAAATATCTCGGTTAATTTCTGTGTTTTCAGCTCTTTGTTTTGTCTCCGGGATTTTATTTGGTGCGTTTAACCCTGCGTTTTTATAGCATACCTATATTAAGAGTCTGCTTGTCATTAATATTTTTTATTGTACATTGCTCTATGTCAGCTCTTCAATAATCTTTTCAATCCATAAGAAAAAATCGTCCGTAAATTACAATTATAACCAAGAGACTTTGCTTGAATACCTTATAACCTGTTTGAATACATTCCAAGATAATTCATTGAATGACCAATCTTCTTTTACTAGAAAAATACGATAAATAACCATATAACACAAATGCATAACACCAATACATTTGAGAAATAATAGTAAAATTTACATGAATAATAAAACGAGAATGTGATGGCAGTAGACGAAGAACTCTATTTACCTCTGTAAACAAATAAAATGAACCCTACATAAATATTCAATGAGAGATGAGTATTATCATAGTTCCCTTCATCAAACATTTTATGAAATTATATCGCAATAAATAAATGTTAATTTTTCTTATACATCATAATTGTTATTCATTTTAGAAGACACTTACAAATGTTTTCAACAAACAGAACACCATTTACTTAAAGAAATGAAGATTTATAAATGTTTGATCCCTTGAAATGACATAATTTTTAATGGTGCTACCTCTTATACTCAATATAGATGAATATAATGAAATTTTTTTTTTTTTGGTTTTTGATATTAATTTTTTTTAAGTTTATTTTTATTGCTGAAATTCTTTTTTCTATTTTTTTCCTTATAATTTTTCTATTTCAATATTTCTTAATGTTTATTATTTCAAGTTTCTTTCGTTTGTATATTATATTTGAATTAATTTATTTCCTTAATGATACATACATAATTATATTTATTTATTACTATTTTATGGTTTCTTTCCTTACTATGATTATAAGGTCGGTAGCGATGCTGCTTTTTAGGAGTATTAAATACTGCCTTTGTTATGATGATTTGTCAGGGGAGGAGTATCTACATGTAATATTTGTACTATATGTAAGGAAACTTTACATACTAAATAACTTATTTTATATCTTATCAAAATTAGAAATGTCTCCTTGCAAATATTAATATATATTAACATACCAAGTTGGACATGTTTTATGATTGGCTTCCAGTTTAGAATATCTTTGCTAAAGTTATTTCGAATGTTAATTGAAAAAGACTAACATTTTATCTATTCACTATCTTCTATTAAATCTGTTTAAAATCATTAATTTTAAATAATTTAAAATTTAGTTTTTAATTTTAAGGTGTTTTAAATAATTATGAGGCCTATGTTCTTTGTTAATTCATTGTTATTACTATAGTAAAATTACTCATGTTACTATAAATTTACTGATTTTGTTACGGCTATATTTACATAGAAGAATACAAACATACTGGAATGATTTTTTAGCACGTAATGGAAATGTAATTTTTGAGTATAAAGTCTGATGATTTGATAATAGATTGAATATATTTAATTAAAGTATCACATTTCATAAGGTTTCTTTTTTAATATACGACCATTGCTGAAGAATATTAGTTAAAATGAATTTCAGAATGAAGCATAATGAGCAAAGTTATGTAACAGAAGGCAGTCTATTTAAGTAATGAATGATGTTGTACCCGAAGTTACATGACAAATAAATTCGACACTGATATTAAAAAGTTTAAAGTGAATCCTTGTTGCTCGGTTTCTTCAACATGAGCATTTCTGTTACTTTTAGTCTGCAAAGTGGTTTTCCTTTGATTTATAATTCTGGCAGATCTAGCGTCAGCATTCCTTTGGCTGGTAGCCAGAAGGCTGGTTTCGCTTTGCTGAGGTGTTTCAGCAGGTTTTGCGGCTACAAGCCTCACTGCATCAGCTGGCAGTCTGACTTTTTCTACTTACCACTTTCAATTAGTTCTAAACACGCTGCTGTAGTATGTTCACTAATCAACCTCAAACCATCTTCTGCATTTTAGGAAGAAACCATGCCTATTAGTGGTAGCCGAAAACTATTAAGCCATCATTTATTTGTTTTAAAAAAAAGTTCATATTTGTTAATTTAATAAAAATAATCATAAACTGCATTCTTAATATTGGTCGCTTATTTCTTAAAAAGTCTGGAGTGGCATACAATTACCTTTAAGCATACATAATACTAAACTGGTTGACAACCATTTGATTTTTAATTTATAATATAAGTTTAGCAAATTTATTTTATGTTAATAAAATTTGATATAATAGATATTGAATAATCTGACATGTTAGTATTATAAATATTATTGTTATTATTATTAAACAAAGAGTTACTAAGGAATCTCATGCAGTAGAATACTCCCAAAGCAGCCTTCGTCAATGCACTTCCTACATATCTTTCCAAATTTAGTCTTTCATATAATGATACTCCTACAATTTTGCTTACTCCTTATAGCTCCACTTTATCATTTTTAAGAGACCTTTGTGTCATATTTTCTTTCTTTTTATGAAGAAATATAGATTGACAGACAGAAATAAGAAGGAATAAAGACAGTTTTAACTCGATTTCAATCCACAACATTCTCCTTTATACATTAATCAACAATACATAGGACTTGCAACAAACACTCAAATTCAGTTGCATAAAGCATTATTTTTTATAATTCGAATTTAGGAACAGGTTTGATAGTGGATGATGAAGCATGATAAGGTTTGTAATGATAGGTGTCTAGAGAGGTAGGACCAAAGCAGGGAGGTGCCTTTCCCAAAATTTAGAACTAGATTTACAACTTCTTGTTAGATAACAACTATTTTATATATTTTGATTCGTTTAATATAATATTATATAGTTTCTTGATATAAAGGAATTTAAAATTGCACTAGATAAAGTGGCTCTAATGTTTTTATGTTAATTAAAATTGTTACTAAATTTAAAGATATTTAAATTATGTGGAAACGAATGCTGATTCACTTTGAGAACATTAAGACTTGATATTTATAAAAGAAGGAATGAACTAATTTAAAAGTGAGTAAATCACTCACGAATACGTTAGATATGCTAACGTTTTGTAAAACAATGCAACAAGTAAATCTTAAAGAAAAGAACAGAAAAACAAACTTAATTCCAAAGATTAATGAGCCATGTCATATGGACTGTTTTTCAACTTACTTCAATATGAATTCTACACAAACAAGTAAGCCAATGATGAATTTGGTCTACTTGTTATGAGAGACTTTTTTCATACGTGAATAAGGACATCATGGGATTTGCCATGTTGTAAAAGGTTACGTGTACATTACTTTAAGTTATACTCTACGTGTAACTTTACTTTACAAGTGTGGGTAGGTTTCCCAGTGGAGTAAGTAAACACATACACAAGATTTAACTGATAGTGTACAAATAAAAGTGAAATACAGAACTAATATGATGGGCAGTATCAACACAAATAACAACAGATCAGTGTTCACCGTTTGGAAGTAGATTGATCATCCAACATGTTATCTAACAGCAACATCCAGAATTGGTGTTACTGCAAACACTCTAGTATACGATGTACAATTTGTAGCGGTGTTTCAGCTCATACATTGAAAACACTCTTTTCACATTTTACTCACAACTTTGTTATCTCTCGCAACTGAGTGAACTTACTGAATTGTAAGTTGTGATACTTTTACAGCAAATTTCTAGTTACGACAAAAGAGTCTGCAGAAATTCCAAAGTTTACGAAAAACAAAGAAAAGGATATAAAAGCAAGTCTGACAGAACCAATCCATACAAAAAGACTAGGAACATCTTGCAATCATTCAAAAATTTTCAACACAATCACATTTATAAATAATAATGAAAGAAACATCAATATTAAATCAATCTTACTTTGTGTTATTAACTCACTTACACTTTCATAAAGAAAATTGTATGTGATGACACTAAAGTCCAACACCACCTTGATAATAAATGATGTCCAACTTGCGTTTATCTTAAATAATTCATTAAGAAAGCGAGATTGTCCACAGGTTGACATAAAATTATGTAGGAATAAAATATTATTGAAACGGAATCAATGGCTGATATTCAAAAATATAGGGTTTTGATTTAATTTCTCTTCAATAAAATATGTAACTTATACTTGAAATCCCTAACTTATTAGTCTGCATTAAACTGTGTCCTTAAATTGTTATCGTTCTTAAGAAAATAAACACTAATATATTTTTTTTTTATTTGGCTAGACTTTTTTATTATATTAAGTGATTTTGGTGGATGGAAATATATTTTCTTTCATTCTTGTGGAGGTTTTAAAATCTTTGCAAGAATTGAAATGCTGAATAATATCACTGATTCATAATTAATGTGCTACCTTTAAATGGTTCACTAAACACAGTCACGTACATGATGGTTGCGGAAGATAAAGGGATGGCATAGTTTGTAATTATAGAAGGAGAGGGGTAAGACCAATGCAGGAAGTTGTCTTTTACACGAGCCTTTGCTAAAATCGTTCCATTGTTATAAACGGTTGAATTCGCGTCTTATACTTCACATACAGTTCCTATGCATTCATCTTAGTCATTACTATACCTATTCTTTATATTTATTATTAAAAATTATTTTCTTTCCTGCTTTACAAATTTCAGGATGATTTTCTGGTGAATTTCACCATTTAATTGTGTTTTATATAATTAATGTTATGATATTGTTATTACGATATGAATTCTACTTAGTTTGATCGAAAGAGTATATTACTAATAGTGTAAAGCGGTTTTGCTCAAAGCAAACGGAATATCTTAGAAATACACGACAATATAAAGAGTGGTAAATGTATGGCTAGTGGGCTGCATCTGAGTAGCCCTCAAGGGTTCTAATCCAGGGGACATTTATCAGCTCTTTTTTATTCATTTCCGAGATAAAAATGGAATACGAAAATACCTATATATGCTGAACTATTTTTTCTTTGTATAACTGCAGATAGTACAGGGAGGTATTAATTCGGTGCAAGCAGTTGAAATAATACTGTTTGGCTATAGCACCATTGCTGAAGGTTTGTAACTGTAGGTAGTAACAACGCTTGGTGGGAAAATACTAGACATGATATAAATAAATACATCCCTTATAGGTATAGACTCGTAAGTTACTCTAAAACTAAGGCTTCCTTTGGAACTATTTACTTGGTATTTTTGCAAAAAAAAAACAGCAAACATGAAATAAAACGTTTGAAAGTGAAATCAAAATTAAATATTGCAAAGAATCTTAATAATAACTTTGTCGTTACTCTCTTATTAATATAAAAACTCATTTAATATAAAAGGGTTATAAGCATTCATCACACGTCATTTAAATGTACCAAACTCTCAACTCGCTCCACCTTCATAATCGTTGTAAATGAAATCAGAAGTTTAAGCATCTACAATTTTGTTTCTAATTGACTCAAAACTCAAATATATCTAATGTTTTATTACAACATAATGTCTATGAAAAGCAATTCGTATTTAATTTTACTTTATATTAATCCATGATTATTAACATTTCATAATTTTTACCTATAATTACTGATATTTTTTTGCTGTTTTCATCTCAAAACATAACCTCCGCTAATGGAACAGATAATATTGTATGGAATCTTTCTCTAAATCCAACAATCTTTAGCGTAAGCACTCTCAAAATTTTTCTAGTAAAATAATCTGTTAAAAATTATAGAAAAACAGTAGATCACAAGGAAATTTACATTATTTTATTTTTACAAAAAAAAATGTATCTTATTGACACATAGCTGCTTCTTTTCCCTAAGGAATGTTGGCATCCCAAAGTTTTTAGAAGTATTCATATATGATTCATAAACAAATTATAACACTTAATATTAACTGTTTAGTCTCACTTTAGGTGGAACTCTTTTTCAATTATGAACTACGAGTAATATGCGCATCACTATTCTAATGTATAAATAACCAAGCATTGTAATAACAGGATAACCAAAACAAACAGCAATCCTTCAAAATGTAGACAAATTTTTCAACTTTTTGTTTCAATAAAGATAAAACTAATTTTGTACTACGGTTTATATTAAAATGTTTGATTACACTCAATAGATTTTTACTATATAAATTAAATTATTTTATCTTCAATTTAATTGTTGACCCCTGAAGCCTAATTTACAAACGTTTTACAACATATTTTTTACATTATTCAGACAATCCAAAGTTAAATGTTGTCAATCAAACATGTGAAGTTCTTGAGACTCGCCAGAATTACTTATATGATGCCTGGCTATATGTGATTAGTTTCGGACACAATCTTATATAAGTGATAATAATATTGAAAAGTTCGTTTAATACATTTTATTACGTATTTTCTCATATAAATGAGAGAGACATTGTAAATTTTATCCAAAATTGACAAACTAATATTTGTACCCATTAATACTAATTTAAACCAGTATACGAGTATATTATAAATGATTCAATATCAAAAAGCATTTATATGAATTTACGTAGCGTTAAAGGAGAATTAACGTAGGAGTGAAAACTAAACAAGAAATAGGATTCAGGACAGGACGCTGACAGTTATAAATAAGAATTAACAAATAATTTTACAATAAAACATTATTTAGGACACACTTCTTTTGTTGCAACGAAATGCGTCTTTCTGCATGCAGAAACAAAATCCATACGTATTTCTGGCTTTTAGGTATAGAACCATAACTTTAATGTGATCATTTGCATTCAGAAATCCCATACATAAGCACTTAAATGATATTCTAAAGATATCCGCAGTAAAAACGTAATTCTTGATAATACTGGCTTTGTGCGGAGGGCAAAAGGTATGGATGGTGTGCACGAAAACCACGAGAAATCCTCTGAGGATGTGTTAAATTGTACTCTATTATGAGAAATGTTGTTATGAAATTAATAATTCTTTGGTTCTTTCAGTAAAACTCACGTTTAGTTGTTATATTTATAACATAATTCAAAGGAGTTATCATTATTTTCTTATTTTTAAGATTAATACTACCTAACTTTTAGATATCCCAGTTTTGTGAGATAAGCACTTTCTTGATACACAAATGAAGTTTTAAATTATTCCTGATTCATTCTGATTTATTATCAAATGTATGAGTTTTCTAAAAAATCCTCCATATATATATATATATATATATATATATATATATATATATATATACATATATATGTGCATTTAAAAACTTTATGTCTGATTCCACTTGATTTAACTTCATCGAATATTTTTCCAAATTTCGAAATCTTTTCTTCATTTCTGGGTTCAACTTAAAAATTAAATCAGCGTATTTTTTTAAATTCTTATTGGACATGTTTCGATGTTACATCCACCATCTTTGGCAAAAAAAAAATATAAAGTTTTTAAATGCATGTATTCAAGAAGGACTGCTCCCAACTTTTACTAATATATATATATATATATAAACCCAAATGTATATATAACAGATTCAATAATATATCGACCGTTTGATAGAATAGGTGTGTTCTCTAATCGGGGTTCGGTCAATTTTCCAGGATAAAAAATCAAACTCTCGTTGCCAACGTTTCGGTTTTATTTAAAACCTTTTTCATAGGCAGAAGTAAGAATTTTTTAACTAAGAAAATGAAATTTACATTATTTAAAGGAACAACAATGTTAGCCGGACAAAACCTTCGACTGCACAAAACCTGGACAAAAAGTCGAAGGTTTTGTCCGGCTAACATTGTTGTTCCTTTAAATAATGTAAATTTCATTTTCTTAGTTAAAAAATTCTTACTTCTGCCTATGAAAAAGGTTTTAAATAAAACCGAAACGTTGGCAACGAGAGTTTGATTTTTTATCCTGGAAAATTGACCGAACCCCGATTAGAGAACACACCTATATATATATATATATATATATATATATATATATATATAGTATATAGTTATTATAATAAACAGCAACTTCTGCATTGACCAGTTTCTTGTTGACACTCTCTAGTTTTCGCATCACTTTGCGATGAGACTCTGGTAACTTCCAAAGAAGGTTAGCAAAAGACATTAACACACACAATAAACTTAGGTCAAACACGAAAACAATTGAATAAACCACTTTTTTTTCTTTTTTTTTTTTAATGCCGTTTTAATCACTAAGTTATCAAACTAAATAAACAATACGTACAAGCTTTCGGCTGTCATTCACCATCCTCAGGTACAAACTAAAATTAATTAAGGCTAATGCACTGCATTAGGACGGACGTATATAGGAAATCCTCAAATCTTGGGTTTTGTCTCAATGGCAATAGTGAGTGTCCTAATAGGTATAAAAAGGCCACTATTAATGCCTACATAAAAAGGGCATTTACACATTGCAGTAGTTGGGACCTCATACATCAAGAGTTAGAACGTTCAACCCGGGTGCTAGTTAATAATGGCTTTTCGAACCAGGAGGTCGCCAACTAAATTAAAACATTTTGCAATAAATGATATGCTAGTAACGAGACAGCCCCGCCTACAGGAGACACTATCCACCTGTTTTACAAAGGATACTTTAGTACGGAACGTAGACAAGAGGAACGTGCAATACAAAAACTTGTAAATAACAATATTCAGACTACCAACGAGCAGAACAGGATAAGGCTGACTATATTTAATAGAAGTAAAAAGACATCGGACCTACTACTCTACAATAGGCCGAGAACTGAAACCCCGGAGCTACAACGTAGTCACCTTGTGTATGAGTACAAATGCAGTATAGGGGACTGTGAAACCCTCCCATCCTCATACATAGGGATGACTACTACGAAGCTTTCACGGCGTCTAACTGTCCACCTGAGCACTGGGGCCCCTAAAAACCATACGGAGGACGCTCACCGAGTAAAACTGACGATGGAGGCCCTGATTGAGGGCACTTCCATACTACAAGTGTACCACGAGCCTAGCAGGTTACATATACTGGAAGCTCTATATATTAAAGATTGTAACCATAGTCTAAATGTCCAAAGTAACGATTTCAACTCTGTGCATAGTTTTAAGAATTTTGATAATAGTTTCAAACTTGTAAGGGAGACGAGGAGGTGAATGGACCACAGGTAGTTTTGGCTGACCCTGTCGCCATGCATACCTCTCCCTCCCCTCACTCCTACCTTAGCGTTACTTCCTAAAGTTCAAGTGTATTTACAAATACACACAGTAATTGTGCAGACACCGTTCAAATATTTTATTCTATTTTAACTGCAGTGCATTAGCCTTAATTAATTTTAGTTCGTACCTGAGGATGGCGAATGACAGCCGAAAGCTTGTACGTATTGTTTATTGAGTTTGATAATTTAGTGATTAAAACGGAATTTAAAAAAAAAGTGGTTTATTCAAGTGTTTTCGTGTTTGACCTAAGTTTATTGTGTGTGTTAATGTCTTTTGCTAACCTTCTTTGGAAGCTACCAGAGTCTCACCGCAAAGTGATACGAAAACTAGAGAGTGTCAACAAGAAACTGGTCAATGCAGAAGCTGCTGCTTATTTTAATAACATATGCTTAAGGGAAAACCTGCTGCCATTGTACTCACACACACACACACACACACACACACACACACATATATATATATATATATTATTTATTTACTCTTCTTTATATATCTAGGATGTGTCAGACTTAACCATTAATATGTGAAGCACAACCCATTAATTAATCGTCAACACACTTTCACGCACACTGCAGCTATAGTGACCAACCACCAGGCTACTCGCCAAGCCAACACTCAGTCACCCCGTATTCAGACCAGACACCTAAGATAGTATATGACGAAAATGTCGTAGAGATTCAAATGAGAAAAATAAGCTCTGACACCTTCTAATTATATATATATTCAGTAGCAATAAATAAACACTAATGTAATCAATGAAGTCTAAATTATAATAGAAAAAGGAAAACAATAGAAATAAATGCTCTGAGACCTTTCAATTTCTTCATCAGGGAGCAAACAAAGTAAAATCTGAGAAGCTATATAAATTGAAAAGCCATAGAGCATTTATTATTATTTTTTTCCTTTTTCCATTGTGTTTTAAACTCCATATTATATATATATATATATATATATATATAAATGAAGGGTTACTAGCCTTTGCGTCTATAACGTGCTTGGTCTCCCTTTCTCCTTTCTCCTGAAAACGGATTGCCCGAAAATTTGAGTTTGTAATTGTTCTTCTTTACTTTGCGTGCTACCTATCTTCAATTTTGAACTGTTATATATATATATATGTTTGTATAATTGATCAAACCACAATATGAAATGGGAAAACAAGACTAAGATCTTTCAATCAAAGGTGTTTATGTGAAATCTTTATATATATATATGTTGAATGCCAGATTAGATATTGAAAAAGACGAGCCAATCCCTGTTACGTATTACTTTGGGCACTTCTTATTGGTTGTGGGTGTTTTTTCGTTAAACGTGTTTAACCAATAAGAAGTGCCCAAAGTAATACATAACAGGGATTGGCTCGTCTTTTTCAATATATATATATATATATATATATATATATATAATATATATATATATATGAGAAGTAAAAGTTCCTGGGTTCATTTAAGTTGAAGAAATGCACATAGTGCATTCTACCAGAACACTAGCTCCTGTTCATATTCTCTTCTAAAGTCTTCCTGATGCCAAAATCAGTACCAGCTACTGATACAAGGATGGTATTGTAATATTTTGTGTAATTTGTTCTTTACATATAGCCATATATATGCATGAAACTGAAGTGGATTTTTTGTAAATAAACGAATGTAACAATGTTATAAATTAAACGAGGAGATCTAACAAATATTTATGTAATGTCAAACATTATTATATTGTAATAAATTATTATATTAGAAGGGTATAATTAAATCTAAATGTATTTCTCTGACCAAACAATTATCTGATAATAATGACAGGCACGGTGGAATATTTAATTAATAATATTTTGAATGGAAGAGAAAACACAGCATTTTCATACTTAATTACTAACAAAATCAATTCCAGTAAAACTCAGAGGAGGTCGGCAGTAATAGAAATTCGTATTTTCTAAAAGTTTTTAAATATCTTTAGGAAACTCATTTATTTAATTTACATGTCTATTGTAAAATTTTAACCCATTTAATTAATTCAATAAATAGAGTAAATTTAAAAAGTTAATATAAACTATGATGGTTTTCTTGAGAGGATCCTGAACAAGTGATAGGGTCAATGCTAATCTGATTCTCGAGGAGAGTACATTTATTAGGAAACTGACTATCTGCAAGAGCTGGCAAGTCACTTCATTTCATCTCTGCTTGAAACGAATGCTACAGTTTCATGTTATTTTTCTTTTAAAAGAATACCAGCAGCTGAGATTTCTGATAGACACGTTTTCTCTGTTTCAATGCTACACATCTTTAATCTGACAATGACCAGCAATTTATATCTGATCATTCACATTTGCATTCTTTAGCGGAACTAAAAAGAGAGTTGGTGAAACAAGTAAGATTGTATGACGACTGTGATTTTGACAACAATGGATAAAGTTAAGCAAGGTTTTACAGTTGTCATTATGAATAAATTAAAGTCGTTATAACAATTATAGAACATGGCGTAGCCAAATTAAATTGAAAATATATTTTATTTCAAAAAATAAATGCACAAAGATTTTTTGTTTTGCATCTAAAAAAATAAATTGTAAAAGATACCATCTGTGTAGCAAAACTGATCATCAATATTCATCTTCAAATCAAGTTGAGAAAAGTAACGCTATTCCCGTAAAACTAAGTGCCATATTTTCTTTTGTAATTTTATAATGTCCAATTTGATGTGGAAGGTTTCAAGCATTAGGATATTTAAGTGCTTTGGATGAGTTTCTGTCAACTTCCTGTCATATTCAGAGGATAGGCACATCTTTCCCCAGAAAAACCTATTCTTTAAGGTCCTTGAACAAAAACTATTCTTCAGGATAGGTTTCGTTTCAATTTAAACATCGAACATATCAATACTTTGTTTGGGAAAAAACAAAAGTCAAAATTGACTTGATTTGTGAACGATACAACAGAATAGTGCTCACCGATAGTTGAGGTGATGAACAAACACAAAACTGCAGTAAAAAACTATCCCGATGGTACTAATTTGAACGAAAATGTCAAACAACATTTTTTCAATAGCTAATGTCGATGATATAATGACATTACAGGGTCATTATACAAAATACAGGCAAATATTTTTGGATACAAAATATTCTAAAAATTAAATGCCAACCATGGTTTTTGACAGGTTTCATTAGATAAGCTTTCACCTGATTCAACTTCATTTTTAAACCTTCTTTTGTCGGTTTAAATTCTTAAAATTACCTCATCTCTAAATGTGTTTCAAAAATGATTCCAAACAATCATTCAATATCTTTTGAATAAGTTGGCTTACATGGACGATGCATTGGTGGGAGGAAAACTCAGGAATACCATTACAATAGATTATCTATCTCATGTATTTAAAACTAGGCCACTCTTAATAAAAATAAAACTCAATTTAATTGTAAATTTACTAAATTGTTAGGTCATATTCTATCAGAGGTTGGTACACAAATTGACGAAGCGAAATGTAAAGTTATAATAGCTCTTCAACTATTATTTCTTGTGAACCACGAAACAGATCCTGGGGAAAAGTGGCAAACAACTTGTTTAATTGGAAGATAAATGTTTTACTTTTAATGATAATTTTTACTTGAAATGGCTTTGAGGTCAAGATAGTTTCATAGACTTTACTGCTACAGAGTGTTATTCTAAGCATTCACCTCAAGCTCCTATTTTGATCAAGCTAATATAGCATCAGAAGCAGCTGCGACAGTGGAAAAGAGTTTGCCAAAGAAAAACAAATCGGGTCTGTATTTTGCATTATTAGCATATCGAAATACCCGATTCACTAATTGACTAAGGCTCAGCATAACTCTGAATAATAGAGTCCTCAGTACCCCTCGCTTGAGTCTAGAGGAAGACCAGACTTCTCCCAGTTCAGTCAAATGGAATAATTCATTATTTTGCAACCTATTGTGGTATGGTATTTAATCATGCAATCCCCCATCCATCCGCTACAAGAAGCAGGAGATAGAAAATGGTTTGATGATAGTGGATAGTTGACTGGAAATATAGAAATTCATTTTGAAAATAAATCATATGACATTAAAACTAATCGAGAAATCACCGTAAGCTGAAACGAATATAATGTAGTATTCTATTCAATTCATTACACGAGGAGTTTGTCTCTACACCGCCCTCCCCACCAAAGTAAATGAGATTTAGAAAATGTACGAATTAAAAAGTATGGAATTAAAAAATTGTATCACCTATCAACAGGTCTCTGCACGGGTAACATTTTTTATCACCAAATATGCTGGTATTTTACACTGACGGTGAGTTCTGGTGAGTTCTTAGTGAGAAGAAAGTGATTTACTCTTTGTCTCGGCCTCCTAAACTAAACCTCCTTACCTTATCAAGGGGAGAGCACACCTTAAAACACTAAAGACGGAGAAATTCCCTACTGCAGATGAAATATTTCTACCCCAGATTTATACAGATGTCTGCATGCATCTGTGGTAGAAGCAGCCCGTAGACAGGATAAACTACTTGTTTCACAAAATAATAAATTATATTTTAAACTCTAAACAAATAAGTAATTCTGAGATAAAATGGCTAAACAAACAAAAGTCTCCACACAAATGAAGTTTTATTCTTTAATGAAGAATAAAACTTCATTTGTGTGGAGACTTTTGTTTGTTTATCCATTTTACCTCAGAATGAGTAAATACCACACAATTACGGATTGCACAACTAATGATTTATAAATAAGTAAGTTTCATCAAATGGCTAAGTAGTGCTGAAATATTTTTAACCATTCAGTTAAGCACAAATAATAATTATAATTGAAAATTCGGCTCTAAGCGTGTTAAAATAATTCATAAAACCATTTTGGCAAAGAGAATTCCCTAAATAAAATCTTGTGGCTTTTGACGGGGTTTATAATAAAAAATAAGATTATACCACGTACAGTAAGTTGCACAAAGGTATATATTTTACAACATAAGTGTTTATAAATGCTTACTTAGGTTGTGTAAGCAGATTTGAGTGTTCTTCATTTTGCAACAATCAGATTTATAACTTGTGTTATTGGTTCATATAACCTCATAACGTTACCTGAATATATATGAAGAAGGAAATCTGGAAATTTTAATGCAATTACTACTGCCAGGACAAAAAGACTATGATATAAAAGGGAAACGTGAAAAACATTAAGAGAAAATGAATAAATAAACTACCAAACGGATATCTCTTCAGGCATCTTCTGAAAATTCTTTCCAAACTCAGCAAACATCAGAAAAGACGTACAGTCATTTTCGAAACCACTACTCGATAACAGACGTGTTGCTAAATTCAATGTTGTCACCAAAGATATTACCTGAAAAAATGAAGGTAACTGACATTTATGTGAATCATAATGACCATAATTATAGGCATATTTTATTTTCATAATAAAATGAAAATGCTACGTAAGGAGTTTAAAACTCAAGAAAACAAAGGAAAAGGCAGTTATTGAAAATAGCTATGAAAACAGTACATACATAAAATTGGGGTCAGGCTAGCTCAGTGGTTACGTGCTCCTCTCTGAACTGATAGGACCGGGGTTCGATCCTCACCTGGCCTTCTATTTATTCACGCTGGAGGTGAATAAATCTGAGGGCGTCGTCCCTCGGAGAAGGACGTTAAACCGTCGGTCCCGAGCCTGTACGATGTTAGGTACTCGTTAAAGATCCCTACCCCAAATACATTTGAGTTAGGCAAAATTTAGGACTCCCTCTGTAGTGTGGTACTTAGGGACTCCCACATCTTCATTGTGTGGTATCACAAAGGGCCAATGCTCGGCCTACGTGTGTTCCCTTGTGGAACTGCCACTGCAACCTAACCTAACCTAACCTAAATACATAAAATTAGATTTAATGATGATGAAATTTCAAATTTAATAATGATTAACAATTTCTGGGAAGTTATACTGATTATTTACTTAAGTTTTTTGATGGACCATTGAGAGCACTGTCGAACAAGCTCCTCAAATGAAGTAAAGTTGAGACATCTTCAAATACTTATAATCTAATTGATACATAAAGTTACATGGGTCCTGATGGTTCAGACAACATTCGTCTAACAAATAACTATATAAAGTTGTTTAAGAGTTTTGAAGCTGTGTTTTCTGTGGTACTTCAATGATCTCTAAGTTTTAAATATTTGTTTTTAATATTCAAATTTCTTAATGAAATGTTTGTTAGCAGGTAAATTAATCGAAATAAGTAATTTCATCCTGTTCATAACAAATATTAAAAACGGAAAGTCTTATTTGAACGTCAAAAAATAATTACTTAGAAAATTTTTAAACATAAGAAAATAAATTGATATAAATTGAAATAAAGTAATTATTCAATAACATATATATCATTATGAGAAACTAATGTTTTAATGATATTATTGGAATATTCAAAAAGTTAAATTGCAAATTAATTAATAGAAAATTTTCTTTATGCAATGTCGCCATATATAAAGTTTTTATGAAGCACTAAATCACTAGTTTTACTTATGAATCCTATTCAAGCTGCTGAGTGCTTGGCTTCATATCGTAACCCTTAAGTACTCACTAAACAGATTACTGAGTGAGAAAGAAAGAGTTTTTACACGGGGGTCATAAGAGTTATTACCAAGCGAGCTTTACGAAAAAAATATTTTGCATTGTAGAATTCTTAATCTAAATAAGTTATTTAAAAAAGCAAGGCTTCAGATATGTCCAGTTGATTGTTTAAAATTGTTAAACCAATATATAAATAAATCTTTAAATAGGGGGCTTGTTTAAACAAATACAATATTCCCTTCTGATCGTTATTGTTTTGTCGGTTTATTATTTGAAAGCTGATTCAGTTATCCATTAAAAAAATATACTTGTTCTGTTTTCAGAAATTGCACAAAAAATGTTTTTTTAAGATTTAGCTCAAGAAACATATCCATGTTTACTTAAAGCCACTAATGTTTGATGTAAGAGTTATGATTCACAATTTTTATGAGATATACACTCAAAAATGAGGAACTGAATATAAACAGATCTGAATGGATAGATATAATTAAGTGAAAATTATTACCGGGTGAGCGGTACACATCGCTGTCACTCTGCCAATACTGTGTGCATATAAAACTTATTCCCAGATAGTGGTCCTCAGGACGGACGCAATTTTCACGCTTTATTGCTGCCTGATTAATAGGAGAAATTTAATCAGCGGGTTTCAATACAATCGTAGCTTCATATTCCAATTCACAACTGGGCTAAACTAGTATGTTGGAATTAGCATTCAATAATGTTATCTCTTAAAAGTTAATTAATTTGCTTGCCTTAATTATATTGCCACGTAAAACCCAGAATTTTGATTTCTTTTCGTAGCAGTGAAAGTTAAATTGCCTTTGCTTGATTGATAACATTTGATAAAAACTAATAAGTTTCTGCATAAAAATGCTTAATTAAACATTTATATATAGAAACTTTTACTGTATCTCCAAAAGCAATAATGACTCATATTATATTACGAACTGTATATTCCACACATAATGCAAATTATTTTAATTATAAAAAAAAAGAGTATAGAAAAATTTAACTGTTCAAGATTGAACTAAATTTTATTTAGATCCCTCCGACAAATATTTGACTAGAAATTACGAACATTGATGAAATATATTTATCTAATTTATCGAAATTTGCAATTATTTCTAAGGACAATGTTCTTATTCACAAGTGATACGTATAAACTAATTAAGTCAGTATTATTATTAATTATAATTTATAATTAATAAAGTTTATTAACAATTATTTCATTTATATATATGATGGTGATCTTTGAATTAATTCCACTGGTGATGCTTCAATCTAACAAGTGAACAAAAGTACGGATCATTTGTTATTAGCACTTATATTAATTATGTCATTTACACTTCCACGCTGTTTCTGCAACAACAGTTCTAAATGTTGGATCACTAAAGTTTACTAGAGTACACCGTACAATAAAGGGATTACTTATGAGAAACAATGTGCAGGGGCCCTAATTTTCCCTAACAGGCACATCTGAGAAACGTAATTTAATCATTATAAATTCTATTGAAAGTTGTATCATTACTTTTGAGTACGATGTCATTCTTTTTCAAACAATGCAATCAGTAATTCCATACTTCAAGATTGAGGTACAAAGAATTATTTTTTATAATTAATATTTAATACAATAAAGGAATTGATTGAAGGTCGCTAATGAATTTGAAACTTTAAGTTATTTACAACATGATTTTATTAGCATATCTTATTATTAAACAATTAATTAAATGTACGGTAAGTGATACATTTCAATAAAAATATTACCATTACAAATTTCATTGATAACTGTCGACAGAAGAATATTCTGATTCATTATCAACAGTTTGACGTAGTGAAATATAAAAGTGTAATTTTTCACAATAACTGAAATTGCACGGATTGTCGAATCACCCTCGTTCATATGATTTCATCAATTTTTCAGGCAATAAGCGTTCTGTTTGAAATTGGCAAATCTGACGAAATAATTGTTTTAATAATGTCTTATAGTAGATATTTTTTAACGGGACTAGTATTTCTTATTATACCTTTCCAGTACAATATTTAAACAAATTATAGCATAATTCTTGGACTTAAGACTTCAAACTTCAGACATTTGTCTAGTGGATCAAGGTGATTCTTCGACTGTTGGTGCTGTGAATTAATAACTTTTTAGAGTTGGTATGAATCAATGTTAACCAGCTCACAGATAGATGAATTGTTATAAAGAATGTTCTTCGCAAATAGCAACAGAAATCGAAAATCAAACCATAAGTTTACATACAAATAATATGGTATATCTTAATAAATTAAATATACCATATTTAAGTTTTCATTAAGGCTTTCAACTGTTTGTTCAACCAAGAGTCCCAGTTGTAGACAGTTGTTTCAAATCACAAGTAAAAAGTGTAAAAAAACAATATTTTACACAATTCATAAACTGGTTAAAATAATATAAAAGGTTTTATTGAGCTGCCATTTATGTCAGTTTTTACGGACTCAGATCTAATTACTGCTTCGGTATACATGTTTTAGGGAATTCCTAATCTCTAAAACACTTTGAAAGCTTAGAAGAAGCAATTTTTGTCAACTGGGAGGTTGATCAGCTTCTGAACTTAAACTCCATCGTTTATTGTTCTTTATTTCTTTATTCATTATAGTTTTTACTTATTTATTTACGTGTTATAGTTAGTTATTTTACTATTTTCAATGTATGTTTATTTATTTAGTTATTTATTTTTGCCATTATTAACCTTATTTATTCCTGTTTCTCTTACTTTTGTAAGGTAATGTCACTGATATAAACCTCTTTAATGAGAATTGATTTCAGTTGCCCTTAGAGCGACTGGCATCTTTACTCATGATGATAAGGCCTGTGTCATCTTTCATGTCTCTTTTTGAGTGAATTTAGTTTATATATATATATATATATCAACCCAGTTTGGTTTTTGACTCTGACGAAGACCACTTGTTACGATTAGAAGTTTTAGTCTTATTTTCTCATTTCTCACTGCGGTTTGAATATTGATATATATAATATTAATCCGGTTTAATTAATATAAACACATCAAATTAGATAATATTTTTATAATTAAATATTTATATTTTATTTAAAACAAATTGCTAATTACTCGTTGTCATGCACACATTATAATAGCCTTTTTCTTTGTTTGGTGCCGGTGAAAGTTAGGAAGGTATTCATTTAAATTACAGAGAAAGATTCAAAATTATGATCTTTTCTGAAGAACAAAGCATACGAAAGGAGGGATATTTTAGGTCTCTAGTTAGCCTTTGTTGTCTTCTGCTCGTTGGTTTAGGATTCGTCTGACTGAAAATGTTTCTGCAGGTTGAATTGTCTCTCACTGGTGAGCGGAAGTCACGCTTCCAAGCGCTTGTCAACCTACTACCTACCTTCTTCCTATAACCAATCCTCTGTTTTTCTGTCCCTACATTTCCTTCATTACCTTAGCCCATATTTACTGGTACAATATGACTATGGTTTATGGAAATACTTAATTACTACTTAATCTGTTACTCTATTGTTATCATCACCCTGTAGATGTAATTATTTTATTATACATATATAATTACACACTAGCGTATGTGGTGTGTGTGTGTGTGTGTCTATATGTATGTATGTGTGTGTATGGCATCAGTATCAGACTAAAGAAATATCGTTTTTATTGAAATCAGAAAGCATTCATTCTAGGGAATCATTCGGCTCACATTCACTCACCATGTCAAATAATAAATAATCTATGAGGGGCATTTTTTCTATTGATGTCTATTATTAAGCCAAAATATTATTGTTTCATTCTATTAATATTTTTGATATTTCATCTCATTTATACACCTCATACTTGAAAGTTTCTTAAAAAAAAAACAGTAATAATTTTTTATTGAAATTTATAACTCGGTGACGTTTATAAACCTGTTTTAAACCTGGAGGTAGCACAGATTATGATTACTCCAGTTTTTCCTCTAAATGTTTGTTTTTTTATATGACACAGTCAATTCACACGATGACATTGATTTTGCCAAAGCTGTAATAGGTTGGGTTATGTTAAGTTAGGTTGCAGTGGTAGTCACACTGACAACACAGGTAGGTCAAAGTTGGCATTTTAATATACCGAAGAGATAACAATTATGTGAAACAACTTTAGAAACATGTCAGATTGATCAATACTTCTATTTGTCTTATAACTGATTAAATGATTATAACATTATGTAAAATATGGCACCTACTGATTAAAATGTACCTGCATTTATAGCCACATTAGAAAGAAAAGCTGAGTTTGATGTTACGTTTACTCATAATAAAGTACTGTTAGTTGTTTCTAACGCCTATACTTATAAGACTTTCACATGTTAGTGCTGTTATAGAGACGCAAATTGTGGTTCATTTATTATTTGACACCCATTTTAGTAATGGGTGAGCCACATTGCCTGTTGATTCTACATTTGGATTCTTAAATTTTGCCTAACCCAATTGTATTTAGAGTAGGAATCTTTAACGAGTACCTGACTTTGTACAGGCTCGGGATTGACAGTCTAAAGTCTTTTCCGAGGGACGTCGTGATGAGATTCACTTCTCCAGTGAATAAATATAAGACGAAGTGAAGATTTCGTGTCCTGTTCGATTAGATACAAAATACTCTCTTAAAGCAGAGCATTTTGTCTGTTTCCTAAGCTGTAGATAAGCTGTATATTTATGTGTTTTGACCGAAAGGTACAGGTGCACATTACCTGTGTACTTTAACTTCAAAACAGGTATTTTAAAGTATTTATGCATTAAAGCCCCGATATTAACATAAACTAAGGATTATACACCTGTAGATAATTCTGATAGTCAATAGTATGTACAGTAATCAACAAAATGAATGTACTCGTAGATATAGTGATAGTTGTAACATTAGTGTATAATGTAAAGAATACTTTACATGCGATGCCCTCTGGGGAGGCATGTAGACGTAATAAATAAAAAGATATTCTGGCCGGTGAAAGACCATACTTATTAAAGCATGGGACAGATACTTTATTGTACTTTTTTGTCAAAATGGCTAATATTTTCCTGCTTTTTTAGTCATTCTAGAACATGAAATATGGTAGTAGTTTTTCCTGAAGATTATTATTACATGATAACCTGTTATGAATTTGTTTACCAAATATAACAACAGTAATTATATATTTTCATTATAATTATATAATAATATTGTTATTGTATTATTAATTATGCTAATAATAATTATAATTTATATTCATTATTAATCATGATAAGTTCTTTATGGATGAGTTGTCAAGAAAAGATCAACCATTACCTTCTAGCTATAACTGATTGTCAACAATTATATTACTATAAACAGATGTAAAAATACGTAATGTATTATTAAAAAAGTTGTTTGTAAGTTACACCAATATTTAAATATTTTTTTCTTAAATGGAATGAAGTTAAATAAATTAAAGGACTAAATAAATGGTTAAAAGAGAATGTACTAATAGTAAACATTTTAGTAATTTTTTTATCTAAACAGTCATATCAGTTGGCTATCATTCCTTGTTCAAATGTATAATTTTAATGGAATTTAAAAAAAAATACAGTTTTTTATTTTTACCTTGTTATTATAACCTTTTAATTATAATAATTATAGCCTTATTATTTTACTGTTATGGTTTTATTATCTCTCTTAAATGGTAATCAGAACAATTTGAGAAAAAAATTAACTGTGTAAAATTTAATACATTTAATTGGTATTTATGAGACTGTAACACTTATACGTTATGAGACTTATTACATTATACGTAAAATCATCGTACACTATTATACTTATCATTACCAGTTATCGCATTTAGTGATTTCATTAATAATCATATAAAATCACTAATGTTTCTCAACAAATTCAATTTATCTTTTGAATTAATGAATTTAGGTATTTGATTTTACAAGAGTTGTAACCTTCTTTTGTAATAATTGGCAAAAATAAGATAGTTTTGTTAAAATAAATCGTTCCATTAAATTGACTGTGAACTTTGAAATCCGTTCATTTATTGTAGTACTGCGTGTAGACCACTCTAAATTTTTAATTTGAACTCCTCCAAGATGAAAGTATGTAGATTAATAGAAGTATATTGTATATCTTGAATGAATTAAGATCATAAATTTACTATTGACATAATCAAATAGTCAAATTATTCACATAATTTAACCCCCGACCGGAATTTCATAGGTGGTATTCTATGGTTTTTATAAAAACGTTTTCCAATAAGTGTTACCATTTTTATCTGTAGTTATGTTGTCAAATTTTGTGAAATATTTAATTTTTTAAACAACTATATTCTATGTCGGAACTATAATTAAAATCCTATGTTTAACATTATTATTTGATAATGTGAAACAACAACAAACATCGTGAGCTAAGAATTATCAAAGAAGAGATTGAAGGTTTTAGTGTCAATAGCTGCCGATGTAATTGACAGACACTGCCATGAAGGAATGGCATAACAATGCAGGGAAGGTGGTGAATAGGTGAGGCATTTGTCACTGGTGGGTTACCTACACCGGTGTGGTGCAGCCAGAGTGACACTTTGACGACAATGGTTAGACATCCTGTCTCAGCCTGGTCCATACACAGGGAATGGCATAACAATGCAGGGAAGGTGTGAATAGGTGAGGCATTTGTCACTGGTGGGTTACCTACACCGGTGTGGTGCAGCCAGAGTGACACTTAGACGACAATGGTTAGACATCCTGTCTCAGCCTGGTCCATACACAGGGAATGGCATAACAATGCAGGGAAGGTGGTGAATAGGTGAGGCATTTGTCACTGGTGGGTTACCTACAACGGTGTGGTGCAGCCAGAGTGACACTTAGACGACAATGGTTAGACATCCTGTCTCAGCCTGGTCCATACACAGGGAATGGCATAACAATGCAGGGAAGGTGGTGAATAGGTGAGGCATTTGTCACTGGTGGGTTACCTACACCGGTGTGGTGCAGCCAGAGTGACACTTTGACGACAATGGTTAGACATCCTGTCTCAGCCTCGTCCATACACAGGGAATGGCATAACAATGCAGGGAAGGTGGTGAATAGGTGAGGCATTTGTCACTGGTGGGTTACCTACACCGGTGTGGTGCAGCCAGAGTGACACTTTGACGACAATGGTTAGACATCCTGTCTCAGCCTCGTCCATACACAGGGAATGGCATAACAATGCAGGGAAGGTGGTGAATAGGTGAGGCATTTGTCACTGGTGGGTTACCTACACCGGTGTGGTGCAGCCAGAGTGACACTTTGACGACAATGGTTAGACATCCTGTCTCAGCCTCGTCCATACACAGGGAATGGCATAACAATGCAGGGAAGGTGGTGAATAGGTGAGGCATTTGTCACTGGTGGGTTACCTACATCGGTGTGGTGCAGCCAGAGTGACACTTTGACGACAATGGTTAGACATCCTGTCTCAGCCTCGTCCATACACAGGGAATGGCATAACAATGCAGGGAAGGTGGTGAATAGGTGAGGCATTTGTCACTGGTGGGTTACCTACACCGGTGTGGTGCTGCGAGAGTGACACTTTGACGACAATGGTTAGACATCCTGTCTCAGCCTCGTCCATACACAGGGAATGGCGGCAAGGTGACTGGCCTTGACGCTGAGTAACTAGCCACTGACACAACCATGGGCGATAAGCTAGGAGTCGGCACAACCTACCTTGATGTCTTACAAAAGAACTTCCCGATGACACCAGAAAGGTCAATAACCTGAGAGTCATGAGAAAATTATAGATATTTCACATTGAGTTCAACCTTCATCATTGAAGTAGTAATAATTATATATTTTATTATGGTAAAAAGGGCTGAAAAGTATGAAATCCATAAATTCCCTATTTCAATGGTGATGTATTTTTTTCATAATTGAGTGTAATTTTACAATCGATTTAATCAACAACAATAACAAATTGAAGAATATGTGACCTTCTTAATTTATATTATTCTAACCTAAGTGACACTAACAATATACATGTATTAAACACAACATTAGTGATAACAGAATCACAGATATAGGTAACCTAATCAAATCTAAATCCATACAGGGCTTCCATGACATGATTAAACTAACCTGCGGGGTAATTACTCCCTCTATTGTGAAATCAGCTCTGTGCCTCATTGCACCAGTATACAAACATCAATTAATACATCCAATCTTTCAAAGAGTTTAATATTTAATTTTCTAATTTGGTTTGTGTTATTGAAACTCGTGGTATATGAATAATACTCTATACTTTATTAGTAAATAGCTGATTACACAAATTATTTTCAAATATATAAAATAATAAAAAAACGTAAGCATTAAACGAGTATTTATTTAGCTGATTCAATGATATAAATGAACAAGATTTTAACCCCTTCCAGTGCAGTTGCGTAAAAAGTAAACTTGGATAAAATTGTTTTTCGTGACGGTTTAAGAAGCAACAAATACTGAAGTTGAATGTAATGAGAGTTTTTGCTGGCGGCTGGCACTGAGTGGGGTGCAAACTTTTTGTCACCACCCATCAGGCTTCTTCTGTTCGCGCCTGCTCACTCTCCTCTCCTCATTCCTCCTACACATCCAACTAATTTCCTTCATCGTCTTTCTATTGACCCTTTCTTCTCATTATTTATTATATACCCTCAAGATTTTTTCACTCTATGAAACTATTTCTCACAAGGTAATATAAACTTCTATTACGTATATTCAAATATAATTGTCATCATAAACCATTTTTAAGAAAAAAAATACGTAATTATAATTAAGATCCAAGTAACCTCTTTTTATATATACTTAATAATCAAAAAAAGTAAATGAAATATATTGAACAATGTTCTATTAAGATACTGCTTCATGAGAAAGAAGTATTGTAATTTAAAAAAATATATATGCACCACCCATCTATTTAATAAACAAAGAATGGTTGAAACTTCGATAAATGTTTTACGTTATTGTCAAACCTCAATATCAATTTTTAGATTTTTAGTAATCGGAAAGGTATAATATTACTCCTTATTAGTAAGACAGCAGTTAATATTAATATTTTTTTCCTGGATTTTAGAATAGGAAAGAGATGATTAAAACCATATTTATATTCATCACAAAAAAACTGCTTTTTAATTTTTATACGTTGAAGTTTCAGAGCATTTAAGTTCAAAAAATCTCGTATATATATTTCTAAAATTACTCTAGCATTAGAGGGCAAAGAAAAAATTATTAATTATTATTATATATTATTATTATTATATTATTATCATTGTTAGTATTATTATTACAAAATAACTACATTATTTTTTCTAATTTAAAAGAAAAAAATATTAAATATGTGATGCTGAAGTAATCTCATTTAGTGCTACTAAGTGTAACGCTTGTGACAAGTAGTACCAAAAAGAGGAATAATTTTTTTTTAAAAACAAAAAAATAAAATTGAATTCATCAATGCACTTATTTATTAAAATCCAATAAAAGTAACAGAATATATATAGCATTTCATTAATTAAAAGAAAAAACCCTGCTTTGATTTCGATGAAATACGTATTACTGGTAAAAAAATAAGACGAAAAGAGGAAATAAAGTGTGGGAAATATCTTATGTTAAGGTCAATGAAATTTCAAATAATCATTACAGTTATGGTATATTAATTAAACTTAAATAGCATTTATTCAAGTGACTTGAGTTCGTGGGAGGTTGTTTCTTGATAGTGGTTGAAAATTGAAGTTGATAGTAAAGAAAAGCTAGTTTAAAATTGTAATATATATTGTAGATTGAATTATGGTTAAAATGACATAATGTGGGCTGTTTTATAATTTAACTAAGATGCAGTCACAAAATACTAAGGAATACTAAGCATAGTTACAATCGTGGTCCATCCTCAGATTTACTAAATTTGATATTAGTAATCGTAGGTAAACTAGCATGATTGATTTCTTTTTTTAAAACTACTTATTTGTGGTAGGTATGGACCCAGTCAAGCTTCATTTTGAGACGTGAATCAGTCAGTACCTCACTACACAGGTTCAAAAATATTCTTTTTATTTCGTCAACGGGATCAAGGGCCTGCTAGAAAAATACAAAAATATTAGAAATATACTTCTTGTGCTGATTCCTCAAAATAATTGCATCTTTCCAATGATTCGCCATGGGGAATACTACATTTTGACCAACACAGTTGTATTTAGAATAGGCACTCTTAACATCATTCACCTGCAGACTTGGGGCAGACGGAATAGCGCCATTTGCCATGCGTCATTGGACTACCGTGGCTCCTTCAACTAAATATGCCCTTAGGTTAGGACACAACAGTTTATAATCAGCAAAATTTTAGGTAACAAAATAGATTGGGGACTCCTAGGAAGTGTTAGAGTAATATATGTTTGAGCAAATCTTTACACCTTCATTTGTGATACGAAACTAAAAGAAGGAATTACAAAATACTGTATGAGGAGCAATAAAATACATTTTACTGAATGGGACATAATAGAGGGGTATGATAACAGACTAACCGTCGACCAAAGAAACAACTTCAATGACTTGGAGAGCAGATTATAAGGATTTGTTTGCATCCAACATAACTACTACCTTATGTTTATAGTTTCGGGGTCTGCTTAAAATTACTGAACACTCAGCACGTAATCAATAAATTTCTTACCGCGTTCCCTGATACAATATTAAATATTAATTGCAGCAAGCGTTTCTTAAAGTATTCTTAATAATGTCATTAATTCTTAATGACACTTCATTTCACAAAAATATCGATTGAAGGATGTTTTGAATCGCTTGTGTTATTAATATTATTATTTAACCTGGAAAAGGTGATGAGAAAAAGCTAATTTGTAATTAAATAAATAAAATCAATGAGTAACAATTCAAAATAGTTTTTTGGATTCCCTTAATTTACAAAGAATTTTCAGTAGACAATATATACAAACTTTAAAAATTTAAAGAACAACTTTTAACCAGCAATGGTTTTTGGTTTAATTTGCATCCAACACTCATACTTACAGATTTCCATCTTAGAGATAACAAATCAAATACAAATTAATTAATATTATTAAAAAAATTCAGAAATTTTAGTATTATTGCGAGGCTCGTACAAGTTAAGCTTTTATCCCAATCAATTGTTAAAACTTATATGGGAAAAAAAGAAAATAGAAATACAAAATAAATAAGGCTGAGAAGGATGGTGGCCTTTAGAGGTGAATGCACTCGTCCTTAGTAAGGATAGCGCACAGCCCAGAGAGGCAGGTCTAGTAAATACATGGGATACTGGCCTGATTAAAAAGACGAAATAAGTATGCCATCACCAAATATCTGTAAAAGACACATATCCGGATGAATGAAGAAAACTGATAGGATATTTGATTGAAAAAAAACAGTCGTTTTAAGATTAATATTAGTAAGGATTAACAACTAACAGTGCACAAACAGGAGTCAATATATAGGGTTGTAATTAAGAATGACAGAGTCTGTAAAGGCATTGCTTTTCTGTAGCAATTACCTAGAGTACGTTTCAAAAAAAAAAAAGAAGAAAAAGATTGACTCCAGTGACCATTTCCAATGCAGATGTTTTGTTGTCATATACAAATTGGTGAAAACTACCTGAAATGATGTTATTGGGGAGGGAGGGGGTGCAGTAAAGCCAAATAAACAAAACACCTGCCCGATTACAAAAGAAGATTAATGCTGTATTGTTCTAAATGTATGGTTAAATTTTTGAGAAAAATTCCGACTTTCCTTCCTGCTGCATGGAAGCGGACAGTTATGGGGCATAGAGTTAGGTTCTTATGATTACATAAGCATCATTAAATGTTCAATGGAGCATTCATTTAGATATATTAAAGGCGTAAAAATCTGTCATGGCAAAGTGTATACATATTTTTGCAATAAATAAATATTTCATTGCCTGCAGAGATGTGGGAGAAGATTACATTGACTGATATATACATTCAATTCTCATCACAAATCAGAGCTGTGTGACTTGTTATTGCACTGTATGTTGTATTCTATTCACTCTTGACAATTGAGTATTCATGCATTATCACAACTACAGAGTCCTCCCTTCTGTTCAAAGCATCATTGATGACACATGTTTGTTTATCTTCCATTGTAAGGCTCCCGAGAAGCTTCATTAAGTAGCAGTGGATTAACTGCCACTTCACTTATTACTATTTAGGCAGAAATTACCAGTTATTTATGGCACAACTATTTCGATAGTCTACTGTTTTTTTAAAAACTGTTATATATTTCCTGTTCATGAATAAATATGTGATCAACTTTTGAATTAAGTAATATAACCACTTGCAGCATGCTTAACTAAATTATGCGTATGAAATACTAACTGCCGCTATTCCTTTAAATTTATTTAATCATGTTCACAATACTTATTACAATGATAGACATCATTATTTATTTCTCACTTACAAAATTATAGGATGAGAAACAAATATGTTACATTCAATATTTTTTTTTAATTTTAATATTATTAATAACTATATTAAATTTATCCATGAACACTATTTGACTTATATATTTTCTTTTAATCTATGAATTAATAAAAGTAATTTTGAAATTCAAATTCTATATAGTCTCTTATTGTTTGTATATTACATTTAAGAAATTGAATAAAACGTGAAAAATGTAATGAAATGAATTCCATTTCACCATCTTCAAATTTATTTTCGTCTATTTTTGATCCTTTCAATAAAGAATGTTAAACTTTTGAGACATCATAATGATTTAAATTCCATTTATAGTTTTTTATTCATTCTTGTTTGTAGAATGAAGTATTATTTTATCATTTAATTTAATATCTGAATTAGACATATTAAATTGAAATATTCATTCAATTGGGTTATTTTTGAAATTATGTATCAATTGCTGATTAACCAATTAGTAATGAGGATTGTCTCTCATATTGTTTGCTTCAATGCATTCAAACCTAATTACAGGCCACCACTTTCCCCTTCGTTTCGAAGGTGAAAAGATTGAGTCATTTGTTGTTAATAACGGCGTTAGTTATATTATACTCCATTAGAAATCATATAGGAAAAATCAATCTCATATCGCCTTAAAGATTTGTCATATTGACTAATGATTTAAACTAATTATGGTTTAAATCAGTTATTGGGATTTAAATGTATTTGTAAATAAAAATATGGTATCAAATTAAGGATGCAAACCAAATTTCTTAAAATATAGAGTATTATTTTCCATAATGGTTTGTAAAACTTTTTTTGAGCGTCCTCTCATGGTTTGATGCTTCAGGGGGCTTTAGAGACCATTACTACTTAGATATTGTGCTGCAGTGGTGAACCGTTTGATATTGACCACGCGATGTTAGACCATTCCTGGGAGAGATTCACAGTAATACCTGTTTAACAAGAATGCTTTTATTTACAACAGTCCAGGTAAAACTCAATACAGCATACAACATGGTGCAACAGTCTTGCATAGAAGCAAAACACACTACGCATGTGGGTGTTTTTAAAAGCGAGTGGGATATAGACTAAGGTTTAATATTAAAAAAAATTAAAAAAAAATAAATAGCCAGAGGAGAGACTTTGTGAAGAGAATCGGTATATTCTCCCCAGAAACTATTATGACAAGATGATATAGAGAGCTGAGGTGTGGATAATGGTAGAGTGGCTGGTCAAAAATATCCCCACAACCAAGAAGCGACTCTTAGAACTAGAATAACAACATCTAAAGGCAATCTTACCTTAAGAAAAGAAGGAAAGAAAAGGGGTGTTATAGTTGGCAGTGCTATTTGCGTAAATGCATTTCACCTCCTTCCCCCTCCCCCCCCCCCCACCAACCACAAACAAAAAACACAGATTATTAATAATTATTAATACTCTTCAAACAGTATACATATTTATTTGGTACTCATCACGTATTGTTGAATAGTTGTATTTTAATATTTTAAAATGTTTATACTGTCGCCATTTGTAAAGATTCATCCATAGATAAGTTTTTGAGGTGTAAGGAAACATATGTACTTCCAAAGAAATCTGCTTAACATAACAACGTTTTTTCTTTCTTTTTTGGTAGAAAATTCTCCTTATTTTTGAAGACCAAAACCTTTTTTAACATCTATTTCATTTATTGCATTATTGTTTTGTTAAATATAAAGGAAATTGCAATATTCATTTGTTTAGGGTATTTAATAGAGTTTATTAGCAGAATGAGTGGATATATGAATAATAAAGTGTGTTATAGGAAGAATACTAGAGTATTGATGTTGGCATCTCTAGAAATCTTGTTTCCAGTATAAAATAAGATCAAGTGGAAATTAAATATTTTATTATTGATTGTAGCAGCTAGGCAATAATATAAATACTTACGAAGTAGATTGTATTTATTTATTATATCTAAATATTATGAATAAGGACATTTCATAAAAGACATGAAATAAATCTCTAAGAGATATCGCTGAAACGTATGATCAAGTCATGATAAACAAAATTTTAACTCCTACCCATATGGTTACCTTATTGTTTATTAAGATTGCATCATTGAACAATACTCTAGAGACTCACATGTGCCAGACCACTGGTTTCAAATTAGACCCGATAACAACAGGAGAAAACCCAATACTAGCTGAATATTGGACGGCAATATATTTCTTTGAAGGAATCAATAGAACTCCTGATGCTTTTCATTTGGTTGGATAAATAAATGGGATCCTCTGACAGACAACTTGATACATTTACTGACTATCCCCTGTGTGACATGAGCATCCTCCTCATTCGCCTCCCACGATTTCCATTCATCTTTCAACCAAGTAAAAAAAAAAAATAAAATAAAATGGGTGACTTCTAATTCGATTCAACTCATACCGGGAAAAATATTCTTTGACATTTCCTGAATTACAGTTATTAAGAAGAAATAAAACAACAGTATATTGTATACTTTTTTTTTCATAAACAAAAATACCATCCAGTTAAACAGTAAAATATTATTACTTCGACTTTTATTAACTGTAGATATTTTAAGAATAATTCTTTAAAAAAAAATTCTAAAATAATAGACAAATATCATTCCCAATCAATGATCAAACTACAGTAGAAATGGGAAAACAAGACTAAGATATTTCAACCGTAACTGTTACGGTTGAAAGATGTAAGTCTCGTTTTCCCATTTCATATTGAGATTCGATCATTGATATATATATATATATATTATATTTATGAAAGTGGGAAGCAGTCCTTCTTGAATACATATATTTAAAAATGATATGCCCGATTTCACTTTACTTAGCTTTGTAGAATATTTTTCCAAACTTGGAAACCATTTCTTCAATTCAGTTTCATTCAAATCAACGATTAGATCACTGTGCTTTTTCAATTTTGAAAAAGTTTTTATATATATATATATATACAAATATTGATAAAAGTATCGACTGTGGATTAGAAGCACAACTTAAAATTATACTTAAAAATTAAAATTAAACTAAGTTTAATTTGAACCTGAAGAACTGACTGAGTTGTGGTAAACTTTAGTTATATATATTTATATATATATGAGTTGGCAGCAAATGTTCTTGATCCCAACTTTTGGAGGGAGGGGAGAGAAGGAAGATAAAAAAAATAAAAGAAAAATAAAGATTAAAAGAATGATGAAATCAAACAAAAAATAAAATTAAAAACTAATAACAACTTGTAAAAAACCAAAACTAAAAAAGAGAAATTGATTAAGTAAGAAAGACTAAACTAAAATAAAGGAACAATTAATGGTGGAGGTTAAGCCCAGGAGCAGATGTACTACCCACAAGACTAAAAAGTGCTTCTTCTGAAGCTCTCAAAGTGGCCTTCGACTTAGTTTCATCAATCTGCCTCAGGACCTGTACATGGAGACAGTCATTGAATGTGAATCTGTGATTATTATATATATATTTAAATATCAATAGAACGTTATGTTATGGTAGGTAATTAATTATGTGTTGACATAGCCCTCCAGATATTTAGAAATATTAACAAATCGTTGGCCAGGGTGATTTTTCAGAACTGTCTCATGCTCGACAAATCATGGTAAAGTAATATAGTATATTTTAATCAAGATTTCACAATAATCATGTGATATAAAAACTAACTTCTATACCTATCAATGTATTTGCTTATGTTGAATTATATTCCACTCTACAAAGAAATTTGAATGCATTTGTTTTTAGATATGCTTTTTGAGAGCATTTACAGTTTGCTCCTGTGAATTCTTTATTGACTGAATTATTAAAACTACTTCAACTACTAATTCATTGAAATGTCCCTCCTCCTATATAGAGAAAACATTAAAGGGTGCTAAAAAAACTCTCTAATGATATAACAGAAACCCAAATGTCAAATTCATTAGCAAATGTCATAGTTTTAAAGTATTATGAGTCAGTCAGTGGGCTCACTTCCTAGACTTGATACATTCCGGGATCTGTATGTCTGGCATTAAGATTTGTCAATGCCTCTAGCATGTAGATTAATTACTACACATTTGTTAGACAACCATCTATCACACCCCTTTCCTTCTGTAGTTTTACAATTAATTCCTCTTACATATCGCATTATACCATTAATGTATCTTCTAATTTCATTTACCAACATTTAATTAACATTTTCCTCGATTTTAATAACTCAATATTAACAAATTTAATAAGTTCAACTGATTATGCGTTATCCAAGCATGAGTTTATAGTTTTTAGGCATATACACTTTTTTTCACAATCAAGTTATCTACAAATGGATACAAATGATAAACAAAATAAGAAAATGAAAGCTTCTGCATGGCTTATTAATTTTATTTAATTTTGCCAGCATTATTTCTTTTTTCATATATTTCACCCTTTAGCGTAAAGAAATTCAGAAATCATAAAATATACCACAACTCCTATTTTACCCATGCAATTTTATCAAAGAAATATTCAACTCATTCTCTTAAAGAGTGATATTCTTTATTTATTTTCATTGTGAAAAGTCAAACAAAATAATTGTGAAGTTTATCGTGACTTGAAGGTTTCAGAATCAATCATAAATAAAATTTTTATAATTCATTGCAAGAAAAAAACTTTTCATTTGTTTTAAAAATCTGGAAGTTTTTTCAGTTATTGCATCTGTCTGTTTCATAATTTTTTAAGTATTAAAACCCTATCATAAATATATAGGGAAGAAAATAATGTTGCCTAAATTTCCATTTTGTCCAAAAAAGGAAGTTTTTCATGATGCAATATTGCCGAAAAATAATAGGAAACATTTGCACTAGAAAGCCAATCTTTGGTAAAATGAGTTTTATCCACACACACACACACACAGACACACACGTACACACACACATATGATTGAGGAAATGTCAACAAAATAACATTAAAGACATTTTCAATGTCCTCATTTCATTGTGCAAATACGTATAAATCTTAAGTCGATTTTTTTCATGATCGCTATATTTCATTTAAAAGAATGTAATAAAAAAAATAAAAGCACAAAATTGAAGAAGTAAAGAAATGAAGATTTAAAAAGTTTAATTGCAGTTTATGGTAAATGAATTTAATTTTTAAAAAAAATTATCAACTTCGGTTGATTTGAGGTGCAGATCTACTTCCGAGAAGACACAATATATGCTGTCTCCGAAGACTTAAAAGTAATTTGATAGTTATAACCAGAGATATTCTCAACAATAACCGCCTCAAGTTATATTTAACTCCACTATAATCTGCATGAATGACAATAGAAAGGTTGCTGCAATTGTCAACGGAAGACCCGTGTTTATACATGAGAATGATTAGTTTTGTTGAGCCAAGTCAATAGAAAACGTCAATATGGGTGTAGTCAAAACTATAAATGCTTTTATAGTTATAATTGCTTTTATAACATAGTTTTATGCAGAATAAGGTAGGTGTGATTACTAAGGAAGTAAATAAATCAAGTAACATGATCAATTGGGTGAGTTAAACATCCACGACGTCAATATTGAACTATACGGTTTGTGACATTGTGATGTTTGTGGTAAGAAATATACGAAAATGCGGTTATTGTTGAGAATATCTCTGGTTTGGTTGTTTAGAGTAACATTTAAGTTACACTCACTTTGTGAAAGTGGAACACTTTTGCTTATACGTAGCTTGGGCAAGCGCATCAGGAATAACGAGGACTTTTCTCAAAAAAAATTAATTACGTTCATTACTCTCATTTCCTTCAAGTTTACATAAGTTATTCTAAAACAATCATAAGGTAAAGGTAATAAGGTATTAAACACATAATGACCCAGAGTATAAGTGACTAGTTGAAAGTAAGTTGCTTTAAATAATGGCTTTTAAATTATTTTTCTCTTTCCACTGGTGATAGATCTTGTCCAGCATTCACCCTAAACCCACAGTTCAATTTGGTTGGTCATGTATTTATCAGTACATGTGCATCAGTTCTATGATAACTACACCTTAAACTATCATATACTAATTACATAAGCTTACTCGTTTTTTATTTGTTTCTTTCATCATTCCTATACTTTCTTTATGTTATATTTTCTACTAACCTGATTTCATGTAGCCCAAAGTAAACAAACAGATTAAACTTTAAATATGGCTTATTTACATCCTTGATAAAAGGACTTTAAGAAATTGAAAAAGAACGTTATCAGAACAAAGAAAAGCTAGCTGAGTATAAAAAAGAAATAAAAGCTGAACTCAAAAAAATATATGTATTTTTATGGGAGAGTAGTCAATCATTATTATTAAATTGTTGGACTCAAAGATATCATATCTATGATACCATATCATGCTATGTGGAAATACAGTAAACCACAATAAAAATAGTGTTCTCTGGAAGAACTTAATAACCCACCTTATAAGCAAAATGGTTTATCATTTTAAAATTTTAGAAACAATATATAGCACCAAGATCATATTATCTTGTATAACACTTCTGGCGATATTAATCGGCCCCTTTAATAAAACCACTATCAAAACTAATAATAACATAGTTTTGATTTAAAAAGTATGAAAGTTATGTGCACGCACAACTTAATTTTCATTTAACTATAAATTAAAAAAAAAACTTGGTTTTCTTGATGAAAAAGAATATAAATTAAGCCAAAATATCAAGAATACTTAATAAAACTAATACATCAACAAATGCCAGAAACATAAACTACAAAGTCACATACAGAGAATATAACTATTAAAACCAATTTATTCTTAAATTAAATGACATTAGGGACACCAAAGCTTAAAAATCAGTCAAAATATCAAGATCAAATTTTTAAAGATCCTATAATTTTTACGTAACTATAAGTAAAGGAGAAATATAGGATACACACAGAGATCACATCATGACAAATGTCAGTAAAGCTTCTCTCAAAGATATTCATTGCTATTAAAATGAGCCAATTTAAAATTTATTTTGCAGCAATAGAATATCGTGGGAAAGTAGACTTTTACAGTTTACATTAAAATAAGTTCTATTAATTCTCAAACTTATGGCTATCACACAAACTTAAGTTCTTCTGGCTATCACACAAACTTGAGTTCTTCTGGCTATCACACAAACTTGAGTTCTTCTGGCTATCGTTCTTCAGTCGTGTCATAAAGTCAACACAACGACTAATTTTAAATTACTAAACAATTCTTTTTATTATATTATGCTTGGAATTTATTATTTGTCTTCAATGCATAAACCTATATTATTAACTTCATTAAGAATAAGCTTTTAAGTCATAGGTATTTTATTTACATTTTTATGTTTCAATTTCAATATTATATTTTTTCTTACTTATTCTGTATGTGAAGGTGCTTTGGGTCTTTCAATTTTAGTTTCATTAATTTGTTTTTATGGTAATATTAATTCTGTTTCTATCTTTTATGATAATATTTATTTTCTATACTTTCTTTTTATCTGTTTGTGTTTTTTTAATTCTAATTTTTTCATTTCATTTATTTTTTTAGCTCTTAATTTTAAGTTATATAGCTATTATTCTAACATGAAATATCTTTTATCAAGAGATTTATCATCATTTCTGTTAGTTATTTTAACAAATTGAATTTCTTTTAAATATATATTTCTGGACCGATACAGTGTAATGATAAAGAAATTGTAATACTGGTCTTTTAGATTTTTTTCATTTTTCCTTTTTTTTTTGGTAACACTTTTTTATTCTTTGTATTTTTTGAGGCTACACTTATTTAGAATTTAATTTTAATTCTTATTTCAGGTTAACAGATTGAAAGTCTTTCTTCAGGTTTTACTTTATTTTTTACACTCTATTTGGTTTTTTTACCTTTATTGTTAGGTATTTTTTTATTTGAAAAACTACCCTAATAGATCTTTTTTTATTTTTATGTGATTTTAATTTTTATATTTACCTTAATTTAATTTTTGCATTTTTGAGAACAAAAAATGTTGCAAAAGTGCAATATAAACAACACTAAAAAGAGTGACTAGTAAGTTACAAGCGTATTTGACTTTGTTTATTATAAACTAAGCTTTTAAAAAATGAAATCTTGTTAAATAAACTGAGGTTAAAAATGTATTTCTAAAAGTATGGTTGTAATTTAACTTGAATAATGGTTAGTTATTAGTTCAAATATATTTTCTCATGATATCAATTACATAACTTCACACTTGGAAACAAAATGTACTTTATGAAATATGAAATAAAATCGATCCAGTATTTTCAATTTTTTTCAATCTGAATGGACAAGTTGGAAATAGTCAATAAAAAAATAGTTGCAGTTATTATACTCAATTCAACAGCATGAAAACTGACACAAGATGTTGATACACACTAAATTATATTGCTTGTCACAAAAATTATTTTGTAACTATATTTAATTTAAATTTACAAATTCGTTGTTATACATTACAGCCATGGTCACTGGACTAGTTTTGCGATTTTCATAAAATAAAAATAAATGTAGACATTTACTCTACCAAATTGTGCTTAATTAGTCATTCAAAAGAAACATACTTTCAAAGCGTTCAGAAATTGTTTTAAATTAAACAACCTAATTTAATTTTAATTATAATTAACAGAATGCAGCAGGTACATTGAAACAAATTAATTAAGTTGATTGCTTTCTCTTATTGGTCGATGGTAGTGCACATAAAGTAAAGTTGAGACCAATTGAGATTGACCTCAACTGCATTGAGTAGACCAATCAAGATTGTTGATAATAAAAACTTAACTTAGCATGAACTATTAATTATGAATTTCAACTAACTAGTTGTTGGTTACTGCAGTAATTTCAATAATTAGTGTGCCGCAATCTGTATTCAATACTGAAATTTTAGTAACATTGAGATACAAAAACCTGAGTTGTAGCTACCGGTGCATTTATAACTTCTTTTTTTTTGCTGATAGTTGTTATTTTCAATAATCCCATATATATATATATATATATATATATATATATATATATATATATATATATATATATATATATATAATATATATATATATATATATATATATATATATAATATATAATTATATATATATATTTGTGTATTTTAGGAGTAGAATTTATTTCATACATGTTTCATTAAATGCCTTGCTTATTTTTAGTCTAGTCCTTAAATATATATATTGAATATATAATATATATTATTTATAATATATGATGGGTGGGTTGTTTTTCCTAGTAGTTTTAGTTGCCGTGTGTTCCCTGTATGCGGTTGGTTTAATTCTGGTTTGTTTTGCAGAATCAGAAGTGCTTCAATTATTCAATTATTTATAATATATATAATATATATATATTGAATATTTGTGGCAAAAATAATACCTTGCTTAAATTTTCTTATTTTTTCTTATTTTAGGAAAGAGTTATTTCAAGAAAATAAGGAGAGACGAAATTTATTTGTTGGAACAAACTAGATGAGTTACCAACGATTGAGCAGTAGTAGAGATACAGAAATAAACTAAGAACTAGCATCTAAGATGTCGAATATTTCCTTACACCATCACCCAGAGAAGAAAGTTGAAATTGTAAGCATTGATGAACAGATACTTTGGTTGCTAACGACGCATCTACGTGCACAACCAGTTAAAATAGAAAAGAAAGTAACATTTGAAATCAGGGTGACAAAAAAAAATTAGTTCTAATTTATACTAATACTTCAATGAAATGATCAAAGTATATTCATTCAAATGAATCAAAGTATATCTTTACTGAAAATCAAATGTTCTAAAAACTTACCGAAACCGAATGTCCTTTGTTTTCTCTTCTCATGACGATTAAACCAAAAATTTGAGAAGTAAGCGAAAATATTTTAATTATGCATATGTTATCGTATATTGTACTTGTACACATTTTAGACATGTAAACTATATATTATCGTTGTTTTTGCAAATTACAATTGAATGGAACCATATTTTAACCTTAAACTACCAATTGTTTTAATATAAATATTCTGTTTTTGTGAACATAGAATATTTGTTGAATAAACATGAATGTAGGAAGAAGAACCACTAAGTTTCCAATGTTCATCCTCTCATATTTTTTTGGGATAATGAATACATTTTGTAATTACAACATAAGTGCTTTAAAATGAATAGGTTCCTAAATTTATTGTTAACAAATTTATAAATTTGTTTATCTATAGCAAAGCTAAATATTGTTTACTAAATTGTTGTTGTTGTTAATACAACAACAAAAACAATATAAGTAAGATTATATTAAAAAATAATAATGTTTTTAATTTTTACAGATGTGTACATTTCAAAATGCACTCATGCCATTATTAATGAACTTTAATTGAATTATCATGGTTGGATAAACGTTAATAATATTTAACAGACAGCTAGTTGTTTGTTTCCACAAGATTTCTTTGCCCAATCCAACATTAATTTTTTTTTTTTAGTTATTAAATAATTCAACTGATCTCGGTAAATTGAAAATTGAAATATACTATATTCAGCTTATATCTATGGAGGTACTAACATCAAACCTCTCCTTTTAGTATTAAAATTCTAAATTATTATTTAGAATGTTAATACTAATTTATTAGGAACTTGTAATTTATACTTGCTTTTCTAGCCTCTAATAACTCTAAATTGCGGAATAATTATAGGTCAATATGAATGTTGCATGGAGAATATTTTCTGAATCAGAATATTGAAAGAGTAAATAAATATTAGATCCATTAAAAGTGGCCAATAGGAAAAAATGAATTAACATTTAAAATCAGAATTATATATATATATATATATATAAACTGTTTCATCAACATTTGCTCTTTTTACAGAAATTTATCCGATAGTGAAATCGCAATGATTTAATTTTTGCTATAAAAGACAAAGTAGATAAATAACCATATTAAAATAAACAGAATGACGATCCTGATAGTTAAAGATTCCAATCATTTAATAGAATAAATCTCCACATCATTTTACACAGTGAGTGAGTTCAGATTATGGAACTAGTAATAAGATATATGTGCAACCTGACTTGGACAGTTCATTGTAAATATACAAAATACTAAGATAGTGAAAGTAACACATTAATGAATATTGATATATAATTATGATCATCAAACAACAATACAAATATTCATCCTGAAGGATGGGGGAATCAATGTGTTTGATACTTCATTAGTTGCTTACTTATAATGTATCAGTTACAATAATAATATGTATATATGTACATAGTTTTAGTACACATGTACATCCCAATGCTTCATGAAGAAAATATTTTTGAGGTTTATTGTTTACTTCAGACATTGGAGAGTCTACAGAGATCATGTGATTTATCTCAGTCTGAAAAAAGTAACGCAGTATCGTTTATTTACTTGCTGTATTGTTATTAATTGTAAACTGTTACTTTACTTTTAAAAAAACTTTTTTATAACTATTATTTCTTAATGTAAGAGGTATATTGGAAAGGTTTCATCTCAGCAAAGAAAGTTGATTGAAAATAGTCGCTATGTATTCTATGTAAACTAAGGCAGTTTACGTAATATTGTTTTATGATTTGACCTTCACATGAGAAGCAACGAGTAGAAACAATGAAAGGAGTCATGTGAAGTATGAAATAATGGAAGGAGAGGAGGACAGAGTGGGCTGCGAGATAATATCTTTACAGTAGAGCCAGTAAAGAGAACAATAGATGAGCATCATTTATCCTCCTTAAGAGGACTAAAATGTGCAACCAGCCCAAGCTTTCATCGCTCTGCATCTACTACACAACAATGAAAGAATACCAGACCAGTTTTCTTGAGATTACATTATTTATTCAATGATGTAAATTGTTCTTTGACAAATGCTACTTCATTTTCTGTTCAAATGCTAACGAATTCCATTCATCAACAAAGAATATTGGCTTCATTTTTCCTTTGAATGAGTTGAAGGTGACACCAATAATTAATATATGATATCTATATCCATCACTAAGGTGAATTATCACCACACTACTGATCTCAATTCGTCACTATAGCAGATTATCACTACACTGTTGGACCACAAGTGACCACAGTGCTGATCTCAATTCGTCATTATGGCAGATTATCATTACGCTATTAACCACTAGTCACCACAGTGCTGATATCAATTCGTCATTATGGCAGATTATAACTATACTATTGATCACAAGTCACCATATTGCTGTTCTCAATTCGTCACTGTGGCGGATTATAAGTACACTGTTGACCACAAGTCACCACAGTGCTGATCTCAATTCGTCTTTATGGCAGATTATCATTACGCTATTGACCACTAGTCACCACAGTGCTGATCACAATTCGTCACTATGACAGATTATCACTACACTATTGACAACAAGTCACCACAGTGCTGATATCAATTCGTTACTATGGTGGATTATCTTTACACTGTTAACTACAAGTCACCACAGTGCTGATCTGGTTGTCCACTGTTACAATCTATCAGAGTGGTCCAATGTCACCACACTATTGATAACAATTGGCCATTGCAGTATATTGTGTTGAATGGACAATCTCTGTTAAAAACAAGCACTCTCTCCACTTAACATTCAGACACATTCATTAACATACATTGCCACTCAGGCCTTGATTGTATAAATTAGTAATATTCTAAGGTGGTATCTGAATGTATTACATTTCTGTCCTTTGCCAGAGGGGGATTTTTCAATTGTAGGAAAAAGTTCTAACTTATTTTTATTATATTGGGCTGGTTGTCAAGAAAAGATTACTACTGTTTGGTAATCGAGAGTGGTGAAAAAAAGAAAAGTTGTTACCCGTATATTGAGTTGCATTGTGAAGCAGAAGCAAGTGTAACCAAAGCAAAGATGAAACTTTCTTCACATTACCTAAAAAAAAAAATAATCAATATCTTTAAGTAACAGAACATTTTAATCTAAAAATAATATTAAAATGAAGTCTCAAGCAAGTACTGATGTAGTTTGACTCTCATACTTCTGATTTTGTTACAAAAGGAACGATTATATAATTAATTTGTTTGAAAATAATGAATTATTTTTGAAGGGTTCAACATTGTAATAAATATACTAATATTTTAGTTGTGTAAGAAATGATTTGGAAAAAAAATGTACAAGGGTCCATTGATATGTTTGTGCAATATATATAAAAAATATAGGTACATTAAAAAGACACACCTACAGTCTGTGATTTTTGGTTTGAAGCATCATCAGGACAGATAATTCAGGGAATCCAAAGGCACCGGTGCAGCTGTAGTTGGGTCTCTAACTGTCTCTGCACCAGTGTGTGTTGTCCCTGTCTTATCACTCCAATTGACGGCTTCAACCAAAACTTAAAATGTGTTGGAACACACACCAATAAAGATATTAGAAAGATTCTGAAGTGAATGGTTTAAAAAAATTATAGGGGAATGATAATAACTTAAAAAAAATTGGAGTGGCCTACACTCTACTTTACTATAAGTAACTTAATGTCAAATTTCTTGAGTATATAAAACATAACGTCTCATTTAAGCATAACGTAAACATCTAAATGGGATATAATTATTAGCCTATCATTCCTGAGGTAGTACAGATAGTGATTGAAGGACATATCATTTTATAAGCTTATTTTTGTACATCACAAATAATTTATTATTTGCAAATAATTGCATTAGTATAACTACAGCAGTAATAACATTTTTGAAAAACCAAAATGAACATTTCCTGAAACGATTTATTCTCCTACAAGAGAATAGCTTTCGTTCAAACAGCCAGTGGATTTCTTATATCGTTTACTTGACATCCTTCTACATTGAATATTAAAGTAAAATTTTTAAATTTAAAACAGGAAAATACCCTTTTTTTCTCTGAAAAACATCTTTAACTGCGAAGAAAATGTTAAGTTTAATAAAGTGATGTAATATGTAAGTAGATTATAAAGATTAAGTGATTTGTTAATAATTACGATAATTACATTTATTAATTTCTAAACGAAAGATTCAGATTATGAATTATCATTTACATTTTTGGTCTTTTATAGAATTATCATACTGGGAATTTTAATCTTTAAAATAATAATAATAATAATAATAATAAGCTTCTTAGTATTTAATAAGATCATTTTCCTTCCCCTTTGTCAAATAACATATATACGAATTTTTTCTGAGTGAGTGTTATCATTTTCCTGCACAATATTATTCCTCTTACATCTCATATAATTCAATAAACAATTTAAACTGTTCCTTTATAAAATCAATTTTATCTCAGTGGATTCGCTCAAAAAATTTCTAAGTCAATGTAAACAATGTAAAAAAATACAAAAAAATCGACAAGTATAGCAGGTGATCTCTTAGTCTAGGGTAAACAAAGAGTTTTTATATCGTTATTGCTCTTTCCCGTAATTGAAACTTCATGATTTTTTTTTTATGAATTGCTAATTTTTTGTTCCATTTTTGGTCAAATTTTCATTATTTTTTAAAGTGCCGTTTAGCGTCAAAAAAACATTTTCTGAAAACAGAAATCGTACTGTAACGCACCATTAGCGAATGTAATTTTGAAAAAATATATCTCAACTCATTCTACACATAATGGTCTATTTATAGGCATAGTTTCATTTTTGTCCGTCAAACAGTATGGCTTGTATCGCCCTCACAAGGTTTGAGATTGAATTATAAGTCAAAATTTGTACATTTTATTGAAAAAAAATATTTCCTGTTGTTTTAAAATTCTGAATATATTTTTCGTTTGTTCCATTTGTAACCTCAAAGATAATGTCAAAATTTCAAAACTCTAGGATTATCAGTTTAGGAGAAATAAATGTTTTCAAAAAAACGGTTTTTGGCAAAAAAAGTGACTTTCCCATCATGCATAATTCTTCCCAAACAATAAGGATCTTCGTCTTTATGGGGTCCATTTTTGTGTAAAATATCAACTTGATCCATCAAAGATTCTGGACCGTAGCGTGGTAACAAGCAATGCTAACACAAAACCCACCCACCCACCCACCCACCCACACACAGACATCATCGTAAAAACGTCATAAAACGACTTCTGGGACCTCAAAACATGTAATTGCGTCAAAGTCTCGAGATCGAATTTTTTCACGATCACTATACTTTACTTATAGTAAAGTAATAATTAATTAATAATATTGTTTAAAAAACAGTCTTGTCTCGTTGTAAAAAAATTATAATCCAATGCATCATAAAAAAGATGACATTTCTTTTAAATGAATAGGTACAACTTAGTTTATAATAGTATGCATTAGTTTATAGTATACTATTATTAACTGATTTATCGAAACTCTTTTCGCCCTGTCAGTTTATTGGAATCTATATAAATAAAATAATGATTTTGTCTGTACATTGCTTAGAACTGACTCAATTCAAGTTTTCTTTACGTTTCATACATTGGAGAAACCGAATCCACCCTTAGAAAAATTTCTGTCGGTTTGTCTGTTTGTCCGCAAAACTTTGTCACAAGTAAACTCAGCTACCATAAGACATATAAAGCTGAAACTTTTACAGTTGATTTGTGTAGGTCTAACTTAAAATATAGGCCCTGAATTATTTGGAAATTCAACGTAGAAGTGAAGTTATGGACGTTTAAAGCAAAAACGTTTGTCACAAGTAAACTCAGCCACCATAAGACATGGCGAGCTGAAACTTTGACACTGGATTTGTGTATGCCTAACCTAAAATATGGGCTCTAAATAGATTAATAATTAAGTACAGAAACGAAGTTATAGGGCTTTAAGCGTATTTTCCTAACTTTACAGACAAGTTTGTTTTGAAAATACACAGGTGAAGCAAGTAGGTATTGTTAGTTGATTTTAATTTCATTGGAGCATATGAATATATTGCGTATTTGACATCTTTGAAAAGGTGTTTCCTAGAGTTGAGGATGTACTATCTATTACGAATAAATAGTTTTGTAAACGAGCAATTCTCAACTCTTAATATGAACAGGCAGGAAAAATCAACAAATAAGTTCTTACGCTATATGAAGCCGAGGAAAGATTTTACAAGTCAGTAAAGAGATTGGATTAGTGATGAAGAAGCAGTTCATTATCTAATTGAATTTCTTGACTCTGAATTTATTTCTCCTGGACTGCCTCCTCATGAGTAAAAACTTAAAGTAGGAGCACCAATGATGCTGCAATTTATAGCAGTAACAAATTTCATGTTACGAAACATGAGTGCCCCAAAACTGTGCAACGGGACACGACTCTGAGTTCGTGCTCTGCACAGATATGCCATAAAGGCGGACATAATGACTGGATGTGGTATTGGGGAGTCTATGTGTATACCATGCATACCATTGATTCCGAGCCACTGTCTGTTTCCGTTGAAATGATTGCAAAGTACCGTCAGAGTCTATTTCGCAATGCGGTTAACTAAGTCGCAAAGGGAGACTTTATCTAACCAAGGAATTCATGTTAGCGAGACCAAGTTTTTCTCAAATGGTCAACTGTAGTTTATTGCTCAAGAGTCAGAGGTTTCAACTGTTTGTTCTTCCATGAACTTGAAGGACAGACAGCTAATGTAGTGTATACAGAGGCATTTGTTTAACACTGTACTAAGAATGGTAACTGTTCTACTGTTCTATAATTTCTAATGCGATTTTGGAATACCAAAAATGACGGAACTTTTGATTCCGTCAAAGACGGGTACGTTTGCTATGTATTATATATAACTGTAAACTTTTTTTAATTTAATATTTGCTTAATAAAAACACTGGTGATAATGTAAGGTATGGGACCAGAGTAGCCCAGTGGCTTGCGTGATCGCCGATGACAGTAGTGCAAATGTATTATAAATAAATGTAACAAACAAATATTTTTTTGGATTTAAAATGTGAATAATATAAAAAATGGTAATAAAGTAAAGGGATCTAGCCAGGGTAGCCAGCAGCTTGCTTGCTCGCCGAGTGCAAATGTATTATAAATAAATACAATAAAAACATATTTTTTTAATTTAATATTTGCGTATTATTAAAGAGACTTTATCTAACGCATGAATTCAAGTTAGCGAGACCAAGTTTTTCTCACATGGTTTACTATAGAGAACTATAGTTTACTTGCTCAAGAGTCAGAGGTTCCAACTGTTTGTTCTTCCGTGAACCTGAAGGACGGACAGCTAATGTAGTGTTTACAGAGGCATTTGTTCAACACTGTACTAATAATGGTATTTTCTACTATTCTATAATTTCTAATTATAGTATTAGTATAATACTATAATTGATATTTTGGAATACCAAGTATAATAGAATTTTTGATTCCGTCAAAGACGGGTACATTTGCTAGTTAGTAATAATAGATGAAGATTAAACATTATTATTGTGATTTTTTTTTTAATTTTTGCTTTACAAATATGCAGGAGAGCATGAAAAATTATTAAAAATGCGTTGGGAAAAGGGTAAGCTATCAATAGGTATAATGATTTGTCACTTACTTTATAGTGTTAAAAAGTTGATGTCCATTACAATGAAATAAATAGAAATATTTTGCAACTTATACTGTTTCTCATTTCTTTCTGTTTCCGCAAATATTACTAAAATTTACTTGTTAATTATTTTGTTATAATTAATATTAATGTCGATACGTTTTGTGAGATTTCAAAATATCAACGGTAAATTAGCAATTTTAAGTGATTTGGATGAATAAAACGATAACTTGTATAGTTATAGAGTGATGTGTTAACTGTACAATTGTACTTGGTTATAATTTTGTTCAGTTCTAACTATAGTTAGCAGAAGAAGAGAACAATTAGGGGAAAGCAGATGGAAAGGATTTGAGTGTTGGTTTATTATTGGTAACATTACGGTCCGGAAATGCCACGTGCAGCATCTTCCTGTGACCCACCTCTCAGTAAGGCCTGAGGGCGGAAATGAAGAAACAACAGCTGAATACTCCTCAGATTGTTCAATGCATGGTTACCTTTCAGTGATCGTTAAACATCAAGTCACAAAGTACTGCTTTTATTAAGTCACTGTGAAAGTTGTTTCTGAATTACTATAAGCTCAAAAATTGCAAAAAATATAATATGTAATTTATTTTATTTATATTGTTAATCAATATAACTTTCAATTTAGAATATGATACCCAACGCTCATATCGCTAATGAACTTTCACAAGACATTTATTATAACGTTTGGTTTTCAATGACTTATGACACTAAATTATATGCATGCCAAGTTTTCACAAAAGTATTTTTTGGTATGTAAATAAAAAAGTTAACAAGAAATATTACATTACGTTCACGACATGAAAAGCTATAGGAATGAACGTCATGAATACGTAAAAACCTGAAGTTAACAGTTTCAGCAATAACTATATTTACTATAACAACATTAATCAAGTACGACAGTTTGCTATCTTTAAAAATACATAGGGATATCAAAACAATAAATCTTCGATAAATCTCTACGCCTCAGACAAAATAATGGCAAGGAAGAAAAAAATCTGGTCTAGCCTCCACCAAACGTCTAGCCTATAAGTGAACTCGTTGATTTAATATTTAAATAATATTAAACTCGTTGAAAATCCATAGTGTATTGTTTTGTCCTAATGTTGCTATCATGTTAAAGTTATATCCGGCAAAGTATCAGAATTACAGATACTGAATTCAAAGATGTCCATAGTATTACTGGGGCTGAGACCATATGGTCACTTATAAGTAACGATATGGTTAATTTAGAGCAATCTGATACGTTATTATTTGAAGATTAAACAGAACCTCTTAGGACTCAGACACAGTCAAATTAGATTCCGTCGCCATTATATCAGTCCTCTTGAGCTCCTTGTAGTTTCTATAATGAATATTGGAACTTATAACTGTTCTGGTGGAATAGTTCTTTACTTCTATTGGTCTTAAGTTGATTTATCAAAGATAATCAACCTTTTAAAAGTAATTGTCTAGCATTTGGATAGAATGTTACCAATAGTTTTCGCCTCTTCCAGATAACCTTGTCAATATTGTCAATATATATATGATAAAAATTGCTTCATACATAAGCAGTAGTTAAGAATAAGAATTCTAGTTAAATATTCTACATTTAATTATTCTTTAATGATATATTATTATCAGACAAATGCCTCGTCTACTTTCTTTTGTCATTCATTTGTCAATGGCACTCCTGAGAAAACTGGGGATGGTTCTGTAAAAAGCTCCAAGCAACACAAGGTTTGTTTGACTCTTACCTTTTCCAAACTCTTACAGTTTTCAATGTTTATTCTATCTAGTATACCGGACTAGAACTCCTTTCTTGAAATTAGAAAGATTCTAATCTGGGAAGCGTCCAATACAACTGATCATTTATGATCACTTCGACGCCTCCTCTGAAAAATGTTATAAAGGGTATATATAGTCAATAATATATGCCACACTATTAATATTGAGTTCTATAAAATTTCTGGACATTTTTATCTTCCATGGATTATTTTCACCTAGTGATAATTTGGTTGATAGACAACAAATTTATTACTCTGGCAAGCATCATAAATTATTTGGTCATTGAGGATTTGTTTTTATAGTTTTAAGAGTGTTGCTACTTTTACACATCATATTAACTCTTTAAATTACCTTGCAATTTCTTCTTTTAAACCTTAAAGTTATAATTGCTTTTCAAAATTCCCACACTATGTGAACTATTATGACAATTTAGCAGGTTACCATATACATTATGTCATGTTTTCAGTGTTTACAACTATATTGCCTTTTTAGAAATCCGAATGCTTGAAAAAATGTTTGTAGTATACTAATTTCATGATGTTGTCAAAGAATTCGTCAATATTTAGCTGTTTACTAACTTAAGTATTATTTATGAACATATAATATATACCATAACGCCCCATTTTGACCGAGTAGTATTTTTGAACCTTAAGCAGAAAAAGGGAACAAACAGAAAAAACTGATTTGCAATAATAATTATCATTAAAATGGAGCTCCATTTTTAGTACTTTGTTGGAACTTATCATGGGTCAATTAAAGAGTATACAAGCATGAGAAACTAGTTAAATAGAAGAATTAGTAATTCAATTAAGTACTTAACTTGTTGGCGTATCATTACTACAGAATTATTAGAAATAGGTTTGACAGCACAGTGAAATGGCTGTGTCTACAAGCATTCATGTCTCTTTTGCATTAATCAGAGACTGATGGAGAGCTCCCACTGAGCCGATGTGCGTGCAACAAGTGGCTTTTAGAAGAAGTGATTTCAATTTGTGGATGACACATATTGGTTTTTCGAATGGGATTCCCAATATTACACATCTCTTGATATCTACAGAAATAATATAACTTATAGACTATTTGATACTGCTTTATTTATCCATTATTGTAATAATATATCAAGAATCTAGAGAAATATATTCTATAAATACATGTATATACAAAATCACAACGCAGAACGATTTAATGTATTTAAATTGTCTTAAAACTTTTATGTAGAAGTAATAAATATTAATTAATTATGCCAGATTCAGAATACTTCCTTTAGTTTGAACTTTTCTGAAATAATAATATATATATATATCAATGATCAAACCACAATAAGAAATGGGAAAACAAGACTAAGATCTTTCAACCGTAACAAGCGGTCTTCGTCAGAGTCAAAAACCCAACTGAACACTAGATGCAGAAAACATTTGGTGAGGAGTTGAGAAGAGTGGGAGGGAAGAGTGGTATTTTAAAAGGGTGAAAGCACAGGAAAGGACTAATGTCCAGAAAGGGATGTTTGGGGAAACAAAGGCTTCTTCTGCCTGGTGAATTGGCTAAGCACGCTGTTAGTGAGGGAACCAAGGCAGTTACAAAGTACACTAGCTCTAAGTAAGTAGTAATCCACATCGTTGGGAAGAAAAAACCTTTGTTTCCCCAAACATCCCTTTCTGGACATTAGTCCTTTCCTGTGCTTTCACCCTTTTAAAATACCACTCTTCCCTCCCACTCTTCTCAACTCCTCACCAAATGTTTTCTGCATTTAGTGTTCAGTTGGGTTTTTGACTCTGACGAAGACCGCTTGTTACGGTTGAAAGATCTTAGTCTTGTTTTCCCATTTTTATTGTGGTTTGATCATTGATTGTTGTTTCACGTGTTTATGTGAAATCTTTATATATATATATATATGTATCGTGCCGTTCTTTTTTTTGACCACTCAATTCATATGTTTTGAGACTTTTTGAGGGTTTCTGGTTTAGATATTAAAAACAAAAAAATTGTCGAAACGTTGACAAAGAAGTTTTGTTAATATTTAAACCAAAAACCCTCAAAAAAAAAAACAAATGTTGTTTAAAGAATTAATAGAAAATGAAAATTTTTGAAAATGAATGTATTATAAAAACGAATGGGATTTATGACCACACCAAAAATATATATCCCAAAAATTCAGTTATGATCGGCCCAACAGTACTAATTGTAGTGCAATAGCAAATATTGGCATATTTTTAAATTCACAACAACCCAACCATCCACACATACGAGTACCATAAGAAAAATATAAAACTCTAAAAGACACCAAACGACATTGTTCAGTCATACTTCATTGGTTTGATGTTTGATTTGATGATTGATTGAGTTTGATGATCATTAGTTAAGAGCATTTTATTTTATCTTCTAGTTAGAATATCATTATTCCATAGATTTTTTGAAGGATATTTAATGTTTGTTTAAACAAGAGCAAGAATGAATAACTTCTCTGAGTGTTAACAACAAGAAATGTGCAAGACTCAGTCAATAACCTCTAAAGTTGAACTTCAATCATTAATTGTCTGCTATCACTAGAAGATAACATTTATTACTGTGTGGAATATTCATGAATTGTGATTTACTTCAATTCCAGTTGTTCATAGCTTTCAGAAAGGTAGTAATTTATTGTCACCCGTCTGCCCCACTACATTTGTTGTATCAGTAGGCATCTATTGATTTAAAGAGAAAAAAGTCCAAGAAGAAATAAATTGTCTTGAATGAAAATTCATAAGTAATTGTGCTGTACATTGCAGTTGAAATTACCTTCATTTGATCTGAAAGGAAATTGACTAACCATAGGTAGCAGTGAGAGTGCTGAATCAATGAATATTGGCTTCCAGCCGTAAAACAGACAAAAAGAAGACTGGGTGCAGATGTCGGTGCAATGGAGATTAAAATTGTTAATTTAAATCATGTTGTTCGAACAGGTAAAGGGTATAAAAATGCCATATTTATAAAATACCATAAATTAATTATGCAACAAGTAATATGTTTTCCAATGAAAGGAAAGCAGTAACAATTGATTTATTACAAAATATTAGATTTCGTTATTACAATGTTTAACTGTTAAGAAGGTAAGGAATTATCAGTATCATCCTATCAAAAAAACATATAGATGAATGCTGAATTATCAAGAACCACAATGATAATATAGTTCTCATTAATCCAGAACATTATGAAATCCATCACAAATTGGTCAATGAAATCATGACCTTGCAAAATAGGGCAGAAAAATTCAGCCACAGTTGCGAATTAGATTATTTTCTTATACTAAATCTCCAAACAGGATTATGAAATCATAAGATGGCGAGATATATAAATTATACTCTGTAACCAGTAAAAGGTAAACAAGAGGTCAGAGGGAAAATTAACACTACGAGATTGATCAGAAAACAACTATCAGCAAAAACATGAAAACTGTGCAGATGCACAGTTTAGCTCACTTTTAATGTCTTGACTATTTTATCGTCAGAGAACAAAGTCATATAATATAATCCTCATTACACTGATATTATGACTATCAATTCAACATTTAGATATTTAAATTTGTTTTCTGTGGTCTGTCCAAGAATTTATAAGATTAAAATTGTAAAGAAAACTCCAGGCCTCCTTCTCCATTAGAAGGAATCAGCAGAGAAATGTAGGAGAACTGGAGGAACATTAGGAATAGTGATGTACTGTTGTGGAAGCTTGCCACCGCGATGTACGCCTTGGGCTTATCTGAAGGTTTTGTTACCCCTATCGACTTTTAGGGCTTGTACTTCCGGTACGCGGTGAAAGTGCATTCACGCGAAAAAGGCATCAGTCTCTTATGTCATTATGTAGCAGTATTGTCGAATGGCCCAGAAACGCATTATAATACCAAAGCATGTCTGGGTAAGTATACCCAATCTAGGTACTATAAATTCATAAGTCAATTCCCAACATGCATAATTGCTCCCAAACTATACAACACATCTACATTATGACGAAATTGTTTGTGTAAAATATTAATTTGATCTATCAAAGATTCTGGATTCTGGTGTCTACAAAAACTTCTTGATATATACCCACCCACTATAACATAGTCATCAACAAAACAACATCATAAAACAACTTTGGGGACCTCAAAACATGTAACTGCGGGAAAATCTCAGCAATCACTATACTTTGCTTACAGTAGAGAAACAATAAAAGAAACTGTGATGATAGGAATTTAGGGATATTAAACCGATCAGCATGGCAGCATTCACAATGTAGTCGAAATAAGCCGCCACTCCACCGTGAGGAGTTTTGCAAGGATGGATGATATAATCACTTTCTGAAATATATAATCTTGATGTGAAAATATTTTTTATGAGGATAGCATACCGTGTAGTACAATGTAAAATTATTGTACCCCTTTTGGTACTGTTGGGTTTAGAACTGTACAATAATAAAAAAAATAAACTCCATTGCCTTGGGCTATTTCTACAACAACAGGTTCTATAAATTTTCATAGAGCTCTAATTTAAATTTATATTCACTGTTAGTTTCAGAGGAGTTGGATAGGTCTGGTGTTTTGACAGGGAAAAGAGAATGGGAATTGGGAGAAATGTTTGTTAGCATTTGATACTTTTATTGGTGAGAACACGTTATCAAAACAATTCTAGGCGTTGAATTAATTAGACACTTCTGATGTTGAGCTATCACATCTCTATATCTGTAATTGCTTCAAATTTCACTGGCATTATGTTTAAACACTTACACTAATGTAACAAGTTAGAGTTATTTACATTTCTAAACACAATGGGATGAAACTGATGTCCAGATAAATATTTACAAAGAAAATACACCTGATAATTATATTCAACAGTAATCATGCTTGTCCTAACTTCAAAAATGAAATAGAAACTGAATATTATTTTATTTTGCATTAATATATGCTACAATGAAATATGGTTTGCACGAGATCAATTTTATTTGCTACAAATTAATTATAGGATTAAGTGTTACGTTTCTTCCAAGGAATGTTGGTTATATATTAACAAATATTTCCTGTTTTTTGTACACTCAAGAGGGTCGAATGTGTAAATCTATCAATGTATCGTGAAAAATAATTAGTGTAAGACTGAAAGCACATTTTGATAAATAAAACTGAGAATTCAAAAAAATCGAATATTGTTCAGTGTTTCATGATTTGAAGGACAATAAATGCTTTTAATTCTAAGAAATTTAAATTAAATAATTAACTATTTGAATGACTTAAAAGAAAATAGAAGTATAAGACTAATTCATTAATGTTAAGTAATAACCTGTTCCATTATTAAAAACTGTTAAAAAATATAGACAATAATAAATATCAAAGGTATCATAGTAATAAAGAGAGAAAAAGAGAGTTCAGTTTTGAAAAAGGTGGATTGTAAAAATTAGAAAATGGATTTTAAGGAAATGAAAGTAAACTTAAACTTGGTTCTTTTACTACATAGCCTAAAAATTACAACATATATTTCTTAAGGAAACAACCCTAATTTATTAACCTTTATAATTAAAACATAATTTAGAAATGTCATATTAAAATATGATTCGGAAGCAATTAGTCTGTTGACTAAATTCATGTAAATGAATGATCAAAAGTTTATGTTAAAATCTCTTGACTAATTAAGTCATGTATAAGTGTTCGCGTGTTTCCCACAGTACTAGAGGACCCTACTCTCCAGTAACACTTTACACGTAAAAGTCACTCTGCGTGTCTGCTAAAATAAACTTTCCCTGTGACTCGTGTTTCTTCAACATCAATCAAAGCTGTTTACCTACAAAATCATAAATGTTTAGAGTAGTCCAAGGAAAAACTAAAAACCGTAGACAATTCAAAAATAGTATGAAAATATTCACTTTCATATATAGTTAGTAAAAAGTGCGATAATTATATTTTCCAAAGCTTTTTGATAGACTAGTATATCAAAGCTAGTTAGTAATTAAACACACACCTATACACACACACACCCACACACTACGTGTGTATTTGTATATATATAAATAAATGAAAAATACAACACATAAAAGAACGAGAATACTTACTGGATCAATATTTCGAACTGAAGTTCAAAATATTCATGCAGTAAGTGTTCTCGTTCTTTTATTTGTTGTCTTTTTCATTTATTTATCTGTCCAGTTTGGACTGTTTAGTATTTTCATTTATATATATATATATATATATATATATATATATATATATATATATATATTAGTATATTTAGGAAGCAGTCCTTCATTTATACAGGTTTGATTAAATAATACGCCATATTTAGTATGGGCCCTGGTAGTACATGTTGAGTTCTATACGATCTTGGGGGTTGGTACATTTTACATTATTCTGGATGTTGTTTTTTAAAATCCTCTCGTCTGTTTTATAGTGGTCACTGAATCAGTCACTGATATACTACCAGGGCCCAACAATAAGAAACTTAATCATGAGGAACAACAACCAGCCCAAGGACTCTCCGTTGAAGGAAGCAGGCCTAGTGTACGAATACACTTGTCGAACCGGGGACTGTGAAACCCGTAACAATTCGTACATTGGCATGACTACTCCTTCCCTATCACGGAGACTTACTATGCACTTAGCCGGAGGTGCTCCTCGAAACCATGCTGAATCTATTTATAAAACCATGATTCGAAGGGAAGACCTTGTGAATAATACAACAATCATACTAAAGGAAAAGGATCCACAAAAATTGCTAATTCTGGAAGCCATTTTAATACAGGAAAGGAAACCGACTCTCAACACTCAACTTAATAGTAGTAGCAGGGTGCTCAAGCTCTTGGCCCCGATAACTTCATCTGCTGGCCACCAGATAACAGTACCTGCATAACCATGCCCTCTCCATCCCTACAACCAGCCAATCAGAAACTGATTACCGAAACCCACCATTAGACCACTCGTAGCTGATCAACAACTGCAGTAAATACCAACAACTCAGCAAAGAACCTCATTATCCAGAAGATGACTGACGAGCACTCGAAACATGTCGATAGTAGTGATAATAGTAGTAGTAGTAATAGTAATAGTACTAGTTGTGACTGTTGTGACAATAGTAAAATTAGTGGAAATGCAAGATTTAAAGACAATGGAACCATTGGAAATGTTCTATTCAATTTAGATGTTTGTACAAGAAGATTATTCAGATCCCTTGAGAAATACACAAGGAAACTAATCAACCGTAAATATGGCGTATTATTTAATCAAACCGGTATATATATATAATATATATATATATATATATATATATATATATATATATATATGTATATCTACTTTAAAAACGGAAATTCGATCCAGACTGGATACAAAAAAGTTCAAAAACGTAGAATAGTAACACACAGAGAAAGAGACACATTTACCAACTCAAATTTTTGATGATCTGTCTACAGGAGACCAAGTGGCGGTCCAAGCACGCTGGGACGCTGACGTTGAGTTTTCGGCATGCTTAGTCTCCTGTTCTCACTTCTTCTAAAGATAAATCATCGAAAAATTTCAGTTAGTATGTATGTACGAGTATCTTTCTCTGTGTGTTACTATTCTTCGTTTTTAAACTTGTTAATATATATAATATATATATATATATATATAATATATATATTATATATATAAACTTCATAAACGGAAAGATAATCTAAACTGGACACAGGATGAGTTAAAAATTGAAGAACAGTAACACACAGAGTTGAAACACACTTACTAACTCAAATTTTCGGGCAATTAGTAGAGGATAGAACATGTGAAAGGGTCTCAGAGACTTTTCAAAGTAATTCAGTCCGACCAGAAGTTGAAACTTACCAAGTTCAACTAACAGACTTAAATTACAAGTTGAAAACTGAAACAACCTTCAAACAGGCATTTCACTTTAAACGCATGATAAAACACATTCAGCGTGTAAGCTCTGTTTGGTTTATCATTGCAAGTTATAAAACTAACCCCACAAGCAAGGCCAGGCACAATTACCAGTATGAAGTACTGTAGTTAATAGTCCAGTACGGACAAAAGAAATATAGATTAAATCTTTTTCCTAAATTATATGCTAGTGTCAGGTAGGTTCATATGTTTTAAGAAGCATATTTTACTTGTAATTTATAGCTCTACAAGAATGCAATCTATATTATTAAATTATTCTGGTCTCCAAATATAAAAAATATGAATAAATATGCATATTGAGTTTCATTAACTAATTAGAGAGTAAATTTCCTTATTAATTATGTTGTATCTCTCACAAGAAAAGAAAATTAAATGGGGTAGAAAACCAATCGTATAATTGTAACTGAACCTTTCATTTTGGTTTCGAATATTCAGCCTGTTCTATGCTTCTGGGTTTTCTACAGTCTTTATGATTGGTGTAATGAAAAAAGTAAATAGATGGAAATTACTACAGAACTGGTGAAAATAATGTTGGAGTGAGACAAACTGCCCAGTGGCCTTTCTCTGAGTAAAACCGCATGTCGATGTCCAAAGGTAGATTATAACGAGTATGCCTATCACAAAGTCGAAGAAGTTTTCCTGTTACTTCTCACTAATAAAAAGCATAGCTTTCAAGCATCTGTTATATCTTTTGTTAGTTGAAAAGTATAAAATACACGAACAAAAGAGTTCACAAAACTTATTTTACAAGTGGAACGTCGATCACAACACGACTGTATACGTGAACAACAAAAAAGAAACTAAAGAAGAACATTATAAAAGCAAAGATAAAAATAACTCAATTGCAACTATTGATTTTTCCAAGAGTCTCACTGATATTTAAGACAAGCAACATACCTCACCTGCAAATTGTAGATATTTTTAAAAATAGTATCGTAGGATATTTCCTCGTATACAATATACGAAAAATATGCCAAACGAAGTTGGAAAGAATAAATTCAGTTAATAATTTATAACCAGACACTGCCCTAGATCATTTTTACTATCGCTGCTCATTCCATTATTAAGTTTAAATTCTATATTGTATTTTCAGCCCGTAAATATTTAGAAGACAAGAGATAATTGCATTAACCGTTCTCTTTCTCCATTTCCAATTTCCCAACCAGTTACCTACGCTACCAACCGACTATCTACCCTAGCAACTAACTAAGAGAAGGGAACTAAACATGTCATTTTTGGGGGAAGTCAATGTTTCTGACACTAAAAATCCAATATCTTGAAAAAACTAATTACTATCACCAAATTAACCCACTATTTGTTGAAATGATTAACAGATACTTATTTGAAAGATACATATGAACATTAGTGCTAAATAATGAATACGTTAGATGGAAATTTATCTTCTCCTTAAGGTAGCATAATATTTTTTAAATTCTTTTTTCCAATATGAACACGCTAATGAAAGCAAAACCGCTTCATATATGTGGGTTTAAAGCTCCCTAAGCTCAGCAACTAGGGAGCTTTCTTGCCATTTCAAAGTGATAAAGTGATCTTATCTTTATGTTGAAACATTAGAAAAGGAAATATATAACGGGATAGGTCTAAGGACATTACAACTGAGTGACTCGAAAGTACTCACTGCAAGCAGAGGGTTGAGTTTAAGATGATTTAAAAGTATCGTCCCAAAAGTATAAACAGATAATAAGGTAGTATGTAATAGTCAGCACGACCGAGAGCTGTAATGTGTTAAAAAGCAGAGCTTAATAACAATATTTTTGTTTAAGAGGGAAGCATGACTTCAATGGCTGATACCATTTGTTAATTCTTTGAGTAGAAACCAAATTGAATGAAATGTAATATCTGGAGATCTTTGAAGATAGGTGGTGGACGTTTTAAACTGAGGCCTTCAGGAAAGTGCAAGATGAGTATGATTTGTTCAGACCATGAATCATAAAATTAAAAACACTACAATTAAATATTTTGATTAGTACTTTATTTACAACATGCGCTATCAAATAATTAATAGAATAATTTGAATGTTATTTTTTGATGTTGTACATATGTAATGAAGCATTACATGCATGAACCGAAGGAAATAAGCAGAATGAAATATTCAGTATGCTGAAAATATAGCAGTCAAATGTACTTGTGAACAACTCGGTCGGAAAGCGATTAAAATAAATGGCCCCATAAATAGCCACACGGTTTGATTATCCTTTATACTGCTGAAAAAGACTAAAAAATGAACGTTATATTAAATACCCACTTGCTTTCAGAATGCAGATATTCAATTGAACTGAAAAATGGTGTTTCTTTATTCTAAAAGCTACCAAGAGCTCAATAAATTGTTCAAAAAACCGATAAAAACATTCGGATGTAGACTAGGGTGCTCATTTTTCTAATATAGTAAATTCAATTTCTCCATAATGTAATCTAAACACTGCGCATACACCATCAATATTTTGTATTTTGGGTTAATGGTTTTAACTTAACTATTATATAGTTAGTTTTTTCCTTTAAATTCACCATATTTTCCATATTTCTGTTTCTACAAAGTAGTCAAAAAGTAAATATAGTCTGTTTTATGTTTGTATTCATTGAATTTATTTCCCTCAAATCAATATTAGTAAAAAATTATAAATTAACTCTGCAACGTGAACCCATTTAAAACCTCGTTCTCCCAGTAAGTGCTTTAATACATGATGGTGGAGGGCTTAGTAAAAGTGCAGAGACGTTGTAATTTCTCCAGAATGGTCCTCTGGAATGTGGCGGTGCAAGGAAGGCGGGTCAAGAGAATGTTACGAGTCAGAGTTACTCGTAAGTCGAATGTTACTCGTAAGAGTGTTGACAACCCTTCACGGCGTAGAAGGAGCAAGGGTCAACGAATTGTCCCCAAGTCTTCTCTATTACTATGTCACTGTCACCAAGCACTTCGTTCCATGTCAAGTTATTGTGTGTACACTTCAGTCACCTATGTATAAGACTATAGTGTATATACATTTTTTTATAGCGACTGTGGTCTAAAATATTTCACGTAGCATTGATAATTGTCAGAGTCAGATGCAAACAACTTGAATAGTCTGTTATGTTTTAACATAATCCTTTTAACAGAAAAAGTGTTTGAAATTACTTTAATAATGACAATAAATACAATCAATATAGAAATTTGATTAAGTTATTATTTTACAAGCAGATGTCTCCGTCTTTGAAGGGTATTATACAAAAATAATAACAATTGTAAATTAACAAAAAAATTAACAAGGGTATATTAAAAAAACTAACAATACCTACTTGCTACACATGTATGTTTTCAAAATAAACATGTCTGTGAAGTTAGCCAAAGACAGCTTAAAAGTTCATAACTTCCATTCTACGTTGAATTTACAATCAATTCAAAGCTTAGATTTTAAGTTAGACATACACAAATTTATTCACAAAATTTCATTTCAGTATGTTTTATTGTGGCTGAGTTTACTTGTGATAAAATTTTGCAGGGAAACAGACAAACCAACAGACAGACATTTTTCTAAGGGTGGATTCGGTTTCTCTAATGTATGAAACGTAAAGATAACTTGAAATGAGTCAATTCTAAGCAATAGACAGATATAACCTTTCTTTTATTTGTATATATGACCTCAAAAAAATCTTGAAAATTAGAAAAACTACTAGTCGTCACTAAATTGATTATAAATTGAGTAAATTTTCTTACAAGTTTTATCTGTGCTAAGAGTTAAGTAATAACAATTATACATCTGAAATTTATTCCAACAATACTAAATTGTTTTACTAAATAGAGTTCCTCTGTTTTCTGTAAAATATGTTTACTTATAAGATTTTAAATGAAGACATATCAAGATTAGTGAGAACCTTCATCAGTATTACATGAAATTAATTCATCACAAGCAATTAATTTACTCTAAATTAATTAAGGGAGTTGCAAGTGTTTTTTCTGGTTCCCTTATGATATATCAATTTAACAAGACAAACTGGGAATCAGTCACTGTATAATTTCACATTTATAAATAAGTAGTTTATAATTTTTTTAAGTTTCTATAAAGAGATTTTAAGTACACAGAGATGGTTTATTTGATTATTATTTTTGTTATTAAAAATGAGTTCATTTGCGTTTTAGGATTGGTATTCAGTGCATATTTGTGTTCAGTTTATATTTCTAATCTTAATTCAGCATTGTCCTTGAATATGTTTCAAGGTGTAATTATTTTCTCTTAACAATTTTCTAGTTTGTTTTGTTTCATTCTGATTTGAGCTCAATATATTTGGATTATTGTTTGAATAGCACCAATCACGAAACTAAATATGTTCCCAAAATAAATGTTTAGACAGAGTTTGATTTTACAATTAAATATAATAATATTAAGGACGAATAAAATTAACTCTTATTTATGACTTTTCGGTGTGAATTTTGGTGAACCATGTAGTTGGTATTGCAGTCTAATAAACATAAATCATTGTGAGATGATCGAATGGGAGGGTAAATCTACAAAAAAAAAAAAAAGAAAAATACGCACTGGATTTCCAAGACGACATTGAGTTCGTATCCTACTGGTTACTGGTTATATTGGACAGTAATAAATAAAAGAAGACAGTCCATGTGTCATTACTGGGAGAGGAGGTGACAGTCCTCTAGTCCCAATGAATAATAACTTCATTCCGCAGCCACAACTGCAGCCTACCTCTACCAAACCTTCGACATCCCTCTGAGAATTGCTTATTGCCACTTTGCAACAAAATATCCTGTACGACAAGCACAGATAACTATATTTCCTTTACTAATTTTTGTACTCAGGTTCATAGTTTATAACTTTTATTTTTCTTTAAACCATTATTATTAGTTTTGTTATAATTAAAAAATTGAATTATTTTTTATTATAAAATAAAAATCACAAAGTATATTAATGGTTAAAAAATACTTATATTATTATAACAAATATAAAATATACTTATATATTTATAAGTGGATTTATGAACACACACTTTCTACAATTCTAAACGCAGTCATACTTACTCCTATTATTTTATAATTTATATTTATTTTTATTTTATGACAAGTATTATAATAAATTTAGTTTGTTTTTCATTATGTGTCATTATTTACCATTGAATAAATATAGGGGAATAACTAAACGAGGTAACTTAAAAGTCACTGTGACTTTTATTTTATTTTAACTGTCATCAGAGGAGTGAGACAGGGACGCTAAGCGCACGTGCTAAACGACGGTTATATATATATATATATATATAACAGATTCAATAATATATCGACTGTTTGATAGAATAGGTGTGTTCTCTAATCGGGACTAGGTCAGTTCTTCAGGTTTAAATTAAACTCTCATTGCTAACGTTTCTAATTTTTTTCAAACAATTTTCATAGATGTACAAAACAGAGGAAATATAAGAAATAATACGATAATTTAAAAATCAAAAATAAATACAAGGGCAAAAAGTTACAAATAGTATAGAAAATATAATAGTGTAGAATAGAAATATAATATAATAGATTATATAATATATATAATATAATAGAATAGTATAGAAAATATAATAGGCATTTTGACAACTAAGTGAGATAACTTAAATAAGTATAAAATTTTGTAACAGAAAACTTAAGTGTTACATTAGTGATTTGTTTAAAAAGAAAACAATTTGCGAATTTTAACTACAGTCTAGTTTGATTAAACACGTGACACTGAACTACAAACAAACATGGTTTGCAAACTTATGGAAGTCTCACTGGCTTATATATACTTTGTCTACTATAAGTAACTATAGTGATCGTGAACAAATTTGATTTAGACGGATTAACACGTTGAAAGGTCTGCTGAATCTAGTCTAGATGGATTTGAGTTTTTTTTTTTTTTTTTTTGGGGGTAGGGGTGTGGTGGAGAGATGTGTATAAAAGTTTTGTAAACATTTTTCCACTCGTGCCGTTTCAAATATCTTAATGGAATTCGACACCTACATAGACGAATAAATCCTATTTTTTTGAGGAGCATATTGATCCATAGAAATGAGACTGTGTTTTATATCAAAATAAATCACTAAATTCTCTTGCTCTTCTACTAGTTCTTAAAATATTGGTGTTAAAATAATGTTCTCACATAAGTATTGTATGGTAAATATTACGGTAATATTGAGACAGTTGCTGGAGGATATGTAACACTAAATAAAACAAATATGAAGTTTCATCTACCGTCAATTATCAGTATCCTATACCTTATCTTTTAGTAATAGGACAGTTTGTCAAAAACCATTTTCAGCAAATTCTACATTTGATATCATAATTTATATATATATATATATATATATATATATATAATATACAAAATCGAAGAAGAGTAACACACAGAGCAAAGAAACACACTTACAAACATAACTTTTCGGGCAATTCGTCATCAGGATAAAAGAGAAAGGGAGACCAAGCAGATTGTAGACGCAACGGCGTGTAACCGACCCGGCAACCTATTTTATATATATAGCGCCCAATAAAATGAAAGGTCCGTTAGCACAACAAACTCGTTAACACAAAAAAAAAAGCAAAGAAAATGTTACAAAACTTATTTTAATATTTCAAAATCAGGAAGAAGTACGACGTACGTACGTCAAAAAGAAAACTACTACTGGCCTCCAAAGAAACTGGTTAAACCATACAGTGCTGTCCCCGACGGCGGAGAGGAAAAGTAGAAATCCCTCTAACATTTATTTAAAAAAACACACAAAAAATAATGTAATATAAAATAATAATGAAAATAATGATAAGTTTAAATATAAAAATAAAAACAATGAGAAATTTTTTATTTCCTGTGTCTGATAGAATTTTGTTATTTTAAATTTTGTACGTAGAGATATACATTTTATTATTTCTCTATCATTTTTATTGATTCTCATTGGTTTATCTTTTTATTTTTATAATTATCATTGTCTTCATTGTTATTTTATATTATGTATATAGTTTTTGAACAGCCTTTAAATTTTCCAATAGCAGAGTGTCAACCTACCTAGAGAGCAGACTACGAAATCCAGCCTAACACAAGTTTCCAATTAAATTACACATATGATATGTATAAACTTAAAGGAACACTTAATGCAATTAGTCTGTTAAAAAACAAAGAAAAAACGTTAAATGGAATGTTTAAATATAATGGAGGTGTCTGCCAATGTGTCCGTTCCTTATACTACAGAAATACTTAAATGATATCCAATTTTTATGGAAACGTTTTCTAAGTTCAAAACATAGCCAAAAACTATTGCATATATAATTAAAGAGTGTTGATATATAAGAAGGTGTAATTTTGGAACATTTTAGATCACTTTACTTTAGACCATATTACCTGCGCGAATTTACTAACAAAAGTGGTAACAAAAAAATAAAAAATTAAATACATTACACATTTAATATGTATGCAATATTTAACAAAAATATTCTGATTAAAAACAAGATAATTTGAGAAAAAAAAGCAAGTAGGCGATTACATAATTCAGACTTTTATTGAATATCTTTCTCTGTGTCATCATCTGAGATCACCAAATCTCAAGAAAATGTAATATAGCGAGATTGGCGTTTGTTATTCCTTTGTTTTTGACATTCACTGACCGGTGGTTGCAAATTTTTTACCAAGGAAATTTTATACATTTTTTTTAATTTAACATTTGATAATGTTATGTGCGTTTTTATTTTTTTTAATTACTCAAATTGATAGTGTAAGGTAAACAATTGTGATTATTACTCACGTCCTAAGTTATAAGTTTCTCTAGATTCAAACAATTTGACTCATTTATTATTTAGCACTGTCTGTAATTGAAGACTAGTAATATTACTGTAATTATAATATTTATTCACAAATATTCTTTTCTGAATTTATGCATGTAACAAAAAACTTATCTATTGGCAGAAAATTATATTAGTTTTACTTTGTAGTTTAATAAATTATGTTTCACTATATCTATCAGTTGCATTTCTAATGTTGTGAAATTAAAAAAGTATTATGAGGTATCCCAGTATTTAAAACAAAAACAAGGTAATTAATCATTATTATACCATGTCATGACCAGGGTGGAGTATTAGAAAAATACGAGTATAGTAAAAATTAGGGAAAGCGTATTAAAAGGGATGTCACTTGCACCCCATTACTGATGACTTTTTCACTGATGTCTATATACCACTGCAATAATACTGAAAGTAGTATTTAACGTTACAATTTAACAGAATAAACATTCTATTTTGATTGTGCGAGTACATGAAAGTGATATTTCAACAACTACATATTATAAAACAAATATAGCTGTAAAAACAGACTATATGAATATAATTTTTGTTCGTTAATGTTCAAGTGATTTTAATTTAAAGCTTTAATCATCGTGAAATTTCAAAAATGTCATCAAAAATTGCGTGCCCCAGTTATTTTCCTATCAAATAGCCTTCTTTAAACAAAATATATTCAAGTTAAAATAAATGAGAAAAGTTAAAAGTAATTACAAAGTTGGCGCCTGCTGCTTTTACGCCAATAATGATTTCACTAAGGATTACGTAATTCTTATGCAGTTTGTGTCAGCCATTTTAAGTTGCTCTGTTGATCATTGTTATTCACTAATCCTTATTAATCCTTCCTTTTATATTGAATATAAAATTAAATGTAATTCTTATATTTGATTTCCTAATGTTTATTTTTATATTCAAAGCCTTATATTTTATATCCAAATGATAAATAAATTTCCTTAAAGAAATATTGTTATATAATTATGATATTATTCTTTAAATGAAATTAGTAAGAACAAATACTTTACAATTTTATTATAATCATCTATTATTCTTCTTTGCAACCATATGCCTCTGGAAAGTTAATGTGTTGTTTAAATTGTTTCTAAAACTTTCTAAAAATTGTATAAAAAAATTGTATAAAAGCCAAAACAAAAAAAAACAATAGTGACTCATTGTATTTACTAACTTGTTCGTTATTTGAGGAATTAGATATATTAAATATTAGCTTTTTTACACTTTTTTTAAAACTGAACTTATTTCAAATTTTCAACTGAATTTTCAACTGAATTTCAATGAATTTTTGTAAAAACACTTCTTTACATTTAAACTCACTATGTTTCTTCTACTTAAATAAAAGCTGTCATTTAGGTGGTTTTGAAGGTAATATTTTCAAATAACAATTTATTTTGATGATCTCAAAAGTAAAGTGTTGTCTGGTAAAAGAGTGGTTTCGGACAGTACTCAACAGCTCATCACGGCGCTTTCGATTTCACATGACAGTTTGGAAACCTTGAACACCGGGATGACATAATGCCATTTCAAACTGCAATTGCAAATAATTTTATCAGTTTTGATTTTGATACAGTTGATTTCTCTAATTTCTTGATTTATTTTAATCATTATTTGATCTAAAGGAGCCGCAAGCATGGGCCATTTATAATACTTGTCCACAGTTTCTACTAAGTTATTTGCTGCTTTTATTAATTTTATTTGAAATTAATTACCTTTCTGAATAATAACTATAACCATGTTTTGAATTATTTTTACAATAGTTAAGTATCACTTTCGATTCTTTACTAACTGCTAAACAAAGTTTTGTTTGTTATAAGTGCTCAACAGAAATGCTGTTCTAGAGGGGAAATTGCCATTGTACACCCGTGCTTGACGTGAGTAAGCGGGATTATCGGATTAATTCTAATCCAGTGTAACAAATTCTAACCCGCTCAAGTCACAACAAGTGGGCTCTTTAAGTAGTGACAAACTGACGTAGTTCAAATTTGAAACCAACAGCATACGAGTTATTCTGAAGATAGCAAGGACATTTTCGACCTTCCAAAGGAAAAATATAGGGTGATAGCCATGATTTGAAACCTACAGTATTCACTGCTAAGGCCTGCATATAGCTACCTAAACTAAACGTGTTCCCAATAAACAAAGCTAATTCCTGCTGAATGATCTGTATAAAATGTTTCATAATATAAGAAAGTGACATAAGAAGTTATCAGTCACTTGCAGAGAAACACAACAAGAATGTTGGACATGACATTTTGATAGTCTTCATGCATTTTTAAGATTTTTTTATTGCAATCACTAATTTATTCCAATTAAATCAACAGAATTAAGTAATTTCGTCATTGGAAATAATGCTGTGCCGGGTTTGCTATAGGGTTGAATATAATTATTTAAATTTATTTTTCAAATTATAAATTTTATTAAATTAAAATCATTTATCATTACCTTACTTAGACCGGCATGCCTATTTATTTGTGTGAAGGAATATGAATAAGTATTGAAGAAGTTTTCAAATTTTTTTTTATTTATATTATGTTAGAACACCTAACTATTTCTATATTTAATTTAGCGTGCAAATAATACTTTGTGATATAGCACTCTAAGAACTGATTGCACGCTGATGAATTGCCCTTAAAGCCCCTTGATAGCCTAGCCAATAAACTAGTTCATGTGAAATCCTTCATTTCGAATGAGTTTGGCTGAAATATTTCGTAATACTAGTTAGATGGACAAATTTTCAATATTGTTGGCATGGGTTTAGGCTAGCGTTTCCCCCAGACCCCCCAGTTCCGGAAAAATGTTACTATGGCTTCTCAAGAAGAAGCGAAACAAATAAGTGGACTTTTCAGTTATTTATTTAATTTCAAGTGCATAAAGTTATTATTATATAAACGACCATCAAAATCCGTAATATAGTGTATGAATTATTTAGTCATCAATATTGTTCAGTTTTTTGTTAGTTGTAGTTTTTTTTGTGTTTGAATAAGACCTTACTCATGATGTACCATGAATGATTAGTGTACATTCAGTATTAACAATATTTTGAAAACAAGCACACATTTTTCTTAAAACGAATTATTCAACATATTATTTATAAATATTATTATTCAACAAATATGTTTTATGCTTTCCTTTTTCTTTGGATATGCCGTTTATTTTGAAGGGTTCACACAAATAAAATGAAAAGGCCCTTGTTTCTGCTTTTGACTATCACAGTAACAGAGTGGATAGACAATGAAACTTTGTGGTATTGCACAAACTGAAGTTACATCAGGAATTCAATGTAAGTACTGTGACTCACGGATGATTATTTGCGCAACACCTTGAATAATAATTTTACAAGAGACACTATTTCTTGTATTCCACACTATTTCACAATAATTCCCTTATTTGGAAATCCCACCTTACATACACAACCTATTTTTCTTTGCAAATAACATACTAACTTTTCTTTGTGAAAACCTCGAGTGTTAGTTATAGATACTTTTCCGTAATCTTAGCGACCTTATAAGGGAATGCATTGTTGACTGTAATGAGTAATGTTTTTATAACAGGTTCCAACTTCTTTCTATTTTTAACTGTTTTGTGAACATCACTTGTGCCAATTTGACCACGTGATGATTTCATTTTTGATGGTTTAGAAACTTTAAACGTTAAACTAGCAGTTTTATGATAGTGATTAGTTTGATTTCCTAAATAGTGAATACCCAGCTTCAAAATTGAGTATTAATATATAAACATATATAAACAGTAACAAGATAAACACCTTTGTTTATTACAATAAGAATATTGAAAACAGAAATATTTTTTTGTTATTTGAATTTATATCGTTGTCAGAGTTTATTAAATAAATCCAAATTGTCTTCGAACGTCAAACGTTTTGTTTCTACATGACCAATTATGGCATAAATATTTTAGAATTTTAGTGTCTTTAGTTTGAGATAGAGAACGAGGTTAAAGAATTGAGTTGGGACGTCATAATCATCTTTCTTCGTTCTTTCACAAATAGATACTGAAAGAGTTCAATAAACAGTTCTTCATTGTTACCGAAAATTCCTAAATAAATAAATATAATAAAATAAATTATAAACTTAACTTTCTAGAACTAATTAAATTGTAGTTATATCAATCATAATTAAACCTTTAATTCAGTTTTGTATTTAATCTTTTAAATGAAAATAACACAAATAAATACAGAGAGACCGAGTTTTATATACAGAAGCCCAACTCAAGATAACTAAACAAATTGCCAATTTAGGTTTACGTTTGATAAAATGGAGAAAACAGTATTACAGACATGACGGGAGTTAACCTCAATGAGAGAACGAAAATTTTCTGTCTAGTTTTTTTCAGTTTAGGCTAAACATCTTAAATTACTGGTGTCTGTACACTCACGTAGTAGCTTTCTCTGCAGGGTTTATTTTACTGGTGTTATCGAGAGGCCAGGTTAGCTTAGTGGTTACCGTATTCCTCTGAACTGGTACGTCCATGTTTCAATACCTACCTAGCCCTCGATTTATTCACTTGGGACGTGAATAAATCTAAGCACGTCGTCCTCGGAGAGAACACTAAGCCATCGGTCCCAGTGTGGGCGATTTCAGGTACTCATTATGGGTCCCTACTCTAAATTTACTAGAGTTAGGCAAACTTTAGGAGTCCCAATGTAATCATTGATCTTCATTGTGTGGTATGACAAAGAGCCCAATGTTCGGCCTATGTGTGTTCCCTTGTGGACAGCCACTGCAACCTAAAGGATTACCTGCCTACCACTACTAGCGTTATCAGCATTGGTCTAGAGTCCAAAATATTAATCAATATCAAACATTGTTATAAAAATAATACAGCAAGGGATAAAATTTATAACGAATATGAAGTCATTTTCATATTAAAGATTTATTATATTTAATTTTTTAATTATTTGGATTGTGTGCACTTAAGTGCACCTTACACCTTTTAGGTGTGCACCTGATACCAATACGTGTATTTTCTTCTTACGAAATTTAAATGATTAAATAGTGTTACTGAATTATTGACAGTAGATACAAAAAACATTTTTGTGCTAATGATAGACGTAAAATAAGAAATTCCACTTCTCAATTGACTGTATCTCTTACTTTACAACGAGAAAATAACCAAACAATTAAAAGCATTAATTAATTTATAGAGAGTATTAAAATGTTTAAAGGTGTTGTAAATATGTTTTGAATCTTTTTACTGAAACAAATAAAATTCTTTTGCCTGATTCTGTTAATGAAATTTATAATAACGCTCAATGAAATAACGCTGTTTGGGTACGTTAATAAACAATAGTTTAAGGAAATCTAGATAAAGTTGGTAATCGGATTGCAGTGGCTTACTGATGGCGGAGCTCACACCTCTGACTTCATGACCAAAGCAGATGAGATTATTAAAGCAATTACGAAATGTTTAATTAAGTCTTCAGAACTAAACCATTTTATCATTGCAGGATCAGTGTTTGCAAGTTACTTGGTTTTCTTACTTAGACTTCAAACTAACTCTACTCCTGTTCGTTATTGGGATCAAATTGCACCATAAATTTAAGAGAGCATACCACAAGTCAGCTGTTTTATGACGTTTTCACTGGCATTCTCTACTCGTCTAATCCAGAAGTACATGTACGATGAACTTAAGCTTTATTGCGCATAAATATATGCAATATATTAATAGCCCATGCCCACTTGTAATATAACCTTAATATTTATTTTTACATTACTGTAAAGAAAGCATAGCCATAATGAAAAAATACGTTTTGAGGTCCCTCAAAAAAGCACGTAATTTCTATTACGGCAAAGAGGAATAACGCTATAAAAACTAATTGTTTACCCTAACACTAACAGATCACTGCTATTCCTGTCCAATTTATTGATATTTACTTACATTTTTTACATTGGCTTATACATTATTTGATAGAATCCACTGGAATAAAATTGATGTATATAATGGAAAAATTTAAATAATTTATTGACTTATATAAGATATAAGAGGAATAATATTTTTAGAGGTAAGAAATAACTGCCAATGAACATGAATTTCTGTTGTTTTCAATAGTGTGATAATTTGTCTCACAAAATGCTCTAATCAATCTATATATTGAACTCTTGAACAAAACTTAATATCAATTGTAAATTATTTTGATTTTATGAATCATAATATGTTCGCGTAATATTGAAGTGTGAGAAATGGATTATTAGAGGATTTATTTTTGTTGAAAAATGTCTATATTTTTCACTATTCCAGTCAAATGGTTCATATCTAATATTTTTAAATATGAAGCTTCCGGCTATAAAAGTTTTAAATTATAATAAATAGCTACCTTTGACTTTGATTTGAGTACATAAAACTGACTGATTACTAATATATTTAATATTATTAATAAACTAATATTGAGTAATAAACTTAATACACATTCACAGCAATCTTATAACAGAGTACATCAAACAGGAAGAAGATAAGACTGGTTCAGGGTGAATTGGTGTACATGATTATTGACAAATGGAAAGAAAAGTGATTTTTATTAAATACTAGGAAGTTATAAAATTCCCTGTATAATAATTCTATAAAAGCCCAGAAATGTAAAGGATAATTGGAAAGTGGAAACATTCTTTGAACAAAAATAAATAAAATTATCCCACATCTGAATTAAAAACGACATTTTTTCTTAGATATTTCTGACATTTTTCAGGAATGAAAGATTAGGAAACATCTCCCTTTTGGACATGTAAACTACTCCTAAATGGGGTATTATATATTATATACCTATGAATTAAGATATTATGTTTACTCATTGTAAAGTTGATTTCATTTAATGATTTCATTAATTATATATTTCAATGATTGTTCTAAATCTAGCTCATTAATTATGTTTCATGTTTGGCAATTTACTATATATAAATATATATATCATAAGATTTAATTAGATACTAATATTATCTCCTCCTTTTGTTTTTCGCACATTTCCTTTTCAATAATTTATTCTTAAGAAATATCCCAATTACAATTCTTCATAACTGACAAAATTAAATATTATTATTAAAATAAATTAATTAATTATAATGATTGGTTATATTTCTGATAATGGGCTCACTTACAGGAAACAAAAGTGATTAGTCAAAATTTTACAGTTCAATTTCAAATTATCAATTATTGTAATTATTGATAATTGTTTAATATTGGGCATTTTGTTCACTGCTGAAGAAAATGAATTTGTTTTTGAAAGACATTGGGTAATTAAACATTTTGAATGAAAGCTAAAGAAAATAATATTAACCGATACAATTAATTTATATGTCATTAATTGGTGAAACATAAACATATTATCTTAAGCCAAGTTATTTAATAGCTATAATTAAAATCATTATAAAAAATTATCGGCTATTACGTAAAATAATACATATAATGTTTATTTTTTTTATTTGTGTTATAATTACTTTAAATCAATTTAATTATGTCTATTTAATTTTGTTTTTATAATCATATTGTAATTGTTAATTTGTAATTTAATTGTCAATTAATGTAATGCAATTTAAAAAAAAATGAGTATTTTACCACTGACCTTATTCTCATGTGAAATTCATTTTATTCTGTTTCATGCATTTCAATAAGGATGATATACAATTTGCATTCTCTTTTAACTGAATTACTTTATCACTTAATTTTGTGACTTTTTCGTTATAAATAAATCAATTCATTAAAAAAGGGAAGAAGAAAACCAACGTCATGGACATATTAAAATAAAAGAGGCCACAATGAGTTTGTGAAATATTACGACCTGTTGACACTAATTGATGACAGTGCGTCCAAATTAGACTCCAATTAATTACAAACTAATATGAATTTATTTGATGTACAGAATTATATTCAATAACAAAATATATTATTTAAGCAAGCTTGAATAAAGATACTTCCACTATCAGTGCAACTGATTAAATAACTTTTATCAATAAAAGACATTACAAAAGATGTAGACTAATAATATATTCGATATGTTTGAATTATTCAAACGATAAACAAAATAAAAACATTATAAACTTAATGAGATTAGTGTAATTGATAGATTAATAAAAACAGTTCAATAGAAAAATAATAAATACAAAATATTCTATTTAAACAGTTACCCAAAATGTATTATCTTTACTAAGAGGTAGATGCAATTGGTTAATTGACGTCCATCACACAGATTCAGAACAAACATGTAGATAATTTTAAAAAAATATTATAATTAATATTAAAATCATAGTAATCCGTCTTACCTCGTACCCTAGCTGCTGAAGTTCTTAGACCGGTTTCGGGCGTCACCCATCTTCAACATGAACTGATCAACTAAAACTACGGAGTCCTACCTTCCTGTTTATATAACCTACCTACTTCCCAATGCTGCCTAGATTTTATTATTTAATTATGTTAACTTTACTTTTATTTTATTTTACTTTTATTTTAATTATTATTATTTAGTTTAATTCTTTTCTTATTATTTTCGTCATTGTCAAGACTGTCAAGTCGTCGCTTCAATTTCTTTAACGGTTTAAATAGTGTATCGCTTTGGTGATTTACTTGTTCATTTATTAGATTACCCGATTCTTTATTTTTAAATATCTCTAATTCTTCATTTACGTTTAGTCTTTTTTCTTTCTGTCCTGTTTTTATTAAGATCATTGAATTTTCTAAACTGTCCGGTTCATGTCCATATTCAGTTAGGTGGTTAGCATAATTAGATTTATTTGTGTTATTTAGATAATCTTTAATGTGTTCCTTATATCTTAATTTTAGGGTCCTTCCCGTTTGTCCAATATATATATGATTACAATTTTTACATTTTATTTTATATACACCGCTTTTATCATATTTATTAGTTTTATTTTCCGTTGAGTTATTTAGTCTTTGGTTAATTGAATTATTTGTTTTAAACCCTATATTTATATTGTATTGCTTTAGTAAGTTCGCGATTTTATGACTTATTTGTCCTATAAACGTTATACACGCGTATTTATCGTTACTAGTTCTTTCATTATACAAATTTATTTTATTTCTTCTGGTTTTTAGCATTTTACCTATTACATTTGCATTATATCCGTTGTTATTTGCTATTGTTTTTATTATATTTAACTCGTTATTATAGTTAGTTTTATTCATCGGAATTTTTATTAATCTATCTATCATATAACGGAAAGCTGCTAATTTTTGTTGCCTAGGATGGATTGAAGTTTTATGTATGGTTATATCGGTCGCGGTGGGTTTCCTATATATATATATTTTTTTTTATATACTAAGATTGAGTCAGTGGCAATTAAACAAATAATAATAAAATTATTGATAACTATTGTAGACGGTCGTATTTAAAACAACCTGGAGTACTATACAGACCAATACACTTTATCGTCATTCTAGACAGTGAGGATTGAAGCAAATAATTATTTATATAACATAGAACATAGCATAATTTTAGCGTTTCTAAATGTTATATGGGGTATTTTCAGGATCAGGGGATTTATTACTTTCTAGTTTAGAATTAACGATTTAATATGTTCAGACGTGATATTGTAACTGTAAATATGTATCATGACTATTACTATACGCCTAAGAAGTAAACGAAGAAGAAGGTTCAAAAACAAAAGAAATATTTAGCATATAGGTTACAAATCGTATGTATGGCCATGTGAGGAAGACTGTTACTTTAAATACATATTGGAAGGAATAGTTTGCTTGATTTATTAAAATTTACATATTTCCATAATTTCTCAGAATTACTCAGTATTACAGTTTTTTCTACATCAGCTAAAAATCAGTTATAATATTTCTGAAGTAAAGTGTTACATTCAGCTCAAAAAGATGAAGATTTACTGTAGTATTTACTATTACCAGTTTTTGTTGTTGTTTTTTTATTAATGTAGAACAACATGTTCTCCCTGAAGGCATTGCATGCATTAAAATCTTCAATGGTACGCAAAAATCATTATATCACCAGTTTGAAGAATAAATGGTACATCTTCCAGTGTGCTTAATCTATATTAATTCTAAAGAGAACCATTTTAGATAAGTTGAAATATTAATTGTTTTAATTATAGGTATATAATGATCTATGAATTATTATTTCACTAATGAAATAATTAGTGAATTCATTTATACTTGAGAATGAAAATAAAGTGACTCACCTAAATTCTGATAAATAATGGTACATAATGACCCTTCGAGAAATGGTCATATAACGTAATAATTAAGTACTTAATATTATGAAATTTAAGAGGTAGATGTTAAGGAAATATAGGAAGCACATATGCAGTATAAAAAGGATGATATTATTTGTTATACTGTTTGATAATATAATATCAAATTAAATATCTCTAGTAATGTATTTATTTTTGAAACTGTTGCGATTATTTATAAAACTTTCAAAAAAAAAACAACCAAAAAAACGTCGCCTAGATTAGTGATTCAGAACCTTTATTTATGTGTAGACTCCAAGATAAATATCTTGACATCTGATAATCCCTTGCAGATAAAATAAATAAAATAAAATAAAATCTTATTTTACACCTTAATATTTATAAAATAGATTTTGTAGTGCAATAAAAAAAATCTAACACTAATAAATTCCACTATTTTTATAATATGTATTCCAAATGCAAGAAACTAATTAACTACTATCACAACAAAAAGCTAATGTTCTCTTCAGTCATTGTGGGAGTCAATATCAAAACAACTAAAAAACGAACAATCGTATATCTTTTTTATGAAAACTTTAATTCTGAAATGAGTTTGTGAAAATTACACTTCCTATAGCCATGAGTATCTTACTTTCTTTTTCTATGCCATTTTTTGGTCTAAGTTTGTTATCCATGAGTGTCTTTCAGTAAAATTATATTTACCACAATGCATTTTACTAATTAAATTATAAAACTAAATTTGAATCCATCCAATGTTAGGTAAATGTATTGATGGTGAGGTAAGAACTCAGCATACGATATACATGAACAAGGATTTACTGCAATAGATTCAACCAAATACACCTATTTGTAAACGTAGACGAAGAGCAGAGTCCTTCAAAACAAGCCACAAACATCCTGGTGTAAGCAATTACAAACTAGACCAAGTCTTAACTACCTGTCTTAACTCTCAGACACCTGCACGTCTCAACTCCACAGCGGTCACAACAATTTCATTAAAACTTCTTATTAAACTACTTCAACCATATTCTCTTGTACCCCAACAACTTTCCTCAAATAATAACCCTGCTTTTCTATTTCCAATTTAAAAACTAAAGAAATTGCAACTTGAGTTATAAATCACCTTCTACATATATTTAAAACTATTTCATGGCATACTGTTATGGAAAAAAGCATTGAATAAGATATTTGTTCCTTACCCTACAGCTGTCAAAAAAAGTATCATGATACCATGCAACATTACTGCAATCAATTTTACAGGCACTATTTTCTTTTATTATCTATTAAATTAGGGATTATTAGCATTTCAATTGTTCCTATCAGTTATACTTTGCACGGCCAATGATTTTACTTCTAGTCGTAGAAACAACAAAATCACTATATAAGTTATGATAAAATTATATTCTTTGGAAATGGTACCAGTATGAACTATAGAGTAAGAGTATTTACCTGCACCATATCTTATACTTAACTTATCGGCTATGAGTTGATATGTTTACGTTGTTTCTTTAGTTTTCTGTTATGAGAAATTTATATTATTAATTTTCCTCTATTTCTTAGAGTGGTCATACATCGCTTTATCAAATCATATAATCCTATTATGATAAATATATATTTACTTAATAAATGGATAGACGATCCAAACTGGGTACAGTGGAGTTCAACATCAAAGAAGAGTGACACATAGTGTAAAGAAACACACTTACAAACTTAAAACTCGATGTGATTGGTCTGCCTTTCTATTTCTCCTGAAGGCGGATTGCCAAAAAATTTGAGTTTGTAAGTGTGTTTCATTACTCTGTATGTTAATCTTCTGTGATTTTGAATTTGTCTATATGTATGTGTACACACTTTTTCGATGAAAATACGATCCAAAACGTACAAATAAAGTTCAATGTAGGGTCCAGGTTAGCCCAGTGGTTAATGTAGTAGCTTCAGAACTGGTAGGTCCAGGGTTCGATACCCAGCTGGCACTTGATTTGTTCACGTGGGAGGTGAATAAGTCTAAGTATATCGTCCCTAAGAGAGGACGTTAAGGCGTCGGTCCCGAAGCTCTCTGATTCAGGTACTTGTTAAAGATCCCTACTCTCAATACACTTGGGTAGGGCAAAATTTAGGACTCCCAATGTAGAATTACCGATCAAACAGAAATACCGTAAAGGACTGACGTTTTTAGGTGATCGGTTTAGTAATTAAAAAAGGATTATGTTTAATGTAAATAAAAAAACATAGAAAAATTAAACATACACACTTAGAGTATTTAATTTTCGGTTTGAATCACCTCCAACCATATCTCAACCAGTGCGTTTGGTTTCTCCCTTATTTCTCCTGAAGACGGTTCAAACCAAAAATTAGGGACTGTATGTGTGCGTTTTTAAGTGTTCTATATCTCTTTATCTAAATTGTACTATATATATATACATATATTTGTAAAAGTTGGGAGCAGTCCTTCTTCAATACATGCTTTTAAAAACATGCTTTTAAGTTGAGTTCTGAGTTGAAGAAAAAATTTCGTATTTTGGAAAAATATAAGACAAAATTAAATCAAGTGGAAACAGACATCCAGTTTTTAAAAGCATATACATATATATATATATATATATATATATATATATCCACTCAAAATTAGTGTGTCTCTTTCTCTGTATTTTGCTTTTCTTCATTTTTGAAATGATATATATATATATAAACTTTTTCGTTGGAAATACGATCCAAAACGGACAAATATAGTTCAATATAGAAGTAGAAACATAGAGAAATCAAAAGAACACACTTACAGTCTCTAATTTTCGGTTTGACCCGTCTTCAGGAGAGATAAGAGAGGGAAACCAAGCGCACTGGTTCAGAGACGGTTGGAGACGGTCTTCTGAAGATGGTTCAAACCGAAAATTAGAGACTGTAAGTGTGTTCCTTTGATTTCTCTATGTTTCTATTTCGATATTGAACTATATATATATATATATATATATATATACATATATATATAAGAAAATTTACAATAAACACGTGAAACAACTGATTATATATATATTATATATATATAATCATTATATATATATATATATATATATATATATATATATATATATATGCTTATAAATATAAGAATATATATATAACTAAAGTTTATCGGGACTCGGTCAGTTCTTCAGGTTCAAATTGAACTTTCATATTCAAAATTTATACTTCTGTCTATGAAGAAGGTTTTAAATAAAGACCGAAACGTTGGCAATGACAGTTTAATTTGAACCTGAAGAACTGACCGAGTCCCGATAAACTTTAGTTTTGTTTCTATTCCACGATCGATACTTTTATCAATATATATATATATATATATATATATATATATAAATACAGAAAATTAATATTCAGCATTACTGAATAATTAATATTCAGTAGTTTTCAACACTTAACATATTTCTTTTAATTCTATGAAGAACGATTATGTTGTTTAAATATTGTACTATGGTTTCAAAATGCTCCAAAACAAAAACAATTTCCAAAGTTTTTACTAAAATTTAGGAAGATACGTTATTAAAACATTAATAGTTCTTTCTGGTTGACAACCAACTATTAAAAGTTCATTTTGAGTAGTATGCGAACTTTAATTACTTCACACGTTAAATTCAATCTTTATTCAAATCACATGACATTTAATTCCATGATGGATTACAAAATCAAGTCAAATTTGAAATTAAGCCTGGACTAAATAGATTGGGTCCTGATTAATGACAGCGTGATGCCAGCAGTGCTTTGTCCGAGTTGTGTCGTTAAGGCCTTCTTTTGACAGCTATGCGTCACTTTCGCCTGCCATTTTCACTTTCCACTACTCTTTCAGTCAAACCTATAAACGTATTTCTAGAACTTCAGTCATGTTATTGCTTAAAACAATTAACTTTTGGGAATCGTAAGTTTCATGAAAGTTAATGTGTATGTAACTACGTATCTTGTAATAAACAATATAATTATATAGTTTTCCTCAATTGAATATAGATTTTGAATATTTTTCTCCAAATTTCCTAGAGAAGAAAAATTTTTCTCTATAAATTTGTATATTAATTGATTAGGTGAACATTTTTGTTTTTTCTTATCATTGTCAAGCTGTTTTTATCTTTCTTCACATTTTGAAAGATTTTCCATAACTAAAACATCAGAGATTAATTTTGAAGATACTACCAAATTAACTTCTCTACTACTAAAAATAACTTAATAATGTTTTTAGGCTTACAGTTTCATGTATAATTCAATTAGTAATATAAAAGGACAAGGAAACACTACTACTGTAAAAGTTCCCAAACAAACAATTAATATTATTTTCAAAAAAGTAAAAAAGATATAAAATTAAAAAAAAATTAATTAAGGAATGAATGGAGAGGGTTGTTATTTGAAAAGAATGGATGAAACCTAAAACAAAACATGTTTTTGTAAAACCAATAACATCATATTCATTGTTCGCATGGTATAAAAAATCAAGCGTATACAGGGATAACTGAAACCGCTCTCACTTAGACATTGTATCAAAAATAAATAGCCTTCTGTTTATTAGACAAAAGAGAAAGATCTCTATTGCAAAAAAGCATATAGAATGATTAGAACATTTTGTGAGATAAATCCATCACACCATGGAAAGAATCAGAAATTATAAGTTAGATTTGTGTTGATTTTATACAAATAAAAATCTTAACCTTTTACATCTCATATTAAGTTATTAAATTATTTAAAAAATTCTCATTAAATCTCTAAGCATTAGTTTTATTTCAGTGGATTCACTCAAAAAATTTCTAAGTCAATGTATACGATGTAAATAACTGTAAACAAATACAAGGATAGCAAGTAAACCATAAGTACAGGATCAATATTCAGTTTTTATAGCTTTATTACTCTTTGCCAAAATTGTAATTACTTGTATTTTTTTTTAACAAATTGCTAACTCTTTGTTGAATTTCTTGTTAAAATTGAATGGTTTTTCAATGAGCTGTTTAGCGTCAAAAAATATTTTCTGAAAACAGAAAATGTTATTGCTTCTTTGGTTAAAGTAATTTTAAAGAAAATATGTCATCTCTCCTCCACGTAAAGTTCTATTTCTATATACAGTTTGATTTTGATCCGTCCAACTATATGGATTCTATTGCTCTCAACAAGCTTTGAAATTGAATTATAAGTTAAAATTTTTACATTTCATTAGAAAAAATATTTCCTGTTGTTCTAAAAATCTAATGATATTATTCGCTTATTGCTTTTGTAGCTTCAACGATAATGCCAAAACTTTCAGACTTTAGAAATAGTAGTTTAGGAGAAAAAAATATCTGCAAACAAGTTTTTGGCAAAATAAGTAACTTTTCCATCATGCATCATTGCTCCCAAATAATAGGGTTCATTTACACTATGAGTCCCATTTTTGTGTAAAATATCAAGTTGATCCATCAAAGATTCTGGACCGTAGCGTGGTAACAAACCTTGGTTACATACTCCTCCCCCCCCCCGCTCAAAAACACAGACATCATCGAAAAAAAATCATAAAACGACTTATGAGACCTCAAAACATGTAATTCCGTCAAAATCTCAAGATCAAATTTTTTCATGATCATTATATACTTTACTCATAGTAAATGAAAAATTGAGTTTGATGTCATGCTTGCTGATAAGAAAGTATAGTTAGTTTTTTTCCAACGCTGAAACTTATATGACTTTCACATTTTTGTGCTGTTCTAGAGGTGAAATTGTGGTTCGTTTATTAATTGGCACCCATATTAGCAATGGCCGCACCACATTACCTGTTGATTTTACATTGAGTTTCCTAAATTTCCTAACTAAAATGTGTATACCGTAGGGATTGTAACGGGTACCTGACTTCGTACAGGCTCGATGCTGATGGCTTAACGTCTTCCCAGAGGGACGACGTACTCACATTTATTCATTTCCCACGTGAATATATCAAGGACCAGGTGGGTATTGAACCCGAGACCTACCAGTCCAGAAGGGAGTACGTTATCGACTGAGCTAACCTGGCCCCCACTTATAATAAATTTGAGTTTAGTGGACTTCAGATTTCTCAGGTGCTTCACATCAAGTTTCTATCTGATATTTTTGTAAATTATTCGTGTTTATTTCTCGAATGAATATCGACATACTTTGTTGTGAAAATAATTATTCCATTAATTAATGGAATGATTCCATAATAATGGTTCCATTAATTATCTATTCTAATATTCTTGGTAGAAATGATAAACAATTTATTAATAGATTATTGTTTTAAACTTTAAAACATTAGAAAGACCCATAGTGTTCATTAATCTCCTTTTAATCTAAAATTAATTTAAAATCTGACTACATGGGCAGAAAAGTTAGTATAGCAAACAGATTGAAAATCTCAAAACAGTGAAATATATTTTATAAATTGAGATTAAATGAGAAACAAAAATTGAAATTCATTTAGAATAAAATGAATAAATGATTTGAAGAGTATTTACGAAAGGATTTGTGGGTTATGTGTCAGCAAGTTAAGATTTATTTCCGCTTCGTAGCAGGGATCTCGAGTTGTCCTGAAAACCGCGATTTAAATTATAAACCCCTACCCGTTCCATTTTCTAGACACTATCCTATCCTGCTGTAATCAAGTTAATCGTACCTCAAAATACCATGACCAAACTTGTAGTACTTAGAAGAATGATTACCATGTTTTTGTTTGTTAGAATGGTAATTAGAATTTATTTGATAACATATAATTAATATGCATATAAAGTACAGATAAAACACTATTGTTGTTAATCATCTCCAAATCCTAATTGGTTCTTTCTATTTCTCTTCCCAAGCATTCCTCTGTTAAGGCTTATTTGAAAAGAAAAAAAAATGTATAAACCTTCTTCAGTTTTTTAAATAATTTCTTGCAATTTAAAATCTCGAGTGGCCTACACTCAACATTACTGTAAGTAAACATACTCGTAATATCAAACTTCTAGATAATCAATTGTGTATTTGTATTTAACTGTTGTTATCCATTAAATGCATTCATTAGGTCCCACTAATTTTGGGGATATCGTTTAAAATTTTGAACCTCCGTTGTAATCGGTCCAATACCATGTGAATTGGTTTGTATTCCACTTAATCGAATACCACATTACATTGCAATCAGGTAAGTGAGTTTCAGAAACTCCGGCGGTATGTATATGTATATGTATAGAAAAAATGACATCTAATTGATCATTTCAATTAGTTATTATAAAGTATAATTCTAATAATGAATACAAGTTATATTGACTTAAATAACTACACAATTATTTTTTTTGTTTGATATTATAGTTATGGTCACCTAAGAACGTGATATTATTACAACAGTATACATTTTTCAAAGTTATATTTTGTTAACGTTCCTTGCTCAAAATGAATACCATCCTCTTACGTGATATCAAACATCATTTATTTACTTATGAATTTAGTAAGTTTACAAGATTTTATTCACATAAAACCAAATGTCTTATTTTAATAAAAATAAAGAACGTTGCATCGTTTATCAGACAGCAAAGTCTCTGCCCCAGGGAACACACACCTTTCCCTCCGAATCGCACAATCAGACAAGCCTACCACAACACCAAGTAATCAATATAAAACTGACATTAATTTTTGTTGAAGGGAACGACATATAGATTAATTGCAGCTTTTGTGAGATAAATCCATCATACTATGCAAAGCATACAAATTTATGTTTATTGGCGGTGATTTTTTTACATGTAAAAATATTATTCCTCTTACATCTTATATAAGTCAATAAACTATTTAAGTTTTTTCATTATATACATCAATTTCACTTCAGTGGTTCTATCAAAAAATGCTTAAGTCAATGTAAACAATGTTAAAAGATATCAAAAATTCGATAAGCATAGCAAGTAATCCGATCCCTTAGTCTAGGATGAACATTCAATTTTATAGCGTTATTTCGCTTTTCCACAATTGAAATTACTTCAATTTTTTTTTCTTAATTGCTAATTTTTTGTTCAATTTTTTGACAAATTTGCAGAGATCTTTAATAAACCGTTTAGCGTCAAAAAAAATCTTCTGAAAACCGAAAATGGACTGTAACGCACCTTTGATGAACGTAATGTTGAAAAAATTATCTTTTCTCCACATTCTCCACATAATGTTCTATTTCTAGGTATAGTTTCATTTTAATCCACTAAAGATTGTGACTTGTACAGCTCTCACAAGCTTTTAGATTGAATTATAGTCAATTTTTTTACGTTTTATTGAAAAGAAATATTTACCTCAAACTTGATCGAATGAATCAAATTGATGTGAACATGCATTGATGTTTTGGATTCACATACAATTTTAATTATATTTTGAAAGTTTCTTCAATCGATACTCAAATTTATTACAATGAAGTAATAACAACACCAAATTGTTATAACAGTAGACATACTCTCAAACAAAGATATTTGTTAAATATTTTGTTCAAAATTATGGAAAATTAAACTAATGCCAAAAAAAATAATGGCCCAAGGATACAATAGACAGCATTATTCTAAATAATGCTGTTATTAAAAATTATGCCACAAGGACTTCTTAATTTGCGTACTCCTTCTTTTTGAAAACGACATAATGAGAATAATGAACATTTATTTTTGTTATATTGGAAGATAAAGGAACATTAGGGTTTCTCGTTTGAATTAAAGGAAAGGAACGACTCTCATTTGGAGGGAAAGAATTTAATAAAGGGTAGACATTTTATTTTGACGATGACGTTTATCTAAAGGGTGGCATGGGGGCGGCATTAGTCTGCATCCTCCACCGCCTATGCTCCCATCCAAACACTACCCTATGCTCGGATTTAGCCCATTTTCAACTCTGCTAAAACGTCACACCTTCTTATTTCCATAAATTATTGTCCTTCTGAATAATACTCTTAGTTAACTGTTTGAAAAATGTATATACAAAAATTTATATAAAATGCTTTTTTAAATATTATTGATGCATTTTACATAATATCAATTCAGTAGTTTATACATCTACTTTTTAATTTCCACAAGTAAGCAACGCATTTAAGTATAATCTATTTATTGAAGCTAAAAAGAAACCAAATATTTTCGAATACATTAACTTGTTAACCCAGTCATAAATATTTCATACGATACAGAAATATATTCAGGTATAGAAAAATATAAAGGAACTTAATATCAAATGTTAAAATTAATGATCAAAGGAATCTTATTAAAAATAACAAAGAGTTCCTTAATTATATTAAGGAGGAGTAAGAGGAGGTAAGTAAGAGTAAAAAGACCGATACGATAATAAGAAGAATTACAGAAGTGAGTTTAAAAGCTATTAAATAGGTCAGAAGTAACAATACACGGCCTTGCCGTCTCCTTTGAGTCTGTTTATTTCTGCGGTGTTTTATTTTTCTTTTAGCTTCATGCATCTATTGAAATATCATTACTAAACTTTTAACTGATTGAACGCAAAATCTGAACGTGTTTTGATAAAACGCACAGTTGATAAATGAGAAAATAGTATAAAGTAAAGTAAAATATAGAACATTACTTGAAAGAAGTAATAAGTTCATTAAAAGTTAAACCAAGTACGTGTTTGAACACAAAAAGATTAGTTTTGCATTTATTCCTCGGTTCTAAAAAATAAGAACTTCCTGATTGTACTAAGTCTGATCCTACCGTATTTCGCACAAAGCTGGGCCAAAAAGGTCGGAAAAGACGTTCCAAACAGTTATGCATGCTCCAGCACAGCTGTAAACAAAGTGACTAAAGGTCATCTAGCAGTCAGATGTCAAACGATGGAGACTTTAAGCATACCTATTTGCACTAGTTTTTCAGAAACTAAATTATGAAAGAAAATAGATGAAAACATTAATCATTCTAGTAATGATTAAATAATAATTTTTGTTTTAAATTTTACCAATCAGAATTTTATGGCCAACTAGCAAATGTACCGGTCTTTGACGCAATCAAAAATTCTATTATACTTGGTATTCCAAAATACCATTAGAAATTATAGAATAGTAGAAAATACCATTATTAGTGCAGTGTTAAGCAAACGCTTCTGTGCCTCTGTATACGCTACATTAGCTGTCTGTCTGTCCTTCAGGTTCATGGAAGAACACTCAGTTGGAACCTCTGACTCTTGAGCAAGTAAACTACAGTTGACCATGTGAGAAAAATTTGGTCTTGCTATCTTAAATTCCTGCGATAGATAAAGTTTCCCCTTGCGACTTAGTTAACGTCATTACAATATGAACTCTGACGGGAATTTGCAATCGTTCCAACGGAAACAGATAGTGGACGGAATCAGTGGTATGCGTGGTATACACACATACTCCCCAATACCACACCCAGTCATGATGTCCGCCTCTATGGCATATCTGTGCAGAACACAAACTCAGAATCGTGTCCCGTTGCACAGTTTTGGGGCACTCACGTTTCGTAACATCAAATTTGGTACTGCTACTAAATCGCACCATGATTGGTGCTCCTACTTTAAGTTTTTACTCATGAGCGGGCTGTCCAGGAGAAAGAAATTCAGAGTCAAGAAATTCAGTTAGATAATGAACTGCTCCTTCATCGCTAATCACTCTCTTTACTGACTTGTAAGTTCTTTCCTCGGTTTGTTTAGTGTATGAACTTGTTTGTTGATTTTTCCTGCCTGTTCATATTAAGGGTTGAGAATTGCTCGTTCACAAAACTATTTATCCTGAATAGATAGTAGATCCTCAACTCTGGGAAACACCTTTGCTAGGATGTCAAATACGCAATATAATCCTATCCTCAATTGAAATTAAAATCAACTGACAATACCTACATGATACACCTGTATATTTTCATAATAAACATGTCTGTGAAGTTAGCAAAATACAGCTTAAAGGTTCATAATTTCGCTTCTCCACTGAATGATCAATCTATTTAGAGCCTATATTTTAAGTAAGATCTACACAAATCTACTTTCAAAATTTAAGCTTGATATATGTCTTATGGTGGCTGAGTTTACTTGTGACAAAATTTTGTTGACAAACCGACACACCGACAGAAATTATACGAATGGTGGATTCGGTTTCTCCAATGTATGAAACGTAAAGAAAACTTGAAATTAGTCAGTTCTAAGCAATGTACAGAGAAAATCATTATTTTATTTATGTAGATTATATTCAGGTATTCAGAGCTCAAGGATTGGTCTTATCGGATGTATCATCTTCTATTTATGATTTGCTTCATCGGTTAGTGAACTTACTGTGTAACTTACTTGTGAGCATTCAGAACACTGACAATTTTGTTAGAGAGTAGCAACTTACAAATGATACTTTTTGGGCAATCACATGATCTCTTCTTCAAAATGTTAATGCATTACAGGAGAAAAACATCTTTTGTTAATATTGGGAGCATATCAGATTTGCAATGTTCACGCTAATGACATTATTTATCTGAATACCATTAACAGTGATCTATCAGCGGCACTCTAATCACAATAGTGGGAGAAATGCTTCTGCAATGAATATGTTAATGAGCACAGGTACTATAATGGTAAGGGTATTATGAGAGCATTGTGATTCGTTCATATAGTAGCAACTCAATCTCCTTCTATTTGATAACAAATTGTAATTGTAATATATTTGTATCAGTAATTGTTAGATTAAAAGATCAAAGAACAAATGACATTGCACACTGATAAAACAAATTTTTAAAACAAATTTTCAATAACGAATAAGTAGCTTACAGCTTATATTTGAAGTAAACAAACTATGTGTAAAAAGAAGAAACGTAAATATTAAACACAAAATAATAGTCATTTATAATGAATTTATTTTTACATTGTATTTAAAGTGGCTAATGTATAGACGTGTTATCAATTTTTTTGAATTATCGTCTTTCTTCTGGCTTTTTGAAGATGTATATATTTGTATTATCCATAAAAAGTTACCTAATGAGGCAGCAATATTTAATATCTGCAGATTCAATCATCAATGACTGAATATAAAAATAATAAAAGTATATACTGCAATACTAAACATAATTTAATAACAATGTTGTCATTCATATACGAGTATAGTATAAACTACAGATTAAAATAATTATAACAAAATATATTAAGAATAAGTCAAAAGCTGCATTCATCAAAATAAATTGAGAAGAAGGGGGGTGTCAAATGGGATTTGTAAAAAATAAATTCAAACAAACAGAACAGCTACGGTTGTTTTGATCTTGTCAAAGAGCCCTGCAGGAAATGACGCGTTCATTTAAACGATGCTATTTTGAGTGAGCAGCTTTGTCTCTGTCAGAAGTCAATCTTCCACTAACATTGACATGGGAAAAACTATTAAAAAATCTATCAATTGACAAACAACAGAAACAATTCTTTTTAACATTTGTGCAAGCATGAAATCAGAAATGATGATTTTTCAAATGCACTTTATAAACAACAAAAATCTGGAGTGACCTACACTCAACTTTGCTATAATAAAACACAATATCATACTTCTTGGGTATATAATATAAAATGATCTATTTGTGTATAATATAAATGTCTAAAGGGGGGATGTTTGTTAGTCCTCTATTCCGAAAGTTAGTACAGATAGTGACTGATCCACTTATGAATGCATATGCTTATTTTTGTGTATCACACCACTGATCCATATAATATCATTAGTATAAATACAGTATAATAACATTTTTGAAAAGCAAAAGGGTAGATTTCGTGTTACCAAATAATTACATTTATTATTTTTCAAAGAATATTTTAAATTTTGAATTATGTTTTATATTTTTGGACTTCTATAGAATTATTACACCAGTAATTTTATGGTTTCCTAGTATTTAATAAATATCGCTCTTCTTCCATTTGTCAAAAATCATACATACCAATTCACTCTGAGTGTGTTAACTTTATGTTCAATTTCCTGTCAAATTTTCATGATTTTTTAATGAGTCGTTTAGCGTCAAAAAACGTTTCCTGAAAATAAAACATGTTCTGTAACGCCCTTTCTATGAATGTAATTTTGAAAAAAAATATCGTAACTCATCATCCACAGAATTTTTTTTTTTTAGGTATAGTTCCATTTCGATCCGTTAAATGATATGGCTCGTAGCACTCTCACAAGCTTTGAGATTGAATTATAAGTCAACATTCTTACATTTTATTTAAAAAAAGCTATTTCCTGTAGTTTTAAAAATCTGTGAATATTTTTCGTTTATTGAGTTTGTAGAGGAATAAAAGTAGCCTTGAAACAGGTTTTTAGAAAAAAAGTGACTTACATCATGCATAATGCTTCTAAACAATAAGGCTCATCTTCACTATGAAGCCCATTTTTATGTAAAACATCAACTTGACAAGTTTTTTATGTAAAACATCATTTTTTATGTAAAAAATTTTATGTAAAACATCAAAAATTCTTAACCGTAGCATGGTCACAAACTTTGGATACATGTATTTCCCTTATAAGAGACCATTCAAACTACAGAAATTCATATAGTTTGTTTAATTCTTGTGTATATCAAGCTCATAACATAAAAGAAATAAAAGGTCTTCCTTAATATCCTGATTTGATAGTGGAACGTGACAACCGCTTGCACCATTGCCTGTTGCACTCTTGTTCTAATTGTGGAGTAAGTAATTGTGGCTGTTTTAAGTACGTTTCTGGAGCAATCTTAATAACTTCCGTTAACCTATTTAATAAGCATATGTTCATCTTCTTCTTTCATAAACTTATTTTAATCTATTTTCTATCTCACAAGTGCTTCTAATTACCTTACGTTTAAGCATACTTGCCATGCTATTCGTAATTCGAAACTTAACGCTATTTATGGCAATAGTGGATTTTTTAGAAGTTGAAATTGAGCATTGAAGTTTGTTACTCGTGCACAGAAGTATTAGTCGTTCGATTAATTTTGAACCTGGTCCATCTTGAGTAGAATTGATCATGAAGGTGGACAAAGTCCAAAACTCATTGAATAGTTCTACTACTCTATCCGAGGTATGCCAGTATCATTAACCAATGCCAGTTTTGTCATACGTTTTGCCACCTTTTTTTTATTTGTACATTGAAACGTAGAGTAGAAAAAATATTCTGGTCTTTAATTACAATATGTTCTCACTAGCGGTGATCCATTCATTAATTCATTCAAACAATTATAATATATATACTTATGAAGTACAGTTTTCTGGGTAATTATTGATAATACCGTAGTTTATATTTACTATGTTTCATAGTTATTCCATTTATGCTACCTGAATTCATGTTAGACCATATGACCTTAACTCCGGGGATAATAGAGCTAGTTCTATTGTGGGATTGTATGAATCGGAGAGCTCCCAATCCAGAAAGCCACTATTATCATATTCATGAGGCAACATCATCTCAGCCAAGAATAAATGCTACCAAATACATTTAGACAACTTATTTTAAAAACCTGTACATACTATATGTCCATATAACTCTTTAATTTAAAAAAAAAATGTTAACAAAAATAATAATTTTAGTTAATCTAATAATTAATATTACTTTTTACACAAGGTATAACATTAATTTAACAAAATAAATTAACTGTAATCATCAGGAAATAATTTTTTAAATTTTAATCTGTTAGATAATTCATGGTAAAATTAAAATGAGATTGGGTGATTCCTAGATTCAACTTTTGTTCAAGTTAACTTTCTTTTTTACTACCGAATAACCAATTTAACAGGTGATATTTGAAAAGTCGGTCATTTCATATATCTATCCAAGGGAATGCGACAATTATCCATAAGCAACATTACAATGCTGCTACCATAACGGCGAATGTAAAATCTGTCAAAATTATGCCTCAGCTAATGGACATATTACCAGTTAAAAACAAAACAATCATTGATGGAATGAAGGGCATGGAATGTTCTTAGAAAAGTAAGTGGAGTACCAACATGCAGACTATTCTCAACTACCTTCATGGATATGATTGATTAAGTAAAATAGGATGTTTACTCAGATGAAAGCAAGACGGGTGAAATGGTAGAGGCTCATTTCAAGTATTCTAGTGTGAGAGGGTGGTTCATGTGCATAGCTTCCATGTACTTTAACAATGAAGCCAAACTGCTTGCAATATTCAAGAAAAGAATTTGGGCAAAAGAGGCAATAGACCTTCTCAATATGCTTAAATACAGACAACAGATTTACCCTAGACAGTTCACAAAAGAACTATACTGCAATAGTAAATTCAATAAGACTAATGCTGGGCACTATAAAAACGAAAGCTTCTGTTTGTTTTTCATGGCAAGCCTTATTACAGCGAGGGAAATGAGCTAGCGGACCAGCTGCTAAAAGAGCAGCACAACAGGCTGGCACGGGTCCAGGGTATCCATGTACAATCTACACTAAAACTTGGGTCAACATAACAAGTATGAAGTCTTGACAGACGCTTCCTACAGAGTCATATACTGGCAGCTGACGAGAAAATGTTACCCCTCAAAATGGATGGATTGTATTGGTAAAAATTAAACTAGTTCCTAACTTTATCATTAATGGAATATTCACTAACATCCTGGAGTGTGGTGCATTGATATAATTCATATGAATTACCAAAACTAGTTAACATTCTTACACTATACATCTTATTAATATTTATATAAGAGGTATGTAAACCTGAATATAGCAAATTATTTGTTTGAATATATATATAGTGATTAAGTTGTGACAAGAATAATAAGATCAAAAATTACTGAAAACTGGTTAACAAAAAAATTGTTTAACTGAACAAAGTCATTATTAGTGAAAGTTTATTCAGGAACATTCCAGTTGAAAATAAAACTGTTTTTAACAATGTTTGAATAACAGGAGGCTTGCTTTAAATTTAATTTCTATTTGGCTCACACACATGCATAACAATAAGAAGTACAACTAAACTTGATTTACGACTATTTGTAATTATAATTTGACAATTATACTAAATATTCAGAGCTTGGATATTTGTTTATATCAAATGTAATATTCATTATTTCTATTTTACTGCATTCTGTTTGATTCCATATTACCTTCGTCAGAATCCTTTAAAATTAATTTATATCTATTTTTGAAGAATTTTCTCAACTTTCGATTTTAAAGGAATATTCCTAGGTGGATCATACTAGACAATTATTAAAAGTAAACAAGTATACCTCAATCATAACAATCTTTATAACAATCATGTGGCCAATATATACTAACTCATAAAAACAGAATATTTTTTTCTCATAGTAAGACAAACACAACATGCATTTTGATTGTTATAATTCTTTTGGTTCTGAAATGTAGTGTTCACACATATAAAATAACTGCATCTCTCTCCTAAACACGGATACACATACAGACACTCATACGACAGGTAAACAAATCAATTTACGATACCAATTTTATTGGACAAAACCGATATCAAAATGTATTTCCATTGAACAACAATATAAAAAAACATAACAATTTTTCTTGGTTTGTTTTAGTTATTAAATGTATGTTTAATATAGAATATAGTTTAAATAATAAAAGAAAATAGTATGTAAAATGATAAAAAGAGATCATATATAAACATTTTTGTGGCATCGAAGTATAAGATATTTTTAATATAAGGGAGGAAAAGGAAATTCTCTTATCAAACATTTCGCATAAAATATATATATAGGATATTATTTTAAAAGTCCCGATATAGAACTTTGTGACAACGAATCATTCATTCAAACTCGTCTCGTAACAGAAGTAGCTCTAACAAAACAATGGAAATAATTGAACCAGGGTATGAAACAGAGTTACCAAAACATTTGCATATTATTTGCTAATTTATTCATTAATAAGTCCTGTTGTATCGTACGATATGTTTAATCCTATTTTCCGGAAATATATGCCTATAACACAGTTTCAGAGTTAAAAATAGATCAAATGAGAAATTATTTATCATGGAAATTATTACTTACTTACATTATTTACTTTTGGTTTAATCCACTCAGTCTTTTGAAGTTTAGAGTAAGATTTTTTTCTGAACGCATTATAGAGTTCTTCACTGTGAATCGTTGAACCGAAATTTTCTTTCATCTTTAATCAACGTCATGGATGAAAATGTGTGCACACATCTTCCAATGGGTTTATGAAACATTTCTCTGGTTAGAATTTCAGTTTGGAAGTTCAAATACACTAATAATTTTCCATTAGATTATTGTAATCCATGATACGGTTCACAGATTATTTCATTTATATATTAGTGCTGTATTATTATATTTGAATGCATGCCTTCTTTCTTTCTCCTTAAATTAGCCCAGAGGAATTATTTAAAATTAATGATTTTTTAAAACTTTTGAAACTGTTATTGGCATTTGCTCTTGAGAAAATTATCTTGCTCCTTATAAAGGTACTTAAAATTCTCATGTTACTATAGGTACAAAAATGATTGTTTTTTATGTTATATTACTCTTTCAATATTGTAATTACAACGTTTTGAAATATTTAGAGTAAAACAATACCTAATGCGACATTTTATGTTTATGCAAACGTGAACCAGATTTGCTCAATCAGCCACACAATAAGAGTGGTCATATTATCATTAAAACAAAAACTGCCGTTCTAACACTCCAATATAACTCAAAAGAGTTTTAGATATGAAATTATAATTCATGCTGATACTAGCCTCGACAATTTTTAAGGGATAGCCATAGCTATATTACAAAATATTATTTGAAAATAATTTCATTTGTAATCTCCTTAAGTACCCCTTTAGCTATAATGTTGATTAAAACTAGAGTTAAACGGGAAATTACACTGAGAGGAAAGTAATATCCCTTTTAAAGGGTGTATGTAGAGAACTTAATTTTACGTAATGATGGTGGCAGATGATAAGAGCCCACTTGTTGGATTTTAGATCTTTGTCTCTTTCCAGGGATTGAAAATTGTGATTAAGAGCGAGCTGACGTCTTCTGCCTCAGCGCAACACAATTTCCGTCAAACTATAGAATCCAAATAATGCTCTAATTTTGTAAAAACCTAATAATATATTAAAGTTTCAATTAGTGTATTTGACAATCAATTGTAATGAGCAAATACAACCTCAGATGGCAACAACATATCGTCACCGATAGTTTGCTGTCGTACTATTGCTACTTTGCTACATTGCTACTTGCCGTACAGATACACATATTTGTTTATATATCACTAGTTGCATAATCTGTAATTGTTTAGTGCGTACTCATACTGAAGCAAATTGATAATATAAAGATGGCAAACAAAAGAAGTTTTTTTATTCAAACTACGTTTCAAACACTTCGGGTTCATCATCAGTTGAACTTCTACAATACAAAATACAAATTAAATGCTACAAAAATAAACCAGATTTATATAAAAATAGTTAAATAATGAAAAATTCTAAAAGCAAAAATAATAAATGAATGAAATATTGGAAAATTCCTTCAGTCAACGTTCGATGGTTGTCTCTCCTCCGCTGGTTCTACTGGGTATGTTGTTCATTTTTCATTATTTCAGTAATGAATATGTGAATGAAAAAACTTCTTTAGTAAGGAGACTTTGTATATTCATTTACCCAATATGATAAATATGTGTATATATATATATACTTTAATATTTAGATATTTTAAGTGGAATTAGTTAATTATTCCCACCCGCTACCTTTTACCACTATAATAGAGTTAATTAAATTATGTGAGGTAGATTGTAATTTTCAGGTTAAAATAATGTTTATATAAATTGAAAAAAAATTGTGTTGCAATGGGTAATTGCATACCCATCTCCTGAATGATTTATATATGGAATTTTTTGTAATTAAAATGTTGAATTCAATAAAGCCTAGTCATGTTAAATGGTTTAGATATGTTGACGATATATTATGCATCTGTCCTAAATCCATGAATAAAAGTGCTTTTCTAATAAAATGAAATTTATTAATTTAATAAATTAGTTATTTAATTAGTGCCGACAGTATCTTAATAACGAAGGTAATCTGTTCATAAAGAAAACTCTCCCAGGGAACAGGGCTCCGGTAGTATTTATCAAATCCCGTGCAAAAATCACCACAAAAACTTATATGTCAAACTGGTAAATCATTAAAAACACGTGTAGAACAACACCAATTCAACGTAAGTCGACAGGAAAAAAGTATCATCTTATCCCTGCATATAAATAATGGAAATTATCATATTGATTTTATATCATATTCATATCATATCAGATCGTATTGATTTCTCCTCATATAAACATTTAATGGTATAAACAACGAGTTTCGAACACGTAGTGTTCTTCCTCAGCCATTAACTAAGGGTGAGTGTCTGTGGTACAACTGACTGGGAATAGGATGGACGTGGGTGATAGTATGGGGTACATCTATTTCATATTAGAAGGCAGGTCCATTGCATTGTTATTTTTTTTCCTAAAGGTTAGGAATAGTTTCCTAAGTAATGAAACATTTTTTATTGATAAAATTTAAAAGAGTTATGAAATATAGTGTTGTGCTTTCATGTGATGGTAATATTCTATTACAGGAAAATATGAAAATGTAGTTTACAAAATAAGCAAGCATAGAATAAAATTATCAAAAATTTTCCTCTTACGCTTGAGTATTGCAGTAGCATTTTAACGGTTTCAATTGAAAAAAAATGTTACATCAAAAATAGCAAACTATTATTAACGGTAGAATAATTTAGTCACAGGTATTTATTAACACAAAAATATTGCTGTACTTGTGTGCCTGATTTGCTAGACACTCTGAAGCTACAGTAACTAATAGTGGTACAACCAAATGCACTTCTATTTTATATATGAATATAAGAGAAGCTCTTCTTCATCATTTACAGTTGAGAACGTAACAAAAACAAGCCTTTATGGATTATGTAACATTTAATGAAACAAGAATTTTTTTCCATAAAGCATCTCAAATATTTTTCTTAACTATATTTGTATAATGTATAAACAAATTAAAAGTTCCTTTAATCAGTTAAAAGCAGTCTCTACTGTTTTACTACATGCAAGTAAGGCTGCAGCTTCTCAGGGTTAATGAGAAGGTAAACGCTGAACAGAAAACTATCTCTTCAGGTAGTAGACTTGAAGTTTACACTTGCTATAGTCACAATAAAATGATTTGAATACGAGAAAAGTGGAATAACTTCGCTCAGCATTACTCTAAGTAAACATTATCAAGTTCAGTAAGAATTAATTTAATTAGTTGACTTTTTATTATTATAGCCAGTGTATTTTGGATTCTACAATGTTTGATTATATTACCCACTGGGTATCAAATAGTGTGCATCCAAGAATACTACATATTCTGTTCGTGACCCCTTACTGAGGGCAAATCAAAAAGTGGCTCTCAAATCAGTGAGATAAACTCAGCTTAATTAAGCAATACTATGTTCAGAAGAAATTTAATCTTTAGGAATAATGGGAAGGTAAACACTCAAGAGAAAACTATCTCATCAAGCAGTAGACTTGAAGTTTACACTTGAATCGTCAGAATAAGATGATTTGAATACGAGAAAAGTGGTATGACTACGCTTAACCTCCGTATTTTTATAAAAATCAATGTCACTAATATTTGCAAGTTAAAATAGTATTAGTCTCAAATTTTTTTTAAATAAAAAAAACGGAATAAGAAGTAATTTTTATCATGAATAAAGACAGGTACTATATCAGGCTTTAAACTAATCTTACATTAAAACACTCCCCTTTCAAATTCTCAGATTTTATGTCTCTTTATATTCAGAGGGCATTCATTAAACTAAATTCACTGTTGAATATTTCATTTATGGTAATTTCTGTTCTTTTCAAAGTCTCGTTAATACTTTAATCACCTTTATTAACAGAAGTGAACACGTTGAAATGTAAAAGGTCAATTATTGTAGATTTTCTTCCAATATAATCAAAAACTGTTATCTTAGAGTGATTTATATAATATTTATTGAACTACTCAGATTTCATATTGCAATAAGTTTTTTTAAATTTGCATTACAAACGACCTATATCATGCATGATAAGTAGTAATATTTACACCAACAATAATCTGAACAAGATGATTAATAATTAGAAATAAAAAATCCGACTCTTTTAGAAGCAATAATCAAAAGCTTACTTATTAATGATATTAATAAGTGTAATATCGACCAGTTAAACAAACTTACATACACATGTAAATTATGAAAAATAATTCCAAGTATTTGTTCAAATGACCGATGAATGTTAAATTACAATAAAATGGTTAAAACAAAAAAATCTTTCCTTAAAATAGTAGATGTATAAATAGATAAAAAAACAGCGACCCAGAATATATCAACGGTTAAAATGGGAAGGCTAAAAATACAGATATCTAGGAATCTGCGCCAAACATTCCTCCTACTGAATCATAACAAAAGTTAGAAATAATTATCTTTTTAATTGACTTTCAGTAAATCAGAATAAAGTATCATCTCACCTGATTAAATTTCCCTCAATTCATATATATTATGAAACATAATTTGATATATGCATACTTTTACAATAAATTTTTATGTTAAATGTAATTTGTTAATTTAAAAAAATGTTCTATTATGAACTTGCTCATATTGAACTCGCCTTTAAGAATAGAATAAAAAATAGAGTCAGTACTATTTTTTATCTCTTCTTCATCAATTGTACAGGGGTGCACAAGTAAACACCCATTTCTTTCTGTTTCTCTAATTAAAACTTTTTTGCTCAATACAGAAATCATAGAAACCAAATATTTCAATCATTATTTATAATCAGTTGGCATTTAATTTATTTATAGTCAGCCTGTAAATGGTGTTTTTAAACCATCCGAGTAGTTTTCAGTCAGAGAATGAGAAAACTTCCTTATAACTTCATTCCTACACAAAGCATAAATATTTTAGATGATATGTGATTGGTTCTCTGTAGGAAATAGCAATTTCTACGGCATGCCACCCAAAGTTCATCATTTATAGACATAGATTTTTTAATTATAAGCATTTTGAAAAATCCGGATGTTAAACCAAAACAAAACTAAGTTGATTATTTCGATTTAAAAGGAGATTATTTTATAAAAATTGTTATGGATTAAGCCAGGGTGGTATACTATTCTTCAGAAAGAGCTACATAAACAAATGTTTATCATATTGCAACAACTCTGGCTAGAGTTAAAACAATCATGCATAAAGAAACAACATAGTGATTGAAGTTTAAAAACAAAATAGATACGTTCAATATATAGACATAGATTTTTAAAGATATAGATTGCTCACTAAAATCATGTAATTAACTATGCAATAATCATAATATATATATTATATTTATTATATATATCATGATTTGTTTTCTTGACCCAATATTTATATGATGTATTTTTTTTTGCCTCAACCCTCAAAAAAATTACATCATATATATATATGCGTTTAAAAAATGCGTTTCTAATTTTCTAAAACTCTTTTTTACCTCTGGGTTTCTTATCTCATGGATTAACTCTCCATATTTCTTTCCATTGAATTTATGGATATTATATATTTATATATATATATATATATCAATGTTCAAACCTCAATGAGAAATGGAAAAAACGTCTAATGTTTTTCAACCGTAACAAGCGGTCTTCGTCAGAGTCAAAAACCCAACTGAAACACAAGATTCAGAAACATCATGGTGAGGGGTTCACCATGTTTCTCCATCATGTGTTTCAGTTGGGTTTTTGACTCTGACGAAGACCGCTTGTTACGGTTGAAAGAAATTAGTCAACCGTAAAAACACATATGGCTATAATAAGATTTAAGACAACATGTTTTCCCTTCTGAACTATTACCTATAGAGATTTAAACATTTCGAATTATTATAATATCATGATAGTCTACAACTGGAAATATTTTCTGATTTTTAATACTAATGAAAAGATATTTCTAACAATAAAATGTTAAACTTTTGTCGTATAGTTGATTTTAAAAGTTTGTGAATATGATTGAAATCACATTACTTACGGATTTTACTCAAAAATAGAACCATTACAGAGAATGAGCTCAATACGTTTTCGACAAAATTGTAACAAGAAAAGAAAAGTTATGGTTCATTTTATTCAGTTTAATTGTGTGGGTGGTTATAAAAATGTTTGTGAGTAAGCTGCAGGTAATACTGCTTGATAGATGAAATTCAAATTTCATAAAATAGGCCTTATAGGAATACTGCACCAAACATAACAATTAGTAACTTTAGATTGGTAACATGAAATGAAATAACTGTATATCTGAATGGCAAAATATAAAAAGTGGAAAGGAAAGGCCTTAGCGGGAGAAAAATTGTTCAACAGTGTAATGCAACGAAATATTAATAATTTTGTTGCTAGATACAGTGTTACTCATTGAGTATTATGCAGGGGGTGGACAATTGATTACTAATAATCTCCTGGATTACAAAGTTCATAATGTTTAAAAGAGAATATTGCCTGATATATTAACGGGCCATTAATTATTTATAATACGTGAAAATATAAGTTAACTCACATGTAGGTACCTGCATACAGGAGAATGGAGGAAAAAGGATAAACCACAATAAAGGGAATAAAATCATTAAATTGATATCAATTATTCAGATTACACTTTACAAGAGAATTTGTTATTGTCTGTATACGACAGCTTCACTAAAATAAAGCCGGAAAACCACTGATTACTGTGACTGTGATTTTGTATTTTTTATTACGAGAATAAGATAATCGCAATTATTCCATGAATTAAGGAATAAATCATAGTACATTAGTGCTGATTAATCCATTCTAGGAATCCATCACATACTCTTTTCATATCTAAAACGTCAGTTAAACCATTTCCCATAACACAGCAGAATTTTCTATTTTGTTATAACAATTTTAGGGACAACTTATGTCGATTTGTCTTAAGTAATAGTTATATTGTAACTACTAAAGATTGGTACTTACCTAAAATTTGTCGTTAAAGCATTTGTCATTTGTAATGCAATATTATTCTTTAGTATTATAAGGTTATCTAATAATCGTAGTAAAATAATACCTAATATGCTTTTTATGTTTGTTCAATCATAGGAAATGTGGTATAAAAATAGTAGCTAAATTATTATAAACAATTAATACCATGTTTTCCCTCAATCTAATAATACTCAAAACAATAAAATTGTTAAGCACGATAAGAGCTTTATGTTAGATAAAATGTTATCGTGATGGAACATTTTATTGCATAACATTCACTGGGCAACCGACCTTCACCCCTGTTAACATCATAAGTTATATAGTTGATGGCATTCCTTCTTAGAGTTTAACAATTCTATCACCGCTGCATATCATATTAACTAGATAAAATACCTTCAAATTTGTTCTGTATAACCATATATCAAAATTATGATGAATTGATTCGGTTAAAGAATTTCTAAGTCAGTGTAATCAAATCTTACAACTACACCAGGTAATCTGTTATACCAAGTCAGGTTTCCAGTTTTTTGGTTATATTGACCTATGCAGTGATTGAACTTTTTATAACATTTTGTTTATAAATGTATAATATTTTGTCACTTTTTTAGGTAAAATTTAATTTTGCTATTGCTAACTGTTGAAACTGAAAAATGTACATTTTAAAATCAAAAATGCCGCTCAATCTATTTCCCGTACATTCGTTAAAAATCATTAAGCTCCTTCTCTTGAAACATAGCTATTTTGTGTATATGTTCATTAGGATCGCTCAAACGGTGTAACCTTTAGGCACCCATAAACTTTTAAAATCAATAATAAGTCCAAAATTTATCATTTTATAGCAAACTGACCTTTTCATTCATTCGTGTTGCGACTTTCATAATAATTCCAAATTTCAATACTCTAAGAGTTAGTAGTTAAATGAAAAAAAAAATCTGAAAATATATTTTGATCAAAAAAGTGATTTTCTCATGATGAAATATTGCCTAAAAACATTAGAACACATCTACACTATAGATAAATTTGTTTGTTCACTATGAATTTGAATCATTAAACAGTGTGAGTTGCAGGGTACCCGCAAACTTTTTCGTATATACCCACCTCCCTATCCATCCAGTCATACCCACATGAATCCTTCAACATTTTTAGACAAATTTATATCATGTTTACTACACATTAATTACATCAAAAAAAAAGTTATTGAAACATAATACTGAATTAAATATTTTTTTGACATTGACACTAGTCATTGTCACTACTTTAAGTAATATATAGTATGTAATATATATCTGAACATACTATATATTTATCTAATAGTTGTATATTTTTCAGCTCAACAGTAAAAACGAATATTTTATCTATTATTTCTTAAATTAAGTTTCTTATAATTATTTCAAAACTAATTTACGATAGTGCATGACTCTTGTACTATTACACTATAAATAATATTCACACAAGCTGCGTGTTACTCGATGTAGTCCTTGTTGTAATAAGTAACTATGATAGGTGTATGTAGTTGTTGCTTCAGAGTATGCAAACTGCATAGAACAAATGATGTAGGAAATAAGAATAGAATTATTTTATTCTTTACTATATACAGTTGAGTTGTTAAACCCTCGCTGTTATCCAGACTTGCTGTGTTTCGCATCGTTTCTACATGGCTGGTTATGTAGGTTTAGCTACAGAGCGAGTGAAATATGAGCCCTTTCTCTAACCCTCTTTTCGTACATTTCAAAATAAATCATTTTGTTAACAGTTTAGCTCTTGACTTGGTGCCAAGTCTGCATTACTCTCGAGAGTCACATCGGAAACAGACTTTTTTGCTATTGTGTCACATTTATATAATAGATACCTTGAGTCGAAAGCGAACCATTTAAATTTTAATTATCAATATTCTTAACCTTTATAAATGCCTAAACACAGTATATTTTCATGTTTATAACTTCTATACAAATATAAGTATATTTGAATATAAATATATCATAATATATCTTTTCAAAAACTTGTCACATATTTGTCTTCTGTTTATGAAGAATAACTACAAGAGAATTAAAATATATGATTTTTTAAATTTCAGCACCATAAACTATAAAGAAAATATTCTTTGAGAAAACATATTGTGGAAAGTATATTAGCAGGCTCTTCAAGAAAAGAAAGCAGATTAGTTTTCTAAGAAAAGAAATTATTGCAACTCATGTAGTAATAACAATAAATCTATCAATTGTAACAGGGAGGAAAGAGTGATATTTAGCCGTGACTTTGATTGATAGGCTAATAGAAAACACTGATCACAAATTGATAAATGTGATTTCTATACTATAATTTAGAACTATAATTCTTCATCACTATGTATTAACTTTATATTAAAAACAAATACTAAAAAAAAACAGAAAATACTAACAGAAAATTATTCTTCGGCATAACCATTTCAAAATTAGCTGACATAATACATAATATTTACAAAATATTATACCTATAATACCTAACAACGCCAACTAGACAAACACATGGTTAATACGACTAGTACTTTAAAAGTAAATTTGAATCAGGAGAATTGACTGTGCTAAAGCCTATGAGATGCACAGATATATGATCATTTATATAAAAAGATTTCACATAAACACGTGAAACAACAATCAATGATCAAACCACAATAAGAAATGGGAAAACAAGACTAAGATCTTTCAACCGTAACAAGCGGTCCTCGTCAGAGTCAAAAACCCAACTCAGTTGGGTTTTTGACTCTGACGAGGACCGCTTGTTACGGTTGAAAGATCTTAGTCTTGTTTTCCCATTTCTTATTGTGGTTTGATCATTGATGATCATTTATATATATAAATGCGAAGCGATATGAAGGTCTATATGTACATGGTAAAGTAAGGCGAGTGCTAGGAGTTCGGGGTGTCTCCTTCTGGGAGGCCCACAGGCCTATTACTTCCACAAACAAGATCAAAGCGGTCTTCCTCATTAAACACTAACTTACACTCTAGTTAATATATCGCACCTCAATGTAGAGCTTGTCAATTTACACTAAAATTGTTCATTCAACTTCGATTTTATGATTTACTAAGATTTAACAGGTTAGTAACTGCAACACCACAGAACTGGATATGATAATTTCCTTAGCACAAAGAGATCAGTAAGAGACGAAAAAGAGTGTATACTATTCCTTAAGGAAAGTATTTTTCTGTCTTTACAGTAATTCTCTTTGCAGTTCAGTTCACCTCTTACTTAACTTAAAAAAAGCATCCCCTCGTCGATGAAAAAAGAGACTGATTAAAGAAATAGCTTCAACTATAATTTCTTTACAGATTTAACTAACAAAAGATAATGTTTTTTATATTTAATGTTTCCAGGAAAAAGTTAAGTATTGTTTAGAAATATTTAGAATTAGTTTAAGAATATGATTTTTAAATATGAAATAAATTTCTTTATTTACAAACCAATTACCTAAAAAGTTATATCAACAGAAGCTACTGTAAATTCAGTGAAATAAACTTGTGAGAAGATTTGATATCGAAAAATTGATTTACACTATTTTTTTTAATTTTGACTTTATTTTCACTTTAACTTTGGAGGCACCGATTTAACTATTAATTTATTTTTATGCTTAAGCGAGTGTTTTAATAATGCTGTAAAAAATAAAATGATTAAATTATAAAAATATTTTAATAAATAAATATCTTTACAATACAATTTAATTAATCCGTAAAAGTAAAATTATACCAATAAAATTAAATATTAGAAATATTATGTCAAATTATTTGTTTGTTGAATTTGTAAAAATGAAAAACATATTTCAAGTAACATATTTAAAATAATTTATCAAATGCATTTTTCTTTGATGTGGGGGATGAATTGTTTAAGTCAAAGTAGAGATGAATTAACTGCAAAGAAAATTACTGTTAAGACGGAAAAATGTTTTCCTTAATGAATAGTAGGTATACTTTTCCATTTCTTACTATTGTCTTTGTGGTAAAGAAAATATAATAACCAGTACTGTGCTGTTGAAGTTACTTACCTGTTAAATCATAGTAAATCATAAAATCGAAGTTGAATGAACAATTTTAGTGTAAGTTGACAAGCACTAAATTGAATTTGATAAATGAAATCTAAATTAACCGCTTTGTTTGTGTAAGTAATGGCAATGGCCCCTCCCAATAAGAGTCATCCAGTACTGCTAGCTGTCGCCCTTACCTAACAGTGTACATATGTGTATATGTCCTTATCTCTACAAACTGTGTCTGCAACATTTGCATCTCATAAGGCTTGCTTTACTTAATTCCATGATTTAATTTAGTTTCAAAGTACATTGTGTATGAAGTTTATCTTTTTGTTAGGGGTCATATTGTTTTTTTGTTCCAGTGAATATTATTTATAGTGCATCAAGTGTACAATATTTTCTAATATTAAACCTTTCGTCTTCTATATTTGAAAAAAATATTATGGGGAAGAATTAATTTTTGATTTCTATTAGTACAATTATCTAATAAGATAAAATTGTACTTTTTATGTTACTAATGAAATGTAGAACCTCAACTTTACCGCCCATTTGGTTGGTTTAATAGCTGAACTGCCTTGCCTTCTGAGTCGTGAGAAGTCAAGCCGACGTTGACAGGGATATAGCAAATGCGGCGTAGTTGAAGCGATGCAACTGAATGTCTCTACAGGGAAGAAACGATTAATTGTATTACCGGGCTCTTGGGACAGATACAACTATTTTCATTTGACTCAAGTACTTTTCCAATCACAGGAATCAGATTAAATTCTGAAACTTCATGCGTAACATATACAAACTATAGCAGGTTTTTTTCCGATTAGAGGTTTTGCTAATTTTGAGTTTTCTTATACCCTTTCAATTTATAAGATTGTAACGATACTACACTTGAATGAACTTTATAGATTCGATATATATTTACGGTGTGATATAATTTAAATTGTACATTAAAGATAAGGCGTTTATCTTATCCAAAAAAAAATATCATTTTATGGAATTACAAAGAGGAAAGCTGGGCAATACAATATTTCATGTTTTCATATGTCCAAATAAGTCGCTATATGTTATTAATTAACAAAACTTCTGAAGCCTGAATTCGTCATTTGTGCAATCAGTTACATCTCCATAAATAGATACATTTTAATTTAATAGTTGACCTGATAAATAAAACCTCTGAATTTTGAAATCACATTGAACTTTGTGATATGGAAATGGGAATAATCTCCGTTTCACATTTCTGCCTTTTCACTACAAACAGGTGAAACTTTTTCTCAACAGATTTTTTCATATGAAAAATAGTCTACAATTTCCAAGTATGAATAAATATCACCTCGTAACTAACAGTGCAATTGGAAAATAAGATAGCAAATGCAACTTATGAACATTGTAAAGATATTTATGGTTATTATTTATTTAAGACAACTAATTTACAAAAATACAACTGATTATGGCACTGGTCCTTTTATTCCTAGAAACAATTGAATATACATATCGGAAAGATGAAAATATTGTAGGGAAGCACAAAAGACCATTAGCCCAATACCAATGTCATGGCGTCGAGCCAGCTCTGCCATGTGGTGCTGATAGTATTGAATAAAATTATAGGTCTAAAATAGTAGTGAACAGTCTACTTTCTTGGTACATTTCTAAAGCGCTAATGGAAAGGGAAGAAATAACACAGGGGCGTAGTTGTTTGCTTTGCCTTGAATGCACTTAAACTCAGGTGACTCTGGCAGGGTCAAATTCTAACCGCAAATCAGATTAGCTAACAGTTGCAAATTACTCACGCAAGCTCTAACCGGAGCTGGATCGTAAGCTACGTTAATTACTCAAACGATAAATTATGAAAAAATCACAACTTTTTATAATCAAGTACCAAATTTATTATTTAATATATTGATAAAATTACACCAAGAAATAATAAATTAGAAAAGTTTCTTTAACCACGCTAATATTTAATACAATATAGTTAATACTAAAGCTAATATGAAATGTACTGACTAACATCACTGAACCAGTAAAATAGTACAACGTAATCACAATGGAACATAGATTACAGATTTTTGCATAATTATATAATGTTGTTAATATAAAGTAGCAACAATTCGTAAGATTTACAATCCAAATTTTTGTTGGAGGTATGGTAGATGTGCAGCTGCGCTAGCCAAACCACATTTATGGGTCTACTATCATTTGATAATAGGTAAGCGTAATGACTCCTTAGTGGCTCCATGCTTTTTTTTTTAAATTTACTTAGAAAATTCAAATGTCTATACTTGATATACTGAGTTAAAAATGGGGAGTTATAATATCAAGATGACCCATAAATTATGTCATTAAAAAAAATAGAACATGTGACGACAGCTAGATGCATAGATGTCATTTCGACTCCTTTAAAGAATAAATATAAGAAAACAATTTAAAACGCAATAAGCTACAACATAATAGCTTTAATAGTAATTTATAGATTACACTGTTTTCTATTTTAAATTTTTAAAAAAATTATAAAAAAAACTAAATAAATCTTGCAGTAATTGGCCTCATTTACTCTCTGACAAGAGAAATGTATTAAAGGTATTTTTTGTTTGCATTTTCATCATTGCTCTAATTATTGTAATATATATGACTACTTATAATTTGTCGTCTTCTATTTTGCATTTAGGTTGTTCCGAATTAGTTTCTCAAGCATCCATTCATCTTGTCTGCATGATTCAGACAATTAGTTTCAAAAGAATACTCCATGGGTCAGTCCTTGGTCTTTCAAATAAGTTTCATTAACTTATAATTATAAGAATTTATACAAATAAAAGGGTTACAGTTACATTAAAAGTTTAAAAGACTTTTGAATAATTAAATAATACACTTTAACATAAAAACATATATTGAATCTTTTTGTTTGGACATGCATTTCATATATGCTTATATCTTATTTTATCTTTGTTTGTTTATTCTAGTTCATCCAGTTCCAACATGTTAAGTGAAATTCGTTCCTTGGTTTACTTATGATCTAACCATTACAAAACGTTTTTTAGTTAAAGTTTTTTTCCAAAATTTCTATTATTCTTGCAATTTACTTTTAACTTTTTTTTAATTTTTCCAAATTCTTATTTTTGTAAGGTCATGTAATTTATTTTATAAAAAATATATAGATCCCATTTACATGATGTATTTGTAAGATGTATAGTACACGAACAAAAACAATATCACTATATTTACCATAAAAAAAACTTCCGGTGTTATTCGTTTCGTGCAGAACATCGCTTCCTTAAAAGCTTTTTCAAGCTATCAACTGTCACGTGTTCATTCAAATTGGACAGTTGTTGCTGAAATCTACAGTTTGTTTTCTTTGAAAAATTATCTATAACATACTACTTAGATTTACTCTTTAAAAATTGTATACTTGTGCCTATACTATATTAGAGGCTCTAATAATACCGTGACCCTTAGAGCCTCTGAGGAGGCTCACATCTGGTTGCTCGGGGCGCGCAGTGCACCTGGACTTAACCTTAAAAGATAATTTTTTTTTTGTACTTTTTTTCCAGTATTCTTTATTCTCCAGTACTTATTTCTTTTTTCCTCTTTCGTATATTTTGTTTATATCTATTTTGTCTTCTTCACTTACTACTAGTTTGTTTTATCCTATTTTATTTTTCTAAATTCTTATTCTTAACTAGTTTCCCATACTTACCCTTTTATTCAGTCTCTATCTTTTATTTACTAAAACAACCAATGCAAGTTTTTTGTATAGTATTTATTTTTATTTATTTATTTATTTTTTCTTCTTTTCTCTATCATTATTTTTGTTTCTTATAGTTTGTTTTCATCTTATATTGTTTATAATTTTTCACCTATTTATAGTTTTACCCAACCAGTACTGCTTATCTGGGTTTCTGTTTATATCTTTTCCTAATTTTATACTTTAAGACCGGGTACGGTTGACAGCACTGGCGGTTGCCTGGTTGGTTACTTGCCGTTGCGCCTACAACGTGCTTGGTCTCCCATTCTCTTTTCTCCTGAAGACGGATTACCCGAAAATTTGAGTCTGTAAGTGTGTTTCCCTACTTTGTGTGCTGCTCTTTGTTAATCTCGAACTCGTATATATATATATGTGTGTATTTATTTACATATGAAATGTATATATGAAAAATATTTACGCAAGAGAGGTATTTTAAAGGGCATAGATACTGAACAAAAAGTCAGGGTAAACAAAATTATTATCAGAAAAAAGCTATAATAAAATGATGGTTTCGAGCAGGGCTAGGATTTTAGTCCACTTCCATGTCATAATTTTACCGTATCCTGAGTCATTGGAGAACTTTCTTAGGCTTGTACGAAATCTTTATTTTAATGTCGTTTTTTTTCTAATGATAATAAACCAAATAATATGTTTATTAAAATCTCTCTTAGGTGCAGTGGTATTCTTAAATTCCATTAAATTTTGTCGTGAAAATTAAAAATTGGCCAGACCTTTTTAATGGAATCATGTGCACTTAAATGCAGATAAACTCTAAATTAAAAATAATGACCTTATTTTTTAAGAGAGTTCTCATTATTTACATGTCTTTCACAATTTGAATTTTCCAAAAAAAAAACTTTTATATTTGCTTCCTGTTTGACCTATTGAGAACCAACCTGTAATTGGCCATGTTGCAATGCCGTTTTACATGAATAAACTACAACTTTCCGTAGAGTCTCTCCTTGAGACTTATGAATAGTCATAGCAAATGCTAACAGAATTGGAAACTGATCCTTAAAAAAGGAATGCTATCCTCTTCAGACAATACCATTTTCAATCGTGGAATTAAAACAATTTCCTCTTGACACCGTGATGCGATAATTTTACAAACCAGGACATAATCATAAAGCTCCTCAGTTAATAGTCTTGTTCCATTACATTATTATGTATGTTTCTCATACATACATATGACAACAGCCTCCTTCTTGAGTTCTAGCTTATGGTGGAGCAATCCAGACAACTCTAGTGAGTCAAGAAATTCTTGAGGATAATATGTGGGCTCTCTAATATCTGTGTATGAAACAGATATTGTTTAATTTCTCCTTTAAATTATTCATTAAATCTATGATTATTTCCATTGATTATTTCGTTAAATGGAACTTATATACGTAGAATTTTCTGTGAGCAATATTTATGGGATGGTGAATGAAGAGTAAATGTATTTAATACACTAATCAACATTATGTTCAGGGATAAACATACTTTAGGTAGTAATAATCCCTTTATTTTCATTCTTTTCAACTCTGTTTTCACCAATATTTATCAGAAATTCAGTGTTTTCATCTTCCTCTTGAACTTTCATATTACTAGTTAAATGGAACTTAGTAAATTTATATTTAAATTAATATTAAATACATTTATATTTTAATATTAATGAATATATATTAATAATATTAAATTTATTATATATATATATATTACTACTACAATAGGATCTGTTTTTTCTGAATTATAAGAGACTTTGAAAAATTTTTTTAAAAAAACCATTAAATAGAACAACAATCCCTTGTGTTTTGATCTGATTTATTATTCCTACATCCATATTTATGACTAGTCACGTTTTTTGCATGTTAGTGATAAGAAAGTGGCAAACTGGTCAGTCCCTCAACACTATCTATCAATTGTTTTTGCGTCTTCCAGATCATCTTAACCAAGTCATCGCGGCAAAAACAGTATGATTGAAAAACGATTTTTCAAGATTAATGTTAACACTTCTTTTACATTGTTCATCAGTTTTTTGTTTTTTTTTTTTGAAGAGAAATAAACTGATACAGCAAGAATACAAAATGTAAATACGCTACAATAATTACATGTTGTTATTAAATTATTAATAATAAATATTGTGCTAAAATACGCTAAAACTTATTTTACTTACTGTTAACAATCACTGGAGATAGAATAAACCAACAATCTGAGGCTAAAAAGCAACGAAGTGTTAGAAACTATTTGTTTATGCAAACCGTATTGAGATTAGCATGTCCATTAAATTTCATTGATTAACTGATTGTTAATAGCAATGTAATTATAGCTGGAGTTGTCAAAGGGTGATCGTTGTGCTTACATGAAGTTATTAGTGGATGAAAAAAAAGTGATTAATTCATAATATTGTTTAAGTTTATAGATATTCAGTTGCTGAATACTGAAAAATATTAAACAAGACAACAATTCAAGTGGTTTATACTGTCAGAAGGAAAATAAATCTTATTATAAATGAAAAAAACATCTCATGTCGGATCAGTAGAGGTTAGTATTTGAAAGTTTTACTTGAGAAAGTGATTAAAATAAGAAAAACATTAATTCCAAACTTAATCAAATCAAGAATATTTATAAAAAAAATTAAAATAATTATTGCTTAAAGTATGAGCAATCAACCAAATTGTAAAATAAATAGTAAATTTTAAAATTATAAATGTCTTCTAGTATTTGTTTATATTTGATTCGCCTGTCATCCACTTGAAATACCAGTCAAGTTTGTTTCCATAGGATCATATAAAGAAAGATCATATAATCATATATCATATAAATAAAGACAATACAAATTGTCTTTGAAATATGCGAATGTTGTATTATGGGAAACAAATTTAAAGTGTTCGATCTATATTTACAGCTATGATTTGTATTTACTGCCTATATTTATGATTTATCGATAAATTTGGTTCACGCATCGCTTTAATAAGAGCCCTACGAAAGTTAATTTATCTGTTTTCGGAGCCTCTGATAGTGAAAGAGAATTTCTATGCTGATTCCAGCTGATAAATATTAAGTTCAACTTAAAAGCCGCACCACAGCGATTTATCCAAAATTATAAACGCAGGTACCTATCCACCAAATGGTAAAAAAAAGTTTATTTTTTTAAAATTTCACATTACTTAATGTACCTGATATCAATCAAACATTTGGTTCAATTTATAGTCAAAGAACAACCAAAATATAAATTTTATTATATTTTGATATCTTCTGATTCTAGACATATTTTTCGGACGCAAACACAGATATACAATATATATACGCGCATATGTACGCACGTACATACACACACACACTCGCACAGACAAACACACGCACACAAGCACACACACACACACACACACACACACACATATATATACTTAGTCCCTTCCACACAGTGAAAGCGAGACAGAGAGCAATTTGTGAAATTCATTTCATTAGACTTAAAGGACCTGTTTTTCCGATACATTATTTTTCTTTCAAAAATAATGTTAGAAAATGTTTATCCTAGGATATAGACGAAAAAGGGGAAAAACATGGACAACTTGTTTAGAACTTGTGAATTCTGTTAACAATAAAGCAATTGCAAATAATAATAATAATCATAATCATAATAAATATAAAATTCTTCAATTTTATATTTATAATAAAAGTATAAATTTTTCAAAATTTTTTCAAATTTTGATTCTTCAATATGTTGTAAATATAGTTCCTTCATAAGTTTTGTTCACGGTAAACATACCCTTATGTATTTGCAGTTCATTGAAAAAAAAGCCTTCCTTGCTCCGTGTGATTACACATATTAATAGTTCTATTTAGTTTTCAGTTTCATTTTGTAAAAGTAATTTAATTAACATAGAGTTATAAAAAAGTATTTGAGGTCTTTTATGACAAAGGAGAGATTGATCAATTTAGTGACTATAAAAATTGTAAAATAATTCGTAACCGATATAGAAAATGATTTATATATGCAAATTGTAGATAGATAGAAGATATATATAGTTGATATAAAGCGTTATGTAGCTATATATTATATATTATATAAGGCTATATATTATAAAAGCGTGATAAAGCGTGATGTAGATCAAGGTTTTAATAACCAAATATTAACTCATGCATTTGATTTTTATTGCATTTAAATGAATGAATTAATTAATTTCGACATCTGTGTTTCGTTATTAAAATTGATTTAATAATTTTGGCATATACAAGAGTATTAGATATGCAATCATGAGAAGTGGAGTACTACATTACACAATTTCTCAGCGGACATGGGTACTCCCACGCCTACCTACACAAGATAAGGACGTATGAGACTCTCGATTGCCTGTATTGCTCAGCAACAGACGATGTGGAGCACACATTCCTTTCATGCAAAAAATGGAATGGCCAGAGAAGTGATTTAGTGAAGAGAATTGGTATATTCTCACCAGAAACCATTATGGCCAAAATGATAGAGAGGGCTGACGTGTGGAAAATGGTAGACTTACAAGTCAAATATATCCTCTTTAAAAACAAGTGACACTTTGAAGGGAATAACTAATTCCAAATACAAGGATGCCTTTTGTAATATAATGAATGACCTAGCCTGAGTTAATGTGGGAAACAGTTCCAGGCTAGTGTCCAAGAAGAAAAGAGGGTGTTTTAGTTGGTAGTCTGGTTTACTGGAAGCCCAGCACAATGTGCGTAAATGCATTTCACCTCCTTGCAAAAAAAAAAAAAAAAAAAACTATTCAATCATCATTCACCGCAGTCATCACATCCCTATGCAAGTCTTACTGTTGATAAGCCTTACTCTGCTTATCAACACAGATGATACAACGTATTTATAAGAAAGTACTTGTAATCGGCGATACACATATAAACTTATTAACTAATTTCAATTTCCTCCATCACTATATTTTAAATTTGAAACGCAATCCAAGCAAGATTAGCATTTTCAACGCTAATCCTTTTTAAAAACCGTTGTATATGAGAATACTTCTTCTTTAATCCCATTTCTTTTTTTCCACAAGCCCTAATGCGTAATGAGAAATTGATTACACAAGTATTTATCATGTACTTTAATATGTAATTAATGAATCTTATGCATTAATATATCCAAGTGTCTCCCACTCATTTTCATGATTTTTATCCATACGAATGTAACCTTAAACATCTCAAACTCTTTGCTAGAAATAATCTTAATTTTGAAGATTCCTGTAGCTTTAATATTTAGAACGAAGAAGTATAATTTTTCTTCTTTTCATTATTGGATGATCGTTTGCATGAATATTTTCAGATTGTATATGCATTAGTTACATGGTTCATTCAAAATGCAAAACTTTTTTTTAAAACAAGAAAGAAAAAAAGTTAAAAAAAACTTTATCCAAGCAACACTTATGTTAACAAATCTCTTCCACTTCACCGAATGGAAAAAATTGGTGCCAAAAAAGAAAATCATCTTTGAAAAAGTAAAGTGAAAAAATAATAAAGAAAATATTAAAAATATTAGGTAAATAGTAAAGATTTTTACATCCCATATATCACACTACGTCACAATACAGACAGGAGAATGTCTACTATAGAAGGAAGGACAACTTTTCTTAGGAGTATGGAAGTAATAGACTGATTTATCTGCGTTTAATGTATAATCTGAATGTTACAATTGTTACTGAAGGATTTCTGTGGAATGAATCTACAGAACATTGGACAGGATTATTTGTCATCTGGGAAGTTGCTGACAGGTATTTTTAAATGCTTCATGATATAGGCTGTGTATATTTAGTATAGTAAGAACTGTTATGCTTCTTGTAGCATGCTACTATTACTACTACTATACTATTGCTAGTAATTCTTAGGAAGTAGGAGAAAGAACTGCACCTATCAATCTGCACTGTCATATCAGCGATGCTGTTGAGAAGGATGAGGGATGAGTTTTGGGTGGAATGCCATTTTCGCTGGCACAATACTCCCTGGGTCCAACGGCCTGAGTAATACTACCGGTATTGTTCTTAGATATTTATATTGGTCGCACGACCTCAGGTGCTAAATAAGCACCTTCCATTGCGCTTACGTCACGATGTCATTGTTATGTAGTTGAGTAGTACCGTAGGAGCCATACTCCTGGTTTATTGTAGAGGTCTATGGTTACAATATTAACCATGATAAAATTGTAAGGGTCTACGATAGGAATGATACTTCTTAAATTAATTTCATGAGCGCCTTTTCTAAAATTAGTAGATCACCCCGATGGTCGGTAGCAGTATAGTTTCCTTTGTTTGACTTGGCAAATGACCTGCTAATGCTGTTGTTTAATTGGATGTATCAATTCATTTGTTTTAATTAAATTTGAATTCATTGTATCTGGATAAGGTATTAAGTGCACATTGAAGTCTGTTTTGTTTACGTAATTTGAGAACACTTAACCCAGAGGCCAAGCTGATTTCCCTGTTATTGCTAATATGAGTATTACTTTAAACACTCCCGTATAAAAACAATTAAAATCAAATCGTGTAGCCCAGCCCTTGACGTCTGCAATTGTACATCAAAACCCATTAACGTATAACCAGACTGAATAATTTGAAACAAGTAGCAGCAACGTTTACACCCTCGAAGTGTCACCCGCTCCCAGTGTCATAAATATACAGTTTTATAAAAAAATAAATAAAAAATAATACTATTTTGGCTAAAATGTTTGTCTGAAAATGTTGGGTCCTTAAAATTGTTGTTAAGGTTTTTTTATATTATTAATATACAACACAAATATCATTGGTTAAGGTAAATGAAACGTTAAAGTATTCTCACAAGCATTTCTTACTTGATAAACTATCTCAATACTAAAACTGTTGACGTTATTTTCCATTAAATATATCATTTTTTGTGTTACCTTCTTGTACTTTAAGAAACTATATTACGTAATTCAAATTAGTTTTCTGAAATAAGCTAATCAGAGGAGGGCCACAGTCTGAATGCTGAACTTCTAGTAGAGTGGAATAGAATGTCTTCTTGATAATCAAACCTCTTCTTTGTTAATTGAGGACCTGCTCGTCTCCACCACCACCAGCAGTCAAAAACGCCAATGGTTAGTTCAAAAATGGGATACTATTTTACATAAATAACCATTGTATAAAGACTATTTCTTCAGTTTTCATCTCTAGTAAAGTTAATTTTGAAATACAATTATAATATTGTAAATACTATTTAAATGTTAACATACCAAATGATTCAACTATAAATTAATAAACAAGATCTTAATTGACTGATAATTCCAGTAATGCATTAGGGTTTTAATTGTTTTCAATTACTACATTTTAGATGATTACATGATAATTTTTTTTTATTTTTAGTTAATTCGTATATTTTAAGCAATCTTATCTAAGCAAGACCTAAAATTGCTTAAATTAAGTAATTGTTATTTGGTCTTCAAATAGTATAAAAATTACAGATAATTACTAAAAATTTTGAAAAATATGTACTTAACGAATTAATTTGTCATTTATATACGACCAGATTGTTATCTACGAATATCTAAAAAATCGTTATGCGGTATTATGCACAATAACAAAATGTAGAATACAAAGTGAGGTAATTAGTTAGAAAGGAGTAGTGATTAGTCGTCGGAGAAAATTGGGGAGCAATACACATTTGAATGCCTTCCAGACTAAGCGCCAGTAAAGAGTCGAGTCCTAAATGGACCAGACTAATTGTCCTCTAGTTTTTAATTAATTTCCCTGTAATGGCTTACTCTTAATGGATGCTTGACAAAATCAATAGGTATTAGAAGGAAACGAGTACCATCCATTTAACTATTCCTTTTTCGTGTAAATCATGCAGAATCTATATATTCCTTTTACCTTCGTTTAGTTAATCAATTCGGAAAGGACTCAGTAATTTCATGTTACTTCCTTGGATTATGTCCGTCTTTGAGTAAGTTTGAACTCCTGATTTCACATCATTAATCCACAATTACAGTGGGTATCTTTTTACAAGTGAGGTTGTTGCATCATTATTAGCGGCTAAATAAACCTTCTCGCAAATACACACTGAAAGTGGCTGTTAATGAATACTTCAGTGTCCCTTGGAAGTTTATGAATACTTCAGTGTCTCTTAGAAGTGTATGAATTATTTACATGAAAGAGTTAAATCCAAAGCTGAATGGAAGGTTTACTTGAAAAGTAATGGAAGGAAATGTGGCAACGCTCTCGTATTGCTTTTTAACCTTAGTACATCTAATTCACATGAAGATAAACGTTTTCTTTTATGGTCTTAAAGTCAAGCTATGTACTCACCAATGAAATGTTTCTAGCACCCAACTTTCTCAATGACTGTCTGCAAAAGAAGATATTGTATTGCAAAGAAACAAGACTGAGAAACTCCTTATATTGCATCATTCCTAACTATAAAGTAAAAATCTGGAGTAGCTTATACAAAACTTAGCTCTAAGTAAACCTATTATCTTAAATAATGAATATAAATGAACAAACACGTTCATTTTAATGCTGCTACTACATTCTACTAGTTACAATAAACGTGTAATTGGGATGAACGTTTAGAACAACTGGTGAAGGCTTAGAGGGTATTATACTAAGAATAACCGTGGATCAACAACACCATTTTAGACCTTGTGTTTTGAAACATAAAACTGCCCGTATTAAGGCACAAAACAAACTCCTCACTAACCTAAAGGCATAAAAATCATCAAAATATATCTAATCAAATCAATAAATTCAAAAAAGAGATTAGGAATGTGATCTATGAATTATCAGTAGATGAAGGAGAGTTTACGGCTTTAAAAATACTGTGATTTATTTTAGTTATCATTTAAGGCGATTATAAAAACGTAAGAAATCAGCTGTCTCTATTAAAAACAATTTATTCATTGGATTTTATCGTTTGTAGAAAAACATTTTTTTAAAATATTAGAATTCTTGTGCAACTTTAGATTTTCATATCTTAAAAATCTGACTATTTTTTAATATTATTTTATTACATATTATTACTGTAACATTAAAAAATAGTTTATTACTAATAAATTATTTATACTCAAGTGTTTGATTTGAATAATTATAACCGACAGAAGGGTACTGGTGGCCTCTTAAAAGCTGCACCGTTGAATGTTATATTACCGTTTCTCCAAAATCCATGAAGTATTACTATATTACCACATTAAGATAACAAGAAACTCAACGCCTTTTAATCTATCTCAAAAGCTGTAAGAAATGGTAAACATGTTTGTTTAAAAGATAAAAAAATGCATTTACATGGCATATTATTGCTCAACATGGAAATACGATATAGAGAACATTTACAGACAACGAACCATTCATTTGAGAAAATCGATGATGATTTCTCAAACGCTATGATTAGAAGAGTGACGCATAATTTTTAATATTCGCGTCCTCTTTACACATTCAGCACCGTTCTAAAAATATCAATAATCAATTCAGCAGACCTATACACATAAAAATGTCAAATTTTTTTTAAGTTAGCGTACTTAGCTGATAGTAAACAAATTTCATTAATTTATTTTACTTACGTCAATTATTTATTAAATGTCAATCATTTGGTAAGTTACTTTAAATGAAATGCAAACATGCGTAATGTAATATAATTCTGAACCACGTATCTAATTTAATCTGCTTAGAGATTAAATAATGAGCAAATTTATTCACAGTAACACAGTCTAGTTTGCATACAAAACATTTTTCTTCATATAAATAACTAAAATAAATCTCATTTTACATGCTCCTTAAAAATATATTCATAATAATATATATGGAGCATTTATTGGTATAAGCTAAAATTTCTTAATATCATCGCAGGAAATATTTAAAAATTCTTTATCAGATATTCTCCTTTCAAATACACGAGCTATTTACCATATGTCTCAAAATAGATATTTTGATTTTCTCTGAAGTAAAGAAGGGCTCAGTGATAGAGGTCTCACGAAAACCTTGAAAATAATTGGTTTAGCCTACAGCTCGAGTTGCACTTGTCAACACACTGCTACAAATGGGTTCAAATAATAACCCTAAAATTATTGTAATAGTCAACGTTTGAATAACAAATCATTCATATTCTTTTGAATGAACAATAATAAAAATAATAGTTTAATATGAACGATATTACAATTACAATCATCAGTATAATCATTACGAAATAATTATAATTATTCAATAGATATCATAACGGATATTATAATTACGGTCATATTACAAAAAAAAAAATAAATAATGATTGAGGACGTTATGTTTTATATATTATGAATCATCATATTTAAATGGAATGGCGATAAGGGCACAAAACAGAATATATTATTTGCAACCATGCATGAATTAGTTAACTTGAAAAAGTTGATTTTTTTTGTGACAATATAGTTAACTGGGCATATATAACAAACTCAATAAAATGGTTTGATTTTAATCATTTTGACAGATACTTACAAAATTGAACAGATATATAATTGTTGGCGTTAACAAGAAAATCATTGTTTTACGGAAATATTTTTTTCAGGGAATATTCACTGAAAATTATTTTTGCAAAGTAGTTCTAGAATAATACAGAACTAAAAGTACCTGTACCTGTTAGCAGTACCTGTCCTGGCAGTTCGGTTAGCATTATTGTAAATATTATTTGAAGTTAATTAAATAATAATATTAAATAAATTAATTTTCACCAACCTGCAAAGCTGAGTTTATTCATTATTCATATTTCTGCAAACGTTTACAGGTAGCAAATTGAGAGGAGTTCATCGGATATTAATTTTTTCAATCCCACTACTATACCAAGCGTTATTGTCATCATCCCATTTCTAATTTATAAAAGATTTATAGAAATTTTATCAACATTTTACAACCATGTTTCCTCCAATTTACATCAAAATGTTTTCTTCACTTTTACAAAAACAGTTTTTAATTAATTTCAGTTTAATAAATCAGATCGCTGATAAAGCTTATTAAAAAGCTCTGATATTGGTTTTCTGGAATCTAAAAATAGTACAAATTGGAAAATGTTTGAATATTAATTATCCATTGAAAGTTTGTTTCATCTAAGTAATGGCGCGTTGATAATTGTTTGAGTAGTAAAACTTCTTCACCAAAGAGTTAAGTAGAATAAATCTTCTCATTTATGGGATATTGTCGGAACTTAGTCACTTTGTGTGTAGGAAAACTTCTGAAGAATGAATGTAGAAATGTATAATTCTAAAATACTATCCAACCAGGCTAAAATTTAACAAAACGATTAATTAAACCTGAGACAACTAAAGTATATAGATCAATTAGAATTCTTTGAATGATAGAATTATAAAAGGAGTTAAACACTAAATTTTAAATAATGACTTAATTAGATGTACAACACTAAGTAAAAAAAAACTTATAGGTAAAACTTCTATATTTATTGAAACTAATGAAATACCTCACAAAGGAGAAGATATCAAGTGTTCAGGCCAGCATGCAAGTTCTCTTCAACAATTACTTGAAAAATTCAAAGTTTTGTAGATATTATAGTACTTCTATGGAGAATAGTCGTTAAAACAATTACAGCTATATATATATATATATATATATATATATATATATATATAATATATATATATATATATATATATGGTATATATACCAGGTATATAAACCTGGTATGAACAACCTGGTACACACACACACACACACACACACACACACACACACACACACACACACACACACACATTATACATATGTAAAACACAATGACGTATTCATTAGTTATGTTTCATCTATGAGTTTGGTACTACTGTGCAGGTGACTTAAAGTATTTAACTCATGAACATTTTGACACAGATTCAATTTGTAATTTCCTTTTCAAGCTTATTCCCTCATTTAGTAGATTGACACAAGACAATTGATAAAACATCAGGTTTACTTAATTAAAAGATAGTATACATTATAAATCATAACAAACTGTCCAACAGATAGAAATAATCTACTTACCTAAAACATCAGAATTGAATCCGTGTCAAAATGTCCAGGAATTAAATACTTTAAGTCTCCTGCACAGTAGTACCAAACTCATAGATAAAACATAACTAATGAATACGTCATTGTTTCAACTTTAAAGTTCTAAAAGATTGTAAAAGAATTTGGCTATGTCTCAGAAGATTTTGGGAAACAAATCATTGACAAAATACATAAACATTTTGGACACATTGGCTCGAACCAAATAGCAAATATGTTACGCCCCTTTTATTATTTTAAGAATATCGATGCTATTATTCAAAAATTGTGCAAAACCTGTGAGATCTGCATAAAGAATAAAACAAGAACAAATAGAGCAGTCTGATTGTTATCAAAACTAGGACCAGCACAACATCCATATCATCGATATCCATGTCGATAGACACAATTGGAGGTTTTAACGCCTACAGGTCGAAAAAAAAATATATGCATTTATTGGTTGACCATTTTAGTAGGTACGCTTGGATTCGTATGTCCAGTAGTCAAACAGCCTACGACTTCATCAAACTCTTAGACCCAATCACTTCTAGATATGTTGTTACAACATTATTAGTAGACAAATATAGTGGTTTAAATTCAAAGAAATTTAAAAATTATTTAAAAATTAAAAAAAATAGAACTTATTTTTACGTCTGTAGACAATCCCCAGTCAAAGAGTTTAAATGAACGTCTGAACCAAACATTAGTCAATAGAATCCGATGCAAGATTAATAATAGGAATGAGCGCCGCCCATGGACAAAACTAGCAGAGGTACTCGTATGTGTTCAGGAGTACAACAATACGATTCACAGCGCTACACGATATTCACCTGCTTATCTTCTATACGGGCATACAACAGAAATTCTACCAGCTATATTGCAAACAGATTATGATTTACATAAAGACAGACAACAAGCAATGAAGAACTCAGAAGGAATGTATTTGAAAAATAAAAAGAGAGTGGATAAGAACAGACAAGAACATGAGTTTATCGAAGGTGATATGGTGTTTGTAGCCAATGGAAATAAAATTAACAGGAACAAATTAGACGAAGTAAGAAGTGTTCCTTTTCAAATCAAAAGAAAAATTTCGAATACCATATACGAAGTACACAGGCCAACATGTTTCACTCATTGAAATTGACCCCTTACTCTTTTCTCAGTGGAAAAAAGAGTCCTCCACCTACGGAGATGTAAAACACAATGACGTATTCATTAGTTATGTTTCATCTATGAGTTTGGTACTACTTGCAGGTGACTTAAAGTATTTAATTCATGAACATTTTGACACAGATTCAATTCTGATGTTTTAGGTAAGTAGATTATTTCTATCTGTTGGACAGTTTGTTATGATTTATAATGTATACTATCTTTTAATTAAACCTGATGTTTTATCAATTGTCTTGTGTCAATCGACTAAATGAGGGAATAAGCTTAAAAAGGAAATTACAAATATATATATATATATATATATTTATAAAAAGATCAGTTCGGTTTTTGACTCTGACGAAGACCGCTTGTTACGGTTGAAAGATCTTAGTCTTGTTTTCCCATTTCTTATTGTGGTTTGATCATTATATATATATATATATATATATATATATATATATATATATAATAGTTTGAAATTCGAATATTGAGGAAACAGTCCTTCCTTAATACATGTCAGATTGAATTTACGGCCTATTGTTTTTTTAATTAAATAAAATAGGCAGTAAATTCAATCTGGCATTTATATATATATATATATATATATATATATATATATATATATACCATGATAAACGAAAAACGGTCCGGCAGGACAAATAACAATTAAAATAAGCAGTGACACATAAACAGAAACACAACAAAGACTCACTTTTCAATATTTCGATCGTAATGGCGGTCGAAATATTGAAAAGTGAGTCTTTGTTGTGTTTCTGTTTATGTGTCACTGCTTATTTTAATTGGTATATATATATATACGAGGTGTATAAATAAAGTAGTGAGACTGATTTTTTTTAAATTTTCTATTCAAATATAATTACAATGTGATATTGTCACCTTCAAAATAGTTCCCTTCGGAAGCCACACAGCGCTGGAGACGGTCCTTCCAATCATTGTAGCATTGCTGGAACTCGGATTCTGGAATTGACCTTCAGCTGGTCGGTTACAGCAGTTTGTATGTTTTGTAGTGTCCCGAAATGAGTTCCCTTGAGGTGATTTTTCAATCTCGGGATGAGGAAAATGTCACAAGGACTCAAGTCTGGTGAATAAGGAGGCTGAGGAGCAACAGGAATGTTTTTACTGGCCAAAAACTCGTTTATTGAGATGGGTTTTTCGGAACCATTTTCGCACAAATTTTTCTCATCTCCAATTCATTGGTCAAAATGTGATGAACGGAGGTGTGATTCAAATTCAACTGTTCCCCGATCATTCTGACTGTCAAGCGTCGATCTGAACGCACAAGGTTCCGTACTCTGTTGACATTTTCATCGGTGTTTGCACTTGAAGGCCTTCCGCTTCGTGGTTCATCTTCAATCGACTCTCTTCCTTCTGAAAATTCCTTAAACCACCGAAAAACCTGTGCCCTTGATAAAACACGTTCTCCATAGGCCTCCTGATGTTTTTCAAAAGTTTCGGTTGCATTATGTCCAAGTCTGAAGCAAAATTTGATTGCACACCGAAATGAGGTCACTCATTTTTAAAACGCTCAAGAAAAAACCATTTCACGAAAACCAACGCTACGGACAAACAAATGACTGTGGCGAGTTCAGATTCATACTGGAGGCGCATCACACGTGCACCTGACGCTACTCAAGGCCACTCGTCTCCAGCGTTGCCAGATCGAAAGCGACGTTGCCAGTCTCACTACTTTATTTACACACCTCGTATAGCAGTAATTGATTTAACAACAATTCTCCATAGAAGTATTATAATATCTACAAAACTTTGGATTTTTGAAATCAAGTATATATATATATATATCAACTATAGTTGACAAGAGTGTAACAAAAATAACTTTGGCAAAAAAAAATAGGTTACATTTTTGTTACAGTTAAGAAAATAATTTGTATTTCGTATTTATCATTTACTCTCATGCAATTATGGAAGGCCTGTCTTCTTTACAACCTTCAGACATTTGCAGCCAAACATATAACATATTTGGAGTATTAGTGGCTTTCTTTAGTTTCAAATGTTAAAAAACATTCTAGGCTAATATGAGTACTATAAACAAATTTGTATCTAAAATCTGTATTATGTTCAAATTCAAAAATAACTAATTAATCAACTTACTTATTGTAAGTAAATTTCGTATTTATTTTTACCTCTTGTCTCAAATCTACTTGTGTTACTTCTGACCACATATGTTTATTGCAAAAGATTTGTAGTTGTATATTTCTAAATAAAGATGTAAAAAAAAAAGTTACCGCAAAATAGTTTCAGCTACCAGGGTAATGCAGAATATGTGGAAATATTCTGTTGGCAACAAAGAATTTTTAAGAGTCCAATGTTAAGAATGTTCTCATTCATGTATATAGGGGCATAATAAAAATAGAATTGCACAACTTATTTTAATAAGTTGGGTATTTGTAAGAAACACATATATAATGTACTATGATAATTTATAATTAATGCTTCAAAGAACGTTTCCTTATTAGCAATTATTAATACAGAAGTTATTTCTATGTTATTTTAAATATCTAATAACTGTATGTTATTAGATGTGTAAAGCCATCAAAATCTTCTTCACTTTATTCTTGAAATCATATATAAATTTAACATAATCGCAATTTTTTATAATTAAGCATAATTAAACACTCTAATTAGAGTATAGAAGATTTTTTACTATTTTCAAGTACAACAAGGTAAGAGGAAACCCTAATTAATATATTGTTGTACATTTTTTATATATTTCTTGGAAAATATTTCATGTTAATATTAAATCATACAACTATTATATCAAATAAGAAATCATCAAGAACGTCATAAAATGAGTGCATTTGAACTCTGATGGTTTTGATATACTTAAAATAACAAACAAGGGTGAAAAGTTGAAAGGTAATAACGTTTAGCAGTGATACACAACAACTATTGAAGGGCACCGCTTGGCGCAAGGAGATAAATCCCTCTTAAATAGGGCTATCAATGGTGGCATTGAGACTGGAGTAACGCACCACCTCTGTTCAATGCTGCCAATCAACTGGATTGGACTTTGCCAGCTGGACTGGCAAATCATCATTACACGTAATCATGTTCCCTTAAATATATTAAATCATTACATATTTCAAACACGCCTTTTGTTACATCATATTATTATTTTGATACATTAGTATATTACATCATAATCTACACGTAGTTTTTCTTCACTTGCAGAAAAAAAAACGAAGAAAGGAATTAGTTCCAGAAAGAATACATTTTTCTTTCAAACATTGAAAATTAATTTTAATAGACACTGTATAACCAACATAAACAAATCATTGATGAATTATTGTAACTCGTAAAATAATGCAAATAAAAGAAATTTCGAAACTATAGGAACTCATATGTATAAACAGGGCAAACAAAAAAAAAGAATTTTTAATCAAATTAGAAACAACGAAAATAAGGATTTACAATAATCAATAATGTGAACGACTGTTTGCCTTCAGGAGAAGATTAGGAGAGAAAAAACAAAATACTCATATCTTTCTCTAAAGTAATAAACACAGAAAGGGAGAAATACATATGGTACTCAATGATTTTAGTAAAATGTCTACAGTAGCAAAAATTAGCAACTCTGAGCAGATAATATTCTATTATCTTGAATGAAATATGCGTCAGAGAGAGACTTCGTCTAACTACGTATAATGTAACAAGATTTCACAATAAACCCATTTAATAACAATCAATGCTTTCTGACTTTTTGACAAGATTTATACTTTTTTTCCTGAACTTCTTTGTTTACCCAAACACCCCTGGACAATTCCTTTCCTGTACCTTACACCCTTTAAATACCTCGCTTCCCTTCCACTCCTCTTGACATCTTTGTCAAGGTGAAATATATATATTTCTACATCATGTGTTTTAGTCGGGCATGGACTCTGACAAACACCACTTGTTACGGCTAAAAGATCCCAGTCGTTTATTCCTATTTCTTATTGTGGTTTGAACACACACACACACATATATATATATATAAAGATTTCACATAAACACGTAAAATAACAATCAATGATCAAACCACAAAATGAAAACGGAAAGAAGACTAAGATGTTTCAACCATAACAAGCGGTCTTGGTCAAAGTCAAAAACCAAAGTGTTGCGTTTTCGCGACTCTGACGAAGACCGGTTGCTACGGTTGAAGGATTTTATTCTTCTTTCTCTTTTTAATTTTGTAGTTTAATCATATATATATATATATTTCACTGAAATACACAGCAGCCTCTGCGTTAACGACTTTGAAGTTGTTCTGCTCCAATTTCCTGACACATTTGCGGTGAGCTGGTGATAATGCTATATCAATTGCCCAAGAGACTTCTTACTTTTGCCCAAGGTTGAAAAATCATAGTCTTTTTTCCCATTTCTTATTGTGGTTTAATCATATATAAGTAATAACTAATAATAAACTAATATAATATTATAATAAACTATTTTATGTGTAAAGTTAAGAGAAGTTTACTATACGATAACTAATATTTACTTGGTACTAAGTTCAACGATATTAAAGCAAATAACATAGTTATTTAATTAATTCAAGTACTAGTAAACAAAGGAAATTCCTCTCCATTCCAATGTTATTCACTAAGTCTGTTATTGCTAATTGAACAAAGCAATTCATTATACATTGTACTTTATCATATTTAATATTGCTATGTCTCGTTCAAAAAGAATAGAACTGGGAGTCTGACTAGAGCCACTTTATGATTTAATATTACGAGCCCCACATCAGGGTTTTTCGTGTTCACTCAACTGCATTCCCGAGGACCTCATGTAAGGCAACATGGAGTAGCAGTAGCTTGTTTTGATTTATCATCATGTCTCTCAACCTTTCGGCCATTCCATGAATAAAACACAACAGATCGATGCTTTTTTAACGTGAGACCCTTTAGCCACATCATCAAGCTCACTACAACCCTCACCTACAAATAAGTGGAGACGAGGAAATTAGAGTCACTGCGATCCCTCCTAGGACCTGAATAATGATGAACGTCTGCAGGGACTATACGGTTGTTAATGAAATTAGAAGGATATCCTTGGTCAGAAAATTTCTGTTTCAATAAATCTATTTGGAAGGAACGATCTTTTATTCTGCTACAAATTTTATTGAGGCATATGGACAATGATCTAGGGATAGCTTTTTTTGCGTGGGAGGGATGGCAACTATTGAAATGAAGGTACTGCTGGGCGTTAGCAGGCTTGATATGGACAGAAATAGAAAGATGACCCTTATCGTAGGTGACGCTGACATCCAAAAATGTAATAAGGTTATTGGACACTTGATGAGTAAAGGAAATGGATGAAGAGAAGGAATTAAATTACGTAAGGAACTGATCTAACTCATGCTTACCATGGGGCCACAGGAAAAAAATATCATCTATGTAGCGTACGTAAAGGATGGGGAGGAGATTGCGAGTGGCAAGGAAATCTTGTTCCAGCTTCGCCATGAAAAGATTTGCAAAGGAAGGAGCCATGATCGTGCCCATAGCCGTTCCCCTGATCTGAAGGTAATAATTACCATCAAAACAGAAGACATTATGTCTAAGGACAAAATCAGCCAACTGAACAATGGAATTGGTGGTAGGAGTGAGGGGTGGAGTTCTTCGATCTAGTATCGATCTAAGAAGTATCGGAGCGCATCCAAGCCTTCAGAATGTTCAATAGAAGTGTATAGGGATGTGACAACCATGGTAACCATGAGGAGGGGGTGAACAAGGTTTGATGGGGGAGAAAAATCTTTAAGGATCTGAAGGAAATTATAAGAATCCTTACAAAAGGAAGGTTGACTACGGACTAATGGCTGAAGGAAGTAGTCTATGAAAGCAGATAACTTCTCAGTCAAACAGCCATAACTGGAGAAGATGGGTCGACCAGGGGGAGGGGAGTCAGGCATGTTGAAAGGTTTATGGATCTTAGGAAGAAGATAGAAAACAGGACAGCCAGGATGTGCAGGGATAAGTGTGTCAACGTCACCACGCGAAAGGCCCTCGCCCTGGGCGCAGCTGTCAAGTAATGCAGATAGATTAGAGCGAAAAGTAGAAGTAGGATCAGAGGAAAGGGGGACGTAGAAGGTAGGGTTCGACAATTGGTCTACGGCGACGCGATTATAAACATAACGGTCCGTTAGAACAACAGTAGACCCCTTATCAGCAGGCATGATGAGCAAGGAACCATCAGTTCTCAGACTCTTGATAGCTACTCTCTCATCAGCCGTAAGGTTGTCATAGGGTCTTAGGGAATTAAGGAAAGTAGGATCAGAGACCTTGCGAACTATGGAGGAGATAAATAATTCCAGAGGATGTGATGCGGATAAAGGTGGGGGTTCATTGGAAGAAAGGGATTTAAATCTACTTAGAGAGGTGTGGAGTTTTTGAACATGCTTATCAGAATTACTGCCATAAGACTTCCAAATGAATTTCCAGCGGAGAGATCTACAAAACATTTGAAGATCCTCTAAAATTTGTATATGGTTTACTCTAGGGACCGGGCTAAAACTTAGCCCCTTCGAGAGAACACTGAGTTCAGAACAATTAAGCGAACGGGAAGAAATATTGCAAATATTACTATTACTATTAATGGTGTTATTCGAGGGAAAGCGAGTGGAATGATGCTGAGGGCGAGACGTAACGGAGTTAAAAAAGGGGTAAGAATTAGGATTGGGAAAGGAATGACGCTCAGGGCGCGAAATAACGGTATCAGAATGGGGGTAGGAATTAGTAGGATTGCATGTGGAGTGACGCTGAGGGCGAGACGTAGCGTTATATGAATGGGGGTAGGGATTAATATCAGAACAGATAGTAAGTGAATTACTTCTCAATTGAGGATTGAGGATTGAGGAAAAGAGTCAGGCAAGGGCAAAGGGATTTGAGGAAAAGGTACCTGGAATGGCAAACTTAAACCCCGAGACAGATAAGAAATATACAGTTTCGAAAGTTTCTTAAGATTGGAAGTACGAGACTTCTCTAAAAACAATTGAGCATTTTTTAAAAAATGCTTAATAGATATCAAATATTCATGGGAAATATTCAGAAGAATTTTAATAACAGAGGACAGTTTTGAGTGGTAAGAAATCCTTAACTTAATATAATTGTGCAGAGTTAGTTGAGATAAGTAAAGAGAATATTGGAAACCAGAATAGGCCAGTTGATAACGAAATTCGATAGGGAAGGCTGATAGTGGCAGCTTCAAAGCAAGACCGTTAGGCGGTATGTTAAGATTCAAGCAATGTGAGATAACTCAATATGAACAGTACATTTTACTATTTTCTGAGATATGTAGTCAACTTCATCTAACCAAAACCCAATCGGATTATTCATAATGAAACATAAATGAAAAAAAAGATATCAATAATAAAACAAATAATAAAAACTAAGTAATTAATAATACAGAAGCAAACAGAAAAATAAACCAACTTAGGAATAATAATATAAAATAAAATAAGAAGTACAAATATTAAGAAAAAGGGAGATGAAGACGTAAAAGTAGGTAAGGAAGGAAAAAGAAGGTAGGTATTAAAAACAGGTAAGAAAGGAGAGATAAACACAGTAAGAGAAAGTGGCTTGTGCACAACAACAAAACTTCAAAGGCGGTGAAATGTTCACAAGTGACCAAATAGATGAAACGATTCTTCAAACTGAATAAACTAGAATTTTCAAAAGAAAACATAGAACAGAAATCACTGAACTCAATACTATATTTTGATGTCCTTGTCGTCAGGAATAGATGCGAATCGTTCCAAAGGCTGATAACGACTGGCTTGGCGTTACCTCAGTTAAGGATTACCCTAGTTAATTATTAAGTTATTTCACCTTACTTAACTACAATGATTACACTGGTCAATAAAAAAAAAGAAAAAAGTGTAATGGAGTCTAAGATATTTTAACAGTTTTTTACTTAATTTAAGGGTGCTAATTCCAGAAATGCTGTTGTTCTTTGTCTATCTGGTCTAGTTTTTCTGTTCTGCTATGACCCTCTCTATAGTATGGATATAGCTACTGTAAAGATAGTCTTTAAGGCACGTATTTATTAATCACACCAAAATATTTGCAATACGTATGCAATACATTTGGATTTCAACGTATATTGCTCGCAAATATAGCAAAACACATTTGGTTTATTTAAGTAATCTCGTCTAGGAGGTGATGTAGAAGATGTAGCAAGTAAAATATTTAAGCTTTGTGATGTCATAATTATTTAAAATAGATCACAGTAACAACTTAAAAATTTGAATTATGACGCTAGTATGTATTTATGAAATAGCAAACATTTCAATAAAATGACCTGATGAAGACAAAACAGTACCATTTTCGGAATGAGCATCCTTAAATTAATCTAAATAAGCAAAAAATATGTTGGCCAGTGATATCAGACCTCATAGGATAGTTGAATACTATGTATCTCAACTACCGAACAAAAAATATTGATTTGAACTTTGCTTAAATCTTATACTAATAATAATTTTACGGAGGCAAATTATTGGGAAATAATCGTAAAAATACTTTTTTATTTTAAATAAAAAAAATGTTAAATAATTAAAGTCGACAACTCTTCTTGTATTATTGAATTCATTAATATTGCGTTCTAGTTAAATGTAAAAACAAATTTTATTAGTTTTGCCAAAATTTTTAATTAAATTCTCAGTTTAAAATTCTTTTGATATTAACAGTTTTAATTTAAAGGTGAAAAAAAAACTCTAAATAACTCATAGGACCATTAATTTTTTTGACAATAATAGTCCTTGAGTGCGAAGAGGGCCATTACAGTTTGATTGTAATTTTTTAACATAAATTATTTACAATCTATTTGAATTACAATGTATTATTTCATTGTGAGAAAGAAATAAGAAAGATTTGATGTAAATCAATTGAATAAATAAATTCCCTACAGACATAGGCAATTTTAGATATAGAAATATTAGAAATTGAGAAAGTATCATTATTAAATTTTTTAGTAAACAAAATCTATAAACAGTCTTTTTCTTAAGTGGCATTATTTAGGTATTTGGTAATGGTCGTAATACACTTGTAACAAAATTATTAAAAAGAAAACATAGTAGTTTTTTTTTATTATTCATAATGAATTCTTTAATATTTTAAATAGGTTTTCTATGGTCGCTGCCAGCAATTAGAATCAGACTGTATCCTCCATTACAGGAGAATGTTGGCTGTTTTAGGGTGGGACGCAAGAGAACTATTGTGCCTATAGCAAAGAAATTACAATGTACCACAACTAAGAATAAAACTTGAATAATATAAAATAAAGAAACCTTTTAACACATTTAAAAATAAATGTGATCAAATAAGACTAGAGCATAAATACAAACAAAAAAAATATTGTATTTCGAGAAGTCCAAGTGTACAAAATAATTATTAAGAAAAAACAATTAAACAACTCTGATAAATATCCCTACCTATAAAACTCTATCTAAAATGTAATGTTACGTAATATCTACAGGAGACTTCTGATTTCGAAGGTATCAGTAAATAAAGAATAGCGTAACTTCTCTGTTTGAGAGTCAAATAAATTGGTTCCAGATTTCACAAGAATTACATAATTCAAAACATATTTATTTGGTAGTTTGCTGAATGAAATTTTTAGAAAGTATTTATTTCTACATTATTATGTAACTATATGTTTCTAATATTATTAAAAATCAATTGATTTATGTATCCAAATAGTATTCATCAATCAATAGTCTTTAAAGAAATACAATCAACAATAGGGCATGTATAAGAAAGATACAATAATTGAATTAAAGTTTTAGTTAATTAAGTTTTAGCCACTCAGAGATGATCGACTGAACACAAGTAATATAGAAGAAATTACCTTCACATAATTAGCACGGACACATACAACGTGATTACTTTTGGGGACAACAGGCGTGTCAAGTGAAATCACATTACTATGTCATTAGAAACAAGAAATGCCTCAGATTATAGTCAGTATTGATGTAAGTTGTTTTTGAAGCTTTCTAACTACATATCAGTTCTCCAATAGTATATCAGAAGCCATAATTTCTTCTATTAATGTTTTTGAACACACATGAAACGAAAATTGAGAGTGAAATACAATAAAGGGAGCAGTAGTACACAAAAAGAGAAAATAATTAAATTCCTATATTGTTTTCAAATATAACAGTTTTAAAGTGAAAACGCTTATTAATACAATTAAATATAATTCATTTTACTGAGCAAAGATATTAACTGGTAAATTATCAATTAAATTGTTGCATAATTTGGAAGGAATTTATTTAATTAGAAACATTCATTTGTTAGAAATACATTTGAGAACAATTTTATGGAATCAAATTCCTCAACTGTTATTGTATTAATTTAATGATTTATTCTGTATTACCTTTATCAATATTGGAAATTCCTTTAAATATTAAATATGCGGAACATGATGTAATATTTAATGAATACAACAATGATTTATATAATTAACTTTTGAAATATTTCAAGCCTGTCAAAGAAGGCCTCAAGAGTACCGTTACACTGAGAAAAAAAAAACACTGTACTCCTCATTTGTATAAACAGTTTGAAAACATTATTTTCATAATCTTAGTAGTTCGGCTTAGATTAACTTCAGTCAATTTAATAATTTTTATTTTAAAAATTGTTTCATTAATTCCTTACTAAATCAGTACATAGGTAGTTTTTATGGACTTTCAAAGGCTGCTTTCTCAAGTACTTAATAAAACCAACCCCTGTGTGTCCCATTTGGCTGAGTCAGCCATTCCCTATCATGTCATGTTCACTTTCAATTGTATAGTTACTGTACATTTGCAAGACAGCTGAAACTGAAAATATTCTGTAGACAATATAATTATAATATATAATGTTTGCTAGTCACTTCAACTACATGTTACTCAACAAGTATAACAGTGCAAAAATGTCAGGAAATCCTTCTTCAAAATATATTAAAACTCTATTACAATTTAACGGTAATAATCGATCATTAATAATGGATGGATTTTAATCAATTATTATTGAAACATTTTAGTATTTTAAGAAATGTTATTTTTGTACCTAGGTTGTCAGCGAATGTGGCTGGAGTGCATAGTAGGCAGGCGAGAATCCAGATCATGACGGAATCAGATCCGGTGAAGTTAACCTGACATCGCGTACACAGGTTCGTTGGCAAGAAGAGCGCTGTGAGCTTTGGAAGTAACGCTGAGGCGGATGCACGGCAACTGTGCTCAGTGATTCCTATGTCCACCGCTTGGATCGCTCCTTCCAATTGACATCGCCTTACAAGATCGCGTAAGGCCTTTCGTATATTCGGTATATAGAAAAAGGCCTAAATTTATCCTCTTTTACCATATCTATATTTATATATCTACATTCATATTTATATTTTGATATCTAAATCAAAAGACTGTGTGTCAAGTCGTATGGTTGGACTGTTTGTCGTTCCATTTGTCGTTACCTAATCAAGTATTCATAACAAACATTTAAAGAAAACAGTAATGTATAATTAGAGATGTGTTAATGTAAAATATTAAAGTTTTTACACACGTCATACAGTTTTATAGAAAAATTGACATTATACCCAAAAATAGCTCTTGCAACGTAATGAGCCGTGTAGTTTTTTGCGGAATATTGCCTCATGAGAATTCAACTCTTAATAGTCATTACGTATTTCAGATCCCATTTTTCTCCTAAACTACTAACTTTAGAGTGCTAAATTTAGAGTTTTTATGGAATCAAAGACTAAAAGTTGCACATACACTAAAATGTTTCAGTAGTTTTCCATAAACAGAAAGATCAGTTTGGGATGAAAACGTAAACGTAAAATTTTCAAAACACTATACCGATTCAATGGATTGGCAAATCCCACAAAAAAATAATTCCTTTTAAGGGAATAAGAATAATAATTCTGTTGCAAAATTAGTTCTTAGAAAGTGTATTAGAGAATAATGTTTGACTTCATAATATATGTTTTTTTAACCGAAATAATTATCTTTTGGAAAAAGCAGCAGCTGTTTTAGATCATTGCAATGTAGTTCTAATGGCGTGAAATTACATACAACTATGGTATAGTGATATCCTTTATTACATCGATGGTTTGTTTATAAACTAACTTAATTACTTAGAAATTTGGTTACCAGATTAAACAGAGAAATTTAAGAAACGTACGATTTTATACAGATAAATAGAACTGCTCAAACATTTTCCACGTTTAAATGATTTGAGGTACGCGCAGCTCAGTTTTATTTATCAGTAAGTAAAATCAAGTGTAGTAATCATGAAAATGGTTGATTTTGATTTTTTGGGAGATTTAATTGCAGTGAAAGCGCTTGAAACAAGACTTATTTCTTGCCAGCATATTCTTATGTATGCGTTTATGGTAAACTGACTGTTTATAGTAAACATTTTCATCAATGTAGCAATTTACATTGTTGTATTTGAGTCATTATGGCAAATATAATATAAAAATCCCAGAAAAACAAAAGTGAGTCCATCATTTTATTTAAATCCTACTGTTGTGGCTGGTATCACAACTGGGGTTGCTTGAGGGTAGCTGCTGCTTGGTTGGAGAGTTGGCCTGTGATGACAGAGATGCTTGAACGATGGTGGAGAGAGTGGGCGCTTGGAGGTTGGGAAGTGAATGCTTGATGTCTTGCTTGCTTGGGGGTAGTAAATAGAATGCTTGAGGTGTTGACTGCTTGCTGGTTGAGAAGGGAGTGGATGCTTGAGGTGGTGTTTGCTTGCTGGTTGAGAAGGGAATGGATGGGCGAAGGGTCCGAGACTAGCCAGGTAACATTGGGCAAAGTTAGAAGGGCAGGTACTGCTAAGCCGCCCTAAGCCGGTAAGTAACGCTAGGCAGCCTTAAGAGAGCAGGTATACTAAGTTAAAATCTGAACATTCCGCCACCCGTTGAAGGAGAAATGTCCTTCAACGAATTACCGGTTTAAAGACATATAGTTAGACAAAGATCAACATTAATTAAGAATATATACATTGAGTAAGAATAACTTAAACTAGACATAAAGATTTACAATTTTGAATATATACAGCGACACAAAGATCCACATTGAGTAAGAATACATATAACATAATATACACATAAAGGTTTACAAGTTTGAATACATATGTTTATAAAAAGTAACATTAAATTCAGTAACAAGCATATGATTTATAAAATTAATTAGATACTAAACACAGATTATTCAGAGACTGAAGGTTCTTCAATAGGAAAAGGACATAGTTTTATGAGGTTACGTCGAGTCTCGGACCCTGATGATGTCTTGACTGTAGCTACTCTATTGATTCCATCTTTTCCTGGATGCAGAGTTACTATGCGTGCTACAGGCCAAAGTAGAGGGGGCATGTTGTCTTCTTTAAGCAGAACAAGAGTACCAGGCCTGACAGAATGACAGTTACGATGCCATTTGGTTCTTTGTTGCAAACCACTGAGGTAGTCTCTAGACCAGCGTGCCCAAAACTGATTTTGAACCTGTTGAGTTAGATGCCAACGAGAGCGAAGACTACAGGTGTCATTTTCAACTTGCAGTCCTGGTATATAGCTAGAGGCACCACCTGTCAAGAAATGGGCTGGAGTGAGGACGGAGTAGTCAGTAGGATGGGTGGACATGGGAGTTAGAGGACGGGAATTCAGTTGGGATTCTATTTCAGCTAGAACAGTGGATAATTCTTCAAATGTAAAATGCATCAAACTTTTGATAGAAGGACTTGGTTAGGGCTTCATTAAGCTCTTCACTGCGTTTGCTATGTACAGGAGGAGTGACTGTAATTGCTAATAAATTGCTAATAAATTGATGGCTTGTCAGGAGTATATTTTCCAGCTATTATCCAACCAAGCTTCGTATTTTGAAAGACAAGAAGATTATTTGATAAATTAAACTTCTCTGGCTTTAGAATGTCAAAAAATATTTCACTACCAAGGATCAGGTCTATATTATGAGGCTTAAAGAAATACGGGTCTGCTAGATCTAAATCTGGAGCAATATTCCAAGCTAAGTGGTCGATTTTAGTTTGAGGTAATTTATCAGCAAGTTTTGGAAGAATTAGGAAGTCAGTCGTTGTGGTAAAATCAGACACTCTAGATTGGAGACGTGTATGAATTTTATTTTTTATGGTTGAGTGAAATTGATTAATACCACAAATAGAGGTATTAATAGGTAAAAATGGACAACCAAGAGCTCTAGAAAACGATTCTGTAATAAAGTTACTTTGAGCTCCACAATCGAGCAAGGCTGTGGCTTTAATTAATTTTCCAGAAGAATTGGCCACTAACACCTGAGCTGTGGCTAAGAGAGTGTTGCAAGTACTGCGTTGGGCAGACAATGCAACAGAGCTAATACTGCTTGGAATTTGGTCTTTGTGTAGATGGCACAAAGTATGATGCTTTTGAGAACATATCTTACATACTCCAGGGTTTAAACATTCTTTTGTCTTGTGATTGTTATTAAAACAGTTTAGGCATAACCCCTTTTCATTTACTTGTACTATGCGTTCTTCTGGGGACAATGACTTGAATTTTGGACACTCATATACCTTATGAACTTCGTGGCAAATGTGACATCTGTAATATTCACTATTTCTTACAGGATGAGCAACTGGAAGATATTCAGAATTACTGGACAGACGCAGCATCTTGTCTGGATTACTAAAGTTTCTTTTACTTTGCTTACTGTGGGACTGAACAGCACTATAATTACAAAATGAATTTTTCATGGAAGACTTATTAACAAAATTAGGAAATTTGTTCGAAGAATATATAATTCCTTTACTCTGGTCGAAAGACTTGATGGTCGATAAAGTTGCTTCCAAAGTATTTATTTCTTTTAAAAGATGCCCTTCAAAATCAAAAATTGACGGACATTGAGAACTATTTGAAAGAGCACTTTCCCAACGTGTAAGGAGGTTGACATCTAACTTGGAAGCTAATAAAGGCACTAACACATAACTGGAAGAAATCACGTCCTCTCCCAACGCTTCTAGAGAACGAATATTTTTATAGAACTCATTTGCTAGCCCTTTAAGTGATTGAAGACAATTGGGTTTAACCTTTGCTAAATTAAACAACGACGAAACATGAGAGTTAACAATTAATCTCTTATTATCAAATCTGTTGATTAATAGTTCCCAAGCAATCCTATAATTTGTTTGCGTAATTTGAATATTGGCAACTAGATCAGCGGCTTGGCCTTTCAAACAAGATTTCAAGTACTGCAGTTTCTGAACATCATCCAAAGAGGGATTGTTGTGAATTAAACTTAGAAAATTATCTTTGAAGGAATACCAATTGTTCAAATCACCACTAAACTCGTTGATACTAATTTTTGGCAATCTAACTTGAACTTGAGAAGGAGATGAGAAGGAGGAAGAAGACGACAGAGACGGTGAACCTGTTTTGATCTCATGTTCCAAAAAACCCATTACTTTGAAATACCTTCTTTCAAAGTCGACTATCTCTCTATCATCATCACAAGGATTCTTTGTACAGCTTTCAAGATCAACTAAGCACTTCCTAAATTCTTTTAGCGTTGGTTCTAATTGTCTTAGCCTGCAAGAAAGCTCAAAATGATCTTGGTCACGACTATAATTCTGAACAAAGGTTTCAGCTCTAGTCAAAATAGACATAAATGACGATTTGGAAACATTTAACTTTTCTAACATATTATCTCTAGGCATTTTGACTGAATGTATATTAATGAAATTAATTATTCAATTATAATTATAATTGGAAAATTAAATGAATATAACGAAAATATATATTAGATAAATAAATATACAAGGCAAAAATAAAGGGAAGATTTTGATGAGTTAGCTTGTTATATAAAGTATATAATCAGTTGTAGACAGAATTCAAATTGCTTCTTAAGTTGGTTAATTATAGCTTGTCGAAAGAATAAGTACTTAATTATGGGCTTGATACAAATACACAATAAATCCACTGACTAGGAAATAAAGGTAAAAGGGAATAAGGTAATAAAGGTTGCAGGCGTACCTTGAGTCTGCTTGAATATCTTGAATTAAGATTATATCGGGGCCGGAGGACCAAAATGTTGTGGCTGGTATCACAACTGGGGTTGCTTGAGGGTAGCTGCTGCTTGGTTGGAGAGTTGGCCTGTGATGACAGAGATGCTTGAACGATGGTGGAGAGAGTGGGCGCTTGGAGGTTGGGAAGTGAATGCTTGATGTCTTGCTTGCTTGGGGGTAGTAAATAGAATGCTTGAGGTGTTGACTGCTTGCTGGTTGAGAAGGGAGTGGATGCTTGAGGTGGTGTTTGCTTGCTGGTTGAGAAGGGAATGGATGGGCGAAGGGTCCGAGACTAGCCAGGTAACATTGGGCAAAGTTAGAAGGGCAGGTACTGCTAAGCCGCCCTAAGCCGGTAAGTAACGCTAGGCAGCCTTAAGAGAGCAGGTATACTAAGTTAAAATCTGAACACCTACAGTCATGCAGGAATTGTATTATATGCATGTGGGGTTTCTAAGCACGTCATCTAATTGATTTTACCAACTTAGAAAAATATATTGACATCACAATGTAGAAAAATATATAAACTCCTGTAATCAAAGAGAAAATATATATTGCTTTCAAGAATGTTTTTGCAGAGAGTCGATAAAAAGAAAAATATTTTGGTAAAGGGCAGGCGTGATGGAAAGTTAGCGACCTCTGAATCGGAGTTACCATAAGTCCTTTTATTTTAGCTGAATCTCTAGTTTCTGTAATAACAAATATTGCGATGAAATGTCTCAAACCTGTGAGTTGTTAGACTTCAGTTTGTATGTTGATGATTTTTTTCATGAAGGAGATGTTTATTCGGCTCTCTCTTTCAATATGGCATCAATTTTGTATGTTGCTAAAATAAATTTCTGTATCTCACTTTCAATTCAAAACAATTAATAGATAAATAGCTAATCTAGAAACTGAAAATTTTCTAATCATTCTAATTTACTCCAATAAAAAAACCAATAGGTTAAGTGTTTACCTTTAATGAAAAAGGTTCTAGCAATTCTTTATAATATATACCAATTGCCTCTCTCATTGTAATGCCGTTACATACCCGAGTTGTAACATTTCTCCTTCAAGTTTCCAATTCAACCAGTCAGTCTGAGCCAACACATTATGAAACTATTTTCTGGGTTAAAAAAATCTTTAAGAGGAAACTAATAACACTTGCTAATTCAAACAGAATAGTAATGTTAGTTTGAAGAAACTTTTAAATAATTACAGTTAAATTCAATCCCTGGTAAAAGAAGTGATGTGATCCCTTGATATGTTTTATCTTATTAATGAGAAAGTCTGGTCAGAGGCGGTGGCAATCAAACTGAGCAAGAGTATCGTGTTGATGATGGTTTATCTAATAATAAGGAGAGCGGAGTTAAGCAAATGAAGCTAAGGGTCAGCTATCCATCCATTAGTCCTTGCTCAAATCCTTGTCTTGACTCCTTTAATAGATGAACCTCCAAGGAATACCTAATATTTTGAGTATTCTTTTGGAATCTTATATCAAAGTACATGGCTATATCTGTGTGCTACGACAAATAACATAGTACATTCTTACGAACAATTGAAAAAAAATCTATTCTAACCGATTAACTAAAATCCTAAACAGACAATATACTATGAAAAATGCAATGAACTAATGTCAAATAAGAAGACAAAAAAACTGAATTCAATGTAGCATACAAGTAAAGGTAATATAATAAACATTATAACTGGTTATATTGTTCAAATATTTAATTAAACTAAAATACTACTTAACTGAACTGAACATCAAATCAAACTATATAAAAGAAACATTAAGATTAAATTAATATAAATGTTATAACATTAACAATAAAGTAAAATGGCATTATATCGGCAGAAAAGCAAAAAAGAAAAATGAAATACAATCCCTTAATCATTTAAAGAAGAAGTAAGAAGGTTGCTTAGTATAAAGTGTTTTTATTTTCTAAAAGTTTAGTAAATAGTAATCTCTGCAAAAACAGTAACATAAACAATTGAATGAGCAATGGCAGAATAGCAATAATTCGTCTCTACAATCTGAGATGTGTCCTTGAAGACACCTTAGAATGGTGCTCTCTGACCTACTGCTGGGCAGCCATTCATCTCCGTCGACCTTCGCAGCTGCTTTAGGGGTGTTCTCACACACCTCTTAAAACAGTAATTCATTAAATCAACAAATCCGTGTAAACAACACTTCAAATAATCAAACATTTATACACTACAATATCTACTAGCATGGCATTTTTAGAATATGTGATATCGCACTAAACCACACTCATACGTTGATTTAACAAACTGAAACTGAGAATTATTAGTTCTAAAGACTTAGTCTGTCAATATCGTTTTGAGTTCTAGAGTGTTTATACCACGGTAAAAAAAGGTTGTGATATCATAGACTGGCTCTTACTTCTAACACACCAGAAAACATACAATATCTTCACACTAAATACTAAACATTGTACTCATTGGACAAATTTCACGTCCATTTCAGTGTCCATTAAATTTCACGAACTTTAAGACAGTCTAATAATGTTGATGAAGCTATTTTGTAGAATGAACAATGCAAACTTAAATATCCTTTATTCTAAACACAAAACTTCAAACTCATATGGCCATGGTAATTATATTGAACATGTTTTTCTGGAATCTAGAATTTTCGAACAGGTATCTCCTATATATGCTAAATGTTAAAGGGATAAATATTTAAAGACTAGTAGAGTTTGTTAAATTTGAAAATTTGATCTAATGAAACTTTAAATAATGTGAAAGAAACAAATACGTACAGCAGTAAAATTTAGGGAAGAAGTCACAGAGGGTGATTTGACAGTATCAACTTTGGAGCGCTTTCAAACAAAGAGAGTTTATTTCATGCAGAAGTTAAAGTGTGATACACACACACACACACACAAACACACACACACACACACACGTTTGCCTACTCACTGAGAGTGAAAGGGTTAGGGAGAGAAAGGGACTGTGTAAGAAAGTGTGATGCAGGGAAACAGAAAATTAGAGTGAGGAAGTATGAGAGAAAAAGAGTGCGGGACAGACATAATGCACTTCTATTCACAATAGTATACAAGGCTACAGGGAGAGTTAAAATTGATAATACACAAAATACGCCTGTAATTAAAAAAAAAAGTCAACACATTGTCCAAAATATATTTAAACAAATCCCATTCACTTCAGTATAACCCCTAGATAATACCAGTAATACATAACCAGTACCCTCATAAAAGAAAAATGCATGCTATCAATACTCCTCGGTAAAAATATGTTTTAAAAAAAATTGCATTTTTTGAATAACTCCTAAGAAGAACATTCAGTTTTTTAGTTGATATAACCATTTGCTTCTAACTAGAGATGGGTGATGTGTTTTCTTTTGCTTTTCTTTTTTTTTCATCGCATGCATTAATAACCGTAGCCATTGGCACAGAAAAAATTAATAGAAACTTGTTACAAATTAGTAGCCAAATTTATTATATTATCCTCCATGAAAGGTGGCATGGCCTCAATTATTATAACTAAGCACTAGCGTTAAAAATATTATTGATTGAAGTAATTATTAATGACTGGAAACATGGGAGGCGTGCAGGTTTTTCTTAAAATGTGATAACAACTGATCTCCTAGGGGATCCTTTTAATATCTTTTACTACTTCCTACATTATCACATGGTTAGGGCGATAAAGTTATAGGCTGATTAAGCGTTACAAAGACTTCTTTAAGTTCTTGCACGGAAAATATTTTAACAGAGCTCAAATATTTTATAATTGCTCTTTTCTCCCATTTGTCCTGTATTTGTTAAGAGTGATTCATCTTATGAAGAACTTTGAACAATAAATCATCAATATAATTTTTGGAAGGGTCTACAGCGTAATTTGGTTAAACCTAATCAAAACCTACAACGACATATCATTTCATGTTGTTTTTGTGTTTGTGGGGAAGACTTCTTTGTAATTATTTCCTGAAAGGATGGCCAGCACAAAATGATAATCAATGAACAACAAGAAAATAAATTGGAAAGAAAACATTTGAATATTTCTATTCTATGTCGATTGTGGGTACATCCTGTACACCCATCGAAGCACAGGAGTGGTGAAAAACAAGTTTTCTATAGTGAAGGTGCCTACCAATGGACGTGAGAGTGCCGCTGGTATCAGACATTCATCATGGTTTACCAGATTGGAAAAAAAGTGAAAAAGGATGATATTTTCTGAGACCTCAGTATTTCTAAGTATACAAATTAACATTGACAATAATATATCTTTAAAATCATTAGAAAATACCGAAAATGATTATAGAAAAGAAGAAGTTGTAAAAAGGATTTTCAGAAAGAATAAAATCGGTATTAATTTTCCTTGAATGAATGTCAATCATGTGGCTATGTCTGCAGGATTTAATCCAGATGGAAGTGTTAGCTATTCAAACCATCTCTTTTCAGCACTACAGAGATGGGAAGGCAGAGAGAAATAAATAATGTTATTGGAAATTAGCTGGAACAGAAGCATTCAAAGTAAGTTCAGAAGGGTTTTTTCCATTTACAAAAGTAAACTGAGAATCCAACATATAATAATAGATATCAAGAAAATATGACATGGTAAAATGAGTTCTGCTATATTTAAATTAAAACTAGGAATATTTAATCTGTTTTTAAAGAGGAATAGATGAGTAAAATATCACTATCTTTCTTCAATTTCATACTAACAGAAAGATGTAGCACATGTATCATATCATTAGTTGTGCAATCTGTAATTGTGTGGTATTTACTCATTCTGAGGTAAAATGAATAAACCAACAAAAGTCTCCACACAAATGAAGTTTTATTCAACGCGTTTCGAACACTTTGTGTTCATCATCAGGAAACACTATAATACAAATTAAATCTAATTAGTTACAAAAAATTAGAGTGAAATAACAAAAAATAAAAGTTCAATTAAGAGAATTCAAGACATAACCAAGGAAGTGGTACTGATGGGTTGGTTCGCAAGTGATCAGTTTCCTACTAGTTGTTTTCACTTGACCAACCCGTCAGTACCACTTCCTTGGGTATGTCTTGAATTCTCTTAATTGAACTTTTATTTTTTGTTATTTCATTCTAATTTTTTGTAACTAATTAGATTTAATTTGTATTATAGTGTTTTCCTGATGATGAACACAAAGTGTTCGAAACGCGTTGAATAAAACTTCATTTGTGTGGAGACTTTTGTTGGTTATCCATTTTACCTCAGAACATGTATCATAATACATCTATTGATGACAACCAATATAAATAGCATACTACTGAAAAAGGAAGTTTTAATGAAGATATTTATAACAAATAAAAGGATTAAAGCAAGTAAAGTTGTAAAGAAGAATAAATAAATATATAAGAATAGAAAACTTCAAGAATGATTTAGGAAGAATACCTTCTTGGTTTAAAACAATAGAGGATAAGAATTGTGTGGAACACGTCATTGATAATACTGACACATTTGATTCATTTAACGTGTTGTGTCAACGGTAGAGCTTGCTAAGTAAACTACTTAAAACCATAAAAACGGGAATTTACTTGGATTTGTTTGATTTAAACAAGTCGAAAATTCTACATCTGAAAATGAATGACGCGTCTGAAATATTTCTTTACATATTTCATCTCTGCTTTGTTCTTATTCACATTATTATCTTATTCTGTTTGAACTTTCATTGCATATTCTCATATTATTAATACCTACTTATTTTAAGTAATTATACCACTAGCAATAAATGGTGTGAATTCAGAGCAAACTTAAGAGATCCCATTTAGATTAGATTGTATACACATTTACAATATCATATGAGATTTGTTAATGGCGGCATTATAACAATCTACGTTCATAATTTGCAATCCACTTAACTATTACAACATATGTGTTCCATTGTAACAGTACATTAATGGTTGTGTAATTTTGTTGTGAAAATAAAAATTTTATTTTATTTTATCTTCCCTTCCATGAAGATAACATTAATATTGATTATTACGAAAAATGATATATTATTAGTTTTAGGAAAAACTTTTTGTAAAGACCATCCCAGTGGGGAGAGGTGTTGGAACAGTAGTATATGAATTCCTTTATTGGGATTTTAAAGTTTTCTGTATGTAGCTCAATGAGTTGCCCTTGAGTAATTTTAATATCGTTTACCAGATGAATACTACAACACATTCGTCAATGTTTGAATTATAGTCCATTCCATTACTTAAAATTTATTTTACAACAATCTTAAATGATTAATAATCATTTTTAAAACCTCATGTAAATATTTTGTGTATTTTATATATCTATATAAATAAATGTCAAAAATAATTTATTTGTCTTTTATTTTTAGCAAACTAACATTCATCATGCCTATTTTAGTTCATTTTAATTAATATATATTATATATTAAATTTAGAAATTCTATATTATGGATTATATTTCACTGATCTGATGTATAGAAAAATTATTGAACCTATTCAAAATAAATGTTCTTATAAATAAGATCAAACTTTTTGAAATATGAGAAAACGCGAGGAGACAATAATATTTGGTTGGAGCTTTTTAGACTAACTTTAGTCGATTAAAAACACCTTAGAAGTATTATTTTGAATAAAAAGCGCCGTCAAGCTGTAGTACTCCCAGAGCTGATTACGTTTGCACAAATTTTACAACGGATGAAAACAGTTAACTTTATTATTATAGCAATCTAGATGTATAATTTTATCCTAAATTCTTCTAAACATGAACTTATTATTTTTGGGATTCTAGTATCAAATACCAAAATAATCGATAAATAATCTTTTTTCTTTTTAAATCCGAAATGTCTCTTAAAGAGATTTAAAATCACCAGATATTTTTCTTGTTAATATGGCACACGGTACCTCACCTTGGCATATTTTGTACTGTGCCTGGTTTTAAATGTTTTATGTATATGGCTTTTATATATGAATGAATAACTTCATTATCAGTTAAATAATTCCTCCAAGAAGAGAATGTGATATGAATTTCATCCCTCCTGGAATCCTGTTATAGACTAAAATTTTTGAAATAAAGTTACGACTCATTAATGAAGTTACTATATCTTCACCGGTGTGTAGAAATTGCTTTCTTAACTACTTGTTTTGAATGAGGTCTTATCAATTTAGTCAGATATTGTACAATCAGATTTTGAGGAACATTCACTGATAGATTAAAAGGCAGTGAGATGCAAAGGTCAGTGAAGAATACATCTTTGATCGTAAAGCTTCCACCAATGGATTCAAGAGTTAAATTGGTTTAAGATGTGCATTTGAGGTTTACAAGATTAGAAGGAAAGTGGCAGAAAACAAATAACGGAGATTGAAGTCCACCTAGACTTCAGATACAGCAATCAGTATTGCAGATACAGTCAAAGGCAGTGAGTCTCTAATCTTGTTAAAACTATGAATACAATTACAATTATTGTTTTCTGGTTTGTAAAGTAGTAGTGTGGAGTCTAGTTATAAATGCACTTATGAAAAGTTATAAAATAATTGTGATAGACCAAATAAATACTTCCTCTCCCTTTGGATATATTTACAGGATTAAAACAAACATAATGTGATATTTCTTCTTGCTATTTCCATCTAATATATATATTCCTATAAATGAGGTTTTGTCATGATTACGTCTTCCCTGAAATTTACAGACTAAGTAGTGATTTTCAGGTACTTTAACATGACATTTTAAAGAGATACTTCATGAATTTAAATTTAATTGTCTTTACTGTTCATTTTGAAAGTAATTTACGAAATTATTTTTGTATGAATAGTCTCATTATACTTATATCAATCAGTTTGTTTCTTTCATTAATAAATAACATCTAATTTTAACTTATGGACGATAGGAAATGAGCATGTTTGTAAGAATGAAAACCAATTAAATAAACCATATTCAATAAACCTACCTATAATTGAAAATTTAATCTCTACTTATTTGGTGTACTTAAATAAATATTAAATGAAAAAATTAACTGGCATCATTGTGAAGCTATACTTTATGCAGAGTGACTAATAGGAACGCTCTGTAAAGTAAATTGAAACAGGACCTTTATTAGTTCTAGTCAATATTGATTGGTTTCTCGGGGTTAAACAAGGCTTACAATTTGAAAGATTAACTCCAACCAGTTGAGTTCTAAATTAACCAAATTTCCATAAATTTCACTACTCTGACTGCTTGCAAAATCAAAACTCACTTGGTTAGGTTCTAGTAAACAATAATCTGGCTCTGGTTCCCAACAATAACTTTTCTCAATTTCATTGTCACTATAATAAGTAATTCTTATCAACAGGAAGATGTGTTTCTCACTTACTACCTCATCACACAAATTTAGTACAAACATTGTTATTTAATCTTATTGAATGTATAAAATAAAAGTGTTTTAGGCAACAAAATGTATTCCAAAAAATAAACTTTTTTCATTATTAAAAAACATAAAACTTTTCTTTCCTATAGATTTATACTAGCTTAAAATATAATGCAGTGGGCGTCCCACAAGAAAACACACAGACACCAAACATTGGTTTTTTGTATTACCACACAAGGGACATTACAATTGGACAATTTAAATTTTGCCTAACTCAAGGACATTTGGAGTAGAGACCTTCAACAAGATTCTGGTGTCTTGCAGGCTTGGGACCAACGGTTTCATGTCTTCTCCGAGGGATGACGTGCTCAGATTTTTGTCACCTCTTTAGTGAATAAGTGGAATGGTTATAAATCGCAATCCAGAGCAAAGTGTGTTAGCTACTGAGCTAACCTACCCCCATATTTATATTAGTAATTATAATATTACTAATATGTTATAGCTTTTATTCGTTTCATCACACATAGACCCAAAGTGTAAGTATGTAACGTAAAATGAATTTACTTATAACTTCATAGTATTTTTTACATGCATTCAAAATATGTACTATTCCTACTTCTAATTGAAGATTCCAAGGAGAATTGACTCGGAGGTCTAAAGTTTGCTTTACTTTATGACTCTGAAAGATAAAAAGCAACTTTCTTTCAATTTTCTATCCATGGCATCTTCTCCTGCAATTTTCCTTCATGAGGACTTTTTTTTTTTTTTTTTTTTTTTTTTTTTTTTTTGTAAATGTAGTGGCTGTTCTACATTTACCTACATTTTGCGGAACAATTATTGAAACTTCCATTTCTGATTAGAGAGTTTCAACAATTATGTGACATTTGTTTTACGAGACCTGCAGTTGAATTTATGACAATATAGTCTTAATTTCTCTGCCAATAATGTCTAGGCTACTCTAAATTTTTTTTATTAATGATAAGTGCATTTCTACTTATTGAAATAGCACTTTTAAAAGCTATAATTTAATACTATTTATTTATTTTAAACTATTTGCACCATTAGACAATATATAGTATTGCATATGTATTCTGTCATACTTACACATTAGAGCCAAAGTGTTAATATATTTTTTTCATAAACATAGCATGTTTCAAACATATGGTTTTAATTCTGGTGATTACATTTTAATTAATAATAAATCAATTAGGGTAATATTTTATTAATTACTATTTTTATTAGTTATTTTTATTATTAGTATTTTTATTAGTATTATTTGTATTTTTAATTAATAAACCTAAAACTGAAAACTATGATTTTGCTGTAATTGCAGTAAAATACCGTTATCTGGAAAGTGAAAGAATTGAAGTTATTTACTTATTATGAAAAAAATTTAGTTGTTTAGCTCCAATATGAGGCAATTTATTGAGTAATACAGAACGTGACGAGCCACAGGCAAAAGAGTTTACGGAGCTTAGTGTGAGAGATAATTAAGAGAAGAAGATTAGGGGATGTAGGGCCTTAGCCTGAGGGACATATATAAAGAGGAATTACAGACAGAGTGGGAAAAGGAGAAAAAACACAATCAATATTAAAACAGCTAAATAAAATAAACCCAAACATATCACACCAAACATTTTAATTAAATTTTAATTTAGTAACTATAGTTATACCAACAGAAAAACGGTGATGTGCTATACATTTATGGCACATGGTAGAAGAGAGTAAACAGTTCATTACAACTGAAATGATAACTTTAACGAAGTAATAACTTTATTATAGCCGCTTTAAGAACTTTTAGTTAGGGATAAAAATGTGAACTTGTTTTCATTCAGAATTAATGAAAACATATACATTTGCATGTAATGTATAATAGGATTTACAAAATTACCAAAGTATTCATGTTAAACCAAATCAAATGTCAGCACTTTATGTGTACTTATTTGTTTAAGCCGATCCCCTAGCGGGTTAAAAATGTCAGCCCATACGGTCTTTTTGTTTGATCGGTGATTCTACATCAGGGGTCCTAAATTTTGCCTAACTCAAATGAATTTAGAGTAGGGATCTTTACCGAGTACCTGGCATCGTACATTACCGACGGTTTAACGTCCTCTCCTAGGGATGAAGTGCTCAGATATATTCACATCTCAAGTGAATAAATCGAGGGCCAAAGTGGGTATCGAACCACGGACCCACCAGCTGAGAGATGAGCTAACCTGGCCCATTATTATTTGTACTTGATTAGTTTTTTATTTGTACTCATACAAATTTTATACTCGTATATTTTTTATACTCGTACAGACACGCAGTTAACGTCAAGAGGGGAGTCATTGCACAATCCGATCATATAGAATATACAAGTTACAGAAAAGTAGGGATTGAGGTAATAATTACTCGTAACAAGTGTTCAAATGTCGTATTTCCGAATATATTACGTCGTATTTTTCATTATATTACGAATATAATGCAAATTAATTAATTTACATATTATATGCATATTTAATTAATTTTTGTTGTTATTATATTTTAGGCTATTTAATAACATAAAATAACCATACTAGTACAGTATAAATATAAGCATATCAATTTAGATAATCTATAACTTCTACACCACTCAGCAAAAGTGTAGCTATAAATGTTTCAGTAGTTAGTATTATATGATGTATTCATATATGAACGACAATTACAAATCTCATGATTTATGAGGTTTCTGTTTAGTAAAATTGTTATAAGTATACAAAGATATACTTGCAGTTTCTCTTGTTTCTTTTTCCATCACATCGAAAATATTTAGTAAGCCATGTATAATATTTCAATTTATGATGAGTTGTTACGCCTCTGAGAGCTGCTGTATTAGATTAGTTTTGTGGACGAAAGCAGTTGATTTATGTAGTATGCAATCATTATAGGTGTATAGATACTGTGAAGACGGAATAATTTGCAATCCCATAGTAGTAGGTCAGGAGAAATTCAAACTTTTAAGTGGGTGCTTAAAACCCACGCGGAAACATGGCCACATCCACTACCATAAAACACTAAAACATGAATTACATGTATCGGAGAAAAACACTGTCGTGATTTTACATCTCTAGATCACCATGATGACGTGAAATGATGACGATATTAAGTCGAAGAAGATAAACATACTCTCTGACATAAAACCTTGTTGGTGGGGGCACATATTCATGGCCAGATTCCATGTGTTTATATTGAATGAAAGTAAATTGTCCGGCCGGAATACAAACATCTTGGTGAGAGAGTAAAGGATTGCTACCAGTCCTGGTATTGCTCTGCCTTCAATGCCTTCCTCCCTTTATACAAAGAGAACGTGCTTGCAATCGAATTTACTGCCTGTTTCTGGAGTGGACTTCTTCTTCTTCTAATTCTTCTTATGATAACCAAAATCAAGAGAAAGGTGATTTTGAGTTGATATTTTTTTAAAATTTCTAATATGCAATCAATGAAGTTTAAACAACAATGGAAAAAGGAAAACAATAGAAATAAATGCTCTGTGGCCTTTCAATTTATGTCATCAGCGAGCAAACAAAGTAAGAGCTGAGGAGTTAACATCACCTTCCTTCTCTATTACTTTTATGTTAGTTTCTCAGTTTTTACTTTCTTTGCTCTTTGATGACATAAATTGAAATTTATGTCTCAGAACATTTATTTCTGTTGTTATATATATATATATATATATATATATTTTCCTTCTCTATTACTTTTATGTTAGTTTCTCAGTTTTTACTTTCTTAGCTCTTTGATGACATAAATTGAAATTTATGTCTATATATATAACAACAGAAATAAATGTTCTTCCAAAACTTTTCTTCCTCCATCTCCTTCACCCACCAAGTGTCCAGCAATAAAATTACTTTCCTTGATGTTGATGTCACCCTCAACAATAGCAGTTTCTCCACCTCTGTACATATAAAACCTACGAATGCACAGCAGTACCTCCACTACAGTAGTTGCCATCCCACCCACATCAAAAAAGCAATCCCCAGTTCCCTTTCCATTCGCATCCACAGGATTCGAATTTCAGGATTCTGAAATAGTTCACCGGCACGTACCGAGAAAAGACCACACTGATAGTGTTTTCCTGATATCCACTTTTTTCCCTGGTGCTCACAAGATTGGCTCGGTTATTAAGGAGTTTTTCCCATTGCTCTCCTCTTCTCCTTCTACCTCGTCTATTTTTCCTGAAGCCCCCTCCTTATCATATCGCAAACCACCGAACCTCAGAGGCATTTTCTCCCATCACTCTCCCTTGAACCCTGCACTTGGAAGGGGAATGGTGGAGTGCGGACGGAGCAGATGCCAAACCTGTCTCATCATAAACCCTAATCCCTTTTTTACTTCCCCCCATAGCAACATTAACTACCCTTGTCCTCCCCACACCTCATGCACCTCGGCTAATTGCGTATACCGTTTGGACTGCACCCAGTGTGATGCATTCTATGTTGGTATGGCCTCTACGCAGCTCAACTTACGTATGAATGGTCACAGGGCTTCCGTTAGTCAACGCAAAAACCTCCCTATTGCTATCCACTCTAATTCCCATGGACTGGATTTTAATCACTGCTTCCGGGTCCAAGTCCTTAATCATATCCCTGTTCAGTCTTCTCGGGTTACTTTAAGAGCTTCAGAGGAGGCAATTATCTGTCTTCTCAAAGCTCGCTCTCCTCCTGGCCTCAACTTGTACCGTTAATTTAATTTTTTTTTTTTTTTTTTTATTATTTTTTTAATTTGTTTATTGCTTCATTTACTATTCTTCTCCTTCTGTTATTTTTATTTGCTTTTATTTGTCCTTTTTAGTTATTTTTCTCTCTGTAGTTAGTAGCTTACCTAGGGCAGCCGGAAGAGTGCGTGCGTGTTCGTTTGCATTCGGCCTACCACTCAGTTAGCTTCAGCTACTCAAAGGGACTACTTCTACCCGATGACGACGACTGTCGAAATATCGTTGTGAGTCTTTTGTGTGTATCTTTATTTGTTTTTTCTCTTTTTTGTGTTAACTATATATATACATAGATTTCACATAAACACGTGAAATAACAATCAATGATCAAACCACAATAGGAAATGGGAAAACAAGTAAAAGTTGTTGGACAGCAGCTAAATTTATTACCTATGAATAATCAATGTTGTTAAGAAATATTATTGAATCCTCTCTAATTAAATTTAATAGATGAAATAATATAAAGACTAGTAACGGTCTCTTCAAACTTTATACTTTCGTTACGAGGGCAATAGCCGCTTCTAAGAGGGTTCATAGCTAGCGGATTTTTACTCTTCTTACTGTACTCCTTTGTTTCCCCAAGCATCCCTTTCTGGACATTAGTCCTTTCCTGCACTTTCACTCATTTAAAATTCCACTCTTCCCTCCCACTCTTCTCAACCCCTCACCAGATGTTTTCTGTATCTAGTATTTCAGTTGGGTCTTTTACTCTTATTGGGTTGTTTTCCCATTTCTTATTGTGATTTGATCATATATATATATATATATATATGATCAAATCACAGTAAGAAATGGGAAAACAACACAAAGATCTTTTTCAGTTCATACTCAACCGTAAATTTTTTTTTTCTTTTTTTGGTTTGAACTATGATTATTGTTTCACGTTTTTATTGTGAAAACGTATTTTATATTATATATATATGTGTGTGTGTGTGTGTGTGTGTGTGTGTGCGTGTGTGTGTGTGAGTGTGAGTGTGTGTGTATGTATGTATGTGTATGTGTGTGAGTGTATGTATATATATATATATATATATATATATATATATGTATGTATGTATGTATATTTATCTGATAAAGTATCTGAATAAATGAAAATGTGGTCCGGCAGAACAGATTACACTTAAAATAAACTGTTATAATGTTTAAATCAGTGATTGTAAAATTCTGCAAAATGTGTATTTTAAACTTACTGCAGTGTTGAAATGTTAATTTTTGTTGTAAATATGTATACAACTTATTTAATATCAAACAGTTCATGTAAAATTCATTTACAAGGTTTCTTTGTTACTGTATGAAGTTATTTTTTATTAAACGCTTGTACACTATAAATGCTAATATTGGTCGTCTATATTTAATTTTTACAATGTTGCACTACATCTGGTGTCAATAACGAAGAGTACAAATTTAAGTGAATAATCATATGTTATTTAAATATACCAGTATTCATTTCTAGAAATAAACCCGTTGAATAAATATTTGCAATTGCACAGTAAAGTACATTTCAATGAGCGAAATAAATTTCCAGTATACATTTAATTTGATGAAAAGAAGATTGAATAGGTGGGAGAACTTTGACATGGCGGATGTGAGTAAGGTAACTAGGTGGGAATGAGACATACCATGCACACTGCTAGAAACTGTAAATATTCAAGCGTGTGGTGAGAGGAGTTTCCAGAGAGGACATCGCAGCGAGACGAAAACAAGTTTATTGCAGTAGAGAAAAGATAGCTTTCAATTTAATGTTTACCCTGCTGATACAGCAAGTTGATCTCTACGTCATCTGGTTATCTCAAAGATAAGAAATTCAAAGACCTAAACTAAAGACTATTAATAAACTAAAAGTAAAACTGGATTTAAAACGAGACATCCTAATTTTAGAATTTAAACAAGAAAAAACATGTTTTCTGAACTTAAATAAATGAATATTTCATTATTATCATATTTAACACTTTTCTAGTCTTTATGTTAACAAATCTGTTTGTGTTGATCTGACTAGCGTATTAATACTTAAATTGTTGTTCTTTATCGCTTTGAACCTGATACCACCAGATGATAGAAACAAATCTCATACTCGAACTTGAGATGGTTAGTATCATCGGATACTCAAATGCCAATACATTAGCGATCAAATACTAATAGTGGTACTATATTTTCTGTTAAACCATTTTACAATATCAATGATTCATTACTCTTAAGATTCTTATAAATTTAGATTTCTGCAATTACCTATTGTGAGATATAATACTATTTCTAGTCAGGGCCCTCGAGAGGAAAAAAATGTGCTGGTGCGAGAACTTTTGCTGGACCCCCTGCCTCCCCTTTTCCAACACTAGTCATATATGTAGATGATTCATTTGCACTATACATATTATTTTTATATTATTTTGCTGTCAAATTTATTATAATTACTGAATAAACATATTATTAATATACACTTACGAGTTTAAGTTTACGTTAGATAATAATTTGAGTTTCATGGGCCCCCCTAGATCATCATGGGCCCCGGTGCGGCGCACCGGCTGCACCCCCCTCTCGTGGGGCCTGTTTCTAGTTTGCTCTCACCATTTACATAAATGAAAGCATAGTCCAAACTGTAGTAATTCCAGTGACACTCACTGAATAACGAACTGACCACGATACCAACAACGTATACTGAATCAGCAAAATAAAATTACATAAGAGATAATGTGTCCCAAAGTTGTTGACAAAATTGTTGAAAGTTGTTAAATGTAAAATTTAATATTGTAAATATAAATATTATTAATATTAATATCTTGATAGTCAAATAAAGAATTTATAATTAACTTCTCAAATTGAAATTTGATAATTAAATTTGATAATTAACATGTAAATAACAGCAAAATAAAACAGGACCCATTCAGATTTCCCGGTTTAGTAAAACTCTGAAATAACCACTTTTCGATATTTACATAAAACCTTCTAATAGCTATTTATAAAAAAGTTTCCTTTTTACAAATAAAGTTACCTCAACTTTACTATAAATAAATATAACATCAAACTTCTTGAGTGTATAATATATTATCTCTAATTTGGTCATAATACAAACGTTTAAATGGGAGTTGTTTATTGGTTTTTCATTGCTGGAAGTAGTTCAGGTAGTGATTGACCAAGTCATCAATCAATAAGCACGCTTCTTTTAGTATATTACAAAACTGATGGATATAATATCATTGGTATTGCCACAGGAGTCATAACAAGTTTGTAAAGTCAAAATGAAGATTTTATTTTAGAAAGAATCTCTCACAGGAGAATATGACAGTTGTCCCTATAGCCAGTGGATTTGTTACATTTGGTGTCGTTTATCTGACCTCCTTTTATATTAAATATTCAATCTAAAGTTTTCTCATTGAGACTTCAAAATATTTATATTTTGCCCATGAAATGTCAAAGACATATAAGAAAAAACCTGGAGCGGCCTACACTCAACTTTACTGTAAATAAATATACCAAATATCTTGGGTATATAATATATAATAACCAATTCAGACATACCTCAATTTTCTCTGATTTCCTGCTCCATTGAAGCTTTAAGCCAACTTTTTCTATTTAAGATTTTAAAATATTCTTATTTTGTCTGAGAAATGTTAGAAACAAATATAAAAAAAAATCTAGAGTGGCCTACCCTCATTTTTATTATAATTAAACATAATATTAAACTTCTTGGGCATATTATACAATAACAAGATTTCACAATAAACATATGAAACGAAAATCAACGTCCAAACCACAGTAGACTAGAAATTAGAAAAAAGACTAAAATCTTTCAACCCTAACAGTCGGTCATTGTCAGAGTCAAACGTCAAATTTACCAGTTTAACCAATATACATTTTATGGCGAATTTACCCAAAGTTTTAGGAATTCCACTACACTCCAGTTCCTTGGAAATTTTTGTAATGAACTTATTGTCTACATTCTTATGTAATTATTACGATTATAAAGAACTATATTCAAATCAAGTTTACGAGTTTGCCTAGGAATAGATATTATGATTCATAAACACCAGACCTTTCACATCTAATATTGTGTTTTATTAAAGATGGAATAGAACATTCTATCAGACAAATCCAGCGTAACATGGAAAACATCAAAAATGATATACTTGATTTGCACTGATTTTTCATGTACAAGAATTTTGTCATTCATAAACACATTTTATCACATAATCATTTCAATTTATTCATTAAACCTTTAAATATCAATTCCATTTCCCTGTATTTACCGAAAAAATGTGAAAAGTACAGCACGTCGTGATTCATTAGTCCAGGATGAATATTCAGCTTTTATAGTTTTATTGATATTTCTGGGAATTTAAATTTCACGATTTTGTTGTATAAATTGCTAATTCTCTTTTCATTTGTTCGGCAAAATTTTATTGTTCTTTAATAAACCATTTAACGTCAAAAAAATACATTATGAAAACATAAAGTATAATGCACTTTTGGTGAATGTAATTTTTAAAAAAATTACCTCAACTAATTTTTCATATAATGATTTAGTTTAAGATATAATTTCAGTTTGATCTATCAAAGTGTTGAGGATTTTATTCTCTTCATAAGCTTTTGGATACAACCATAAGTAAAAATTTTTACATTTTATAGAAAAAAGACAACTTCGAGTTGTACTAAAACTCTGAGAATTTTTTTTTTCAGTAATTCATTTTGCCGCTATATTATAATTTCAATATTTCAGAACTCCAGAGTTAGTTGTTCAGGAGACAACAAATATCGTTTAAGAACAAATTTTAGTAAAAAAAAGTGGCTTTTTGATCAAGTGTAATTGCTTCCAAACACTAGGGTTCATCTAGACTACAAGGTCTAATTTCCTGTAAAATACTAATTTGATCGATCAAAAAATGTGGACTTTAGTGCCCTTTCAAAATTTTTAAAGAAAAACCTTTATATATATATATATATATATATATATATATATGATACTTTATACTTGATACATTTATATGATGTATATATGGAAAATTAACTGAAATATAAAATAGCATATTCTGTAAAAGGTGTTTTAGCAAAACGATAAAAGTTCTTTACAAGGGACGGATTAGGACTGGTATTTTTGGGCCATAAAAAGTATTTTGTTATAGTACAGTTTAAAATATTAGGAGAACTAAAAACAATATTAATCCTTTACGATGTTATAAAGAAAATATAAATGCAACTATTGTCACGCAACTTAATAGTCAATTTTAAAAATCTATATTTTATAAGAAATAAATGGTTTCTCAGCAAGGAATTTAATATGCTTAGAATTTTATATTTATGAACTTTGGCATACTTAGTAGCAGAATATATTTTATTCAATATTAGATTATGGGACGTCGAAGGGACTATATTTAAAAGTCTAATTTTGGGTTGCTTACCATAATATTTTTGGGTATATAAATGCTAACATTATGTCATAATAGCAAAAACACATGTATAATTCAATATAAATATACAACATGTATAAAATATTTATAATGTATTCAAACTTGCAGAAAAAAGGTCTATATATTATTAAATATTAGAGTGTTAAATTTGAAATACGTAAATAGTACCTGTGAAGAAAAAGTAGAAATTACTACGTCATTTTGGTGACATGTATTCTCCAATGTTTTAAAGAAAGCAATCTAAGTGTTTGAAGAAGAATTGGGATATCAATGCTGGCTGGTTGAAAATAAACAGAGGCATCAAAACTACTACAGAATGGCTGACGGTGAATATGATCCTAAAAGGAGGCAGAGTGTAGGAGGATAGAGCGATGAAGGGATAACTCTGTGGAGCACTGCAGGTGAGATCTGCATATGGGGTGGAATAAGAGATGAGGCTCTGCCAATGAGAGGGCCACTTCCCAAATGAAATTCTAAGCAGTAGTTTACTTTAATAATGAAGTGTCTTCTAACCTACATATGCGCCAATCATATCACCAACAAATGATATCAATGTAATTTCATACCTTGAAGGTAGAATTTAAATACTTTTAGAGTGAATATCAGGCTCTATGAGGACACTGCCAGTGACCAGTGCTTGAGACCATCTCTGTGAAACATTACTATCATTGACATATTTGCCTACTCATGATGCATATTAAAGAACATCTTAATATTCAAACAACATTTATTATGTTTTTTGAACTACAGTTTATTTTTAAAAAAAGTATAATTTCTTAATTTTGTTGGCTTCATAATATTTATAGTCATAATGACTACGCATATTAAATTACGCATAAAAATATAAGTTGCTTAGTTTATTAAGAAAATTTAGAAGATTATCATTATGCTCTAACTCATATGGTTATTTTTTTGAAAAAATTCAATAAAATGACAGAAAAAATCGTAAGAAAGGCATTGTTTCAGTATTAACACAGAAATACTAAACTCTAATGGCATTACAAAAAATTCCCTTGTAAAAACATTATTGACAAAAATCTGGAGTGGCCTACACTCAGCATTACTCTAAGTAAACTTATTATCATACTTCTTGGGTATATAATATATAATGTCTCATTTAGGCATAATATAAATGTCTTTCAATATTTTTGATATGCTCAATACATTTAAATTTAATACATTTAAAACTTCAATCCGTCGATGGATGCTTTCACATCTTTACTCTAATATTTCTTCTTCTTTTTCTTTCTCTTCTCCTAAAAATGGTATTAAAAAGAAAATAACATGATAAAGACAGTTTTTTTTGTGCACTTTGCCAAGCTGTCTATTATTTTTAGACCACTGCTTTGGTTCTTAAATAAACTTAGAATTTTCATTAAACATTTTGTTACCAATTTCTCAAGACCTTAAGCATTAAACTAGTGATATTACAGTAAAAACTATAACACATTTATGACAAAAAAACACTTATTCAAGGGTGCAAAAGCTATCTGAAAGATAATTCAACAGAGCTACATGAATTAAGGTTTTCAAATAATCATACTCTATTGCTTCTTATGTAATGTTGGAGATTTTCTACACGTTGAATTCTGTGACTCAGTACTAATATAATATACAGTTGTTTTAGTCTGTGGACCATGGAATAGATTAACAGAAATTAAGTAAAGAATAATTGGTGTAGTACAACATTTAGCACTATTGAAATATTAGCCACTAAGGATTATCCTCAGTGAGGTGTAATATCGCTTCTATTGTAGAAATTGATTGTTAATAATCTAAATAATGAATGTTTTCGTAAGCAAAGATATGCAAATGATGTTGTTATTATAAAAAGAGTAATCCTTGATTGTGCAGGCTGTGAACTCGCTTTTGCGAGAGGTAGATAAAGAGAAATGGGTTGCATGTAATTCCACCTAAAACAATCTTAATGCTTTTTTTATGAAAAAAATTGGTTCTACAAGTAATTTTATTAAAAATACTAATTTGAAATTCTTAGATGTGCTCAAATATGTCTTTAAAATCTCTTTATATGAAAGACTAAACTGAAAAAGACGAGCAATAGAAAACCAGCCCTAAGTTTTATAAGAGTAATAGTATCATATCATATTTAGTGGATCAGTAATTTCAAATGTTTCATGACTGCTAAAACGGATAATACTGCCATAGCCCAAATAAAATAATTAAACAGATATTACATGGGTAATATATTATTACACAAGTGAGTACAACACTTGAAGGAGGACGTTAAGAATTCTATAAAAGACCAAAAATGTAAAATATTTTAAATGATTTTCTGTACATTTCCAACGAACACGAGATTTTCTATGCCCATGGAGAAAATCAAGGCTTTCGTACAAGCTTCAAAACTTTAAATTTAAGTGTTAAAATCAAGCATGCTACATTTTAAATCACATATAACCTGTAATTTTGGCAGTGATAAATACTTCAAAGTTTATTTTTTTAGAATATAAATTAAGTTAAATCATAAGACTATTTAAACATTTTCATTAAGTGAGCTCATTTGATATGGAGTGCCTTAGGCGCTGTGAGAATGTGATAAGAAGGGTGGTTGTATCAAGTATAGGGAAGTAATTAGAAGTTTTCTGTCAGACGGAGTCGTACAGGAGTCAAAAGTGCCAGCAATCAAGCACAAGCCTACGTGATTGCAGCCCTACAGCTGCAGTCTCCCAGCCACTTCTCATTTCCATATCAAATTATATTACTTTAGCTTCGATCAATCAGTTTCCCTTCAATATTAACTGAGCTACATATTAGACCAAGTTTTAAACTTTGTAACAGTTTACAAGTCAGGCAAATTTTCAACTTCACTGAAATTCTTCTTATTAATTTCTCGTATTATATATTCTTCCTTCCCAATTTATGTCAAACTGCATTAGTTATTTAAAATGTTGATACATTTATTAAAAACATACTACATTATTTATGAATAGTAAACTGTTTCATAATTTTAATTAAATATTTTCCAGTTTCTTTTCCAAAATTCCAAGTTAATATACATCTTAGAGCTAAAAATTATTTACTCGGATTTATATTTGTTAAAAAAAAATGCCATAAACATTATTTTAATATCACAAATACAACTAATTTTCTATACCAAAACCATCATTCTAAAATTACCTTTATTATAAAATATTAAATAGTATGAAGAGATTAAAGTTTACTGTTATTTTTCATAATGCCTTAATAAATATAATGTTATTTTGCATAGATTTATATATAATTGTTTGAAAGCTAGTAAAATACAAAATAATGATTTGAGGAATATATCAATTTTTTTAGGTTTTAATACTTTGATCGATTTTTTGTAATGGAGATTAAAAATACTTAAGCTTAGTAATTCAAAATCAATAGAAACATTTTATATAAAGAATTTTACAAAAAAGTAATAATGACAGTTTTGAATTACAGGATTTACCTAATGGTATTTTAGTTGGAAATACAATTTTCATAGCGGTAAAACAAAAAAAAGTTTATACTTCTGAGTTGAAAGAAAAGTTGCTTAAAGGTTATATTTAAACTATTAATTCAATGGATTTATCATCACACCACACTGGAAGAAATAGTAATTGGTTTTCCAAAAAGCTATGGAAAATTAAAATGAGCAATAACCAAACTTTCAAAAAATTATTCCTCTATGCTGAATATTCCAGAAAAAAAATGAAAGTTCCTTACACTTATTAAACAATTATTATCACTGGGGAAGAATCAAAGTTTCTGCTACCTGCGTTATAGGGTGTCATGAACGTGCTTATCACACTTATATGCTTTGTCACACATGATTTTCACATGTTTATAGAATTACTAGAATACATTGCTACTGTTAGTACTACATAGTTTAGTATAAGTTAAATTGACTATGGAGAATACTGTCCTACCTCATCACGGTTGTTTAAACAACAGTATTTCTCTTTGTTAATTTATATTACAGGGAACATATCATTTTAGAAGACCTGACGTAAAAGCTCTAATATGAATAGGCACTATCCAATAAAACAGTATTTGGACCTCAGCATAGAAATATAATAACGTGCAATCATTTTGAGGATAAAGATATTGCTTTAGAAAGTGTTTTCTTAAGTAATGAGTCAAACATATAGATAACAACAAGCCTTCTGCCAAAAGTGAGACCAAAAGGCATAAGGAAACAAAACAAAAAAAAAACTTTATCTTAGGGATGTTAAACTACAAAAGAAGTTTAGAAATTAAAAACAGCGAACATTTTTTCACTTTCAAAATTAAATGAAACAAGAGAGAAAAAGAGGTGGCCAGCTATAAGTAGGTAGGAATACTCAATGTTTCTACCACGACATCCAAAGCCTTCCGCAACCAACATTTCATCCTCTTATACACCCTTTTCTACCATCATAAAGAAAGTTATCTTTTGTCTTCACGAAATGAACACCGACATAGAGACACCGGGACAAGCAGGTAGCTTACACTAAATTCTCTCACTGGTTTACGTAACTAGCGGTGAGTCAAGTACTAGGGAACATTCCAATTATTTTATAGGCTTATAAAAGATGTAAAAAAAATGGGATAGAAATAAATAGGCTAGACTATTTAGATAGATGAGTTTTTTATCAAAATAACAGTACAATAACTTTTGGTTAGATAATTTAACGGGTAATCAGAAAAACATAAATTTATAAGTAGTAAAAAACCACCTTTATAGAATACATGGTAAGCATACATATTAAATGTAGTTAATCATTTATATTATACTGATTATAATATATATATATATATATACATATTCAGGTAACTCACCACAAATGATTGAAGGTAATCGCTCTGAGGCCTTTTGTTTTCACGTCATCAGAGAGCAAGTGAATACAAGTTGTTAGCATGTTATGGATTTTGATTTAAAATTGTATGAAGAATGGCATCAGTGACAGTATTTTTCCGTATTTAATTAGAAGTAGTCTTGACGTGTGAAATCTAATCCAAATATTACAAATTTCTTAAATTTAAATTAAAATTTAAATCCAATTTTAAATAAAAATTCATAACCTATCTACAACTTGTATTCACTTCCTCTCTGAAGACGTGAATATAATATATATATATATGTATAAATAGTCAAGAATAACTCTTGATATTAATGAAGTTAATTTGTATAACTTTATGAATATTTAAATATGAATTGGTATGTGATTAAATAGGTACTGTATTAATTTAGAAAATTCTTTTTTTTGTAGAATTTACTTAAAAGTTTAAATATTTGCCGTTAAAGGTATGTTTGATGTCTTATTATTATTTCCAACTAATTTAAGGATTCTTTAGAAGTTCTCACGAGAGATTATTTCACTGTGTGTGTGTCCATTTAAAATATTAACGCTCTCCTACATACAAAATTAACTTCATTGAGTTGAATATACCTGCCATAACTACATAAATCTATTAGCACTCTAGAAAAATGCCCACTGTACTTATAACAATATACATGGACCTGATGACCTAAGACTATTTGATTGCCCATCTCTGCGTTCATTCTAATCTTTACTTAAAATTTAACAAGAGAGTTATTGGTAATTAAAGTGCTTACCTGTAAGGGCTCCATAGTGCTTCCCATGGCGCAAACGAATTACATCTTTTGGCATGACTTCCTTTTCCCAGTATCCTGAAATTTAATTTATGTTATAAATCACTCATAATTATTTAAAAGAAAATATTTTTATTTAGTGTAAAATTTATTCAAAGAAATTGATCAGTAAGCTTTTTCTAAGTATATATAACTAATTTTGATAAATTGAAAATTGTTATCAAAACTAATTTTAGAGCCTTAGTAGTCATCTAAATGAAGAGATAGGAAATAAAATGTTTATGAATTAATATCTGAATCAATTTGAACTTGTCAACTGTGTATTCAATAAAATAATTTAAACTTAAGTTTTATGGCAAAAGGAAATCTATTCATTTAGATATATAGTTAAAATGAAATATTTATCAAAGTAAAATAGATTCTTACAAACTTTTCGAAATTATTAAGAAAGATATAATAAAAAGAAAACTTATAACCAAATGTTGATACAGTTTGCATTTTTTTTGGAAATATTTGCTATTTCTTTTACGTTTATTATTACAAAAATGTGTTTAAGTTAAATCTGGAATGTACAATACATTGTGAAGTACACACAATTTTAAACTATAATATGTAACTATAATTTAATGCATTAAATAATTTATACAGTGTAAATATATAATTTATTATAATTTAAGTAGTTATATATTTAACAATTGCATTGAGAGGGTTCGAACTGTGTAAATAATTATAGGCTCGGCTAGGTTAGGTTACAGTAGCAATCCCACAAGGAACACATAGGCCGATCATTGGTCTATTTTACTATTTAGTAAAATCGATTGTAAGTCGATCATAACCATTTTACTAGATTGGGAATTCTAAATTTTGCTAACTGAAATATTTTTAAAATAGGGATCTTTAACGAGTACCTGACGAGTACAGGTTCGAAACCAACAGCTTAACGTCCTCTCCGATGGACGGCGTGCTCAGATTTATTTCTCTCCCACATGAGTAGATCGAGGACCGAAGTGGGTAATAAACCCCGTAGTGACCAGTTCAGAGGTGAGCAAGTTACTCCTGGGTTATCCTAGATTCTTCATGAATTATGAATTAGTTGCTACCCAATTTTTCTATTTTTCTTTTTTTTTTTTTATGTCAAACCTGTGCTTATGGATCTGCGTTTTTAACTTTATTTCAACTTTGAATTTTATTGAGAGGTCAGTAAAGAGCTTGAAATCATAACTCATGTGAGTGTAGCGACATTAAATCAACAATCACCACACATAGTCACCTCTCTATATACAACTACTTGTATGTGTTAATACTTAAACCGATTTCAAAAATATATTAAATGAACTTCCTGTACTTATAATAACTAATATTAACAATCAGACGCCAATGGATGTTAACATAAGCTAGTGTCGCTATTAGTATTAGTCTGTGCGGTAGTACTTCGGCTCGATAGTTTATTAACTTTCATAATAATCGTGATCTGAGGTTCTATTGTTGTTTCCGTCCACACATTATTAAACATATCCTACATTGTAGCAAAAATTCAAAGTTCAGAGCTTCAAGAAAGCTTAAATATGATTATTTTTATTAATTTATCTAATATTTTCAATATATTTTGATTGTAACACTTAAAAGCGTATAACAATATTTCCCACTTTTTTAGCACAGTTTTTTGATTATTTCCTTTATATAGCCATGTTTTGGGTTAGAACATTTAATTAATTGCTATTTCTATTCATATATTTGTCCCTTGTTTAGTTATTTTTCTATATTAAGCTTGACTAGTCTGTGTCTTGCTTATGCCACAAACATTGCAATACTCGTCAGTCAAATCCTGCCATACGCTACTCATTTTAGCTTTCCTCTGTTTTATCTATCCTTGTATTGTTTTATTAATTAAGAATTTTATTTATAAATACCATTCAAGATTACTGGCGCTCTTGACATTTAGAGTCTCATTGTCTTTCATTTTCCAGTCTTCTCTGTATAGGTGCGCCGACTTCCATATATTTATTCTCCTGATGAGATTTCAGACTTTAAGTGTTACTTTTTCTTTGTGTGTATCCATATATAATGAACTAATTATATATATATTCCATGACCATAACAACATGGTTTCTTGCAGGAGGATTTCATGAGAGATAATATATATTATTGTCGAATGGTTTCTTGTGTTTGATTAATTGTATGGCATGCAATTTCATATTAAAAGTATATATATATGTATATATATATATATATATATTGATGAAGTTATTGTCGTTTTAATTGTTATTGTAATAATTAAAATTACTCAATATATTATTGTAACTTGATCTATTTGCGAATTTAAAAAAAAATTAAATCATGCAAAGCAAAAGCTACAAAATGTGGCATTATGGTTGAATAGAAGAACGTCTTGGCATGGTAGGAGAGAATAAAGAGCCATTGTGCACTAAATATTGTGAGGAATAAAAAAGCAGGCAGTGCGGGAGGAGTAAATGTGGGCGGATGCCAGTTTGCATTGTGTGCGCGTGCGGCCTGCACGACTGATTTACCCACACCAACATGATTTGTCAACATTCTCCTACACTACGTGATATTTTACCGACCTCTTCCACATTTTATCCCCCAAACCTAATTCCCTATTTCCCCTCCAGATTCTGTTATTTGAACTATTAATGAAATTACAGATGTTTTCATTGCAGGATAGCTTCTTTGGAACGAACTCTAGTGACTAATCTGGACAAATACTGTGTACAACATCTTTTACTATTCTTTTAAATTAACAATAAATAAAGAAAATAAAGTTTCATGTGTAGTATGAAGAATAGGTTATCAATATTTTATTTAAAACTATGATATTTAAAGTTATAGGTAAACTTTAGTTTGAACGAAATACAAAAATCGCATACTCATAACTTTAAAGAACAATAACCCTCAAATTATTACCATTGTTTTTCACCAGAATAAAATTGGGTTGTTCTGTTAACACTTGACAATTATAAGTATAACCAAAAAAATATTTAAATTATTTAAGAAAATATTGAATATCTGAAAATATTGAATTGCTGCACTTATTTAGTCATTTTTTATGAAATTCCACTATAGTTACTACTTGGAGTGACTCACATCTTTTACATGATAATAAGCTAGTCGAAGTATAGTTGTGAATATGAAGTATATATGAGATCTCTTTTGTGTGTGTTCTTTCTTTGAATTTAGTTTATTAGAAAAAATTGGAAAAACAACTTCGATATTTTCTTTGAAAACTCATTTCGATTAATCATACTTATAAGGGGAGGAGATGTAACTCACTTGAGGAGAGAAACGAGGCTGCGAAATTGCTTGAATTTAGTTGCAGTAAAAGTGCTGCAAAAAATGGGGGAAGAAGATACAGAATATAAAGTAAGCAAATGTTAAAATCAAAGCATATAAATGGAGAAATTATAAAATAAATCCAACTAGTACAAGAAAAAAATAAAAGAATTAAAAAGTTAAAAATTCAGAAAAAATAAAAAAGAGAACTGAATACAGGAAGATAAATACATAGAGATAAATATTAATTTAAGACAGAATCAAGAAATAAAAACTGTACCACTGTTTCAAATCCATTTCAAGTGTTCTTCTAGAACCATGAAGACTCTTCAGAATTCCTCAAGGCGGACAATGGTGCAGGAATTTGGGAATTTGAACACAAAAACAGACACTGAAGTTGTGACATGGGGAGTTTACGAGAATGGCAATTTTAAAGTTGCTTTGCTGACCAAAGGAAGTCTTAAGGCCATTCGTAAGCAGGTTCAGCTTAGTAGAACCAAAACCTACACAAAATGTAACTTGGTGCGGTTGGTATACCCAGTTTTAATCTTGGAAGTGTTGACGTTTATTGAGTAGGTATCATTCCTAGTGAACTTTAATAGGGATCAGGATTGATTATGAATCAAGTCTGACAGTTACGACGCCCTCACTGATGGATACATTCAACTTCATAGGGAAGCTTGGAAAAAATATGGGAAGTAATACATCTAAAGTTCGGAGGTTCTTGGTAGATAGTAAATGAGGGTTAACTAATAATTGAAGACGTAGAATAGGAAAACAAGAACATGAGGTAGGCATTGGTACGTTTTATATGAACAGATGTGGAGAAAGAAACCTTTACTAAAACTGACGTCAACATCAAAGATCCTACGTAGAAGATCCTACCATCCCTCTAATATGAAAAGATAATAGAGGAACAGAACGTTAGGAAGAAAGTGAAGAATAGGTCTAACTTATATTTAACTTGGAGCAAAATGAATATATATATATATATATCAAAACATTTTCTTTGCATAGTGTGTATGTATGTTTGAGGGTAAGAAAGAGAGAGAGAGAGAGAGAGAGAGAGAGAGAGAGAGAGAGAGAGAGAGAGAGAGAGAGAAAGAGAGAGAGAGAGAGAGAGAGAGAGAGTGAGAGAGAGAAAACTATGAGTGAGGAGAAAAAATAGCATTGAAAGAGCAAATTATTCTACCACTAAATAAGTAACTATTTAGTAACATTTAACCTCAAAAAACACGTGAAATAACAATCAATGATCAAACCACAATATGAAAAGTAAAAAAAGACGACCAAGGTCTTTCAACTACAAACAGGCGGTTTTCGTCAAAAACCCAAGTCAGTTGAGTTTTTGACTCTGAAGAAGACCAGTTTTTGTGGTTGAAAGATCTTAGTCGTCTTTTTTTCCTGTTTCATATTGCAGTTTGATAATATATATATATATATATATATATATATGAGTGTGTGTGTGTGTGTGTGTGTGTGTGTTTCTGTGCATGTGTGTGCGGAACAAAATTTCATACAAATGAAATAAATATCAACGTCAGAACAATATAAATAAATTGATTAATACGTCTATTATCAAGCAAATAAAACAACGGGTTATTGTTAGAATCAGTTGAAATCGGAAAGACCCACTTCAATATTTAAAACTCTGTTGACATAAAGAAAAAAAAACAAAGAAGGTAAATAGATATTGAACCCTCGCAGCACATGTTATTTTTGAGCTGCCTTGTGACCACCTAGTATGAAAAGAAATATAAATAGAAGTACAGGGGAAAAGGAAATTAATATAAAGTAATGATTAATTAAATTATGATTAAATGGAAAACAGTGTTAAATGAAATAGTGTTTCAATGAAAAAGCTACAAAATTGATAAATAAAAAGTATGAATATAGATAAAATAAATAATTAAACAAATAAACAAAAAAGTTTTACCAGGTTATTTCTTGGGGTTTTTTTTACTTTCCTTGTAGACTGATTTTGTCCTTCTAGGAGCTTTGAAGTTATTGTAACATAATAAGTTCCTTAAATTGAAGTTTGAAAATCTGTTAAGGATTTGGACACAAACGGTAATTAGAAAATGGTATGCTTACTGGGAGAGAGGGAGAGAATAAAGAAAAGAGAAGGTGAGATTGAAAGAGGTGGAGAGAGAAAGAGAGAGAGAGAGAGATTAACAGAGGGAGAAAAAGAGAAAAAGTAGGGTGAAATGCACAGAGGTGGAGAAAGAGAGAAAGTTAGTGAGAGAGGGAGTGAGTGAGAAAGGGAGTATAGAGAACGGTTTTTTGTCTAAATTATTCTACCGCAAATTCTGTAATTCAATAAAGTACAACACTGAATCATCCCAAAAAAATTGTAAGCATAACCGTATAATAATTCAATCATGCCATAGACTCAGTCAGTATTATTAACTTCATCGAGTTAGAATTTAGTGAATCTGAAGGCAATACCGCTAGCTTACTGATAAAAAAAAAAGAAGAGAATTCAATTCCTCTCTAACATTTATAGAATACGAAATAATTTAATCAACTGGAAATTTGATTGTTTTATATATAAGGATGTAGGTAAAACTCTTAAGAAGGCATACATTTTGCTTTACATCTAAAGACCACATGACCTGAAAAGTATTTGATTTTTACATTAATAATGATTAACAGTGAATCCCGGTAAATAGAAAAGTGTTAGACATTTTATTCAATGATGTGCAGGAATTTGGACTACTGAGTTGATTGACAAAGGTACTCCCTTTAGTGATTTATTTCCTATTATATCTCTCTCGAGGGGATTTAAAGTGATTTCCCAAGATGATACTGCAATTGAATAGCTTAAATCTATCCCACTCAAGGTAGGAACACATTTAAATAAAATCAAATTTTCAACCTTTTACAATGAATATTTAAACATATCTTTCATTTCATATTATAAGTAATTCTCACCACTCCAAAGTAGATAATTATTTCACCAATGCATTGGACAAAGGAATAAAACTGTTTGCGTTAATTAGTTAAAGAATTTAACAAATTAATATTGTCCTTCTCATTTGTTTATACAAAAATCATAATTAATGATAAGTTCACTTTTTTCAACTTTCATAAGCGTTGTATTGTAACACAGACTAAACACCAATCTTCGTAAACGATAATATATACCAGTAAATCCCATTCTTTTTTAATCAACTAAAAAAAATTTTTATACAAAATAAAATATTTTTTAAAATTTACCAGAATGATATTTATGCATAAACATTAGCAGTCCGTGAAATCATTTAACACTGTAGAATTCGGTTGATATGACATTTTTGTGAAGTACAGTTGTGATTAATACAATTGAGGTAAAAGAGTTGATTGAGAAAAATAAGTCAAATAAAGACCCAGTTAATATACTAACAGAAGTTTGACCACAGAATCGCAAGCCTAGTTTCCATCCTCCTCTAAAGGTTAGGAGACATTTTATAGATAAAAGAAATGTACTCTTCAGGTGTGTTACTTTCTATTAAAAAATAATGGTGGTTAATGATGTTTCCATAAAATAGAAATAATAGTAAGATAAGGACATAAAAGTGTTTTTGTTTTACTAATAAAATTTGAATCTCAACTTCCTACCATATCTATAACCGGTATCACCACAAATTCTGGCGATTCATGCCAACTTGATTTTACTCACGATTAGTAAAAAGTTTTTATGTGCTCAAAATTAATGCTAACCATCATTTCCATGGCAGCAAAGCCTCTGACTGTCTAGGGGTCAAGTTCTATCAACTTTCTTTGATAATACACATAAAGTCTAAGTGCAGATTAGGAAACACCCTTTTTAATTTAGATGTAAATGAGATTATTCTGAATGCCTTCAAAAAATTAATTCCAATATCTTTTTAAAATTAAAATAACTAAATTTTACAGTACCTCTTTAATACTGAACAATTATAACAGTAACTATTACTATCCTACAGTACTGGGTAAGCAGTATATATACAGTGTGCTATATATTTTATAGTATAAACAGTATATTATATATGCAGTACTACAGTACCTGTACTGAAAGTTATCAGCATAGTAAAGTCTATGATTAGTAATTTAGAACATAATTCCTTGCTATTAAAACAATTATATTGATGTTTTAAATAACTGAATAGTATTCTTAAAGGAACGGACTTTAGTATCTTAATAAATTAAAAAAACATTATAGAACATCTCAATGGAACTAACATAAATTTTAAAAAACGTCATTCTAACTGTGGAGCAGATGACCACTGGATTGGACTGACAGAAAAGATTTCCTTAGAATACACTGGCTTTGTAGCCTTTAGTTCACATCTTCTTATTGTAATTTTAAATCAGTGACTTCTACTATACAGTCTCAGTAATCTATGAATTATGCTTAAATCGTATTTTAAAGCTAATTAAAATGAAATATACTTTAATATAACTTAATTGTTACAGATGAATCTAATCTATATACTTATAAACCTCTGATGACCTCTGATCTTGTCTGTTTGTTTGTTTCTTGCCACCATGCAATGTCTGAACTGAATAAATAACGAAATATATGATATTCGTTTGGGAATCGTGCCCAAGACTTTTACATTAGAGGTCCAACGCAATCTACTCTGGACGAAAGGGACCTTGCTTACAGTAGGCTTCCAAAACCTGATATAAACAATGTCTTGTATACCATAAAAACTAAAATATTCTTTGCAATAATGAATCCTCTATCTTTGTTTGCATTTATTTGCATTGTTTACTTTGACTTAGAAAGTTGGTAAGTGAAATAAAATGTTATTTAGAAGTTTATTAAACAAATTTTAAATGTCTACTGAGTTAAGGTAATATATATGAAGAAAAAAATTGTTAAAAGTAAAAAATTAACCCCAATCATACATATATCTTCTGATCACTCCATGGTATCATGGATGGTTTTTGAACAAGTGTTTGACTTATGAAAGAAATCAAGTTGGTTGTTAAGGAGTTTTTTACGCTTACTTACAGTTAAGTTGAGTTTAGGCTACTCAAAATTGTTTATCTTAGAGTTGATTCCTGTTCGAATTGAATATTTATACATAAAGCAGGATAGCGTCTCTCGAGTTAACTTTATGTTAATAATTAAATACCAAATTAAGCTCAGCTAAAGGTAACACGACAAAAGTTAACTCAGTGGTTAACGTACTCGCCTCTGGGCATGTAGTCTGGTGTCCAATCCCAACCTGGGCCTGGATTTATTAACGCAGTAGATTAATAAATCTGAGTACGTCGTCCCTCGGAGAGGAAGTTAAGTCATCGGCCTCGAGCCTATACGATCTCAGGTGCTCGTTAAAAATCCCTACTCGAAATGCAATTGAGTTAGGCAATATTTAGGACCCCCAATATAAAATCTGTAGAATCATCGATTAAACTAAAAGCTGGTAAACGGCTGATGTTATCACCCGCTGGAGGATCGGTTTAACCAATAAAAAAATTAAGAAAACACGAAAGTCACTAATTGTTGGCGAGAAATGTGGTCTTAAAGACTGCTATGTTTGCTCATGAATGAACTAAAACCAATTGACTATGTATCTGTTAGTAGTCATGGCTGCTGTAAAGGTTAGATTGCCATATGTACGAGGAGAAACATATAGCACTACAATATTTTGTATGACTACGCACTAATCCTAACAATCCTTTTAAATATACATGCAAGTGAGCTAAAAAATAAGGATAACAATACAATGGATTAAGGAATTACGAGTCTGAGTAAATTGCTTATGAGACAAATGTTTACGTATTGCTTAAAAATTGCTCTTGCTTTATCGAAAGTCATTTTAACTCTATTTTCAAAAACTATCAATACCTTTATTGAACAGGTAATATTTAAAACCAACTAAATTCAACAGCTATAGACAAAATATATCAGTCTTTGTACCATGTGACTTGTTATAATCTAACTATGGAACAAAATTTTGTTGTGAAGTACATTGCTTTGAGCACAAAATCAATATTGGCTATAATTGCATTATTCTAAGTTAGTGATATTTAATTCATAATTCATTATATAACACAATAACTTATTGTCCTTTCAACACTGATAAATATGGTTAAGTACTATAATGAAATCTGAAATATGTGTCTCCATCAGAAAAATATCATTCGTGAAACACGAATTTCACAAAATCGTTAAAATAACAAAAAAAAATTATTTAAGAAAACTTGAAGAAATTAAAATACAAATTTTAAGAACATAATATTTTATCAGTGCACATTGAAAAATTTATTCATTTTACATGTTCTCCGTTGTATTGTATTTTTATTTATGTAATTTTGGATAGTGTAACATTAGTCCATAAAAGAATTATTTATAACTATTTCAATGCAAAGAAGCTCAAGAATTTTTATTCAATAAATATATGTACTAACGATTTCATAGTTTCCATTTATTCAAATAGTGTTATCAGTATCAGATATTGATACTTCGATCATACGAATAATTATCATTCAATGATTGACAGAAAAATTAATTTTTTGACTACCTGTAAATGGAAAAGTGATATGTCATTTAATAGTTTACTATTTAGACATAAATTATAAACAAAAAAATTGTCTTAGTCCTATTATTACAGGAAATGTCAACTAGTTATCGAAGTACTACAGATAACAGATAAAACAGTAGGACATTTCATTTCCTTATCTTCTCAGAAATCACCGATATACCCTTTACCTTTTTCTTAACTTTCCTCCTCTCTAGTAGTTTAATTGTTTCTTCTTTTCCTTTTGGTTTAGTTACCATGATATTTTGCTTCGGAAAAGTCATCCATTAGTTTTAACCATATAGATACTTTTTTTAATTTCTGATTTCGCCTTTAAGCTTGCATTGGATTATTTTTTTATAATAGGCTTTTTTAATAAGTAAAGTTATCTTTTTTAAATTTTCTTGTTTTTTTTAGATAAAATAACTGACTGATTTTTGGTTGAAGAATTTTTCCGACTGATGGAGTTGCTTTTTGCTAACACATTTGACTTCTGTGTTAAATTATGTTTAATTTTCGTAGTCTCTGCGAATTTATAAATAAAATACATATACTGTTTTCAATCCAATAATTGTGTAAATTGTAATGTGTTAGAATACATTTATTATTATGTCTATGACAAGAGGTACACGTAAGCCCGGTTTAAATTTAACAGCTTTTGCAAAGTTCACTCAGAGTTTTGAACATTTCTTTTTACTTACCTTTTTTTTTCGTGTAAAATCCTGATCTCATGAAAAGCTTTATTACATTTTTCCAAAGAAAGTGTACACAAAACTGCGATTTGTAACTGAAAAACTGTTTCAATTATAACGAAATTATTGTATACTATATAAATATACATATTTCGTTGAATAATTGACCATATTTTGCTGAAGTCATTTTTTTTCAAAAATGTATGGTTAATTATTCAACAAAATATGTTTAAATGAAGGACTGCTCCCAAACTTCACATATATATATATATATATATATATATATATATATATATATATATATATATATATATATGATTAAACCACAATAAGAATAGGAAAACAAGACTAAGATCTTTCAACCGTAACAAGCGGTCTTCGTCAGAGTCAAAAACCCAACTGAGTTGGGTTTTTGACTCTGACGAAGACCGCTTGTTACGGTTGAAAGATCTTAGTCTTGTTTTCCCATTCTTATTGTGGTTTAATCATTGATTGTTGTTTCACGTGTTTATGTGAAATCTTTATATATATATATATATATATATATATATATATATATATATATATATATTTCGGGAGCAGACCTTCGTTTATGCATGTTTTGTTAAATTCTATGGCTATTTTTAATTTCACCACTTTTCTACTGAGTCTCTTCAATGCACTTTCTCCATGTTTGTGGTATAAGATAGATAAGTTGTCCAACATTTTTATTTTCATAGCCCGACATGGAATTCAGGGAATTCTTCAAGGAATAAAATTGAACAAAATCATAACTAAACATAACTCAAAAACATTCATAAATTAAATAAACAGTAAACACATTCTAACGTCCTAATTTAGACGTTAGGAAATTCCCTGAAACTGGGAATGGTTGGTTGTCCAGGAGAGGTTATATATAGGGAATGGTTACTCAGTGTGAAGAGATCGTCTACCCTCTGTGATTTACACAAGGAACTCTACAAGACATTGCATCTAGTTTTTAAGCAGCGAAAAAAACAAGGACATCCTATGCACTATCATACATTGGTAAAATAAACACAGAACGCCAATACGGGGAATCAATTCCTTTTTCATTGTTGTATCCCTGTATAAGCTGGACACCTCTCTCACAAATGTATATTAGCTATAACGTGGTGTCCACAGACACCGCTGCGCACAATTCTTCCAATTTCCCTTTCTCAGAGTTATTCAGAGGTAACACCTATATCATAATTAGTTTCTTATTAAAAATATAATAAATATAATGAATTAGTAATTATACTCTAGTAATTCCAGAATTCCTTATGAACCCCATAAAAGGCTCTGTTAAAAACATACCTTTATTAGAAAAACTAAAGTCACCTGCAGGTATACTTTAACCAAAGAAGTAGTCTCGAAAGTATAAAAGTTGGTCCACTGGTAAAGTGCTTGAGATATTGGAGCACTTCAACAAGAATTTAGTAACTGTTTGACAAACTAAGCACAAGTAGTTTGAATGAAAGACTTAGAATTAGAAGTTAGGGCTGAGGTACTAAACGTTAAATGCAGGACCTCAAGACATTTGACGCGGTGATTTTCTACAGCTGCGGCTTGGATTGAATATTCATTTATAGTTCAGCCACACTGCGATCCTCTGATAAAGAGCAGTTCCAAGTAGAGCCTTTGTCAAACTCAGTCGGAAGGCATTTAGTTCCTTAATGGTTATATTCGATTGACCTCAATAGCATTTGTACTGGTTCAATAAAAATGTTAGTTTCTTAAAGTTTTTTGAAAGTGCTATACTGGAACGAACAGAGGGAATACTAAATGTGTCTTAGTACACATAACTGTTATTGTTTAGTTATTCAAATAACATTTCCCTTTATCTTCCACTGCCTGACTGACTCCCCAATTGGTTTGCAGTCAAAATATTTAGTATAATCAAACATTTTTTATTTATTAATTATTTATACGGGTGTATTAACTACAATAATATAAATAACATAATATTTTTATTTTTAAAATAATGAAACAAGCAATTATATTAATACTAGCACTTCAATTGGATTTTATTATCACATCAATATCTCCAACCCAATACAATTGTTTTGTTCACTGGATTCAGTTTTAGTTAGGTGCAAAACTCATTATTGGGTTGCTTCATCAACTAAAGTTCTTTATTTTTCCTCCAGCATGTAGAGATGTCTATAACCGAATGTAATTCTATGGTACCTCGGTGATTGAACGACTTCAAACTCGAACAAATCAGAGTTCGAACACAGATATCAAGAAAATGTATACCCCCAGAATTCTAACAGTGGCCTACACTCAACTTTACTATAAGTAAACCTAATATGAAACTTCATGGCTATATATAATATATAATGTCCCACTTAGACATAATACATATGTATAAATGGGAGAGGTGTATTTGTCTTTCATTCCTGGAAGTAGTATAGATAGTGATTGATTGCTTATTTTTGTATATGCACCACTGATGCATATAACATCATTAGTATAACAATAGCAGTCATAACATTTTTTAAACTCGAAAGTGCAGATTTCGTGTTACGAAATAATTTCTTACAGAAGAACATGGCTTTTGTTCCAATAGCCAATGGATGTCTTAGTTTATCTGACCTCCCTCTAGATTAAATTTTTAAAACAAAGTTTTTTGTTTAAACCTTAACGAATAGGATAAATATGTCTATTATATCTGAAAAATGGCAGCCTTCAGATTTAATTTATATGTCAAAATTATTACATTTTATTGAACAAACAATATTTTCCATTGTTTTAAAAATCAGAGATTATTTTTTGTTTATTGCTTTTGCAGCCTCAAAGATAATGCCAAGATTTCGAGAGTCCAGAATTATTAGTTAAGGAGAAAAAAATATAGTCTAAAAACGGGTTTTGGCAGAAAAATTGACTTTTCCATCATCTATAAATGCTTCCAAACAATAGGGGGTCATCTACTCTATGAGGCCTATTTTGTGTAGAATATGAATTTGGTCCATCATAGATGGGCCGTAGGGTGGCCACCATCTTTGGATACATACCCACCCACCTACACACCCACCTACCTAGCAACACACATAGAGATATCATCGAAAAAATTCATAGAAAGACATCTGAAACCTGAAAAAATGTATTTCTGTCAAAATTGTGTGATAAAATTTTTTCATGGTCACTATACTTTTAGTAAATAATAATATATTTGATGATATGATTGTCAGATTTTCTGAATGAAATTCATGTAAACATCACTGTCTTCTTCTCTAGGACCTCAACTCTATAATACTGTGCTCCTCAACATTTATACTGAATAAATGTCTTATTTAATACAAGAGAAAAAATTAATAAAACAGTGATGATGTTCCATGGGTTTCTTTATGCTCAACAAAATTGATGTCACAGATCTCTACATTTATATATAGTTTTTTGTTGAGAATCACAAAAAAATATTTTTCTGGCATAAATAATATTATATGAAATAAAGAGGACAATAACAAATCACTTATGAACCATAATGAATCTCATATATTTACTACGATTTAGCCAACACCTACTTTTACAAGGGAACAGGAAAAGTTTGTTAAAAGCTTCTAGAGCTAACAAAGGTTAAGAGCTCTGGTGCACACCTACACCCATGGGACAAAAATCAATATTGCACTAGATTAAGTATGAATGCGAGTTCTCGTATGAAGGGTCATTTTATTTTTTAAAACATCCAATGCCTTTCCACTCATTCAGCTTAACAAAGAGAAAAAGTTATGCTCTGTTTACCACGATGCAATACTATACATACAAGTCTAGTTCTATTCTTGCAGATAGCAACCTTATATCAAATATATAAATATGATATAAGAATAAAATCCTTATATAGGATTTTATATAGTTTAAATAGGATTTATTCTATAAACCTAACTATTAAGTATTACCTTATAAATACTCCTGTTGTACGCTATTAAGCTTGGACAACCCGCAGACTAATTTGCCAGAACAATAATTAATTAATTAATGAGCTGCAGGATCGAGATACAAACCTTCTTCAACGTGCTACCGGAACTATGGCATATCTTTTGATTTTATCACATCTCTTAAATTTTATGTTTATATTTTGATCACTTGTATGTTTTTTGGCGTGATGGTATAAGTACTATAGCTCCTAAACTGTCGCCCCTGACCGCCTATTTTTGTGTCATCGTCCCCAAAAGGGCCTTTTTACTTTACGGCCTCCCGATATCCAAGTACTGCCCACTTTGGAAAACACTGCTCTGTCTATTTTGTACTTACTATACAATATTCAAAAGAAATTTACATTCATTTAGAATATTTATAGGGAATAAAGTTGATATCTACCACACTATATACATTTTTAATAACAATAAAAATTTAGCATTCAGTTTATAAAGACACCTTTTTATGAATTGAAGTTGGATGGTAACATGGTTTATAAAAATTTGATACTTAAATAACAGCATTGCAAATAAATCATTCATCAGCCAATGAAATAAAAATTTCATAGAATAATTTGATATGGATTATTTATTTATTGAGTAAATAAGGAAATTGGTCCGCTGGATAAATTATTTGTTAGCTGGAAATAATCCAGATTTTTCCTGAATTTTTAGACTGAATAAGTTTAGTAGAAAATAAAAGAATTTAATTATTTATATTTGGTAGTGAAGTGTTAAGGAAGCAGGCAGTGGCATTAAGCTGTATTCTTATTAAATCGAGTTAATGGAATATTAAGCAAGTCGCGGTGGGCTCCAGCCCTGCGCCAATATTTGCTCTTCTTTTAATCACTCAAAATCCCTTCCTTATAGCCTGACCGAATTCTAATTTTTCTCCTCTCATTTTCTTAAATTCTTTTCTTGGCTTTAATAATCAATTTTACTGTTTAAAATTGTAAAGGATTAGGATTAACAACTTCTTATTCGATCTAATTAAGAAATATTCCCTTAAGTATTTTTAAAATATTTGACATTAATTAACTTTGGTAACCTGTTGAGCAGCAAGTTATCAACCTCTTTTTTTCTCAAAGAAACAAACAAATTCATTCTATCGTTGACATTATCTTTATATCAATGTAGTTAATAGTAAGTTTATTTTAGAATAATTAATAAACGTGTTTCTAATTAATGTAATATTACACGCTGAAATTAATTAACTATTGCATAGTGTGACTGAGAAAGCAGGTCATTCAAAAGGAGTGAGTTTCATTGTATAGATTTTTCCTTCACCGAATAGTTTACTCTCGTCATACACTTTGCTGCTTAGTATACTTCTGCTATTTTGAGTTTATTCCTCTCCAGTTCCCGAGTTTAAATGAACAGAGCATGTGTCAAGCAGTCTCCCGTCATGTTTTTCCCTCTTTATCGTAATGATAATTACAGTTTCACACTACCCCTATACGATGCACATGTTCTTAGAATTATTAATGTTCATTTTTAAGCCTGAATTTAGCTACTGTATTCCAGATGACTTTTTTCACCTCTTAATTTGTTATAGTATGTTCTTTTCTTTTCTTCATTCTCAGAGACTACGATCATAAACATTTGAATAAAATCTTAGCAGTTCATAGCTAAAAGGGCTATTGATGGATGGTTCATATGCCATTTATAGTTTAACATTGCCAGCATTTAAGCTTCTACCTAGCACTCCTTCTGATCGTCCTTCTAATAACACATGACATGACACATACCAGGATAGAAATATGTTCCAATGCATCTAACTCTGTAAAATAGGTATATTAGCTTACACTTTTCCACCGACATTTTTAATAATCCTCACCACAAGTACTGTATGATCAAAAGAGGTAAAAGTCCCTACCTCTGTAATTAATCGTACCCAGTGGCAAATCATCCGGAAGCATACGTGCCAATTAGGGATATTGGATGTGATCTCATGCATTCAGAGATGTGACCTCATGCATTTTTTCTTGAATTTACTATATATAAAGGTACCTTTATTTAAATGTTTTTTTTTTACTTCACTGTAAGTAATAATCGAATAAAAAAATTCGATCTCAAGATTTTGATGAATTGACATATTTGAGGACCCCAAAGTTTCTTTCGACGTTTCATCATGATCGTTTGGGTGGGGGGGGGGGGGGGAGATTGTGTCGAAAAGATTGCTTTACCAAAAGAATGGATCATATAGTGTATATAAATGTTCTCTACTGTTTGGAGGCAATATTGTATGATGGAAAAGTCACTTCTTTGGCTGTAATGCGTTTTAAAAATTTTTCCCCTAAACTACTTCTTCTAAACTATTGAAATGTTGCTATTATCACCGAAATAACAGATGCAATAAAAAAAAGATCAACATTTTAAAACAACTTTAAAAATTTTTTTTTAAATAAAATGTAATATTTTTGACTTATGATTGAATATGTAAGCTTGGAAAATACAAACCATACCGTTTGACAAAAAATGAAACCATACCTAAAAATAGCGCATTCATTAGAAATGGGAAAAAGAAATTTATTGTTAAGTTACATTAACCAAAAAAGTGTTTAAGGTACACTTTATACTCTCTGAAAATGATTTTTAATATTAAATTGTTAACTGTAAAACAATTAATGTAAAAAAAAATAAACTTTAATTGGCAATTCATAAAAGAAGTTCATAAAATTCTGATTAGAGAGCGCTATGCACCTATAACAACTGAAAATTCGTCTTGTAATAATACTGAACATGTCAAATTTGTTTACCTTTCTAAAAATATTGGAATATCTTAATGAGTTTTTGAATGTTACAAGAAAAAATTGTTAAAAGTATAAAATCAACGTCAAAAAAAAAAATTATTTTTTGATTCATTACACAGTTTGATGGATGGTTGTCAGGCAAAGTCTTCGACTAATTAAACTAATAAAACTACATCATAATATCAGATGAAGTTTACGACGTGCTTATGGACTCTTGTATTTCTGCGTAATATTGAACTACGAAAAATGTATTCTTCCAGTTCTATATTATAAAACGGTTAATAATTATAGTATACTTTTTTCTTAATTCAATGAACACGTTAGTTTGGACAAAAGAAAAACATTTTAAAACTTAAGAGAATCGCCTTGGCTTAATTTTTTGGATTTAGAATACAATCATGATAAGTGCCTTCGAACAGATGAATGGTTCGATTATATGTATAATGGTTTTAATATATACATATGACTAAATTTTCATACGATAAAATATTATCAGAGCAATATTGTCAAAGAATAATTAGTCTAATTATTGGATCTACCACAGCAGTGAACACAAAAGGATATCCTCATGGAGGTGTGCTGTGACTCCTATTCTAGTGATTAGTTGTTCACGACCTACTACATACCACTCAAACATTTAAATACAAAATGAGTAGTTTTTCTGCGTATTTTCCAAATAAAGATATATCTATGAGAGATAAAATTTCAAAAAAAATAATTTAATGATACAATATTATTTTAACTTATAGGTTGGTTATACAGAATACCCCTTCGTAAATTCTTTCACAAGGAGTGTAAAAGTGAACACTAATGTTCACTTAGGTAATTTATTTTAAAATCGCTAATTATGTAATACCATATGTTTATAAATTGATGAAAAAAAATGCTTTTAAAACATATATAAAAATACCGGGAGTCACCTACACAAAAGTTTACTACATGTAAATATAATATCATACTTCTTGGAAATATAATATGTAATGTTCAATTTAGGTATAATATAATATCAAATTGGTAGAGGTTTATTAGTCTTTCAACTCTGTAGGGAAAAAAATATTTCAAGTCATCCTCCTCAGAATGTTCTATTTATAAGTACAGACAGATTTTACTACTAAATAAACAGAAAATTACTGTACTGTACTGTAACGCCATTTTAGTACAATGATTTTGAAAAAAAATATCCCAACCTATTTTCTACATAATGTTCTATTTCCAGGTATAGCTTCATTTTGATCCGTTAAACAGTATGATTTGTATGGCTCTCACAAGCTTTCAGATTGAATTAGAAGTCATAATTTGTATATTTTATTAAAAAAAGTATTTTCTGTGTTTTTAAAAACATGAGGTTATTTTTCGTTTGTTGCTTTTGTAGCCTCAAAGGTAATTTTAAAATTTCAAGAATTCCAAAGACTCAAGAATTAGTAGTTTTGGAGAAAAAAAAGTAGTCTAAAAAGAGGTTTTGAAAAAAAAGTTGCCTTCCCATCATGGGTAATTGCTCCGAAACAATAGGGTTTATCGACACTATGAGGGCTATAGTGTGAAATATCAACTTATTCCATCAAACATTCTGGAGCGTATCATGACCAAAAACTTTATATACATACTCACCCACTCACACAACCACTTACCCACCCACCGACACACACAGAAATCATCAAAAAACCTTCATAAAACGATTTCTGGGACCTCAAAATATGTGATTCCAGCAAAATCTTGTTTTTGATTTTTTAACAATCACTATTTTACCTATAGTAAAGTAAAAATCAGTTCGTCATTAACGAGTTTGGTACTATTTTGATATTAACGAGTTTACTTCCATTAAAGTTGTGAGTTATACAAAACTAATGCAGTGTTAGAATTCAAGGAGAGCGTCTTATTTATGTGAAACAAAGTTTGTTTCGAAAAATATAAAACTGGTAAAAAGTATTTTGAGAGACAATAATTTCTCAGAAAGTTTGATAAAAAGAATGTTAACTCACACAATGAACAAAGAACATTAAATCAACAGACTGATTACGCTGAACACTGCTCTACCCCTGATAACACCAATCAACCACAATGCAGGTCAGAGCAATTTAGTGAGATATTTAAGGGTACAAATGTAAAACTTGCTTATAAAGTAAAAACGGTTTAAATAAATGTGTAATTCAAAACCGAATCATCTCTTGTTAAATTACTCTATAATAATGTTTTCTATTCAACTCCGTGTGACAGTTTATACGAAGCAATGTTTAAAATAAGTTGGTTGTTCATAATATTAATTATGTTGTAAGATATAAACTATAAAAAAAATCATTTTGTACTTTAGGTCACCTCTTCATTAACATTATGTACAAGTTTAATCTAGACGACAAAAGAAATATAGATTATGAACACAATAAAAACTTGAGTCTCATGGGAGAAACAATACACACTGAAAAAACCAAAATGCATGCAACGAAAAACCGAATACTTGTACCTAAGTAAAATATATAGTTTATTAATAAGTAATGCACAAATAATTTTGTGTAATTTTCACGAGGTTTTTAACTTTTCCCGGGATTTTAAAATGTGAAAGTGGGTTCGTAAAGATTTCACAAAGTTGATTAGAATACAACTGTCATGTAAAGTTTTCTATAATAGAAAAAATGCGATGGTAATAATATATATTATAATAAATAATCAAGCTTATATTTTTTTCATGTAACTGTAATAAATAATAATATTGTTGTAGTCCTGAAGATGTCTACAAGTATAGACAAAACGTTGGCTTAAATGTAGTTCATTGTTTGACGCTGGACAAACCTTGATAAAGAAATATATATACAGCGGAATGGACTATATATTTTATAAAACACAACTACTCAAGTGTTGCTAACAAGATATAGGGAAACAACATCCTTTTAGGCGAAGTCCTTCATCTAAAACACATGTGTTTTATTAAACAAAAGTATAATCCATAAATGACCTAGGTGAATGATACAATAAATTATTTATAAGAAATATGTTGCATACTTTAGACTCATTAGTAGACTAGAACTGTTTCCATATTAGAATCTTATACTGTTTTGTTTAATGTTTGTTTATTAATATTTATGTTACAGAGTATTTTTAAAAACAATTCAAAGCCCATAATTAGCACACTGCTTTCATGTGTAAGACTGAGATCCAAAGGCAGAAGTAATATTGATCTGTTTGCAAGTTCAGTCGGGATGCTTGCGATTCATTAAATTTGTCAGAGGCAAATACTGATTAGACGGTTGGTTGAATGTGTAAATGTCAATGTTCACCGTATATTCTCCTGTTACTATACGTCTAGGCATCAATAAGGGTGGAAACTCTTCAAGGGCGAGTATTCTGTTTGCTTGTTTGAGGGAAACCTGGACCCTATAATTAACATTGTGTACATATGTATACTTGTTGGTTAAGTAACCCATGCATGGAGACAAGCTTTCAACTCGCTCACAACAATTTATTACACCAACAAAAATATTTAACATCAAAACCTTTAAATTAAAAGTTTAACTTGAATCAATTTGACTCAAGTAAGTTTTGCAGCTCATAATTACACTTATTATTATTTCCATATAAAGGAAGGGTGTTCACATGATTTAAATAATCTATATTAGAAAACAAATAAAATTGACTATAGAGATTAATTAATAAATAATATACATCAATTTGCGCATATTAAACATAACTACAACCAAACCTAGTAAAAGAATTGATCATTTGGACATTAATTGTCTGATTTTAGTAGTGAAGAACATTTACACTCACAATGATAATAACTCAGTGTTTCTACTAAAATGTGAATATTGGAGGGCGGGATGAATAGAAAGAGATCAACAATAATAGTGGTATATTAAAATACATCAATTATTCTATGCAAACGAATATCAAAAATGAGTGCTTATTTTTAAAAAAAAAAACTTTTTTTAAGTTGATCTCAACAAATTAGATTAATTTATCAGTAAATATGTTATTGATAACAGTAGTCAGTAATTTTGGAATAATTTGCTGATTCCACAGTTCAAAAAATAACAGAGTTAACATCATTGTGAGATTATATATGCTCTAATAATCTCCACATCTCTAAAATTTTGAATAATAATGAGTATAGTTCAACCACGAAAACTTCAAGGGTCATAGTCTGCAGTGTATTAGTACAATGTTGACATGGCTGGAATATAAACATCACTGAAAGTATTTTACCGCACCATTATTTCGTATTCTTTAATTAAAATAGTAAATTACTTGGATATACTGCTTGTTCAATGAAGAAAACTTAAATATTTTTAAAAGATGGAATTGACTAATTGGTATATCTATTTCGTCTTTTTTATACTTATTATAAATTTCATACTTATAATTATTTCATACTTTTATACTTATTATAATTTTACAGAAATTGGAAAATTATTTTCCACATTAGTTAGTTACCTTTTAAAACGTTTCACAAAATACGTGTTTGTTATGATGATGTATTCTATTTTAATAATTTATTTTATATCGAATACTGCTAATTAGTATATATAAAACCCTTGATAATAATGAATTAGATTTTATAATAAAAAATCACAAATTTTGAAAGTAGATTTGAATAAAGCGACTCTTAAGGTCGGTGACTTAATATTTGCAGCAGTAAATCTTGGAAATATATCTGCAGTAAATATGTATCTAGGAAGAATAAATACAGTTGACGGGAGGACGGTGAACATGCCGGCACAGAAGATGATAGCAGCAGACAGCGATTGGTCAAGAATTAAATAGGCCATACAAGGAAAAATATTTCAATTATAAATGTATGTACCAAACTTTGGGTAACTAAGAAAAGGCTGTATTTAGAAAAACTATTTTAACTCAAAATAAAACTCAAGGCGAGCTGCTGATAATATGTGTGATAAATATATTTTTATTAAATAATAAAAATTGACCTTGTCGTGATATTCAGTAACAGCAATAAACGCATAGGATATTTACTGAAACCGTTGATGAAATCATTAAGGACATGTTTGAAAAATGGTTCTCTAACATATCCATTTTAGCAAAAAATTAAGAAAAGGTTATACAGTTAACATTAACATCAACGATGATGAATTAATCACTTCCACAGAAATAAAGAAATCTAATAGGTAGGGTTAAATCAAAGAATAATAAGGTATTAAGGATAATAAGATATTAATAAGGATAATAAGGTATGAGTTGTTTATTTAACAACATTTCTTATTCATTATAATGTGTGTTATTTGTAAGAGCCTTTCATTGGCTCTTTTATGTACTCTACATGCTAGCATTTAAGAGCTACGATGTTATCAAAAGCATTAAACGTCAATATTATTATATTTCTTAGGAAGCTGGGTAAACAAGTAATAAAGATATTACTAAATATCAGCCTATAAGTCTAAAGGTATGTTTACAAATTTTGAAAAACATTTTGTGAATATGATCCTTTTATAATCATACAAAAGAATCTACTTAGCAGAGAACTATTCGGGCTTAAGTTTTCAATATTGTGGAGTCGGTCGGCTCCAAAAAAATACTCTTAATTATAGTTTTAACAGTAAAAGGATACTTTAGGATTTTATTAGATGTGCAGAGATTGCTATGAGTTCTAAATAAATTCAAATATTTAAGTGTTGTTGACTTTAAATTTAAATGGAATGGGTGCATCAAAAATTTTAAAATAAATGTGTCTATATCTTATTTTTTTTTACCAAAGTTGGTTTATAAAATGAAGTATACGCCTTAAATCATTATCTATAAGAAGTTGGTAAATAATTATTTAAATGTTAAACGTAAAAAATAATAAGTTATTATTTCTACAAAAGCTTTAAGCACAAAGAACAAGGAGTTATTTAAGTTGAGAGGCCTAGCTCATGGCATTAGTAGGTGCTATAAAGGGGTTTTATACAACACAAGTTGCCGTATAACTGATACCACTAAAATTGTTTTAAAAATATAAAAAGTTTCTAACTTCCAATGTTTGAAGAAACTAATTTAAATATTTAAAATGTTCCTTTCCATAATGGGATCCTCCAATCAACAATACTGGCCACTTCACCCACTACAACTTTACATCTCCACGATGAATTTATTAAACATCTAACTTTTAATCATATTGACAAAAAGTTAGTACAATATACCTTAATGAATATAAAAAAAATAGCATTAAATCGCGAGTAAAGTTTAAATTGCGTGAATGTTGTACCGCTAATCAAACAGAACATACAGTAAACAACTCTACAAATGAGAACATTTTCTGGCGTTAAAAACCCTTGTATGATTAATACTGAATGCAATTTAAACAATTTTAAACAAATAAATTGACTGTAAAAAATTTGCAATGGCCAAAAGTAAGTTATTATAGAATTATGATGAAAAAAAAAGATGAAAGTAAAAAAAATCAATTATATCACTGGAAGTAATGATATGTAGCTATGTCAATGTATTAAATGTTGACAGTGCAATATTCATGCTAGACACTACATAATTTTATGTTATGATTTGATTTAATGTCGTGAATATGTCTAAAAAGTTTGAGGTCGTTCCAGTAAACATTAAACTCATGAGATCCCATCGCTAATGAGATAGGTTGGTAATGCACTTGCATAACATACCATAATTCTGTTGTAACATATGTTACAACTTATATTAAGCAGAAATAAAAACTATGTATGTCATGGGAATTTATGTTTATTTATGAATGACTTATCAAATCTGTATGATAAATGCAAATTAAATTACCCTGTCCAATAAATTACAAAAATATTATTTTTTAAAAAACTTTCAACATTTTACGAGTTAATTCGAGAAAATAAAACGGTAGTACTTATCATATATGTAGAATTTTTCAATTATCATTAAGTGAAAAAATTAGTGATAGAGATTCGGGTCTCACTAGTTAATGAATAATCACAAAAACATCTACATGTAAAAGAATGAGCAGTACAGGTATTTTACAAAATGGTTTCAACAAAAAAGGTATCCCGGTACATGCATGCTTCATGGTAGTTATGCTTAACTATTAGCTGTGGAAAGCCAACAATTTATACTTGGTATCTATTTAAAAGTATTGTAGGAAAAAAAATACGATGTTTTAAGTGTCGCAAGAGGCAATAGACCTCTAAAAACAGAACATTTGGAATAATAGTAACCAGCTCCTGTCCGTGTATTTACTTACATTGACTTAACAAAAATATTATATTTCATTGAATGATATATATAAATTAGTTTGTGTTATATTAATCATGGGGTGTATCTAATATGTTAATTTATTAGACATAATGTATATAATTATTTCAATATTAACTGGGATAGCATATAGAGTTTATAACTTCAATCCTATTATTCTTAAAAATATATTCTTTTTTAGATACTGGTATTGCATCTTTATTTACCTTGTTGGATCAAGTTGATTAGATGACTGCAGAATAAATGGATAATTGTTTGATCATATGCTTATAAACTGAAACATAAGTGAGTTATAACCTACAATAATGGTATGAACAAGTTGTATTTTCTCAAGTAATACATTTAAAGGATAATTTTTTCACCACTTCTTACATATGAACAGGTTTTTTTATACTATATATATATATATATATATGATCAAACCACAATAAGAAATGGGAAAACAAGACTAAGATCTTTCAACCGTAACAAGCGGTCTTCGTCAGAGTCAAAAACCCAACTGACTTGGGTTTCACATGTTTATGTGAAATCTTTTTATATATATATATATATATATATACACGAGTATATATATATACATATAAGATTAAAAGAGACGGTCCAGCGGACTTTTTTAAATAAAATAAATTCAAAACGAAGGAAACACACAGAAAGACACAGACATAACTCACATCGATATTTCGACCATCGTCGTCATCAGGAGGTGTGAAGAGCGAAGAGTCTCGCAGAAAGGCAGGGTGGTGACTCACACAGTGACTCAGGGTCACTGCCCTGCCTGCCTGCGAGACTCTTCGCTCTTCACACCTCCTGATGACGACGATGGTCGAAATATCGATGTGAGTTATGTCTGTGTCTTTCTGTGTGTTTCCTTCGTTTTGAATTTATTTTATATATATATATATATATATATATATATATATCACCTTACTATATCACTGTACTATACTGTAATGTATAGTGATGAAGGTGAATTTTTTCCAATTTCATACAGAGAATCTATTTTTGATTATGGAAGTGAATTTTTACTTAACCAATGGCTGGGTCAAAGTCTATCCACGTCTTTCACTATGTCTGCATCTGAGCAAGTATCTAATCCTACTGATGTCCGATATATCATATGTCTAAGTATCGGTACACATACGATTTCTTAGGTGATCAGAAATACATTACTTTTTGGAATATTAAAGCTTGAATAAGATAAAAATTGTATTTAACATTAAAATCTCTATTCCCTTTTTGTTCTCGCAAATCTAAAAACCATAAATTTATACTTATCCTAAAATTAATAACGAATTAAAAAAAATTTCAGGAATTTTCAATAATTAATAAGAAAACATTATATTTTCTTTTGTGAATAGAAAGGTTTTCTTTTGTGAAAGGTTTCACATAAAAAAAAAATATCAACTTTATGTGAAGTGATATTTAAAAATTAATATTATTACATATTTGGTATAATTAATAAAATTTAAAATGAAATAAGTACATTTAATAGACAAATTGTAAATGAGTTTGATAATACGTTTACTTGTAACAAAATTAAGTTTACACTAGTCCATATCTTTCTATTTGGTACTCCGTCCTTAGCTTTAAATACATTATCTTCTTTTTTTTCTAGATTATTGATATTGTTACAAAATATTTTTTTCTGCGTTAAATTTTACAGAAAATTAATACAACGCAACATCTACAATTTGTCTTTTATTTTTTCATATTACTTCATAAATATTTTACAAGTGTGTCAAAACGGATCACATATGAACACATCGATTATAAGTTTTTGTTTTCAAGTAAGATCTCTTGGCCAGTATATTTATGACAAAACAATTAATAGTACACTTTTAAAAAAGATTATTCTCAGAAGGAAACCTAGACACAAGAAAAGACTGAGTTTAGTGTATAAAGGCAGGGGACATATATGAAAAGGTTAGAGGTAAAGAAAGCTTCTACAGCTTCAAGCCTATTTCCATCGCACCTCAGCTTTCATAACAATGCAGTTGATGAATCGATGAAAAGGAAAGAATAAAATTAGGGTTTAAAATGTTCACCCCAACTGAATATAAGGCTGATTAAAAATTAAAAATAATTTAATATTAAGTATTTAAGAATTTAACCGGACTTGATTTTTTTATACACTTAATCAAGCTGAACATACTTTTATAAGAATAATGCAGACGCTTTATGAAATAGGCTTTGAAACGTTTGATCACATACTGTATCAATGCAAGACAATGACATTTATGGGTTTAAACTTTTTTACAAATCATACCAATAACATAAGAGATAGTTCTCTGGCAATTTGATGTTGAAGTTTATTAAAGAACGTAAAACTTTTAGTTGATTTCAGTATGAAGAGAGTGAAGCACAGTAGGATAAATATAGGAGCGGTGCTTACGAGTCCGAGCCAGGCTCGATATAATGTTTAATAGTAATAATAATTACATGGCATACCTTCCTAAATCTATTATTTCAGGTTTTTCTTTATTAATTAATAAATAAAATATGTAATTAACAAAATAATAAAGTAAGTAATTAAACGAACTAAACCGTGATATATTAGATTTAAAGATATTATTTAACTGATCAGTTAAGATTTTCATAATATTTACCACAGCGTTTGATATTACGTCTAGACTACAACCACTAGTGGCCTAGTGAATTGGTAGCAAGAGGAAAGGTTTAGCTGATGAATTACGTACCTAAAGACGGCAATTCAGGTATGGAGCAATACAAAAAATAAATACTAACAGAAACAAAACTTTCACTCCGAAATATAATTTAAAAGATGAATAGTAACTGGTCTTCAGTTATATCTAATCATAACTTAAAAATATTTTTGATCTTAAGTTGTCAAAACTGCTTGGATCAGCATTTACAAAAATGTCGATTGCTCAGCTGCCATTTTTGATATCCCATGTCACGATTGACATCAGCAGTTGTCAAAAATGACGAATGCTTGCATACCAGTATCTTTCAATTATTACGGGGATCAGACTTTGAATGAAGAACTACAGTTCATTGGTTCAAACCATGAGATATTATTTCATTGTTTACATGCAATTTTCGATGCATGAATGCATCAATAGATTTTTTAGTCTGTCTTTAACGAGTTTAAAGAAATAAAAACTTAAATTTGTTTATCACTACATTTATATAGTGTGTTAAATTTTTAACCATAGATTTGGATGAGATTATTTAGATAAATAACATGTAATTGATTAATCATATCTGGTATTATTTTTTTAATTATTAGATATGACATGTAATATTTTTATTATGAAAATATGTATCAACTTGTGCTAATGACGTTCACACTGAAACATCACAATCCTAACATGGAAAGAAATGTATACTACGAGTATCTGAAGAAACCAACTATTGATGTTATTATCATTATTAAAGCACTCTACCTACGGCACTAAAAAAATATTTACGTATTTCTTGCTTTAGATTACAAAAAAAAGAAAAACCTATCTAAATGAACTATGATCATGTTATATTGATTAATGTACATTAAACATTAACAGCATAAATGATGCAAATAAAAAATGAAATTATCTAGTTTTCTAAGTAATGGACCTAAAAATGAGTACATTCATTCATGAATTTTATACGTTGAAAATACGCGTTTGAGCTTTTATTAACAATTTCATGGTGCAGCTTGTTATAGAAGTTATACTTGAGATCTCACAGTAACTTTAAACTCTCTCAAGGAGATCTCCTTCCTTCAGTTCTTTTAAAAATAATGAAGTTATTCAAACTAATATATTATACATCATGTTATATATTATTATTATCATCACCACAAATATTAGGAATGAACCAACTGAGTTAGTAGCGCGGTAATAAATATCCTAGACTTTTTATTAAATTTAGTTGATTTCAATTTTATTGAGGGCGATCTATAATCTACAAGCAGAGATTAATTAGCTTATTTAGATTATCATATTCAATGAACAATTATACTATTTGATGAATTATATATAAGTTCTTAAATTGACAACTCAGGCTGAGGAAAGAAGTTGAAACCATGTATGTTGAATTTGAAACAACAGTAGGTAAATGTAAAATGAACTGTGTCTAAAACCACCCATTTAAACCTGAACGTTATATCAATTATTTTAAGTATTTTATTTTAATCTCATTATCTAAATAACAAATTATAATATTTTGGCAAACTAAGTTTAATTTTTAAATACTATATAATATGAGGATTCATTCCATGTTTTCTTATACCTATTATGGCAAATAATTTGTTACATTTTTCAAAATGGCAACGATCAAATAGAGTTGAGAAAACATGTCTTTTTATTTCTACATGCGTGGAATGTCACTTGTAAGAACTTACATATTACCGATAGTTTGTATCTTGTTTGTGCCTTGGCTTTATTAGGTTCCTGATTCTCTACGGAATTGAAATTCACATACAATAATGAATGATAAACAACCGTTCTGATGTCTTAGTAGAAATTTGTATCAAAAAACAAAAGTTGCTACATAGCTACAGATTGACAAAGCCAATCAGTCTATCCAGATTCACACGTGATAAATATGATTCTGGTCGTAATGAAAAGCTGCTACATAGCTACAGATTGACAATGCCAATCAGCCTATCCAGATTCACACGTGATAAATATGATTCTGGTCGTAATGAAAAGCTGCTACATAGCTACAGATTGACAATGCCAATCAGCCTATCCAGATTCACACGTGATAAATATGATTCTGGTCGTAATGAAAAGCTGCTACATAGCTACAGATTGACAATGCCAATCAGCCTATGCAGATTCACAGGTGATAAATATGATTCTGGTCGTAATGAAAAGCTGCTACATAGCTACAGATTGACAATGCCAATCAGCCTATCCAGATTCACACGTGATAAATATGATTCTGGTCGTAATGAAAAGCTGCTACATAGCTACAGATTGACAATGCCGATCAGCCTATCCAGATTCACACGTGATAAATATGATTCTGGTCGTAATGAAAAGCTGCTACATAGCTACAGATTGACAATGCCAATCAGCCTATCCAGATTCACACGTGATAAATATGATTCTGGTCGTAATGAAAAGCTGCTACATAGCTACAGATTGACAATGCCAATCAGCCTATCCAGATTCACACGTGATAAATATGATTCTGGTCGTAATGACATTCGATATCTAAAATTTGAAATAGAAGTAAAAATATAATGAGAATACACAAAATCCACTTTATTGCTTCTTTATTATACCATATTAACTAACCATTTAAGATATAAAAGAAACATAACACTTTTTAATTCACATTATAGTCTATAAAAAGTTTACTAATTAATAATCTACTTGGTTAAATTACTATCAAAGAATATTAAAGGTAAAGATTTAACTTTTCATAGAAATATTATACACATTGAAATAGTCAAATACGTGAAAATAGTTTACAAATACTTAATACTTTCATTTTTTCTTTAAAATTTAAACGTTATTTATATTATTTTCTTGAGAATATTAGGTTATTTTAACTTTATGGGGAAAATACTGTCAAGAAGTTTGAACACTATTTCATGTACAAGAATTAATAGTTATACTTCTTTATGTAAGCAGAAAATGCTTCTACTTTATAAATGTTAATTGATATTGTTAATTGATAAATGTTAAACTTGTTAAAATTGATTACGAATTCTATTGATAATATATTTAATTACAGTAGAATTCTTAAACTTTGTGTATTACTACATTTTACGAGTAGTACTTGCGACTGTTTACTACTCATAGCCAAATCCATATTCCTTGAAAATTTTTGGGTCAAATAAATAGCACTGTAAAATCAATTTGCTTGTTGCATCATTTATGAATTATATGAATCATAATTATTGTAATATCGAAGCGAGATTTCTAATATTTGATTTCATTTAAATATTATACATTTTTTCATTGGAAGAGGGATTAACTATTGTGTTGGTAGTTAAAACAACTCATTTACTGTGATTATGGAAGTAGAAAGTATGGTAAGTTTTTTAAAATTTAATCTATGAAATAATTAATCAGCAATCACCTATATCTTTGCTAATACATTTAGGTACCGTAAAACTGAAGCCTATATTTGAGGCCTGGGATGTAGAGCATGTATAAGAGCATACTGGTACATTAATCTTTGAGACCAGTTTACTACTGTTGATGGTGTTAATTTTTGTATGAAATCAATCAAACATTGTAACATTGTTTTAAGTATTATCTTGTTAAACATAAAATCAATTAAGACTAGGAAATGCGATGATCTAGAATAATTAGTTTGAGATTAGCTTTAGGAATTGAGAAGTAAGGAAGGGCGCTAATGTACGTGGGATGTGTTTGGACTGAGTCCGATTCCAGAGAGCTTGAAAAGCAAGACTGCAATTAGGAATCTACAGAACCTGGTCGCGCACTCACAATGGCCTGCGTCAATGGACCCCATTAATCTCCCTCTGATATCTACACTGGCTCCTTCTAACTCCTCCTAAAATCGCCATTAACTGCAAGCGCGAATTAATCACTTTGACAATACAGCTCCAGCTATTTGTAGTCTAATTGTTATTCAATACCACACCCTATTCCCTATAATCACATCAATGTAGGGAATGTGATAATCACTCGCCGGTATTTGTTCTGAAACCACGTAGTTATAATTGATATCATTGTGCTGGTTTCAAAAGGACTTTGATGAGTATATAATTACGTTTATCCAATAAAGGAATATACAGCATTCTAGTGTTAAATGCAGTTGTGTAACTAAAGAAAGCATGCCAGAGTAAAAGGTGTTAAGTTAATGATTAAAGGAAAAAATGAATAATAGTCTGTATAAGCAAATCATATATAAAAGTACAAACAATCTTATCTAAATAACCTTTTGTGGTTATTCTGTATGTAAATTATCAATTAGTACAAGAAAGTCAATTATGAAATTATCTAGATAACTCTAAAGTGTAATGTTTTTACAATCATAAATGTAGTTTGAAGCAAACAAAGCTATAGTTGCGTTTGTGACTGGATTCTGCAATCAGTATGAACATCTGATTTGGGCGACTTAACTAAATAGACAGTAGTGAGACTCGTCCACTATTGAACCGCAGTCTTAGAACAAATCATCGGCAGTGAACCATAAACTGATCCAACTTGATCGCTATTGGATACTAAAATGTGTTCAAACTTAATTTCCTACACTTAAGAATCGACCACAAAAAAATTTTAAAAAACCTGGTTTACAAGTTTTTAAGACTAGAGTTCGTAAATACTTCAACAGGTTTCATAAATAAAAACTACAACACCAATTATTAGAGAAAACCTGAATTTATAGTTATGAACATAAACGATATTTATAATCTAGCTTTGTTTTTCAAAACTAAAGAAAAAAGAGTCAAACTGGTTTGCAAATGGTTTACACGGACCATACATTGAAATAATTGTCACGTTATTATTTATAAAGATATTGTGGTTTTGTAGAAAGAAAAGGCAGTCAATAGTGACTTGTCAGATTGTTTTTTTTTCGTAAAGCTAAATTTAATAATTCACCAGAAACCAGACTAAGCGTTTATTGTTTTCACCATGACAATGGAAGCACTAATATTGTTGCAGAGCAACTGAATTCATTTCTGACAAGAGTTTTAGACTTACGCACTACCCACGCTACAGCTGAAGAAGCTGGTGATGAATGGTATTCACGTTTCTAAAGTGAAAGTCTTACAGTTTGGAGGAGTAAAGTATTCTACTGAGTTCAAGAGTAATTGTTTTGAAAAGCAATAAAGGCATTAGCTACAATTGCATTAAAACTGTGGTTCCATTTTTAAAAACTATCAGAATGATTTACGTAGTGATATTTGTTTTTATATAATGAAAAATCAACATTGCTAGTCATCAAAATGGTTTCATGTTTGGGTCATTAGAAGCCATTTGTATGCGGGGCAAGAATAGTTGATTAATTCATTCTGTGTGTATACTACTAATGTGTAACCATTTTAGAAATTAAAATTCAATTAGAGACATAAGCAACCATAAGTCACAGAAATTTGTAAAATTTTAGGGAAAAATAGTGCAATTAACGGCGCTTTATGGTATAAATTTTTAAATTTTTGCTCATCTGCTACTCAAAAAATTTAAAACGTTAGATTTCTCAAAAAATTAGTATACTGTCATGCAAATAAACATAATGAAATTTCATCATAAGCCAGCTAATATAGGATTAGAAGAACCACTTTTAATAGGAAAGAAGTTATATTTATGGACTTCTCATTTTTTATAAATTAACATTAAACGACAAAATATTTACAAACAATTTCTTGATCAAAACAGAGACATAATTTATACATGAGCATTGATAGAGAGAATTTTATATTAGTTTCAATAATTTCAAATTTTAACATATGAATATCTTTAAAGAGATTATAGTTGTAATATGTTTTATATTATTTAATAACAAAATTCTAAATATACAATTACCTAATTCATTAAAATATAAGTGTTGTTTTCCCATTTCATTTTGTGGTTTGATCATAGATAGTTTATCTAAAGCAAAATACTATCTAGGGACTGGTGCAGAATAATATCAAATCGTTCCTTTGATAGTTTTCAAATGCTCTCAACAACATTATTTTCTTAGTAATAGTTTATCTTCAATTTATTTTACACATAGTATATTGTTTTTATGACATTGAAATACCATCATGACCTAAAATCTGAAATACCATCATTATCTAAATTGCGGAACCTAGGTAAAGAGTATGAGAAAGTAGATGTGTTGTAAATACGCTTTTATTTTTATTTAATAAAAGATATTTTCATTAGTATTAAAGTAATGTAATAGGAATTCCATTGAAGTGTATTGATGTTATTATGATTAAATTACTAAGGCGCTATAGTATTTGTAATATATAAACTAACAGTATTCAAGCTGTTTTGATATAACAGCGCTTACCGAAGCCCTTAAGCCCTAATGCACGATCAGGCCAAACTAGGTGGAGGGACTTGCGTGGCGACAGGGCTGCGCCGAACCCCAAGTCAAAGATGGGGGCTATACTCCGCCCCAACACGGCCAAGGGATGTTTCGGCGGCTCCCGGAGGAAATCTTACAAACACCCCATCACCACTAATAATAGATGGGCTAAATGGTTGCTCTGCACTCACTCAGTACCTTCATTTCCCTTATTTATGTTGCTGTTTCGTTTGATGCTTTAGCATAAGTTCCCTTCACAAGTCAATATAATGTATGTTGTGGAGATAAGTCAGAGCTGCCTTTGACATTTCTCGTTATTTTTGTTTGTCTTGTGCCCCTTCTTGTTATTGCTTAGTTTTAAGTATTTCTTAGATAGAATATTAAGTAACCTTAGAAACACTATTTAGAAGTTAATCCCCCAAGGTCTATTTCAGTTTCTTGGGGACCCTAGTTTATAGACTTAGTATTAGACGTGACAATATTCAACCATCACAATATAGCTTGCAAACTCTTGTTCCATGCACACTCCCATGAACTGTACATTTTCATCTACATCATTCAGCTATCTTGTCTCAGTGTTTAGTAATCTTTTCGTTTAATCTGTTCCAAAGAACTGACACATTTTTCCGAACAAATATTAACATTTTCTGATATAGCAACCATAATAAACGTGTGGCACTTTTCAATATCTTTCTGCAGTTACCATACCAGCTACAAAATAATTCATATATCCTATATTATTACTGAAATTTCTTTACTTTAACTTGTCAAGGTGTTATAAAAAAAAATCCGTCCAATTTATTTCTTGTTCGAATAAATCGTTAGTCATAATGACTCAGTTATGTTCCACATATCCTATTTTGATAAAAAAACTTTATCCTAAACTTGCATATGTCATTTAGGATTTTTACCAAGGTTTGTACTATTTACCACCTTTTCTGTAGTGCAGGTTGTATTTGAAAGTGCCAAGTACACTGGATCTTTGTGTGTGCACAGTGTAATTAGTTCTGTTATCTTTAAGAAACTCTAGTTCCCAAATATCTGTATACAACAGACATCTCTTGAGGCAGTTAAGCATAGCTATAGTTGATATAATTCAGTACAAAAATATTTTCAGTTTATTCCTCATTCTATTTTTAATCATTAGTGGAAGTGTTTGAAACTACATCGGAATATAATATCAAGAATACTAATTAAATGTAAAACTTATAAGCTATTTACTTTATTAATTATAAATTTATTTTATTTATTATCAGATGTTATACATTTAAAATTTTCATTATCATTGCCAAGTCCATCCCATCGTCAGTTTAGTATTTTTATTGACTGGAACAGAGTATATACTACAGATAATTATTCTGTTCATTTATTAAATTATCATTGTTTTTATATTTATAAATCCAAGTTCCTCTTTTATATTTAATCTTTGTCTTTATAACCTGTTTATAGAATTGCATTGTATTTTCCATATTGTCCGGTTCATGTCAATTTTCATTTAAGTCATTAGTGGATATACATTTATTTAAATAATCCTTAATGTTTCTTTAAACCGTTGTTCTAATCTTCTAAAAATTTGGCCTACATCAATGTAAATGTTTACAATTTAATTTGTATACTCCGCTTTTATGATATTTATTAGTACCATATTATAATCCTTCGTTTTACCTATTATAAGTTTGATCAAATTATTAGTTTTAAATCTACTTTTAGTAGTACTGTTTTAGTAACTAAGCAATTTTTTGGCTAACTTCTTCTATGTCAATTATAATAGCTAAAATACTAAATTATAATATTAATAAATAATAATATTAATATTCATAAATAATAATAATTATAATAATAATAATAATTATATAATATTAATAAATATTAGTATTATAGTAGCTATTGTTTTGAGTTGTTTATTAAGGCAATTTTAATTCATAAAAATTCTTATTTGCCGATCTAACATATAATTACTTTTTGTTCCAGTGGTTCAAAGAAAGATTTATGGGTTGATATATCTGTCGTAATCGGTTACATATATATTTTAATCTTTTAGTTATTTCTACTTTTGTTCATTGTTAAATACATGGAATTTAATTTATTGTTTATATTAATTTAGTAGGTAAATTTGATTTTTTTAAGTAAGTGCTTTATTTTCCTAAACCTTTACGATGTTGCACAGTTAACTGATGGAGTAACTCACCCAGACACATATTTGTCACTTCATAAATAAAGTCCTCCTCTGTTGAGTTACTATATCATTTAACTGTAAACATAAAGTGTTTAGGAAAAAGGAGCATATACTTCAAGGGATCGTGGATGCAGAAGCCGATCTGGTTTTCAATAACATTTGCATTGAAATGTAATCAATATCAATGTCAATACAAACAATACAATCAATGATCAAACCACAAAATGAAATGGGGAAAAAATTCTAATTCTTATATAGACATAGCTTTGAAGGGTGCTAAAAAAACCTTCTCTAATATTTCAACAGAGCCCCGTTTATTGTCAAATTCTATAGTTTACTGTAACATGAATCGTTGGACTCTCTTCCAAGACTTGCACGCAACTTGATTTTAATATAGTGTTTCCTAATCGTAATACCGTAGGTAATATGTTATTAAAAAACTCACCCAGGGAACTGGAGTCCGGTGGTATTTATAAAATCCCGTGCAAATATTGCCATAAAATTTATATTGGTCAAAATTAAAATTATTGTGATTTAATTTTTAAGTTAAGCTCTGAATTAAAGAAAAAATTTCATAATTTGGAAAAATATAAGGCGTAATTGAACCAAGTGGAAACAGATATCCAGTTTTTAAAAACATGCATTGAAGAAGGAGTGCTCCAAACTTTTACAAATATCAGAACATATGATGATCCAGCAGTACGACAACATGAGGAAACCAGAAATTATAGAAGAAGACTTCTGCAGTATGAATTAGATAAGCATGTAAAACCAACATATATATATATATATATATATATATATATATATACTTGTATTTTATATAATTTTTATATATAATAAAATATATTTTAATAAAATTTTTATAAATTTTATAATTTTTAATTATATTTTATATAATTAATAAAACATGCAGTTATTATACAACAAAAACATATATGCCATACATACTATAAACGTTTGATATCACTATAACAGGGATACATAAACATCTGCAATGGTAAAAGAAATCAGGAAAACTCTTTTTCTTGTGGTGATTTTGCTATGCCTATGGTGAAGTAGTTTCAGTGAGTAACATGTAGGAAGTGAATTAGCATATGGTGCCGTAGTGATCATAGAAACAGGTGACTGTGAAGTGATATAATATTAAGAATTGTTTTGAGTGTAACTATGATTGATAGTAATAGATGTATGTTGTAGGAGTATTTATCGATTGGTTGGTGTGTCTAATAATAGTATCAAAATGTGACTAAAAGTATGTCAAATTAATGATAAAAGCAATGGAATAAATTCTATAACAGAGCAGTATTATTTAAGGAATGGGAAAGCTTAAAAAACTATTGGAATGAGAGAGAAGCAGAGAGGAAATGAGGTTTAGAGGAGTTGGGAGTGGTCCACTTTATGGCCATTATAAAGTTGGAATTCTTTTGTGGGCGGCTCTGATCGGCGGGAATAGATTAGCGGGACAGAGTGGGCATTGGTCTAGTCTGCGGGGGCACACAATGCCTCTCAATCACGGCTACTACATCACGTCGCCGACCACCCCAACCCTCCAACAGGTGAATAAATCAACCTCTGTATGTTCTTCACATGGAGATCCAGCTTTTCTTCAATATCATTAATATTTTGGCTAAAATTCAATTAATAGCAGTCATTAATTAGTCATCAAGTTAAACTAAAGAATGACCAAAAGAGAATTTCAATTTTAACAATAATAACAACAAAATATAGATTGTCTGTTACCAAGACATGTTAATATTAATATATATATTCATGTCATGTTAACCATATTCACGGTTTTTGTTTTTATGAACAATTATTACATCAAGGTAAAGACTCCCAATCAAAGGCATTCCTCTTAATTGTATTCCAATCATCTTCAGCTAGAAATGATAAATTAATTAATATTAAACCTACAAGATTCATAGAGTACTGTAAATTATAAATACAACAGAATAAATTCCTTTGTTAATGGTCAGAAAAGTAAAGGTGTACATATAAGACAAGGGGCTAATGCAACATAACTACTTTTCGAAAAGTGTTTTTATATTTTTAAAACAAATTAATTTAGTTATGCAAGTTTGATGTTTACGTATCATTTTATGAAATGAAGTAAAATTATGAATGAATAATTAAGATATTTACAGTTAATTAAGATACACTTAACTAACCGTATTACTGTATGTCATTAACTCTATGACACTCTATTGTACAATGCAACAGATACAAGTGTTATATTCTTCTGTTCTTTTAACATCTGCTACAGTGCAAAATAATTTAGTTTATTTCAGTGTTACTTTCTAACGATCTTGTTCACTAATTAGCGCCTTGTCTAAAAAGTCTGTCTGTTCATGACGTCAGAAGTCACGTAGTTATCTTCACCATCTTACTTGGGCCACTGAGCTAAATTTAAATATTTATATATTTCAACAATCGAGATGTAATATTAGAATAACTAACAGCTTAGAATTACTCAAATTGGAAAACTTGAATATTTTGTTTATTAAAGTTATCGATTCACTCCAATTATACTTGTATAAATGTTATAATATATGCAATGAAGAAATAAGCGTATAATAAATAATAAGAAGTAAAAGCGTATTATTTTATTTAAAAATTATATCAATAATTGCAATAGTTTATCATCATCGTCATCCATGGAGCTACAGCTCCGTGGAGCCTAGGCCTGCATCACAGTTTCCCTCCAGAGTTGTCGGTCCTGGGCCAAGTTCCTCCACCTTATCACACCCATCATTCTGAGGTTTCCTACAACCTATCCTTCCATCTTTGCCTTGGACGTCCCCTCAACTGTCACCACCCTGATTACCTCAGTAGATATTTTAACTACTGTTTCCTCCGGCATATTTTCTAAATGACCTAACCACCTTAATTGTGCCCATCTTACCTCCGCTACCAGGTCGGGCCTTCCAAGGAGATCTTTCTCCTCTCTGTTTCGTCTCTTTCTCTATACCCCTCCTTTGCATACCGGACCATATAACCTTCGGGGAACCTTCCTTTCCCATCTTCTTAGCAATTATAAATCCCGCAGCATTACGACAGCACTACATATGCCTCGGAATACGGACGGATTCACTGAATCAAGAATCAGGCGTGTTAACGGAAATAAACAAATAGTTTATCATAAAATACTAATATATAACAAAATCGTCAATAAAATTGTCATTTAAAAAATAGAACAAGACCTCAATGTCACTACAGACTTACAACAGAATACCATTGCACCGGCTATTATTAAGGAGAGAAGAGATGGGCAAAAAGAGTGAAGAGTTATTTTACGAGTATTCACAATAGATACTCAAGAGATTCATTATCCAAAACACTTTTAAAAGTCTCATTTATGAATGTCACAATGTTCTCAACATCCTTATTTATTTTCTTTGCATTACTATTACGCTGAACAATTGTCATTTTACTATTTATCTTTACTTCAAAACTACCAATATTCAGCATACCATTCATGTTCTCTTTCAATATATTAAGAAGGCTTCTACTAGGTTCCTCACTGTTGGTCCCTATCAAATTTGTCATATTTAACACCAGCAATTCTGCCTGTTTGTCATCAACTATTTGTCTAGCGAGGCTAAATATTCAAAGCGAGGATCATCAATGTTGTAACTGAAAGCAGCAATTATCCTGTCATAAAATTTATAATACATTGCAGTGAAACACTTGGATCAGAACTTGTTGGAAATAAACTACTTTAAAGAATATCCGAAAACGCATGGTTGATTATAAACATTAATTTCAACACTTCTGTTGGAAAATAATTTTTTGTGTAAAGCCACATACTCTATTGAAATCTCAAAAGCCTATAAAAGTATTCTGTTTAAATAGTGGAAACAGGAATACAGAAACTTATATTACAATTGAAATTGCAATAGGACAGTTATAGGACATATATATATATATATATATATATATATATATATATATATATATATATGTGTGTGTGTGTGTGTGTGTGTGTGTGTGTGTGTGTGTGTGTGTGTGTGTGTGTGTGTGTGTGTGTGTGTGTGTGTGTGTGTGTGTCTGCTTTTAACGATATGAAATAGCTGTTTAAGAAACTGTATATTGTAAATGAAATATATAACAAAGCTTTTAACTAGCACTTACAAGAGAGAGATTTTTTTAAAATTGGAAATAATTAGTTCAGTAAATCATTTATATCATCTACTGAAGTGTATTTCAGTTTATTGGAATGTTTACATTGCAGTGTCATAATCAGACTCTTTAAAATTGCATGAATATATTTTAACTTGTGTGCCTCGGTTAAATTTTAATTGTTTAAAACATTATATTAACCGTTTGTACTTTTGAATTTATTTAATACAAATTAAATTAAATCCTTCTTGAGTTGAAAAACTGGTTTAATGAATAAATGGTATATGTTATCTTTCCTTACTTAATACTTGACAATTATGTTTATTTAACTAAACATTTTAATTTAAATAAATGATATGCAATAAGTTTGTGTTGTAACAGTTTTGTTCCCTCGTTGATTGTAACATAATTCATTTTCCAAGTTCGACTTAAGCCTTAGTGAGAAAGGATTAGCCTAATGACACTCGAATCCTGACCTTTATGCCATTCAACTTTACCAAATACTAAATACTTGCTTAACAATTTATAGAGGTTCAACATAATTTCTCTTTTACAATCATTGAAAATCGCAAAACAAAGGTATTATTTAATTTTATTATTACATTTGACAAAATTTACCGTGTATCTTCTGGACAACGAAGCCATAGTTCATTAATATTACCTTTGTTAAACTTCGAAATAGCTGTACATTTCTGGATTCTTATATTCAAGCTTAAAGTTTGCCCTCTTTGTCGACCTGATAAACTAACTATTTTCTACTAACCGCATTCATGTATGTGGAAGCTCATGACAAACTCCAGGTCATTATGGTTGCTGCTTTTGATCAGATCAAGGTCAAACTGCATGTAGTAGTAATGCAATCCACATACAGAATTAACTGTTATTATCACATTATTAACCTATATACGTGTGATATACAATAACGTGTGGGCACTTGGCAGAGTGACCTTGGTGATGTAATTTACACCAAGTGGTTACTTCCGTCACCTTCACTACTGTTAATCTCTTATTGAAGAATTTCCCAATCCAATTAAGTAGTCTTATTGTTGTTTTATTAGTATAAACGTTTTTTGATACACATTAATATAATTATGAAAGCAATTTCTTAAGTAACAATGTTTTTTTTTGTCCTATTAATGATATCTTTAGTTTGATTAATCTCTATATATATATATATATATATATATATATATATATATATATATACCAAATATATACCTATATATACTTATATATACCAAACCTATATATACCAAATATACCTATATATACCAAAAATGAACCCCATGTTTATTTACAACAAAGTTCCATCCGACATAAATTATAAACATTGACTTCTTTATAGGTAATAATGTAGTAAATTAAATTATATATATGTAAATTTGTTTAAAACTAATTTTTAGTTCACTGCACATATTTAAAGAGAAACCTTTGGTAATGAAGGTGTTATCGTAATTTGCAGATTCTGTTGCCATTGATGGCATTATTGTCACGCTCAAGAAAACAGCTCTCTCAATCATAGTTGATGGCCACGATATGACCGATGTGAGATATGTTACCTCTTTGCTTTCCACTATGATGATTTTGTGAACTTAAAATATTGAAAAAAAACCTTAATTCACAGCTGATGTATTCGAAAATAGCATCGGTTAAAATTAGTTAATTATAGGAGAGTAGTTTTAGGGTTACAATGTTATTGTAGTATTAAATCCAATAAATGTTGATTATGATTCAATAATTATGATTGAATCATATAGTAAATATACAGTCCTTCATTACTTTACACATGATCTTTTTTGCTTATATTCGTTTAATATTTAATATGGTACTTAAGAATTAATTCAAATCTTATTGATATGGATGTGCGACTGGTGAATCTATCAAGAGGTAGAAGCGCATACGAAGGAAAGGAAATGTCCTGCATGCATATTAGGTGCAGTGAACATCTTGAGCACGCAAATAAAAATATACTATTTCTTTAATCCACTCCCAATACAAATCGTCCACTACGTTTAAAACACATAACGTGACATAAGAATAATCAGATATATACAAGTAGATACATTATTGCGATAGCAGTGGAGAGAAATTTGTCAGTTTCAAATAGACTTTGTAATAAATAAATTAACACTACTTTTCTTTCTTATCGAGGTTTGGTCTAGCTTCAATAATGCAATAATGCATTTATGAAGCTAGACCAAACCTCGATAATACATTCATATTCTTCTAATTTTGGTTGTTTGTGAATAAATTAACTCATATATACAATTTCTAATAATTTATATAACAATTATAAAAACTCATATAAAAAGTTAAAAGATCTTTATCTTTAAATAGTGATTCTATCTGCATATGATTACATGACATTTAACAAAGATGTTAAATGGTAATTTAATTTAACATCTTAATTTCTCAGAAAAATGTTAAGTAATGTTTTGAAAAAGACATATGCTCTATATACTAGCAATAGTTCATAGAGTCAGTTATTACAAAATTCATTTCTTTTATTTACTCATTAAAATAATGAATTTATCAAGTTATTCTAACAATTGTTCGAATGATAATACAATCATTAAAATATATATTATTGATATATTATTTTTTATTATTTATAAAAGATCTTAATTTCTCTTTCAACATTTGTGACTGTATTCAGTCATATATTTTCTATGAATGTAACTACATCAGGTAAGACATTAATATTTCCTTCTCTTCATATTGTTGTCTTTTGATATAGTTTTCTTTTGGGCTAGTTTGTTTATTCAAAAGTGGTTTACAAAATACTCTTGTATTCGTAAAGCTGCCTTTACAACCAAAAACAAAACTTTAAAAAGTGCAAAGCAATTGTTGAAAGTAAAGTTTTGGTTAATTAATGTATCCCAATGGTGGAGCGATCGTGTTGGTTTCCTTCGCGTAATAATAGATAAGTGCAGAGGGCCAAAGTCATTGAGTTAAAGAAGTAATCAAAAAGTTTAATTTCAGCCTTTCCTACCCTAAGTGGTTTATTTTCTGTCAAGATGTTTGCTATTTTGGCGTGCTTGGCTTGTTGAACTCTCACCTCTGACCTCAATGGTGCTTGGACCGAAATAAATGACGACAACAAAATAGAAATCAACTTTGTGTTATTCATTTCTTTGCTAAAAGTTTCATACTGTTTGGAGTCTGGTATGTATACTATTTAAAAGCAACTGCTACTAATTCCATGAATCGCGGTGATCAAATATAAAAGAAAATTGATGAATATGCAATAAATTTAATTTTTAATAATATACATTTATTTAATAATTTGATTTAGGCATGAAATAATAAATACGCGCTTTATTGTTTAACAGCCCATGCCACAAGCATAAGCCAGGACAGATGGCTTCACAGATTTCCCATACAGCTGTAACTTTTTTTTGAATGTAACATAACTTTTATGCTGCAGTGTATAAGTGTACCTCAATGTTACTTAATGTCCTCAATATCTCATCTCAGAAACATGGTAATTAATGTCTTGAAAAAGACATATGCTCTATATACTAGCAATAGTATATAGAGCTATCTATTACAATATGAATGCATTTCGAATGCATTCATATATTTTATTTATTCATTAATATTATGAATTTATCAAGTTATTGCAACAACTGTTCTAATGATATTATAATCATAAAAACAATTACTATTTAACCGTCTAAATGACCAGAATAATCACTTAAAGTAATTAATTGGTTTAATGGGTAATTTGCATGAGAAGCAAATAGTCACCCAAATGATTATTAAAGGCAACCTTCATCCGAGTTAAATATTTTTACTACACTTTCCTTAACACTGAATATTAAAAAATAGCTTTCGCATGGCTAAGCACTGAATCAATTTTCTATCCGACGCTCAGGGAGGAGCAATCACTTGTTCTTTCAAATGCACATCTCCTACGTGTAGATGAACGCTTAATTAATTTTTTCCCAACGTCTTTGTATACAAAATTTAATTCGCGATAATATTTCTTTTTATTTTTTTCAATAATGATATTAGTAAGCTTAGATAAAAACAACCGAAAGTTAGAAGAAAAAAAAGCATTAAAAAACAGAAAGAATTATAGATTTTGAGTAAGAGAATTAAATGTAATTGTAGTAAAACCTATACCGCGTATGTTCTAATGTAAAACATAAAAAAGTTAGATGTAAAAATTAAATTTGTAAGAATTAAATAAAATATACTATCTCATATAAAGTTAGAAAATATTAAAACATTGTGTTTATCCTTTGATGTATGTATTTTAAAACATATGCATTAGCATGTTTTCGGTATCAGGAGGAGGAATATCAATGAGATTGGTATAAATATGAATCAAGATTGAAGTGACAGCTAAACAAGTGGAACATACTGTTGCGGCCGCGAGGAGGCAGGGGATTCCAGTGAAGGATCGTGGGCGGAGGAAACCGCAAGCTCTCGTATAGCTCTTCTCGGCCTGTCAGCGACCAAACAGGACCCGCTCGACGCCCAACTAGATTTGGAACCATCTATAGTCTTGACCCACCTACTTGACATGAAAGGAGCCTTCCCACTGCTAATCCTGCCAAACTGTATTTATTATAAGCCTGCGTTGTAGCTTTCAATGTCGACACCTCACACAAGTAAGAGAGCCAAATTAATAAAAATATAAGGTGCAAACTACTATACAGAACATTGTATAACTTGAAATTATTAAATCATATTACGTTTAAATTATGTTTCCATAAAACAATTAAAAGAGGATTTGTACTTAACTGCTAAAAAAAATTATTCACATTGTTTGATTTTTTTGTTGCAGTGTTATTCCAGACGTTGAATATCTACAATGTGCATTTTGTATACAATAAACATTTAACAAAAACAATTATAAATTATAACGAAAAACAAAAGTATAAATTAGAGAATTATTAACCTAAACTCTCTATTATAAATAATAGAGAATTATTTCCCAGTTTTAGTTTTTACAATAACGAAATAGTTCTCATTCTACTATTATTTAGAGGTAGACAGTATTCCTTTATATCATGTTTAGAAATATAAATCATGATAGTTATAAATAAAAGTTTTGTTTAAATTGTAATCATATGGAGAAGCCAGGAACATCATGAATATTACATTACACAAAATACTATTAAAGATTGTTGGTTGTACGATTCGAAAAGATTCCTTGTTTAGAAAAAATGAAGAAAAATTAATGAGAAATACTAGGCAAGATATTTATTATAAAAAAAATTATGTATACCATAATTCATATATCAGAAAATGTGGATTAACCAAATAAATCATCAGCCTGAGATGTCATGTGTCAAATGAAACTGTTTTCACCCCTGGTCCAAGGAATTTGTGCCGTGTTTCGCTGACGACAAAGCCTGACAACCTCAAAATTGTATTACCGATAGTCACAGAAAAAACAGAAGCAATGACAATGGAACATCTCCGTACTTGCTACTCTGTCAATAATTGAAGTAAAAGACTAGATATCTTTTAATCTCTTTTATATCAAGAAAAATGTTGTTTAACATTGAAAATTACCTGTCATTTCTGCTTGTTAGAATGAATGTATTTTAAGAACTGAACCAACCTAATATTAGAGTAAACAGAAAAAATAATTAACAAATTTTTGAAAATAGAAAAAAATTTTAAATTTACTAGAGTGATAAATAAGCAGGTACTTATTAAATAAGTACGTTTACAGCTGTGCAAACCATAAATCTCAAAACTAAGTCATTTAGTGGTTTACATTAATATTGCTATAAATTTTTGCAGAGTAATTTGGCAAACATTTGAAAGGGGTGATTCTTTTGATTGGCTGTGATCCATTGATAAATTGTCTGCAAAATTATAAAAGAATAATTCTTTTGATTTTATGTTTGTACATACATACTTTCTTTTAATGGTATGGATATAATTATAATCGAATATAAATTATGTCAAATTATAATTTATAATTATAAATTCATAATTATCTTAATTTTAAAAGGAAACATTTCGAAAAAGACAAATGTATGTTTTAAATACATACATAATTTAAACAAGTTAAAGTTTAATAGCATATTTTAAGAATATTGTGATGATAAAAATTCGAAAAGTCACTGCAGGAATAGTTGTACACAAGTGTTGTAATGTCCCTTGCAATGATCAAATATTCAAACCTTATTGCCATGCAATATTCGCCATCAGACGATGCTGAACACAAAAGTTTAAATTTTTTAGAATGACCTCAAGTTTTAAAATAATCATTTTGATTTAATATATTTTTCAATATATTAATATCTATATATATCTATTGATGAATGGTAATATATAATTTTTCATGATGAAATATTGCCTCAGTAACATGTCTTTCAGAGTTTATACTACACGTTGAATTCTTCAATATTCGTCCAATGATATTCTTGGAGCGTGTTTATCCTCACCAGTGCATTCAGATATATTTAAAGATATCAAAAATGGACCAGATGACCTCATGTTGTGCAAATCCCTTAAAATCACAAAAATGAGTTTGGAAAAATATTATAGGATGTGGAGCAAAACGTAAAATTCGTTGACAAATAATACTTTGAATATGACGAATAATATGTAATTGGTCAGCCATAAACATCAATCATAATTGATAGAACACTTTGATGTATCCAATAACTCATTTTTGAAATAATAATTGTTAGATTAATGCTGTCCAAAACTCTCTGCCGTTTTGACTTCTCTATTTATTGATTATTATTTAGTGACCCTAACATTATTTCATTTAATTTACTTGTTTCCATGAAATCTGACAAAGATAGGTATTTGTTAATAAATCTTAATTTATCTATAGAATTATAGATTCAGTGTATTCAGTTGCTTACTGTCTTTGAATGTATTAATATCGAATATAACAATAACTTCAACGAAGGAGTTTTAAAGTGATGACAACTCTTAATAATGACTTATTCAACATATAAATGAGTTAATCTATTGTTAAAGTTCACTCTTACTTTGATTTGCAACTATCTGTTTACAGTTATTGTTTTTGATTTTGTATAAATGCTTAAGGTAACGTTACTTCTTAGTTAATTAAGAATCATTATATAGTGGTTTTATTTGTATTAATTCTTAAATATAGTGCTCACAAGTCCCAATATTATTTAAATTATTTAAATGCTATTATACTGATACAGAATAAATATATATGTCTAATGCAGTGCAATCAGTTATTATGTGGTATTTACCCTACAAATATATATGTGTTAATAACAGTATAAAAATCAGGAAAAAAACTATATCCATTCAAGTGTTTATTGTAAAATCTCGTTATATATATTAATGTATAATAAATTTCATCAGAATATCAAATATTTATATGAAGTTCAGACTGGAGTTTTGTTAAATCTTAGAAAAATCCTTGGCAAAATACGAGTAACAAATCGATAATCTATTTGTATCAGAATTAGGCTTCATGAGAACTCTTCCACACAGATATATTAGTCGTTACTCTAAATTTTTAGAGGAGACATTAACAACGATATAAAAGAAATTTGAATAAAGATTTGTTAATTCAATTTACTTCAAGTTTTTCAAGCCTTTTGATAACTATAGGTGTTTGCCAGTTGCATGTTATAACATGCAGTTAAGTTTTTAATTAAACTAGTAATACGTTCCGGAGATATCTCCAGAAGAAGTGTTTGAGTAGTTCTACAGAAGTCTCCTAGTCTCAGAGTTGCTTTTCAGTCACAAAGCACGTGTTACGAAGTTTCCACTTCCTCCAGACATAGTTTACATTCATCGTTTAACTCAAGATCCATTCTGTGAAGTTATATCTCAAAATGCAGTGCCTATTACTTATTATACCTTAGTTCTAAATACATCTTTATAATATTTAATAATTTATTTAGAAATGTATTCTTGCGTTAAATTAAACATTTTAAAACCACATAAATATAAGCCAGGTAACTTGATTTCTCGCCTTATGTTTAATAGTTGTTCCAAAGAAGGTTATTTATACCACTTTAGATAGTAAATTTATTAATTTCATTCACTTGCTAATAGGTTTACTGTCTTAAACAAAGTTATTATAGATCATAGACATTTCCAGGTACGTTTAGATTTATACTTGTACAATTAAGAGTTAGTAAAACAGCATACGAATGTTAACAAGTTTGTAATACTCTCAGTTTGTAAAACAAATATAACAAATATTCACAGATTAAATAAACCAATATTATTTAAACTGATCATATCGAAATGTTTATAAAACTACGGAATACTTTAAAAAAATTCCTAGCTTCAACTTTAACAATTTACTTTATGCCTATTTAAACCTATTAGTTCTGTGACCCAAATACTATCAATAAAATGCAGCTTTCGTTTAACTGTTAATTGGAGGTTCAGAGAACCGTTTACATGATTCAGAAAAATGTTAAACATATGTGTTTTTCTTTTCAAGGAAAGTAATAACCAATATTTCTATTCACTCTGTTACTTGAAATACTCTAGAACATTATTTATAATTATAATTTTCCATTCAATTGGAGAAACAAATTCTTATATGTATGAACGACTCATTCAAACAATTCTCAAGCTGTCCAGTCAGTCACTGCAGAATATTTATAATAAAATAGTATTCCATTTTATCAGGACATCCTTTATTATTATTTTTTTATTACCTTGAAATCAGAAAACCTAATTTTTGAAAGTTAACCTACTTTTTTTTCATTAATCCGTGTTTTATAATATTCTATATAATATATTCTATATTGCTGATAACACGTTTTGTTGCATTCCAGTTCTTCGACTAAAAACAATCATCAAAATATTGATATTTTCACTTTTCTCTTTAAATTTAGCTTCTATTAACACAAGATTTCTTTTTCCTTCTTCTTTTTTCTAACTCTGTAGACGTCTTTTTTTTCATCAAGTTAGGATAGGTAAAGAGAAGAGAGCATATTGAACTCTGGTTGACTGTACTCAATCTGAAACATTTATCTTAATTGTATAGTCTTTCGTTGCAAGTGCAGACACCACTCTACCAAGTAGATAAGAGTATATTTTCTTGAAGAAGTTTTTGTATTCTATATAATTTTGGTAGCTTTTTATCAGAATATTCAATTTAGGAATTATTAAGATTACTTTCTCTTGAAATGGATGCTCCTAGGTTAGCAGTATGATTCCAATTTCTTTTTGTCTCGCACATAACTAATGACTTGTACGGTTTACTAAGTTGTCTACAGGTTTCTACGGGTAATGTCTAGGTTGTTCACGTCCAGCATCAACTCGGCTTAGTTTATTGCTAGTTGATGTATGCAGTTTGATTCGCACTTCATTTAAACGCATGCAAAAAATATGTCACCTCATTTTTTAAAAAATAAAATTAGCAATAAAGGATTTAAGGACTATTGTAGCATTATTGCTATTTTCATTCCCAGGATAAGGTAATGTTTTTTTTTTACAAAACACTTTAATGTGTTAAGCAAGATTGAAATCTCAAATTTTTAGCACTAATGACTGAGGACAACCATCAGACTACAAAAACTTAAGCATTACTATAAAATGTTTTGCTTTTATCTGTTAACATTTATCAAAATTATATTAATTAACTTATGGTAGAAAGAGTTATACAATGTTAAGAGGATTATAAAGAAATAATCATTCATTAGGGCTAGCACTCAATATTAGCATATTGCTAAAAAAACATAAGAAAATATAAGTAAACAAAAAAAAAATTATTATAGTCGTAATGGTATTAGTGTAAAAAATAAATTATTATATAAGTATAAATTAAATGATGAGATAAAAATGTGATGGATTGTATTTTATATAATCGTTCATGTGTTAAAGTAATTAACTTAGAAAAATAAAATTATAAAATTATGTGACAGTTTTTAAAACATTATGGTTTATTAATATAACTGAACTTTAAAAATTGCTCTGTGTAAATATATTATACATTATTAAGTAATTATCTATTTATTTTTTGACAAATAAAGTTAAATAAATTATTGCTAGAAATAAAATTGAGATGGAAATGTAGTGGAACTGAATTAGCTTTTGACTATTGCCTCGTTTTTTTTTTTTTTTTTTTTTTTGAAGAACTCTGTATAGCTTCATAAAATGAAGCGAATAAATTGTGGTATGATCAAAAGGGTGCTTGTTTAGGAAAGGTTGGGTCAGTTTTTTTTTATTTTCTCTGCCTTGTCCTATTATAATAATTTATTCAGGTTTTCATCTACAAGGGTGTTTCTAATGGAAAGTGGGTGTGACTGTTTTTTAAGATTGATTTATACTGAAATAAGTAAAAAACCGTTGATAAAAACTAACTCTCGCAAAATGAGAAATTCATGGGAATTTTCAAATCTTGAAAGGCCACAGAAAAACTACAACATTGTTTTAACATGGGATTTATTTATTTATTAATTGACTCATCTGTTAATTTTTATAGCCTTCGGCTTACTTCTTTAATGAAATAATTCAATATTTAATTGCTATAAAACTGTCCGTACGTTAGCAATTTTAACACCAGAGCAGTAACATTTACTTAGGTGCAGTAGTGTGACAATATTTGTGGAACATTATGGCTTATTATTAATAATTTATATTATAATGTTGTTTATATTTGCATAGAGATTATAATAAATCTAATAAAGGAAGAAATCAAATCAACAATATCATAACAATGAGGTTAAAAATAATTATTAGATTGTCTTAAGGTGGTGATTTTAACTTATTTTGTAATAATGAACCTTTATTTATTTAATTAGCTGAAATATAGTCCAAGTTTTATAAAAACCACCATTAGTTTGCATAATATTACAATTCGTTTAGATAACCATAATGTTTGGTTAATAACCATAAAAAAATATTGTCACATATGAATTTATTGTAGTAACAATACTAAAACAATTTCTTTCGTTTTAGAAACTGTAAAACCCGACTTTGCTGTATCTAAATACAATAGCATTTTAATGGTTACACATTAATATTTCTATCCTGAACGCAGAAAATAAAAACCTTTGGTAAATTGTTGTCAAAATTATGGAAAACCAGTTTAATAATTCTCTTTATTTTATTGTAATATATCTGTTATAACTAAAGTTGAAATTATTGATCCATTACAGTTTGATATGCTGTTTTAGTATTAAACTGAGGTCAAATTTATCTGGAACATGACTTTGTCACTTAGTATTTCATCTATAAAATCTTCAAGGTATTTGCGTATCTCTGAGAGTTGTATTTACTACTTTGTATTAATAAGAACTTTAAGTATTAACTACTGTTTTCCTTCTTAAGAAAAATATACAATTTGTCTTGCATGAAATTATATCCGGATCTTCTAATTTATTTAACCATTGGATTTTCATGCGGCATAATATTAAAGGAAATATCGTGATGAATTTATTTTCTTATAATAACAAGAATAAAAGTGTGTAGCACCATATCGTAATTCATTACCTGCAGTTACTAGAAGGTTATCCACAAATAATCATCACAATAGACTCAAAAGCACAACTCTGAGGGCAGCCTCTAGCAGACATTGATAGACGCTGTACTTATTAATTACCTTTGCGTTTGATAGTTGTAATCTATTCTATAGTACTTTAATAAAAATATCTATGCAGTAGTTCTGTTTTACTGGTTTCTAATGCATGCTATCGATAGGCCTTTCAATATCTACAAAACAAGACAGAATAAATTCTGACTTAGAATGTAACGTTTTTGTTAACCAAATTTTTTAAACTGACCCTGCCTATTTGCCATTGCGATATGTAAGTTGTTCCTTATAAAGATACACATTTGCTTTAAACTTCTCTTATATATTCCACTGTAGCCCATTTCTTTTGTAAAGGAAAAAGAAAATTAAGCATTCTCTCATATAAATGCCAAAGTGGGAGATGCATTCTCATATAAATGTCTTATTAGTCAATCTTGGAGATAGTGCAGATAGTGATTGATCCATTAATCACTATATATTCTTGTTCTTATATTCTGCAGAACCAATGCATGCTGCTTCATTAGTTTTACCACAGTGTAGTATACACTTGTAAAGCTAAAAGTCAGATTTCGTGTTAAGACTCCATTATCTACGAAGTAATCTGTTACAGCAGAATACTGCTTTTGTTTTCTTAACCAGTGTCGCATGGGTTTGCCATCTTTGGTCTAAAGAACCGCCAATCGTATTTTCGTAACTTCCATGGTTTAAGGTTAATCTTCTGTGATGTTTCAAAAGAGGAACGTTGTAGGTGAAATTATATCGAGACATCACCTTTAGCCATCTTTCAAAAATTTTATTCATATTCTGAACTGCTGTACCATCAAGCATTAGTCTTCATCTAATCAAAGGTTTAGTATGTCTTTGCGTATCACAACTATCTTATATAGCGTATTCCGTAGCTTATGCACAATTAATCATTTGAAAAGCAGTTATAGCACGCTTTCGTGAGAACAACTTCTAATGTTCACAGATCTGCTAAATGAGATCCAATTGCATTGGTGGATCCAATAATTCTACTAATTATTTTATTGCAATATTACTATAATCTATCCATTAGTTTGTTGAATTAAATCATCTTTATGTTAGTCCTGATCCGTCGATACGAAAGCGTCTATCTTGAGTTATTTCTTCATTCATCAATTAAGCTAAAGTAATTCTTTTACGACTTCAAAATATTTCTATTATATCAGAAAGATATTAGAAAATTCCGAGAAAAGATGTCTGATTCATTGAATGCTGCAGAAGCGTATACTTCAATATTACCAATGACAACGGGGCTTATAAACACTTCAAGAACTGTATCTCGCATTAAGTTCTATTCAAGGTTTCAATGTCTAGTTTGATTAGAACATTTGCTTTGGTAATCATTCTTCAAGTTACGGAAAGAGTCAGCAAGTATATGTCTGAGTGGGTTGATATTTATCATTTAAGAATTGTATAATTTTTACTTATCATATTGAATCATTAATAATGCATAATATTTTTTAAATTTAACCTCACAATAACAATTTTGTTTTATGGAAAGTTTTTAGTTTTTATAGCTGCGTTTGTTTTTGATGTAATGAGACTTTTATGAATTCTTATTTATAAACTTATATTTATTTTTTTGGAAATTTTTCATTTTTTTCTAAATAGCCGTTTAGCGTCAAAGAAATATTTCTGAAATAATAAAATGCATCATAAGACCATTTTCTGTTAATGTAATTTTGAATAAAAATCTCTACTAATCTCCATTAAAGTGCTTTTTTGAGTGTACTCTTATTTTGATCCGTCAAGTGGTATTGCGTGCTTCTCCTCACAACTTTGAGATTCAATCATAAGTCAATGTTTTTACTTTTTATTGAAAACATACTTTTACAGGTGCTTAAAAAAAGGTAACGATAATTCTTTTCGTGCATTACCTTCCTGATTTCTGTCATAATCCTAAAATTTCAAGACTTCAGATTTAGTAGTTTGAAGGAAAAAAATATTTTTTAAGAATAAATTTTTCTCAATAAAGTAATTTACTCTTGATAGAATATGACCCCCAAAACAATTATAATGTCTATTTTGTGTGTAAAAGCTATGAATTAAATCCATCTGACAGTGAGGGCGGCGGCGTAGAAACATCAGAAAAGGACTTTAGTAGCCTCCGTTAAAACCTCGATTACTATTAATTACTTATAGTTATCTAAATCATGAGAAATAGACTTTGTGGACCTCGAAACATGAATCAGTCAGTGTCTCAAGTTCTAATGTCATTATGGTTCTATAATGCATCCTTCTAAACTTCATCTATAGTAAAGTAAATATCTGTGTTCCTTGATTTAAGAACTATAATGAAATAAAATTATATTTTAAAAACTCTCTAATAAAAACAAGAAAATATTAACTAGGTTATAGTTGAATAAAACAAGGTATACATATTTGAAACGAGGTATGATAACTGAAATTTCATTTATACTTTTAATATATGAAGTAAATTTGTAATTAGATCTCTTGTATTTCAGCTTGTTGACTTGAATGCAGAGCGCTACAGTAACTAGAACTCCCATTGATTTTAACAGACTTGGGTAGGGTTTCTTGTAGAGGTATACATACGAAACTGCAACATTAACTAGATACGTGGAAGTAGTTATCTCAGACGCATCTAACTTGTTACTTTGCATTAGTTGAGAAATAGAATTCCTGTTATTGATAAATTATTTCATTTTAGAATTATTTCTGTGCTATCTGTTATATTTTTTTTAATTTTCAAGCAAAAGTGGGGCTACTAATATAGTGGCATTGATTAATTCAGATCACCATAAATGCTTCTGTAGTTTGAAAAACTAAGTATTTACTATTAAAAAACTGTTTCTTGCCGATTATTGACAAAAAACATTTTATTCCATTCATTTTTATCCAGATATATATTAAATGTATTTATCAATATATAAATATATCAAATATATATAAAAATCGACTAAAACTTCAAAGTCAGAAACAGGAAAAAGAGAAAAGCAAGGCACTCATTATTCTTATCAATTTTGATAACACTCCACTTTAAAAGTAAGTAAGCTTACAGACGAGTAAAGAAGCAAAATGGTTAACTGACTGGTTGACCAATTGGTAATATACTGAGATTATTCATTGAAAGGCAATGCAAAGTGAGCCCCATGTACAGTAAATCAATTCATGCGATTAAAAGACTTCCTACAAGTGTACGAGTTATGAAGTTAAAACAATAATTTCTATTACTTATAGGTGGGGTGAAACAGTATACGATTTAATAATAGACAATTTAGGCAGTTACTACGTCCATACATACAATCGTTATGAATAATTTACCATTCGCGAGCATTTGCAAGATGTAATTAACCTTATAAAAGGCCTATGAATTGTATAATATAATGATACGTAATAATTTATCTTTGAAGGTCTGATAAAAATGAAATATATAGGATTTTTTTTATTTTCTATTGATATCATATTGAAATATATGGTCACACTCACAAACTATTTGAAATCCAAATTTAACAACTCATATCTTAATTTGACGCAGGCACAAATAACATACTGTGGTAAGCCTACGTGTTGTATGTCTATAACATAGGTGTGGATTAGCATGAATAGGTATGCACACCTGACAAAGTGTATCATTGTTGTTAACAGATTCAATGGAATGTAGTTCGAGTGATTACCATTGTTAGGAGGTGATGAATGCGAACGTCCATGGGTTGATGTGAACGCACAAATCAGGAGAACCACGAGGTCCATCGGTACAGCTACCAATACCATGGAACTGAGAACCTTCACTGACAACCACACTAATCAACAACCCGATTATTTAACTAATGTCATGTTGTAAACTAACCATTACTCACTTACTAGGTCTCTGCATTACTAGCAACAGATCATTGTTTATACACTTATTCTTGTAAAACAAATAAAAAAAAAATATTCTTCATGAAAGACGCGAAATGAAATTGGCAATGATTCCGAAGGCCCGGGATTGAAGGAAGCGGTGATACTGGAGGTTTGGCGATGCCTGACCGAGGTCGCCACCAGGAGGCGCTGCTCGGGAGAAGAGACCACGGCAGTGGGGCGCTCCTGCTGGCTACCGGCCTCAATCCCGACCAGCTGAGTCATTGTCAGGTCTTGAGGAGGCAAGGCGGAACACGTCCGCCCTCCGCTTTGCTATTAGCTTCGCCGAGCGGAACCCACGTCCCCAGTCACCAGCTACGCACACAATAGGCCTCTTTCTTCTTCTTCAGTCATATACTTTCCAGTCACTCTCTTTATAGAACTTGATTATTTATGTTAATTTTAATATATATATATATTTAAAAAATAAAACATAATTTCCTGCTTTTTGTTAAGTTTCTCTATCGTACTAAATATCATTTACATTTATGTCAAATAATTCTTCAAATATTAATATACTATATACGGGTATATAATATATAATAGCGGATATTAATACACATTATTGCTTCTACTTTATAAGAGTGGCATATTACTTTTGATACGATTTCTATATTTAGTTCAAAACCTCCTATGTTTAAACAGACGTTATTTTATCTTTTATTTTATTTATATAAATATCTTTATTTAATAGTGTTAACTAAATAGCTGTACTTGTTGGTGTGCTTTTGTGAGATGACATGCAATCCTAATAAACTGTTTTGAAACATCAACTATTCTGCAAAGCTAATTGTACGACTTAGCACCAAAATAAACTCAGTTCAATATTATCGCGTTGCACAAGTATTTACCATAATAACTCAGTCTTCCTCTTAATAATTACCAGACGCTCTTTCTTATCGAAATGTAAATATGTAGAACAGGTAAGTACTAGTTTTTTAGTAGGACGTTATTGACATTAATGAATAATATTTTAGACTGCTATTACTCAGAAAGTAGATATTATTTTTAAGTGAACCAAAAGAACAGGCACTATTTTTTACTAACTTGTTGGTAAGCTCATATCTCTTCTTAACTCACTCTATAAACTGTTACAAAATAATACATTCAGAACTTTTTAAATTTCAAGAATATTTTTCTTCCATTATTTTACTTTCGAAAATGCAACGAAATAACATGCCTGTTATTAGAGCCTACTGATATCGAATAATTTGGACAGTAAATTGAAGATCAGCTACATAAGAAAAGGATATAAATAAAATTTATCTTGAAAATAAAATATAGAAGACATTTTTTGTCAATCTGTACCATAGTTTCAGAACTACTCATCGTACATTTTTCCTGGGTGATAACTAGCCAACAAAAGTACTTATCGGCACTTCCAATTCATTCCCTGATTTTCAGTTTATAGAATTATTCTTGAAATTTGATTTACACTGCAAACAATATGTTGGTAGGAATCTGTGGTCACGCCTACATAATCTAATCGCAGACGACGTTCACTTTGGCTTAACACCTACACTTTTTCCACATTGCACGTATTTTAATATCTATAAATGGAACGTATCAATCATCTCTTATCACGAATACGCTGCTATTAAAGAGGCTACCTTATTGGATTATTGTACATTAAGATTTTTCGATACTTAAAATAATTTGTCGATAAACTTAAAAAATATTGCTTATCAAGAACTTGAAATCGTACATGCTCGAGGCCGTCACCTTCCCAAGATTTTTGACTTTTATATAAAAAATTCCAGGGTCACAACAAAAGATTGGGCAGTTAATCGGTAGAAGAACAGCAGGTCCCAAAAACCGGTTATTCTGAGCGATTTTAAGAATTGGAATGCGTGAAATTATCTCCATTTCCATTTCTGATAATTCATTTTGAATACAGTGATCCATATTATAAAAAAATATTTACTTTAGTTTGTGAAAATATTACGTTGCATTATAATTCGTTTAAGTGGTTATTTAATTAATAATTGAATATTCTAATCAGGCAGTCAGAGGGCTGATTATGTCGTCTAGTAACACTGCTGCAAAATTCAGAACATGACGGAAAACTCTAAGAAATATTCAATTATGGAGTAAAAAGAAAACTAATTTAGATCATAGTTTATTATGGTAAAAGAAATAATCAGAATGTCAACTTCATTAAAAATGTAAGATGATAAACATTGGGATGAATCTTCTGGTTTTGTAAAATATTACTACAACTACAAAAGCTGAGCTTCTGTTCAGCATGCTGAATATGTTTATGATTTCAAACAATTCAAAGTGGAATAAGTGAGTGGTATTTACAGTGACAGAGGTCGCTCGTTCTGTAACTGTTGTCATTGGATGTAATGAAATATTTGCTATAATTATTTGAATCAAAGTTCTGAATACAGAATGAACTCAATTCTTCATTCATACCAAAGTACTTGCATCAAAGCATTTAATCATTTCAAAAATATTTCAATCTGCAATTAATATAGTAGCGATATAAGAGGTTGACCAGAAAAAAAAACTTTTTTCATATGTGGAAGCTTATACACACCTTTTAATTTGCTAAATCCGTAGGATATATAATACAGGGGTTACTGTATTGCGAACGTAGCCTCATGGGTACCAGGCGACCCCCTTTAGTAAATATCCTTACTCCGGTATGCAGTACCCTGCTGTAGTGGTCAAAATACCATGACAGAGCTTCAGGGATATTCCCCTGTATGATATTAAGGAGAAAGAAATCCGGAGAATATCGTCCGGAAGCGCAGAGGTTCCAAAAGCGCTAACTAGTGGGAGCCAACTTCCCACAAGTACACCTTAGGACCTGAAGAAGACTGTTCCAAAAAAGGAGAAAGGAAGTCATTTTCTCCCGAAACGTAGGAAGCGTGAATGGGCATTATCATTGATTGTTTGTGCAGATTTTTCTTTGTTTGCTCTCTGATGACATACATTGAAAGGCCTCAGAGCATTTATTTCTATTGCTTTCCTTTTTCCATTGTGGTTTTAACTTCATACCATATATGGATGTATAATAGTGGATATTAATATACATTAATTACTTTTACTTTATAAGAGTGGCATATTGTGCAGAAGTGCCATTGAACACCATTGCACCTGCTAGCTGACTGTCAGGCAACTTTGCTGCACAGAAGTAGGAGATTCGGAACACTCAACTTTGACCAAAAAAAAAACTTTTACCGCTGGACCTAGCAAAAGTGCTGAGCTTCTTAGGTGCGTTGAAGCCAACTGTTGGGGTACTTTAGTACAGAAGAGGGGGGAAGTACAATAATTTTTAACACGCAGTGCTATAGTCACCCTCAAATAATAATAATAATAGCAATAATTTTCTAAGACATTCAGCATATCTCTTGGAGCAAATGACCTGCTTCTATAATTATGGCAGGAAATCCACATTATTTTTAAGTAAACAATAAATTTACTTTAATAATAAACAAATTATTATTATTATTATTATTATTATTAAATTTATAATTATATTAATTATTATAATAAATATAATTATATAATAATTATATTATAATATAATAAATAAATATAATAATATAACTGTTATAATAAATAATAAAATAATAAATTTACTTTAATAAACAAAGTATACACTTTGTGCTTACAAATTTATTGCTTTAACTAACATGCTTATTTGACACCTGAGAAAAATTTAAATGCATAGATTCTTTTCTCTAAGGACATAACATGTTAATTTTAATATTAACTTTGTAAATTTTAGCTTGAAGAAAATAAGCAAAATATGGAACAAAAACAGTAAAAATTGAATGAACAATTGTTTCTCCTATGGGACTCTATTTATTATACAATAAGTTTATTGGTCTTGCATTGTGAGAAGTAGTTTTGAAAATCACTTACCATAGTTTATCAAATATTTGTAAAATACGTTCGAGCACACAATTTCCATAAATTTTCATGAATTTGATACAATAAAACTTTACCATTTTTTAGTATAAATAGAATATAAATATCTAATGATCAATTCAAAATCGTTGTGAACAACCATCAAGCTTATGTTTTTGAAGTTGGTTTGCAGATGTTCATGGAACAAAAAAATAAATATTGCCTGAAGTCAGAGCAGCAACATTAGTTTGTAACTGGATGAGCCACTAATCAATCTTATTAATTTTTGCAAACGGTTTAAAATTCTTATTTATACAAAAGTGTTACTTATTAAAATAATGTTTAAATACCCTAACTTCATTTCAATTATATATCTCATACTATTACCCTCAAAATGTTCCCAAATATTTAATGCAGTTGAGAACTTCTTTGTATGTTTGAAATCACTAACAAAAAAGTTCAATATATAACAACAACAAATAAATTATTTTTATAGTAATAAATACAAAATTGCAATAATATATAAATTATTTTATAGTAAATGAAAAGTTTGGCTAAGGCCTCAGGGAAACACTTTGACATAGGTCGTAGGGTATCCTTGCTTTTTATTATAGTAATATACCGTGGTGGGCTTGCCTCTACATGTAGTTTTAAAGTGAATAATTTCGCCATTAATAGTTTTCTGTATTATTAATTCATTTTGTAATGAGACATACAAACAAGTCTAAAATATATATATATATATATAATATCATATTCATTGCATAGATAATCAATTTTAACATCATATCAAAAAAAGCAACACTATTACGAGTATCGACTTATCATTAATTTGAACTTATCATTAATATAGAATTCGTAAAACAAAATAATTTTTTCAATAAAATCATGGATTCATGTGTTCAATTTTTTTTTGTTGACGCTATTTAATCCCATGTTGTAAAAACATTTAGAAGAAAGTGAAATAAGAGTCATGTGCAGGGCCACTAGTTGACTGCAAAACTTAGTCCAACTTAAAGACCTAAGGGAAGAAAACTTGTTGTGTTTCTTGTTTCTTTTTCCTTTCTTCTAATGGAAAGATAAATCTCTAGATTTCCGTCCCAGATATCACAACTTTCTTTCAAGAGTTCAATTTACTTACACTTGTGAGAAACAGTATACTATAAAAGAAAACATTTCATAAATGACTTGAGCCTTTGTGTCTCTTAAAATTGTCGTAGTCAGGAACCCCTGCTGTAAATACTGCAGGGAACAGACGGAATTTCGCCCTACATGGAGATATATTCTCAGTAATTCAACGATAATCTTTTTCATTATCAGACGTGTATAATCAGATATACTTATACATAAAAATACATATCCATACAAATGTCTGTTATATTGTAAAACAGTTAGATCCATTATTATTGCCATCAAAAACTCAGTCAAAGTAAACACATTTAATTAATGGCAGTTATGTACAGTTAATAATATATGCATTAATATAGAAGTTACAGATATATATTATGTTCAGACACATAAATCAATGTCGCACAAACTTGTAATAAATTATTAAAAAAATTACCTTAAACAGAAATCTCGAGTAGCCTACCCAACTGATTATCAACAAATAAACTACTTTTATTCACTTTAAAAGCCTATTTATGTGCTCACTTAGTATATTAGTTTCAATGCCAATAACTCATTCTCTATTTTAATGAAAATAAATGCCAATAGTTGAAATGGTGTGAATTAATTCTGAGTTTTGTGTGAGATTCGTTGTTTTCAGACCATCATGCCAATTCTGGTAATTTAAAATTTTAAAGTTCTTGGGATGGAAGAATTATTTTAGCTCACCCAAAAATTATAACGTTCCATAGCCAGCATATTATAAAAAAAGGAGTGCTCAGTTTACAAAATGTTCTCTAATGCACCTTTCTTCCCACAATTTTATCAAACAACTACATAGTTTAATCCCTTTTAAGATTATATTTTGTGTTCAACTTCATTGAATTCTCTCTGAACAGTATGGCTAGTATCAGACAAAATCATTCAGAATATATGATAAGTAAAAAATTCATATATTTTTTTCAAAAAAGTGCATTAAAAATAATAACCAATGTTACAATTATTTAATGAATATTTACTTCCTTATTAAAAACTAATTTTATATTTATTACATCAAAAATCAAACGTCTGCAAAGTATCAAACTTCTACAGTCAGTAAACATCGTGAACTATGTCATTAATTGGCACTGTTATTAAGATAATGATGTATTTATATGTATTATATGTTTATTGTTATGTATTATATTCATATGTTATATGTATTATATATATTATATGAATTATAAATGATGTATTATAATGATGTTTTTATAATCATTACGCCGTTTGCAAATATTTTCAAGAAAACATTTTGTTTGATATAAATTGGTTGATTTCAAGCTTTATCAACATCCATATTTCTTCTATTTATGACTTAAAAATAACATTCTGCTTTGAATAAATCTAAATAAGTTCATTTGCTAAATGTCAAAAAACACCGGACTCACCATTCAAGTCAGTTTAGTTCCCGTTTTTACCGAGATCATGTACGAGCCTTACGGCTCAACGGTCCTCCTTTTCTTAAGACCAATGTTTAAGATAATTAATAATTATCCCACCATTAAGACCAATCTCATGTACTTGTCATTTTCTTAACTCTGTAAGACCTATTGGTTTTACCATTTTTTGATTAGCTCCATAAGACTCAAGTGAAGAATCTAGTTTTCTTCTTCTCCATTAATATTGAAAGGAGTTCATTATTTATAATAATTCAAATATTTATGAAACATGAGTCAAAAAAAGAAAATAGTTCCATCAATTTTCCACCAGCTATATATTTGTAAAGTAGTTGGTATGTTTATTTATAATATTAATAAATGAAATAACTTTATTATTGAAGTGTTCCAATATTTTTATAATATGAAAATATTAAAGTATTCTTACTTTTAAAATTTCAAAAGATACGAGATGTAAGAAAACCTTGTTATAAAAGAGTTAAATTTGTAACTTTAATATAAATAAGCAAGTCTGAAGAAGTGAATTAATTTTGACTTTGCGTTGTTTCTAACTGACAATAAAGGTGAAGATGGCGAGGGTGAATCTCGCTGAAGACCTGTGTGCTTGACAATATGGTTTTTTAAATCAAATGATCGTCATTCACTTCTACTAACTACTCGCCAAGACCTCAAGTAACCATTACTTCCATTTCAAAGAAACTACTTGCTGATTTAATAAACAATAAAGATAAAATTATCAGAACTTGCTTAGCTTACAAAATTATTTTACCGCATATTCTTAAAAAATATTTCTTTTAATATGGCATTGTATAATACGAGTATAATTCTCAGAATGTTACCTTCATAAAGTAATAAAGGAGGGAAGTAGCTTAAATAAAAACTCCTTGTTAGTAGAAATATTACTGACATGCTGATGTATGAAAATAAACAAATGAAGGATAGAGTCAAATAAATGTTTGGTATAAAGTGAAATAATACAGTAGACCAGAAAATATGCACTTTAAGAAGCCACAATATTTCTTTCAATTGTTTTAGATTAGTTTTGAATATACATACAAGCATAAATTTAGAACAGAGGGAGTGTGTGCATGAATATATATGGGTGTGTGTGCGGGAGGGAGTTGTGATCTCCTTCTCTAGAAGTCGTGTTTGAAGGGCGTTTACAGTCAACTTGAGTCCGACACTATCATTACATAAGTTACTGTTTGGTTCAAAAAGTTCTATGAAGATTTAAATTAATAAAATAATTTAATAAATTCATTTTTATTTATTTTATCATATCTTGTTTTTTATGGCAACAAGAAGTTCACAGCACCAATGAAGTACGAGGAGTATTGATGTGTGGTAGAAAATTTGTATATAACATTAACATATATAGCACTTTGTGTAAATAGTTGTGTGTTAGTTAATGGCTACATAATGGTAATTAAGTAGTTATTAAACCTTTGATGTCAGAATTTAATAGATTATATCATGAAAGAAAGTAATATTAAAGACAGTATGGATGGAAACATAGAAGGGATCTTAATGATTTTACAAAAGAATTGCTAATTGAGTATGTATTTTAAGCTGTACGAACGCTTCATGGATCCCCAGGTTTTCGGTTGGATAGTGCATGTAGATATTAGCATTGTGTTTTAAATCACTCGAGTAAAATACCATAAACTTGATTAAAGAATCTATGTCATGATTTCGATAGATAGACATATATTAGTAGTCCCCTGACTCCATTTGATATCTTTTTTTATGATATCTCAGTATATACAGTATATACACAGTAATTAGAGCGTGTATCTAGACTTTTCTGGGCCCTATAAGTTACATCGTTCATGGTAGCAGATTGACATTACATACAAAAATCGCCCTTATGGTGTAAAATATTTGTATAATTTGAGAAATACTGCTTCATGCTAAATTTAGATTAATTCATATAATGTCATTTGGGTCAAAAGTTTTCTGCCTCAACTGATTATTTCAGAAAGCTACCTATGTGCAGTTTATTAGTATATCAATATTCAAAGAAATACTTTTTCTATAAATGTAAAAAAAATTTATTAAGTGTGAAAAAACTTCTAAACAACAGTTGTAAAGAACAATTTGAAACAGAATACTGGTGAAAAAGATTTTGGAGAAATTGATTACAAAGAAAAGAGCCTTACAATACTTTTTGTGTTTATTGTAAGAATTTTTTTTTATCTTCACTAAAGAGACTAGATTATTGAAATATCTAATTTACCTAAATATCGTATTTACCTAAAGTTAGTATATTGTGAAAAAAATGTGAATAGCTTCCAATTGTTGGAAGTCAGTATATGCTGAAAAACACAGAACTCATATTCTATTAACACCTAGTCTTTCTTGTTGGTTTTGTCAATTAAAACACATTTGTTATAGTTTAAAACATTTAACAATGTAGGTTAGTTTAGGTTGCAGTGGCAGTCCCACAAGGGAACACACGTAGGCCAAGCATTGGCCCTTTGTGATACCACACAATGAAGATTGATTCTACAGTGGGAGTCCTAAATTTTGCCTAACTCAAATGTATTTAGAGTAGGGATCTTTAACGAGTACCTGACATCGTACAGGCTTGGGACCGACGGTTTAACGTCCTTCTCCGAGGGACGACGTGCTCAGATTTATTCACCTCCCGCGTGAATAAATCGAGGGCCAGTGAGGATTGATTTAACAATGTATTTATGAATTATTAACACCTGGTTACTGATAAATAGATTCTCGAAGAGTGTTAGCCTGAATAGCTGCATTATTGGCTTAGGCTTTCCAATCCTTATTTCTTCCCATCATCCCTTTGTTTACTGTCCTTCAAACGTTTACTGCTTTAGTGGTTCAAATATATTCAGCATTACTGATGAATGTTCCAGGATTCTCAACTGATGGTTTGGTTTCATTAAACGGCAAACCATTTCTGTCAATAAATTCATATTCATCTTTCGCCTCCAACTGGAGAATAATCAATTCTCACTTTATTCATCTTGCTTCATATAATACTAATAGTTGAAATAATTTTACATGATAATATAAAAACGTACTAATGAAAGAGTGGATGCATAAAATACTGTAAATTCTCTTAAATTTCTAAACAAAGTAAAAATATATTTATTGGATATAGGAAGTGTAAAACTATTCATTTTCAGATTTTTCCACATCCTACGACGAAAAAAAAACTATTCATTCTGCAAGATTTCCTTCTAAAATCACATTTTAAAATATAAACTGCATGTCATTGATTATAAGCTTTATAAAAACTCGACATTTCTTGGACTATAAAATATCGAGATCATGAAATGTAATAAGTATGTTAAGTTGTCTGTATATAGTGTCATCATATAACAATCGCCATGAACTTTATCGATTGTTAGTGTTAGAATAGGATAAACTCAAACTAAAATCAAGCTTATTAAAGGCTGTCCCTTAAAATGAAATTAAAAGAGGGAGAGGAATTACATATACAATTCTGCTATTACTCCTGTGCTTGTTATTAGTTGTGGAAGACCTACTATATACTATAAATAATCAAAAATACCATATACAAGGTTAAACAGATAACTTTGTTACTGTAAGAAGTTGAATTGATGGTACTGAAATTGATCTCATACAGCGTTTACTCTAAATTAGTGATAATAGTTACAGAAGACGAGGTTCTCATATAAGCGTAACTAATTCTGTCTACATAAATTTCTCAAGAAAAAAGAAAGTTGTTCTCAAAAACGTTTGCTGTAATAAAAAAATAAACAAAATAAATAAATAAAATAAAATAGATAAAAACTAAAGAAATAAAAATAATATGATAAACTGGAAAGCACATGTAGCAGAAACATTGCCTAATGTCACAAGTGTGCTTGAAAGGTTTTTGTCTATGATATTCTTTCGTTTCGTTTCTATGACTAGATAGAAACGTTTAATGAGAGTTAAACATTTCAAAAATTTATTAAAACACTTTATTTAATGGAACACAAAGAAATAAATCACCGGACAGTTTAAAATAGATTGGAGCTAAACAAACCTTCAGTAGGCTGGACCATTTTCGCTCTACACTTAACATTAAGGTTACAATGATAAATAGATGAAGAAGTGATCAGATACAAGATAGCTAAAACAGCTAGGTCTAGGTACTTCTGGTAAAAGCATTATGATGTTTAAGCCATTAACAAATCATTATACTAATATAATAATATTTTAATCTTTAGTATGATCATTATTATAATTAGTATATTATTAAGAGTATATTTTGTGTATGTATTGGTTAAAAAATGAAATAAGTGACTTTCTTCTAAAAAAAATCATCATTAATTTTTAAAAGTTTTCCACTTAGATATGTTTATCAAACTAGAGCCAATTTAGTGTAAATTTCAAAATTGAAATACTTAAATCAGAAATAATTTTGTTGTAAAAATAATGAGAAGGGTTATTAATTGATTACAGATTGCCTGATACGTTCATGACATTTTTGGATTTCAATAAAGTTGATTTGTCTAGTATATTGTAAAGTCATATGATTTCGAAATTGTTATTATTAATGAAATGGTGTAGACATAATAATATAAATAAATTCATTAGTTGATTACTTCTAATTTTGACAATGCTTTACGAGATAGTTTCTTTTTATGTCTACAAAATAGCTCTATTATAATAAAATTAAAACTCACTTAGTTTTAAACGAGTGATACGTTTACTTCGAGTAAAGTTGAATATTCAAGGTTATAATTGGTTTTACTAGCGTAAAGTCAAGTTTGATCATTTGTTGAGAAATCTGAATAGCGTTCTTTATTATCTCACCAGCTTCTGTCTTTTTTAATCTTGTACATGAGTTGTGAGTCCTTTCTCAGTATATGTATACAGGTGGGTTACACTAGTCTGATTGTACAGGCTTACAAGGAGGACAGTATTACCTTTACTGATTTATAATGGCTCATTAGTCAGATTATTGTCAAGAAGGAAGGTAAAATTTACCCAATAATAGATTAACAAATGCCCAACATGACGTCATATAATAGATTCTCACGTAGAAGACGTCAGTTATTGATTACGACCTCAGTTAAGCACAATATATTCAACAAACTATCTGGTTATATTCATGCAAAAACTTTCCCAATTTACATAAAATTCAGTCCCTTGATGAAAACAGATTATTTCTCTTTTAAAGTCTCACCACTTTTCAGAAGGTTAATCAACTTTTCAGAAAGGTGAACTTAAATGTGGTGTAATTTGTCTTTCTCAGTACATGTAGTTAATATAAATTGTGAAAGTTTAAAGATCCCTTATAAATAAATAACTTTCAGAATTGTGTAAGTTTTAAGATTTTTCTAAATACATCTCAAACAATTTTCTAAAATATACCACCTAATACATAAACTTTTCGGAGGTTATAAGTTCATTCTTTTTTGAGAGAGATAGAGGTCAGAAAGGGAGGCAGTATGATTTTGTTTGAATAGTATGTGTAAGTAATGTTTTAACAATCTCACTATAAACAACTAGGTTTTCCTTTGATATTTGAATATATTGCAAGATTAGTTAATGGGTATTCCCTGCAAATATAGACAAAAATACTAGTTCAGAACCATGCTCATTAAAATGGCAAGCAATACTATTATAAAACGACACCATAAAAATAATTCTATAAATAGAAAGCTGTCAACGAGAAATTCATTATATTTTTATACTTTTGTGTTCTTGAAAGAAAAATTTTTAAACTAAACAAAATTTCCTTTCTCTATGAAAGTACAACAAGTAGGACGATAGAGGTATTCTAAGCTAGTTTTACTCTTTTAGTGTAATATTGTCTCTTTCAACAGCCAGCACTTCTTGATTCCCAGTGAATTACCTAATCATTTTTAGTAGTGTTGAGATATACAATGTCTTGTAATTAATTATGTAGCGAGGTACCAACATCACAGTATACTAGTCTGACTGTTTTGAAAAAAATAAATTTCTTTTATCTTTAAATGAAAATCCAGAAAGATTTTTTTTGCAAAAATGGTCTTGTTTTTTTTGTATATTTAGACCTATAACATACGTATATTTTCTATAAGTTAACCTGCATAAATAACATTCTCAAAATTCAGAATATTAAAAATTAACCTTTTTAGTTAAAGCAATTTCATCAAAAAAAATAAATTTGATACTTCAATATCTTGCTATTTATGTGTTTTATTTTATGATAAATAGTTTACTGGTGCAACTAGTAACACTTCCATAATTTATCACATTCAATTATGGTTAAAAGTTTACATTCTTATGTAGAAATGATCCATTTTCATCAAGTAAACGTAAGAACTTCTTCAGTTACTGTAAATGAAAAGGTTTTCATATAGTGGCAACATCATAGAATTTTAATGAGGTAATATTTTTGAAAAGTTATACTGCACATCTACACTATAAGGGCTATTTCGGAGATAATATCAAAATGACCTTTCAATCATTGTGACCTTTATCAAGGCTACAAACTTTCTGATCCCATCGGCCACCGCACGCACACACACACACATACACACACATACGCACACACACGCACACACACACACACACACACACACACATATATATATATATATATATATATATATATATATATATATATGTACACACATACGTCGGACTCTGGAGAACCACAATTCATATACAGCAAAGTCTACTTATGATAAAGTAGAAGTAATAGTCTTCCACAAATCATATTGTGCTTTCTGTAATGCTATAAGAATGAGAAAAACCTTTTTTTAGTCGTGATGGAATATGTTTGATTAATATTCAAAGGTGGAAGAGGCTTGCGAGGTTGTCACCGTGGTATTTCAAGTGATGACTAAGAGAATGGTCGTTCATGACGAAAAATAAAGAGACGCTGATGTCAATCCTGCATAGCGTTACAGTATTACTGGTTCTACTCCACTCCCATAGGGATTAGTTACTACCTCATATTACATTAATTTATGATACAACTACCTATACTCCCTGTTTATCAAACTGAGTCATTGATTTAAGAAAAAAATTGTAAAGTTTTGCCTAATGCATTAATAAGTATCAATTGTAGTTTAAAAATCAAATGTTTTCGTGACACCATTAGTTGAATAATATAAAATTTAACAAGTTTGTGTGTAGTCTTTTCCAGAAATATAACATAATAGCATTCAATAGCTACAAACTTTGTAATAACTTACTCACTGCACTTTTTGATCCTGTAGCTTGCGTAGTTGGATCAGTTTTGGCCATTGTCCATCTTCAAACGAAGTCAACAACCCTAACAACATAATATTTCATATTTTAGTTCATGTCAATTTAAAACTTAATTTATTTTTAAATTTTGAAATTATAAAAAAAATTTATTTGCAAAAATTATCTTAACTTTTTTTGTACATTTCTTATAAGATAAAGTACATAATATTCCTTAAAACTCATTAACACTTGCTTATTTTATCAAATCTCGTTTTAATTATTCTGTAGAATTTTAAATAATTTTTGGTGATAGTATACTCAATACTGATTTAAAAAAAAAAATTTTTTTTTAATACCGATAAATAATAATGTAATATCCTGACATTCCCAACACAGACGTACGTATATATAATTTAGTCGATATTTAAATTATTATTTTCAGATGGCATGTGCTTATTGTGTGTGTGTTCTCTAATTGTTGCTCATTAAAACTTTATCATTTTATACCAAAAACTAAGTCACAAACATTTGTGTATCTAAGGAAATCTGAGCATTTCATAACACGAAATAGACACCACAATATATCTGCCTGTTTTCTAGAAATTTCATGTAATACTTTTTTATTTCAGTTAAACTAAATATATATATATATATATATATACCATATATGTGTGTGAGATTAAATTTTCTGCCTACTTTTGTCTTGATCAGTTTTTTGGATTTCTTTTCCAATCTCGTATTAGTCCTTTAAATTCTTCCGGAACCAGGTATATTAACTCACCATATGATTTTCTGTCCATATAGAACACAAAAGTAGGCAGAAAATTTACCAAGATAAAAGTAGGCAGAAAATTTAATCTCACATGTATAAATGAAGGACTGTTCCACAAATATACGAATATATATATTAAAATAAATTTCCGAAACATTAAAATAGTAACTTAAATTCTAATATGAATTTAACGTGGAATAGGTAACTGCTACTTAATTTACTTACCATTATTAAAAATTATTTGAATTTAAAAATAATTGAAAATAAATTAAAAAAATCTGGAGTGGCCTACACTCTACTTTACTATAACTAACTCCATGTCAAATTTCTTGAGTATATAAAACATATCGTCTCATTTAAGCATAACGTAAACATCTAAATGGGATATAATTATTAGCCTGTCATTTCTGAGGTAGTACAGATAGTGATTGAAGGACATATCAATTTATAAGCTTATTTTTGTACATCACAAATAATTTATTATTTGCAAATAATTTCATTAGTATAACTACAGCAGTAATAACATTTTTGAAAAACCAAAGTGAACATTTCTTGATACGAAATATTATCCTACAAGAGAACATGGCTATTGTTCAAATAGCCAGTAGATTTCTTACATCGTTTACGTGACATCCTTCTACATTGAATATTAATGTAAAATGTTCAAATTTGAAACAGTAAAATACCCTTTTTTTCACTGAAAAACATCTTAAACAGCGAACAAAATGTTGTTTTAATGTGATTTGTTAATTAAAGATGTACGATAATTACAGTTATTAATCTCTAAACGAAAGATTTATATTTTGAATTATCTTTTACATTTTTGGTTTTTAACAGAATTATTATACTGGGAATTTTATGGCTTCTTAGTATTTAATACTATTTAATCATTTTCCTTCCCCTTTGTCAAATAACATATATACGAATTTTTTTTTAATGAGTGTTATCATTTACCTGCACAATATTATTCCTCTTACAATATTATCTCTTATAAGTCAATAATATATTTTCATTTTTCCATTAGAAACATCAATTTTATCTCAGTGGATTCGCTCAAAAAATTTCTAAGTCAATGTAAACAATGTAAAAAAATACAAAAAATTCGACAAGTATAGCAGGTGATCTCTTAGTCTAGGATAAACAAAGAGCTTTTATATCGTTATTGCTCTTTCCCGTTATTGAAACTTCATGATTTTTTTTTTATGAATTCCTAATTGTTTGTTCCATTTTTGGTAAAATTTTCATTATTTTTTAACGAGCCGTTTAGCGTCAAAAAATCATTTCCTGAAAACACAAATCGTACTCTAACGCCCCTTTAGCGAAAGTAATTTCAAAAAAAAATATCTCAACTCATTCTCCATATAATGTTCTATTTGTAGGCATAGTTTCATTCTTGTCCGTCAAACAGTATGACTTGTATCGCTCTCACAAGGTTTGAGATTGATTATAAGTCAAAATTTTTACATTTTATTGAAAAAAAAATATTTCCTGTTTTTTTAAAATTCTCAATATATTTTTCGTTTCTGCATTTGAAACCTTAAAGATAATGTCAAAATTTCAAAACTCTAGGGTTATCAGTTTAGGAGAAATAAATGTTTTAAAAAAAACGGTTTTTGGCAAAAAAAGTGACTTTCCCATCATGCATAATTCTTCCCAAACAATAGGGATCTTCGTCTTTATGAGGCCCATTTTTGTGTAAAATATCAACTTGATCCATCAAAGATTCTGGACTGTAGCGTGGTAACAAGCAATGCTAACACACGCACCCACCCACGCCACCCACCCACACACACACAGACATCATCGTAAAAACGTCATAAAACGACTTCTGGGACCTCAAAACATGTAATTCCGTCAAAATCTCGAGATCGAATTTTTTCACGATCACTATACTTTACTTATAGTAAAGTAATAAATAGATTTGATTATATCACCGAAAAATTATATAAAATTATACAAAATAATTAATATGTGATTTGATAAAATAATCAAGCATTCCAGATGTTTAAGGAATATTATATACATTATCTTGTAACAGATAATGTACATATGTACATTAATGTAAAATATGTACATATTACTTTACTATAAGTAAAGTATAGTGATCGTGAAAAAATTCGATCTCGAGATTTTGACGGAATTACATGTTTTGAGGTCCCAGAAGTCGTTTTATGACGTTTTTACGATGATGTCTGTGTGTGTGTGGGTGGGTGGGCGGGTGGGTGGGTGGGTGGGTGCGTGGGGGGTGCGTGTGTTAGCATCGCTTGTTACCACGCTATGGTCCAGAATCTTTGATGGATCAAGTTGATATTTTACACAAAAATGGGCCCCATTTAGCCGAAGATCCCTATTGTTTGGGAAGAATTATGCATGATGGGAAAGTCACTTTTTTTGCCAAAAACCGTTTTTTTTTAAAACATTTATTTCTCCTAAACTGATAACCCTAGAGTTTTGAAATTTTGACATTATCTTTGAAGTTACAAATGCAACAAACGAAAAATATATTCAGAATTTTAAGACAACAGGAAATATTTTTTTTTCAATAAAATGTAAAAATTTTGACTTATAATTCAATCTCAAACCTTGTGAGAGCGATACAAGCCATACTGTTTGACGGTTCAAAATGAAACTATGCGTACAAATAGAACATTATATGGCAAATGAGTTGAAATATTTTTTTTTGAAATTACTTTTGCTAAAGGGGCGTTACAGTACGATTTGTGTTTTCAGAAAATGATTTTTTGACGCTAAACGGCTCGTTAATAAATAATGAAAATTTTACCAAAAATGAAACAAAAATTAGCAATTCATAAAAAAAAATCTGGAGTGGCCTACACTCTACTTTACTGTAAGTAACTTAATGTCAAATTTCTTGAGTATATAAACATAACGTCTCATTTAAGCATAACGTAAACATCTAAATGGGATATAATTATTAGCCTGTCATTCCTGAGGTAGTACAGATAGTGATTGAAGGACATATCAATTTAAAAGCTTATTTTTGTACATCACAAATAATTTATTATTTGCAAATAATTTCATTAGTATAACTACAGCAGTAATAAAATTTTTGAAAAACCAAAGTGAACATTTCTTGAAACGAAATAGTTTCCTACAAGAGAACATGGCTATTATTCAAATAGCCAGTAGATTTCTTACATCGTTTACTTGACATCCTTCTACATTGAATATTAATGTAAAATTTTCAAATTTGAAACAGTAAAATACTCTTTTTTTCTCTGAAAAACTTCTTAAACAGCGAAGAAAATGTTGTTTTAAGGTGATTTGTTAATTAAAGATGTACGATAATTACAGTTATTAATCTCTAAACGAAAGATTTCAATTTTGAATTATCTTTTACATTTTTGGTTTTTAACAGAATTATTATACTGGGAATTTTATGGCTTCTTAGTATTTAATAAGATCATTTTCCTTCCCCTTTGTCAAATAACATATATACGAATTTTTTTTTAATGAGTGTTATCATTTACCTGCACAATATTATTCCTCTTACATCTCTTATAAGTCAATAATATATTTTCATTTTTCCATTAGAAACATCAATTTTATCTCAGTGGATTTGCTCAAAAAATTTCTAAGTCAATGTAAACAATGTAAAAAAATACAAAAAATTCGACAAGTATAGCAGGTGATCTCTTAGTCTAGAATAAACAAACAGTTTTTATATCGTTATTGCTCTTTCCCGTAATTGAAACTTCATGAATTTTTTTTTGTGAATTGCTAATTGTTTGTTCCATTTGTGGTGAAATTTTTATTTTTTTTTTACGAGCCGTTTAGCGTCAAAAAATCATTTTCTGAAAACACAAATCGTACTGTAACGCCCCTTTAGCGAAAGTAATTTCAAAAAAAATATCTCAACTCATTTGCCATATAATGTTCTATTTGTAGGCATAGTTTCATTCTTGTCCGTCAAACAGTATGGCTTGTATGGCTCTCACAAGGTTTGAGATTGAATTATAAGTCATAATTTTTACATTTTATTGAAAAAAAAATATTTCCTGTTGTCTTAAAATTCTGAATATATTTTTCGTTTGTTGCATTTGTAACTTCAAAGATAATGTCAAAATTTCAAAACTCTAGAGTTATCAGTTTAGGAGAAATAAATGTTTTAAAAAAAACGGTTTTTGGCAAAAAAAGTGACTTTCCCATCATGCATAATTCTTCCCAAACAATAGGGATCTTCGTCTATATGGGGCCCATTTTTGTGTAAAATATCAACTTGATCCATCAAAGATTCTGGACCGTAGCGTGGTAACAAGCAATGCTAACACACGCACCCACCCACGCACCCACGCACCCACCCTCCCACCCACCCACCCACACACACACAGACATCATCGTAAAAACGTCATAAAACGACTTCTGGTACCTCAAAACATGTAATTCCATCAAAATCTCGAGATCGAATTTTTTCACGATCACTATACTTTACTTATAGTAAAGTAAAAATCATGAAGTTTCAATTACGGAAAAGAGCAATAACTGTTTGTTTATTCTAGATTAAGAGATCACCTGCTATACTTGTCGAATTTTTTGTATTTTTTTACATTGTTTACATTGACTTAGAAATTTTTTGAGCGAATCCACTGAGATAAAATTGATGTTTCTAATGGAAAAATGAAAATATATTATTGACTTATAAGAGATAATATTGTAAGAGGAATAATATTGTGCAGGTAAATGATAACACTCATTAAAAAAAAATTCGTATATATGTTATTTGACAAAGGGGAAGGAAAATGATCTTATTAAATACTAAGAAGCCATAAAATTCCCAGTATAATACGAGTAATTCTGTTAAAAACCAGAAATGTAAAAGATAATTCAAAATTGAAATCTTTCGTTTAGAGATTAATAACTGTAATTATCGTACATCTTTAATTAACAAATCACCTAAAACAACATTTTCTTCGCTGTTTAAGAAGTTTTTCAGAGAAAAAAAGAGTATTTTACTGTTTCAAATTTGAAAATTTTACATTAATATTCAATGTAGAAGGATGTCAAGTAAACGATGTAAGAAATCTACTGGCTATTTGAACAATAGCTATGTTCTCTTGTAGGATACTATTTCGTTTCAAGAAATGTTCACTTTGGTTTTTCAAAAATGTTTTACTGCTGTAGTTATACTAATGAAATTATTTGCAAATAATAAATTATTTGTGATGTACAAAAATAAGCTTATAAATTGATATGTCCTTCAATCACTATCTGTACTACCTCAGAAATGACAGGCTAATAATTATATCCTATTTAGATGTTTACGTTATGCTTAAATGAGACGTTATGTTTTATATACTCAAGAAATTTGACATGGAGTTAGTTATAGTAAAGTAGAGTGTAGGCCACTCCAGATTTTTTTATAAGTCATAATGTACAAAAAAAGTCCAAGTTATGTTTATTTGGAATTTTACAATCTGTAATTCTATATCCTTAGTAAAATTTAGAGTTTTTCTAAATAGAAAGTAATTCATCTGGCGTAATGACTAACTAATCATTTAAAGATAAAATAATATTTTTCAATATATTATATTTTTTTTATTTAGAAATTTATGGAAGATGAAAAACCCTAAACTGACACGAAATATTTTCGTAGAAATAATCAAAAGTATATTACTGAAGCTATGTTGGGCCAATTGATAATATCCATGAATATTTGGAACAAGAAATTGAGAAAGTCAAAAAAAAAAATCGAAGTAGCACGAGAATTATAATAAAATAAATGTCATTTGGAGTGGGAAAAAAGGAAAAATATTGTCGTGTGCATAATAAAACTAAAGTCTAATAGTCTATACCAGGACTGAGAGATAAAAAGAGGAGTAACGGTGGAGAATGAATCGAAGCGTTTAAGCACTGCATCAATCTTCAGAAGGTACTGACATGAAATGATGAGCTCGAGTTTATTCAGCCGGCTTACTACACCAAGTAACGGTAAGGAAGGCTCCTCCAGCACAGTTTTTTTCTAATCTTTACTTTTACAGCGTGATCTGCAAATGACACCGCATGCTCATCTTCTCAATAACTAGCTTGAGTGGGTATTATTTTCTTTATGATATTTTGGTGCATTTCTTATTTTCTTTTTTTCTTCGGTTCCTAATAGATGTATTAACTTCTTTTATCATGATCTCTTTTTCTTTTTTCAGCTTATGTCAAAGCATTATTAAACTATTGTAGTGGTTATTTCAAACAATTCTAAATATCAGCATTTACCTAAATATTATCTGTGCGCAGTCTATTCCAGTTAGCATTATAAAATAAATGATATGCTCATCGGGCTCCTCACATTGCCATGCAGGTAAATACTTAAGTATTGATTTAAGCATGCCTTATTTCCTTAATGTCTTGTTATAGTCTATTTAATATTCGTACCGTGTATTATGAACAATTATATTCCATTGGCAATGTACAGCTACAAAATTAAAAGAAACTAGCAGAAGTACCCGACGTTGCTCGGGAATAAAGAGAAGAAATGACAGACAGAATAGTAATTTTTATTTCTAACATATATTTCTTATAATTAGAAAAGATATACAATATCATATTTAAGAAACTGTATGAGACATTCATATTTTCAATTATCTTGAAAGCAAATCGTACATTTCACAATCCTTTACAATACTTTACATACTTCTCTGTAAATATATTCTTAGTTTTGCCTTTGTGGTACATATATGAACAGATTTGATTTAATTCCAACTCTTGAGCAGCCAACATAAAGTTGACCATGTGAGAAACAATGTTCTTTCAAGGTAAGCCTGCTACTTTCAGAGTCTGACCTTGAGACTTATTATAGTCATGGCAAAACATAACTTTATTGGAAATTGCAGCCTCTTGAATTGAATTACAGAATCAGTTGGTGATATTGGTATCCTGGGTATGAAACTGATTCTCTGCTGCACATCCAGATAGAATTATTGCTTCAATAACTGAGCATCATTTTTTTGATAACAAATCTAGTCCCATTACAAAGCTTAGGTGGATCTAAATTTCTAAGTAACATTATTGGGGCACCAATTTTAAGTTCTAATTTATGAGAAGGCAGACCAGACATCTCCAAAGAATTCAAAAATTCAACTGGATAATTCACTGCTTCATTTGGATCAATAACATGTCAAAATTTTAATTCATGGTGCCTCCCCCAGGGAATTAATTAGCTGAGAATTGATTGAATTCACTGTAAATTTTGAGGTGCTAGAATAGCCCTTTCACACAACCACTTCCAGACTTGAAATTTTCTTGTGATTTGGAAACACATTACAAATCAGATCAGTTTCTGTTTTCACTGTTGTACTTATTTTTGATGGATCTAATAAACCATCATTTCCAATGTGCAGTTCCTCCTCCAAGGGCCAATAAATCTTCTGCAAATTGCTTAGACAATCGGTCTCTTTGCAAATATTCCTCTATTTTTTGGAGTTTAAGATTCTTCCATCCCTCCACAATCTTGAAGACTTTAAGGAAGCTTTTATTTCATCTGCTTTTGTACCTTTTGGGATCATGGGGAAGTTTGTCTAAAATCACCAGACAAAACAAAGTTATTCCTCCTATTGGCAAGTCATTTTCTCTGATTCTTTCAAAGTTCTATCCAGCTTCCAGAGCTTACTTGTGTGCCATATACATTCTCCCAGATGATAAGACTACATTTTTGAGAACTTGGGCAATATTTGAACTTTTAGTAATATTGCAAAAGGATTTTCATTACTGGACAAATCTATGGGAAGCTTGAATGTAGAGTGGGCTGTTCTTCATTAGGCAAAAGTGTAGCTCTATTCCTGAAGATGCAAACAGCCAGAGCAATTCTTCCTTTCTGCCTTGCTTTAGCTATACCAATTTAGTCACAAAAGTTTTCCAGTATCACCTGGAGCATCCAAGAAGAAAAGCCTCCATGATTCTTTTTGAATGAATTAAAATTTCCACATAAACTCTATTTTGCTCTTAAGAGCTTTGGCTTATTTTCATTAATGAATCTGGTTAGAGCTTCTATTTAAAGAGGTTTCTTTTAACACTTCTCTGCTTAATCCACTTTCATTGTTTCTGATGGGTTTAGGAAGACCATAAATTTGAAGTTCATTCCCTCCCATAGTGAGAACTTTATTTTCTATGTCAATCAATGACTTATTGTAGATTTGATCATTGTAAGTAATTTCAATTTCTGGAAATTGTAACTGCATTTGATAATGATAATCTTCTGTTAAATCATCCTTGTACTTTGTCCAAAGTCTGACAGGATCACTAACATTGCATGCATTGAGAAGCATTGCAAAAAGTGAAGAAGGAGGAGAAGTTGATACTGAGGCCTCTGAAAGTGTAGCATCCCATTGAGCATCATCTTCAAGCAATCCTCTCTGCAAGCAAGCTTCTTAAGTTGGATACACAATCCCATTCACGTTCTAAGTCATTAAATGAGGTTGGACCTTTCACTTCAAATAATCATTCTAGGAAAAAGCATTCATGTTGACTTGGGTGGATGGTTATAACTCTGCCAAGTGCACTATCAAACTTTTTTATTTCTGGATGTCCTTCTACTGGAGTTCCTCTTTTCCGTCTTTTCCATGCTTTATTGTCCCAGGTATAATAAGAAGGTACCTGATGATAAACAATAATTTTGCAAATGGATCTGTTGACAAAGTTTAAAGAATGCAGTCAATGTAGTATCTTTTGAGCTTCAATTTGCTGTGCTGCAGTTGCTGGTGTAAAGTAGACTCTCTGTCCTTTCTAGATGGACAAGAGGTAACAACTGTTGGATATGATCATGCATAAGAAATCCAAAATTCCCAGCATGCCTCAATACACTGATATAGCGACCACAGTATACATTTCAATTTCATCTCTACTATTTTGTTGTTGAAGAGCAACATTGCTGCATCTGATCCTTTGTGCACATATTTACAAACATACTTAATTGACTTAATTGAGTTACAATACTCAACATTGATATCCCATCAAAGGTCTTTAGCAATAGGGGGCTGTAAGGGACAACCATCTATTATCAATTTCATGGTGTCCAATAATGGCATCAAATCCTCCACTACAGGATTTCTTCTTCTATAAGAAGGGAACCTTCTTCAGAGAGTTGGGTGTCATTGACAAAATTTTCTAGGATACTTTTTGTGCAGATTTTTTTCTCTTGATCCATACATGGAGAAGTCCTATTCAATGCTCCACATGGACCATTACCAGTGAGATTTAACAATATCAACAATTCTTTATCTTCTTTGGATCTGGCAGCTCTGCAGATATTAGCAGGTCAATTTCTTTGTATGAATTTTATTACCAACCAATTAAGATATGGGAATGGGGCAAGCCCCGTTTCTGGAACTCTATATTGTAGAGCCAGCATCTCAATCTCAAAAATTTTTTGCTTTTGTGATCAATTCCCTCAGTTTCAGATTTTTCAGATGAAAAACTCTTGCAATTAAACAGGCCTGTCCATAGGATTTTGTCCAGGAAATTCATCCTTTATCTCCCTCCACCTAGGATTACAGGTGAAGGTGATAAAAAATCAGGCCTGCCATATTTCTTCACATATTCATTGCATCCTGTGCCTTTTCATGCTATACCGGGGACTGAAAGTATGAGACGATGGTAGAATGATAAGTTGACCAAGTTCACTTCCACTGCCTTTTTGAATGATTCAGCTCTACGTTCCTTAATCAATGCCATCTGAATTAATTCTTTTAAAATAGTCCCCTTCTCCAGTTTGCTAATATAAGCATTAATTTAAAGAAAGGGAACGTATTTAAATTATTTACATTTTTCTGCTTAAATACAAGTGAAACTACTTATTGTGTGTGTGTTATGTGTGTGTTGTGTGTTTTGTTAGAAACACACACACACTTTTCGTTTTAGGCTTGTACTAAGGGAATGTGGTTAGTGTAAGCCAGGGATGCGGAAAGGTTTTTGTCTATGGTTGAGTGGGATCCCCACTGGGAGCCCTTAGTTTAAGCAGGGATGCCAAAGGTTTTTTCATGGTGATGTTGGGCTCCCATGGGGGGATGGTGCTTGCAAAGTGGCCTAAAACCTTCCTTATACCACATGTGCCACATGTAAAATTTCAGAAAGATTCGTCAATCGTGAGGAATGCATAGAGGACAAACGGCATAACAAACATCAGAGAACAAAATTATATATTAGATGTTTTACTATTTTTCCTTTTTTACATGTATTTTGTTTAACTTGTAACCAGAATTTTGATTAGGGAATTAATAATCTAAGAGACGTATGATACCCAATCAATACTAGATATCTCAAATCACCGACTAGTTTACATAAATCAAGTGATACACTGATAACTGATATCAGTTATTACATTTATCTATAATTTATTAAAAGGTGTTGTTTTTTTAACCACACTTACTTATAAATACTTTTATCATCATAAAAATTCATACGATATATGTGCTGTAGATATGATAAATGTCCTTTGCTTTTGGGTTGTAGCCCTAAGAATATCTTAAATAAAGACGAAACGTTGGCGAAAAGGTGATTTCGAATAATGAACCCTGACCAAATTTCGAGAAGAAGAAAATAATTTATAATTTATTCATATATAATTCCATTACGTCTTCAAATTTGATCGTATCTCTTCTTCAAATTAGCCATAATTTTTATAGCTTTGAAAAAGTAATACAATATTAACACTGATTCAATATTTTTTCGTTTTATAAGATAAATATAAATTACTCATGACTAATAAGTCTCTGTTAAAATCATCGTTTTTAAAATTGCAATCTTATTTATTTATTTTAAACAATTTTATTATTAATATATTTAACAACTTATATCAGATGTTTTGAATAGTCAATTTATGAAATTATAAGTATCATTCTGCGAAAGAAAAACAAAAATAACATAATCTTATGAATTAAACTATTGTGAAAAATTATTTGCTCGGTAAATTTCAAAATATTTTATGATAAAACAAATTATACCTTCTTGTTAGTTACATTTAATTAAAACAACCAATTTAACAATTTACGCTTCACGTATTTACTGTTAGTTGGTGATATGAAAATTTAAGTAGCGTAGTAAGATTATAGTAATTAACTTATTGTTTTAATTACATGAAATAAAACAAAGATGACAATAAACCTATAAATAACAGATAAATATTAATCATAGTAAGAATTTCATTATATTGAATATGATTGATATTAAGTAACGATATTAATTTATTATTCTTTTTGCATCCATAAATACATAAAATCATTATTATAATACGAGTTATTATTTGATCATAATTGTTAATACAAAATAATAATATTAATAATGGTATTTAATTGTGATATGTTTTGCAAACAGTTGTAAAGGTAATTTAATTCATGGTTTTAGATCCTGTTTTTATGTTGATGACATATTCAATTTTTTTAATTTAAACATTTTTTTATACTCTTAATGATTGATAATTTATATTAAATTACACAATTTAAAAGTCTAAAGGATAAAGGTAGAAGTAAGCCTTATCTCTGGCCAGATGTGTTATCATTACTTGGGTGGAAGGAAACACATTTCATTTGCTCTAATCCAGTAAGGTGCAAATTTGTTAGAAAAAGAGATAAAAGGCAGAGAAATGAGGTTGGGTAGCAGGTAGAGCTAGCAGGTTATGGTCGATACCGAGTGCTAAAGTGTCCTGTCTCACTCAAAACTTTATCTTTCTTCCCCATTCTAAATTATTCCCCCTCCCTCTCCTTCACAAAATTCTCTTTTAACTCAATCTAACAGGCTCCTTTAAACTGTTCCTTTCGTATGTCTTATTCATAAGAGGATCATTACACCAACAAATTATATGAGTTAACCAATAACAAAATGATTTTAAGCAACAAGATATACCCATATTATCACTTACGAATAATTGATAATAGTACATAAAATAGTATCATGGATAAAAAACTGAAGCGTGAAATCACATAAATATTTCTTTCTTTACATAACCTTATACAACGCCTACTTTTAAATGTTCAGTCTTTCCGTGCCTGGATTCTTAGTAGAAACATACTCTTGAATGATTTTTGATGTTCAGTAGCTCTGGATTCTTATAGAGGTAAATAGAAAGTAAAAACCAATTAATTGAAAAATGACTTAACATCAACGATTTTTGGTAACACATAAAATAAAAATAAATAAGCCGAAAATCAAAGAGTATAGAAAAGAAAACCATTCTGTGTTTTTATAACACTGTTTTCTCTCTTGAAATTGTTGCCTACTAAGAGACATTATGTATAACCAGTCGAAGTAACGTAATAACTGTCAAAGTTAGTTTTTCTATTGATATTTTGTTGTGAAAATAAACTAAAAATCCTGTCTAATGTCAAAATTATTTTATCATTCCTGTATACAGCTTTACCAAGTCGGAAAGGATATTACTCTACTGTAAGTAAAGTATACTATCTTTACTACACCTCAAAGTATTTGATTCAATTCTATTTGTGGTTACAAATGCTATAAACGAAAAATATATTCAAAATTTTAAAACAACGGGACATTTTATTTTCAATAAAATGTACAAATATTGACTAACAAATCAATCTCAAAGCTTGTTAGAGCGATACAAGCAACACAGTTTGAGGATCAAAATGAAACATGTCTAAAAATAGAACATTATGTGGAAAATGAGTTAAGATAACTTTTTTAAAAAATTATTAAAAAAATTTTAAATTTCGATCACGGTAAAGAGCAATGGGTATTACCAAAAGGGCGTTAAAGTACGATTTCTTTTTTCAGAGAATGTTTTTTTGATGCTAAACGGTTCATAAAAATTTGATAAAAAATGGAACAAGAAATTACCAATTTCTTCTTGTCACCACTGAGACCAAATATTGATGTTTATAATGAAAAAAATTAAATAATTTATTGACTTATATGAGATATAAGTGGAATAATATTTTTACATGTAAAAAATCACTGCCATTAAACATAAATAAATTTCCTTTGTCTTCATGGTATGATGGATTTGCCTCATAAAATGCTTTAATAAATATATATATTGCACTCTTCAACAAAACTTAATATCAGTTATAATTGTTTTATCTTTGTAAGTTGTAGTATCTTTCCATGATATTGGAATGCGACGAATGGACTCTTTCCTCAAGAAAGATGAGTTCTGTTTTATTAGAAATGTCAAGCTGCCAGTTGTAAAAGTTTTAAATTGTACTGCATAGCCGGCTTTGACTTTGATTTGGGTGTGTAAACTGGGTAATTACTAATATATTTTTTACAAAGTAATCTTATAACAGAGTAAAGCACGCAGGGAAACGATAACACTCGCTCAGAGTGAATTGGTATATATGACTTTTGACAAATGGAAGAAAAGTGATTTTAATGAAATACTAGGAAGCCGTAAAATTCCCAGCATAATAATTATATAAAGGAACAAAAGTTTAAAACATAGTTCAAAATTGAATAATTAAGATATAATTATCCTATATCTTAAATTAAAAATTAACTTAAAACGATATTCTTTGATGTTTCTGACTTTTTTTAGATAAAATAAGCATATTTTTAAGTTCTAAGTGAGAATTTTTGTCTTAAATTTTCAATGTAGAAGGAGGTCAGGTAAACTATGTAAGTTATCCAATGTCTATTGCAACAAAAGCCATGTTCTCCTGTAAGAAATTATTTCGTAACACGAAATCTACAATTTCAATTTTCAAAAATGTTATTACTGCTGTAGTTATACTAGTGATATGATATGCATCAGTAGTGTGATAAACAAAAATAAGCGTATATATTGATAAGTGGATCAATCACTATCTCTACTGCCTCCAGTAATGAAGACAAATAAACATCTCCCATTAAGACACTTATATTATAGCTAAATGGAAAACTATATATTCTATACCCAAGAATTATATTATGTTTACTTGTAGTAAACTTGAATGCTGGTCACTCCAGACTTGATTTAATCTGTATAAGGAACAGGTGAATAATTCATTCTCTGCTTAAGAGAAAATCAGGAAAACAAAGGATAAAAACTAATACAATTGGCATATTGTTACATGTATCAGGGGTGAAGTGTAAGAGGACAGCGAGATAAAGGGGTGTGAGACGGAGCAGAGGAGAAAGAAAGAGAGGGTATAGTGTAGAGAGGGAGAAGTGTATGACGGGGATGAAGAGGGACTGAGAAGAAGAGAAGAGGTGGGAATCAAAGATGGTGGCTAGTTTACGAGTTTAACGTTCAAAGCTTAAAGGACGTAAGCTTAAATCAAGCTTTCAACTAGAAACTTATAACTATGATTTTTTAAAAAAATTATTGGATTTTAATAATTAGATAATTATATTACATTTTTTATATCCATTTGAAAAATGTGTTGATCACTTAACAGTAACGCGTTGAAGGCAACCTAATTTATTCGAAATAAATAAATTTCAGACGCCATTTGCAGAATATGACAAATAATTCATAAAAGTAAATCTCCATGTAGTGAGTAATTGAAAAGTAGCACAAAATACGGAGAAGAGACAAACCGGCTAATTGCAATTGCTTCGTATAATCATATAAAACAAATGTACTAAGAAATTTAATTATGCATGCTTAATTTCATTGTAATCAATTTGATTTAAATATTGCTAAGAAATGACACCAAAAATTTGCATGAACTATGGCTTTTTTTGATATTGGTGGATCAAAAAGAAATAAAATAACTTTCATTCAACTTTAAATACAGGTATTGTGGATGAAATATATATACAATGCATGTGAAAGAACACATAAAGAAAATGATGAAAAATTATATCATAGAATATGATCTGTAAACTATAAAATAAAAGGTATACCTTAGCTTGATGGAGAGGTAATCTTGTGTTCCGTCTGGCGAAGCCCGAATGTGACTGACGTGTTACGACATGCATCCAACTATAGGGTTCAAAAGTTCGCCTACATTTATTCTACTGGGAAAACTACCCCCACTATACCTTTACAATTGCGTCTCAATTTATTATGAAAGCAAATATATGTCTCATAGTATTTCAAGCAGATATCAAATAAAACAATCGCTGCTGTTTTATTCTAAAGTAAATGATATTTCTGAGGTTTACTTTCTTGCACTAATTCAAGCTCAGTGCACTAAACTAAAAAGTTTAATGCAAGAAAGACCTTTGAATATACTTCTTTATATTCAAAATTTATATAAATTGATAGCACTATTCACTTAAAAAAAATTTCATACTTTTACAGCCATGAGAAATGAAAAACAATGGTATAATTGAATTTCAAGATGTAAAACATGTTTTTGTATTGCTTTCAGAAATTTCTATAGATAACTTTTTTAGAATACAATGCTTTCAAATGTATTCATTGTATAGAATATAACTTTACAACAAGTTTAATTGTATTAAAATTTAGTAGTCAAGGTCAAGTTGATTGGAAAAATTCTAACTATTTACACTTTTGTAGTCCTCTGATTGCATTTTTTTTATCTGAGTGTATGCGAGCTGGAATGAATTTAAAAAGTTTGTGACCACGCTATGTGTCAAGTACCACATAAAATTGAGAATTTGGCAAACAAATAGTCATGGTTATGATAACACTATAAAGCATTAGGTCAAAACCAATAATGATAGCGGTACTCTTTTATACAATATGTTAAAACAGTTTATCACTCTTCTCACAATTATAGAACAAAAAATTTTCGAATAATTTTTCGTTAATATGATAGAAGACTCTTTATTTATTAAATGAGTCATTCTAGATTGCTACATTGATGGATATGAAGAGGCTTTTTGTAATATGCTCTCGACTCTACTAAATTTCCACTAATATATTGATGTATTTATACAGGAACTATATAGCGGATTACATCAATCGAATACAAGAATAGTAATGTAAAACTTTGATTACTGAGGACTTATGCAGTAGGATAATCGACGGGGTACTATAAATAACCAGTGTTACTTTAATGAGCAGACAAAATAAATTATTTTCAGTTTTATAACCTCTACCATAGTTTTTAATATTACATGTGCACTATAGTGCCATTAAGATAATAACAAACTCAGTTACTTGTTAATGAGTTTATTACATTTAGTTATAGTAAAGTTTAGTCTAGGCCACTCCAGATTTTTTTCTCTAGTTTTTAGGCTTAACATATAATATTAAAGGAAAATGCGGGTATCAATATTGCTTTTATTGAAAAGTTGATATTGGTTTAATTGATTGAATATGAGATTTTTTGCATAAAATCCGACACAAACATTTTGATTCTAGAGATATAAATAATAAATATGGCAGATATTCATAGCCACTCCTATTTATTCAAGATTCTAGTTTATAAAGTTCAAGTTCAAATAACCAAAAAGAACGCGAATTAAATTTTCAATTAGAGAGAAAAGTAAATTCATAACTGTAATAGGTTTACCATGTACACCGACGAAGGAAATGTAAACCTATACTACAAACAGAATCAGCATTGCAAACAATCTTTAGTAAAAACGCTACTTTTTAAAATAAATAGTCCTATTCAGTTCTATTATTTTTTAATAAATATTTAAAAATCACTGACAATTGTCGTTTTTTGATGTTCTGATATTACCTTGTTATAGGATTTACGATAACTATATAAAAAGAATCAAAATTTACCTTATCATATGTAACATTATTATTGATATGTTAGTTCTATTAATCAATTAAGAACTGATCATTATTATTTATAATTGTATTATTAATTAATGAATTGAGACATTCTATTAATGAATGTATTACATTACATGCATTATGACTCAATACTTGTTTATCATAATTGTATAAAACATTGATATACACCAGATACTAAATAATTAAAATAATTATTTAAGGGTACCATAAAATTAAATATAATGAGAATCGCTTAATTATAAGTTAAGGAAAAAAAAATTAATTAAAAAATGGTTCAAAAATTAAAAATGAAAAGGAAAATCTGACTTAGGGGAGTGAAAGGAATAAAAGTACTGAAAAGATTAAATAACATTTGTTACTTACTAAAAATAAACTGAAAGTCAAATTATAAACAAATTTTACTTTAATATTTCCAAATCAATATACTTCTCGTTTTGACGACATGTGAAGACATTTTTTATATTTTGGGATGATGTCACAAATATATTGATTGCTTAGTGGGCAGGTGGATATGCATAAAAACTTCTTTTATTATCTTAGACGTCTTACATTTTCTCGAGCCTACATCAAAAGTATTAGATTTTTTAGCTTTTGATGGAAATATCCTTATTTAATTTGAATAATATTAGAGTGTAAAATGGGTTTACTTATTTTATATCAGAACTAGTTCTAAATTTTAACACACTTTTAAATATTTTTATCATTGAATATAGTAATTCTCTTATAATATATGTTATAATAAAAACATAATACATTTTCTAGTATTTTAAAACATAATATAATACAAGAGAAATAATTAAGCACCACCTGTTTTTACTTGTCTGATTCGTTTACTTTAATATAATTTAGAACTATAATATCACTATAGGTTATGTATTAATATCAAATGTATTTAAAACAAAATTTTAATTATTATTTTTATTATATTATTTCAGTTATTGAAGTAACTTTAATAATCAATATTTTATGATTATAATAAGATTATATAATCACTCAATAAAGACAAGAAAATTATATAGCCATTTATAACATTTACAAAAAATTATTTATAAAAATATTGAAATCAATGTGTATTATTATATCTGACATCTGATATTAATTTGTTATGATAATCTGGATTACCTATATCACTTCAGATTTGGTTGTTCATAGTGCATAAAATAATAATTAGTAGTTCATAGTTTTCGCCTATTTTCGTTAAATCATCATGCTGAGGAGACTTTGTTAGTACATACCAGTTATTTTTTCTCGTTACTAAGAAGAAATGGTGTTCACGGTGTTGAGTATATTTGGTTATGAATATTAAGAACGTATCAAACAAACAAAAATACTTTCAATTTATGCTAATCTCAAAATAGAGAAGTTATAAGTTAAATAGAGAGCAAGTATTGAGCCGAAGTAAAACATAAACAATTGTTGAACGCGGGAGGTTGTAGACAGCAGGTTATAATAATTGATGTCTTGGCAGGGCTTACTTAGCACTTCATGCAAACTTTTAATTTAGTAATTTGTTAATATTATAGTAACTGTTCTGTTTGTTATATTATAGTTAATTTACTTTACTGCTCTACTAACTGAACCTACTGGTTTGAATGTAAGAATGTAAGGTGACGTCTAGTCCCATTAATCCATCACACGACCTTGAACACTACTCAGAACATTAGCAGGCATTTCATCACGATGACACACACAATCTCGTACATTCAAACATATTTTGAATAATCATTTAATTTACAGCCGATAAATCAATCAGAATCGAATAATTTGAGTAGGAATATTTTTGACATAAATTATAGAAGAAACAAAAACATATAAAATAATTAAAAAATTAAAAAAAAACAAGGACGTACACTGGGTCCAGGAGGAAATATACTTACAATCAAATAACATATCCCTCCTCAGAAGGTCTTAATGTAACTCAAGTATTAGTATCGTGTTCAATTCTCAAGCAGAACTCTGATAGTAATACTCAAGTTACCTACTTTAAGAACTTGTGAAGTGACACATATATATGCTTGTTAGAGCAGCTGTATCACATCTTCGAATTAACGTCTAGCAATATCTGTAAACAATTCTCATCGTTATTGATTGATTGGTTAGGTACTTAATTGATTATTAAGTAACTATTATAATTTTTGTTGTTTTTTTAATCTCATAAATTATTTGTATTCAATATATTTTTCGTTATCATTACTTTATTTTTGTTCATTCATTTATTATTTTGTATTTCTGTTCTTTATTTTCTTCCTCTTTCATTCTCGCCTGCTAATTGTGTTTTCATCACTTAATTGTGTAACACTCGTGCTTTTGATGTTGGACTTCAGTCACGGCCCTGCCTCTCTCTCTATATATATATATAGCGTAATATTCAATCAGACATGAAGGACAGCTTCCAAAATATGCAAATAATTATATTAGTATACTCTGGGAGAAGACCTTTTTTGAAACACATGTTGTTACCAATGAAAACTCCACTTTATGTCGTTTGAGAGAAATCTAAGCAAAAACAAAGAACGTAACACGAAATTGACATTTATTTTTAAATTCATATTTTTATATAAAAGTAGCATTTGTTTTCACTTTATTTGCTTATAATATTATTGCTTATAAAGGTGTCACAATATTTATTTCTGTTTTTTTCCTTTTTCGTTGTGGCTTTATATGGTACATCATTGATTGAATCACGTGTTTATTGTGAACCTTCTATTGTGAACGTGTTTATTGTGTGAACACACACACACACACACATACTTATATATATATATATATATATATATATATATATATATATATATACAAATATATGTTTCATAGTAAATCACAGCATAGAACAAAGGAACGAACACACTCAACTTGGTGTTGAGATAGGGACACCAAGCGCACTTGTGAAGCGACGGCTGGAGACCCACCCTATTTCAAGTCTCCTGATGACGGTTCAACCGAAAATTAGAGACAGTAAGTGTGTTCGGTCATTTTGTCTGTGTCTGTGATTTACCGTGAAACGTTTGTTGGCCTTTTGGATCGTTTACAATATTGATATTTGGGTTACTAACCGTTGCGCCTACAACGTGCTTGGTCTGCCTTTCTCTTTTCTCCTGAAGACGGATTGGCCGAAAATTTGAGTCTGTAAGTGTGTTTCTTTACTTTATGTGCTACCTATCTTCAATTTTGAACTGTTTTATATATATATATATTATTGATTTGTTATGAGTATATTTGAGAAGTAAAACTCTCATTAATTATAATAAAAAGTCATAGAGGAATACAATTAAGTTGTATTTGTAATAGTGAATATTCTACTGATTAAATGGGGTAATAAATTTGAATAATGGTTTTGGAATACAAAGCGCAGATATTGGCTTCAGTTAACCAAAAGGGCATGCATAGGGTGGTAGAAGCAATTATTGGTTCACTGAAACCACTAATTGGATTAGCTGTAGTATTTGTGGAATTGAAAGTACAGTTAGAAAAAACAGTAAATGACATCTAAATATACCTGGTATTTCAATTGAAAGTGGATATTGGAAATACTGAGTTTATTTCATATTGAATTCTACATGTATTTTTTTTTTATTTATTTTATTTTTAAGCAGCCGAGCATCATATTTCGCAAAAAATGTACATGAGCAGTGTTTATCGTTCCTCTCTTTGATATACCTCTTCCCCTTCACGGAATACAATTGTGCTATTTATAATTGGCTCATTTTTACTTTAATATGTTGTTTAAATTTATTAACGGAATACAAGTAAAAGGAAACACAGACTTAACAACAAGAAAAATTAACAATAAAATTAACTACAGAGAACAAATTGTATAGAACAAAGTACTAAGATGTTGGATATATTTTGGGAGGTACAATGACAAATATTTTACAAGAAGTTCTAAAGTGATAAAAAAATTATCAACCACTTTGGTGCTTCCTGGTTTAAAAAAAATGTCGCTTATATACTATTATCTCAAAATTAATATATATATATCCAAAGAAATTAATTAATCTCACCTGGGTTGCTACTCACAAAAGTATACAAAGAAATGAGGCAATCCCAAGTTTGAAAATGTTTGAATCCAGACAAACCTTCTGTAGCCAGATTATTTTGTGTGATGCCATAGCTCTGTCGCAGATGTAAAAAATATAACTCTAAACTATAATGCCTATACTGTATAGGAATTATATAAACTATAAACTTCAAACAACTTTAAAACTGAATTACTCTAATTAAACACATAAATTAAAGCTGGAGTGACCTAAACGCAACATTACTATAGCTGAACATGTATTAACTCGCTGATAGTCGATTGAATTTTGGTTTCATCTTCATATATCTCTATTGTTTTTATGTAAATGCAAACACACTGTTATCATATTATCAAATTCATACATAATCAATGTACTTATTTTATTTGTATTTGTTTTGTAGAGGGCATATTTATTTTTTCTGTTACAACAAATTGTAAATTGTTATTATTATTCTTAACATTGCTAAACTGAGAGTTAGAGTATCATTTTACCTGACTTACTGCAATTATATCTGTCTTTTAACTTCTATTATTATAGATATCTTGCTCTCTAAATTTACGAAGTATGATAGTTGACAATGTTTTAAATTAAACAAACAACCTCTGTGGTACTGAGAATACTAATAGCCTAGTAACAACAATACATCTGACATAGTGATTCCGTTATTATTTCTTAGGTCATTTGTAAATTTTATATTCATTAGTGACCTTTATAATGGTCTTCAAAGAAGTATTTGTTTTAGGTATAATTTGCTAAAAACATTTAACTTCTTACAGACAATTCGTTTGCATTTACATAAAACATGTTACAAGGTTTTAGCATTACGCAGAGAGTGTCTGAATTGTTTGTATAATAATTTTTGTTTGTTCCGTAAGTAGTAGTTAAGAGAATAATGTCATGTTATATATTCTATATATATATATATATACATTGAGATTTTTTTTTAAAGATTTATCACCTTCTTTACAAATTTAATTTAAGTTAAGCTGAGCTTTTAGACCGGTTGATCTCACCACATTTATTTGCTCTTCTCTTCATTCATTCATTAACTGCATCCTTAAGAAAGCTAAAGTGTTCTGAAGAAATACTTCATAAAGAAGAAGATTGGTTTGGCTACAAACTTTTCCAAGTTATATTACTATAAATTAATGAAATTTATTTATTTTATATACTATTATGTCTAGTGGCCGACCTGAGAGTTAACTAATTTTTACTAGATTTATTATTTTCTTCAACTATCAGTCAATCAGACATGAGACTTTATCTTAAAATCATGGAGCTTTCAATTCAGGTGGTGATTGGTGATCACTATGACGCCACCTGCAACATAGCCCATAAAAACATTGTGCCTGGCAACCCTTAATAACAAAAGTTATTCATGTTCTTTTCTAATAAATTTATTGAAGCTTTATCTTTTATAGAGGCATTTTCTTAATATATCGGTCTTAGTAGATTGCAAATTTATTTCTCATTAATACTAAGTAAGGATTCTTATTTTTGTTTTATGTAGATGGTAAGACAGTTCTTCGTTATTCTATTAAGACTAAGTACATTCCCTTTTTATTTTTGTTAGAGTAAATTTTTGGTGCCTGATTATTTACCTTTCAATACCATGGAAGCAATACACATGAGCGCATTGGTTTTACCACAACAGTAATAATAAATGTGATTAGCCAAACTCCAAACCTGTGGCAAGACCCCAAGTTCAAGCAAAGACCATCTTACAACAGAACAATGTATCTGTCACATGGCATTTTCAGTCAAGTCTATCAACAAAAGAGACTCCGTGAGTATTTCCATATCATTAAGCTGCTTAGCTGAATATTTTTAATTGAATCCGTTTTTCACATCTTACCAATTTTACTAATCAAAGAATTGATATTAGTAGAAAATATTGGAACTGTTTGTATCCATTTGCGTTGAGATAGATGTTGTTATCCATTATGAATATATTTATTTGCCTAAAACTTTTCAGTTTACTACAAATGGAACATTTGAAATTTTGGTTATAATATTAATTTCTTAATATTTTCAATTCATGAGATATTCCTATTAAAACAATAACTAATATGGAATTTTAATTTTTAAATTAAATATATTATTAAATTATTTTTAATTTTGATTTTTGTTTTTGGTTACACAACTACCTACCGACACACAGAAACACACTATAGCATACAGAAGGAGATCATTGGAAAGACATCGCATCAAAACTGACTTTGGAGACTTCGAAACATGGAAGACCCCAAAATCTGGAGACCCAATATTTTTTACTTCACTTATAATGAAGTAATTAGTTATCATTAAACCGTTAACTATAATTGATTTAAGTGAAATAAACATCATTACGAAACTACAATGAAATTGTCTGAAATCTCTAGTTCTCGCTACTGAAATAAACCTCAAATTTGTGTCTGGAACGGTACTTTACTTCAACGTCTAAAAATATCTTCTGAAGTACTTGAAATCATTCTCGGTGAATAATAATTATGTTAAGAAAAAGTAATAAATATCTCTTTATATGTATATGACTTGTATATATAATAAATAATTTACCTATTTAATATTAAATACCAACTTTGAAAAAAAGATCCAATACAGATAGATAAAAGACACCTTGTTTGCACAATGACATTCAAGCAATTTGAACGCACGAAGACAATAATTATAACCATATTTAGGACCTTGGGTTTAATAAGGTGTTTTTGAAGAACGATTTGAACATAAAGTTAAAATGTTCTTATATAATAATGATTTTTTTTTAAAAAAAATCAGTTTTCTCCTAGCAAACTTATGTTTCAATTATGTATATCCTTTAGTTGTTAGAAAATACACATCCTATATTCTTCCAGGATGACCATGGGTCAACTCCTTGGCAGATCGCGTAGTGTAAATGAAAACTGTGTAACATGAAAAAACTTGGATCAGAGTCGAAGTTAGAACATACAATTTTCAGCACAAAAAAAAACAGGCTACTTGTTGGCCTACCCCTTATCGTCACTTTCAAATATTTTCCCTCCATTATTTCCATTGAGTTTATCTCATAAGACATATACTATAAACATTTCAAAAACAGAATTATAGAAATATCGGGAAATTTGATTTATTATTCTAATTTGTTTAATAGAGAAGTATAAATACTCTAAAATCTTAACATAGCAATTTTTAAATAACTTAATAATAATAACTGTAATTAATGAAAGAGAAAAGAAAATGTCATTAAAGTAATTTGAAGTTGGAAATTGCAGTGTATTATAAATGAAAGAAGTTAGAAACTCCGACTGGAGTGGATTAAGAAAAGAGATTGGAGAAGAGGTGTGTGCCGAGTGAAGAGAGAATGTGAGAAACAAGGGATGTACGAGGCCCAGCATCAACTTGAAGTTAGTGTCTCCTCGCCCCACTTAAAACAGAATTATCTTCTTAACGTCTTAGTCCAGTAAACTAATTAAGTATTTAATTCCACTAGACTTATACTTCAAGAATAAAAAAATCCAATGTGCTAACGATTACATTATACTTTTAGACTTTAATCATACATTGTAGAACTTTACTGAATGTAGAGATATGAAGCATTAATAATCTGTCATATTTATACATACACCAAAATTATCTTAACATCAACTGTGCTATGTTAAGTAATGACGTCTAAACTACAAAAACTATGTTGACAGAGATAATGGTAATTATCTTGATAAGGAATAATCTGCAGAAAGTCGCTATTCTTTTTGATCTTAAAAGAATAATACATACTATATAAAACATGACACCCACAATAAACACTCATTCTCCAGATAACTTTGGCACCTTAAGACAACCATATCTATTATGGTTACATAATCGTGTAATTCATGACGTATTATTACTTTACTCTTATGGTTTAGTTTATGCGCCACTAATTATACGTTACCACTCATTTAAACTTGATCATAGTAACTACGGAGGGAGTAATATGGGGGGGGGGGGGGAGGGAAGGTTAGCTCAGTGGTTAACGTTAGGGGGTTCGATCCCCACCTGGATCAGATTTATTCTTGCCGGAGGTGAATAAATCAAAGTACGGTCTCTCGGAGAGGACGTTAAGCTTTTGGTCCTGAGTCTGTACGATGTCAGGTAATTGTTAAAGATCCCTACTCGAAATGCACTTGAGTTAGGCAAAATTTAGGACTCCCAATGTAGAATCTGTAGAATCACCGATCAAACAAAAAGACGGTAAACGGCTGACGTTATCACCACCTAGGGGATTGGTTTAAACAATAAAAGAAAACACGAAATGTCATTTCAGAGTATAATGATACTTCATAGTATACCACTCAAGTAGTTTAAACCTTGTCACATTAGTCAATGCTAACTACTACTACATGATGCGACCTTTTGTAATATATTCAATTTTTTTATTAACTTTACTAGCTACCTTGAAGTGTAATCAGTGTCTTCTCAGTATTCTTGAGTAATCATTGACCAAGCTTTGATAATAGTGCACTCTGAAGGTATGATAGAATTGAAGGTGGTGGTGAACAAGTCTGGATGTGATGCAAGTAACAGCAGGAGTTGGCTAATCATAGTTACAAATATCGTAGTGTGACTATCACGGATATTAGGCCAGTCAACATTAAAGGAATACCGACCACCCTAGGATAGCTCCTTCAGAAGGATAATTCGCTTATCTAGCGGACCATATTTTCTCTTCAATTCTCTTTACTTGGATAGAAGGTATCATTGTTCGTAAACTACTAGCATTTCTTTGCTTAATACTACAATGAATTATAATAATTAAAAATGCATTTATCAATGTTAATTATACTTAAATTAATTTTAGTATTGTATACTCCTTTAATGCTTTAGTTTGATATCATAAATTTGTGAACTATTATAATAAAATAATGTCCACATTAATAGTTGGCTGGTAGTAAGGTACTGGTTTCTGCATTTTAAATACATTAATTTGTGTGTCAATAATTTGCAAATTCCATGAGAAATACTTTTGTCAATATATGTACTAATAATGGATCTCAAAGTTTTATTATGCTGGAACTTGAATAAATACATGTAACTAGAACCATAATTGGGTTCAGCATCATATGGCTTGTCCAAATGGTTAGTAAGTGTTTTAAGCCGATTAATTGGAAAAATTTCAGGCAGCCATACTAAAAACAATGTTGATTTAATTATAAAATTAAAAAACGTCAACATAAATAAAAATTATAGATTGATCAGTTTCGATGTGAAGTCTCTTTTTACCAATGTAGGTACCTGTAACTGATCTGTTGAGCTTACCAGTTGGGTTTTTGACTCTGACGAAGACCGCTTGTTACGGTTGAAAGATCTTAGTCTTGTTTTCCCATTTCTCACTGTCATTTGATCATTGATATATATATATATATATATATATAAGTTGTTGATCCATAACTGCAGTAAGTGTCGTTAATCTAACTAAGCAGTGTATGGTCCCGGTCCTGAATGACAGTGTCACGTGTTCATTCAAACTACAGTTGTTGTGAATCCACAGACTATTTTTCTTTGTAAAATAATTTGTAATGTAATACCTAGTTTTTCTGTTTCAAAATTTATACTTCTGTCTATGAAAAAGGTTTTAGTCAAAAACCGAAAAGTTGGCAATGAATGTTTTAATTGAACCTGAAAAACTGACCGATTCCCCATGAACTTTAGTTTTGTTTCTATTCCACGGTCGATATTTTTATCGATATATATATATATATATATAATATAATATATATATTTTGACATTTATTCATGAAAAATGATCTTGAAAAGGTTTCTATTCATATTGAATGAATTATACTATTAAATTAAAATACTTTGAAAAAAAATAAATTAATTGATTTCCAACCAGCTCACAACTATCCTCAACCGAGAAACAATTATAAGAAGTCTGAAACAGTATATGCTCCACACAGCATCCCTCTTAAGAAATGACCTGAATAGATTAACCTCCCACATTTCCACTCGGACTGGCTGAAGTTGCCATTGTTATTGCAGTGGTTGCTATATGACTGCTCCTTCAGAGATTTAATTTTCCTTCTTCCCTATATAACTTGGACCTAAGTAAATTCCACTAGCGTGATGAATCTTTCATTACCATGGAGACTCTGAAAGAGACATTCTCCCACGAAAAGTAAGTATTGATGTTTGAATAAAGCTGTTATTATTTTTTCTCAACGTTAAGCCATAATTGATGAAGAGCAATTAAAAAAAAGTTACCAAAGTATTTTCATCATTAGTTATAACATTTTTTTCACATGCTGGCTTTTAAAATAAATACTTTAATTTGGAAAATCTACCAAAAAATGTTGCACAGCCACATAACTACTTAACTGTCGTTTAAAAAAGCTTGATGCATATGCATTTAGTAATGACTTCATAGCAAAGCGACAATAAGGCTGGTCAAATGAATTATTTTGTTAATGATGTTGTTTTTCTATACATGTTATTATCAAAATGCCTCCAAATATTGTTAGTTAGATTAACTGATGGTAGAAACAAAGACAAAGAATGATTTATATGGAACAAATTAAAAGGACAAATTATTTTGTTCTCCCATTTAAAAAAAAAGTAACTTCATACAAAAGTTATCAGTAAAATATACTTATAGCAGTAAATATTTTATAAGTTATTCCTTCTTGAGTTAAAACAGTGAAAACTCTACAACGTTGGGCACGTTGTAAATTATAAAATACAAGGAATATAATTACAGATTGACAGATAAATTGTTTCTCTTAAATAAACAAGTAGAATAATATCAGGACTAAATAAATCTAATTTGTAGTCAAATCTTTTTAGTAAAATGGTGCACAAGTCTACTGGGATTTGTTCTTTATTATTAAGTACAGCAGAATATTGAAAGTGAAAATGAAAAAATATTATAAATATTTCATATATGATCTGATTTTATTAGAATGTTCTGTTCTTTTTTTATTAACATAACTTATGTTATAAATTAATTAAATTTTTTGGTTGAATAAAATACTAAATTATAAAATAACGCTTTTACGTATGCTAATTATAAAAGTTTTAGCCATGTATTTTCGTTATTTTAAAACATCACATATTATGTAATTAACTAAAGCATATCTTTGGCAATTATTGTTAAAATAGATGAAAATATTAATAATTATTCAGACGTGATCAGCTTTGCTGAAGACAAGGTTATTCATTCTTTAAGTTTTCTTAAGCTGTTTAAATTTTAAATATAAATGAACTTTTTCTATTATAAAGATATTAGGTCGCTTCCAATCATGAATGAGTTGAACTCGTTTACGGGAAATGCGATAAAAGCCCATTTTCTTTCGCACTCCTAACTACTAGTTATTGAATTTAAAACTTTTCCTCTTCATTCATGATAAAGAAAGGGAATAATAGCCGATATAAATTTCATTTAGACAACTTTATCGCTTTCAGATAAAACTTTTAATAAAGATAGTTACAAAGTAAATGACACTAAAATTTGATGTATATTATTCAAGTTACACAAAAATATCGATATGATCCTAACTTGGGGGTTTTTATAAAAAAAGTATATAGACTGTATATGTATAAATCATTGAATTATTCAGCTGGTTTCAACCATAGAATGTGTAGAGTATTCCTATTAAATATAACTGCATTTCATTGCCTATATTTTGTTTAGTTCTACATTATATGTTTTTTTACATTTCTAAAATATATATTACACCTATTAACAATGCTTTCTTACAATTTAAAATATAAGGACTTCAGAAATGTTAGATTTTCTTATTTTAGTTGATCATTTTAATTAATCAATATACGTTTAATTAATATATAACCAATAACAATCAAAATATTTTTAGGAATGTTTATGAAGTTTTATGAAAAAAATTTGAAGTGGCCTACACTCAATTTTACTACGATTAAATATAATAAAAATCCACGTTGAAAAGCTATTTAGTTTGATTTTATTTTATAAAATATTTCATTCCATAGTGGGGATGAAATATTCAATATCATGGTAAAATCATAGTTTACAACTTTAATGATTTATTTTGTGCTAATATCGCCATATCCATTTGAATTGTAATAGCTAACATGCAATTGTTGATTAACTAGGATCTGATTTCTTCTTATTATTTTTATTATATTATATTTATTATTTAATCAAACAATATTGAGTCAGTGGCAGTTACACAAACTGTACATAAATAATGATGGATAGTATAGTAGATATTTTAATACTTTTGTAGATTTAATTGAAATTCTGAACTGTTACATAGACCATTACACCTTATCGATATACAAGGCAATGGAGATGGAGCAACTAATTATTTTATGACATGGAACCTGAAAAAAATTTAGGCGTTTCTAAAATATATGATGGAATATGATAACTATTCTTAGTGGTAGTTATTTAATGATTTATATATGAATAGGACATCACAAAATGATTTACGAGAAAGAAGATCATGACTATTAAATGAGGTACAAGGGACAGGATAGTAAGATGAATCTGTAGGATAACACGCCATATAAGAAAGCTTCTTAAGGAATTTGGAATGGGCAGATTGAAATAGATTTTAATAATGATAATGTGGATTTCAAATAGCTAAGGCACAATCTGGAATGGAAAGAACGCGAGATTTATAAAGAATAAAGAAAGTAATAGGATCAGTGAAGTCATACTGATTTGTTGTAAAAAAGCCAAAGTTTTTCATACTAGGGTCTTTTAAATCTACATAGCAATTGTTAAAAGTTAAATTAGTGTAAACAAATCATAAAGTTTTTCTGTAGTTTACTCGGGTTAAAAGGTTGCATTTAAATTAAGGTCATGGATATATTTTTGGGGCAGTCAAAAGGAAAGAAAGACATTACGGAACACTTATACATTCTTGTGCACAAAGATATAATACTTCACAATAACCTTAGGCATTGAAAGTGATATATTCCAATTCCAATTTAATGACTAAGTGCAAACTTATCACTAACAAAACAGTTAATTTTTTATTTTATATTTTCAAAAGAAACATTGGTCGTTTATTTTTAGTGTATTTTTAGAAGAATAAATCAGTAATTATGAGAACTTTTTTAAATGCACATAATTATATCTTATATTGTGTTGGAACAATATATATATATATATATATATTAATCTATATACAGTTATTATATTAATCTATATTTTAATTAAATATTAATATATATACAGTTCAATGTACATAAAGAAACATAGAGAAATTAAATACACACACTTACAGTCTCTAACTTTAGGTTGAACCGTCTTCAGGAGAGATAAGAGAGGGAAACCAAGCGCACTGGTACAGAGACAGTTGGAGACCATCTCCAACCAACGTTGGGGTCTCCAACCGTCTCCAGCGCGTTTGTCTCTGTACCTGAAGACAGTTCAACCGGAAGTTAATTGTAAGTGTGTGGATTTAATTTCTCTATGTTTCTTTATGTACATTGAACTGTATATATATATATATATATATATTAGTTCCATGTAAAAATATGTATGTTCCACAGCTGTGTCAATATATAAGATCCTTTTTATCCTTTCTCTAGTATTATTGTGCCTAGTTCAGTCATTTTCATCACTTAGGAGGGTACATGTATGTATTTTTAAATAATTCTAATATTATGACCTGAATCAATATATATATTTAATTTATATAAGGGAACAGGTGAAAAACAAACTCTCTGATTTAAAGATCACTGAAATCAGGAAAACAAAAGAAAAAACTATTACAATTGAGACATTGTTACATAAGTCAGCGGTGAGGTGTGAGAAGATAGGGGTGTGAGAGGGAGCCGAAGAAGAGAGAGAGAGAACGTGTAGTGAGTATAGAGAGGGTGAAGTGTATGACAGGGATGAAGAGGGAGTGATGTAGATGGCAATCAAAGATGGAGGTAAAATTAAGGATTTAACATTCAAAGGTTAAAGGAGGTAACATTTGAGGAAACATTGAACTAGAAAATTAAACCTATGATTTTCAAAAAATTTTATTCTTTATAATTATTTGTTATTTCTTTTATAAACCTGATAATTACTTTACATTTCTTTTATAATCATTTCAAGAATTGGTTGATCATATAACAACAACGAGTTGAAGATCTCTTAATTTACTCAAAATAAATAAATGCTAGTCGCCTTTTGCAATTGTTCACAGAGATCAACAACATAATTTAATCATAATATGTTACTTATGAGATCGTAAAATGTCTTTAATGAGTTCATTAGATGTGAAAAATGAATACAATATTTAAGAAATAAAGAATGTGCTACTCTGACGTATAAATTTCAGTGTAGTACAGGTAATTACTAATCTCAGTTCGGATGGGTTAGAGTAGGGCAGGGGAAGCTCTTACCCGCTTTATGGCTGTAGTAGTTATTGATAGCCTCTGCTTTATTCACATCATTCTCCAGCCATTTACCTGAAATAACTGCCATTTGCTCTATTTTCTTATTTGTATTGCCTTCGGATCTAACTTCTTCTGCACTGTGATTCTCAGTGGATCTGAATTATTTGAAGAAACATGGTAGTTCTGCCATGCTTTTCTTTTTGCTGTCAGGATCATTCGTCGTGGAGAGCTATTCTATTTATTGTAAGCCATTCGGTTGGCACATGTCCTCTCGGCCTTCCACCCTTTGCGTACTTGTTGACGCTTTTGTCTAGTTCTATTTATTTTGTCGTTCCACAGCTGTGTCAATATATAAGATCTTTTTTATCCTTTCTCTAGTATTATTTTTCTAGTATTATTGTGCCTAGTTCAGTCTTCTTCATCACTTAGGAGGGTACATGTATATATCCTGTAATTGTTATATTAATAAAATCCATATAACAATAATAATAAAAACGGACTAGGCTTTGTTAAGCAGATTTCGTAGAGAAACTACAAAAAGCTTCGCTAGAAATGATTAATGCCAAATTCCCAGATTCAAAACTTATTTACTGAGATACATTGACTTTTCTATCGTTGGGAAGATCAAGAGGGGCTTCTTTCAACAAAAATTCTAGAGAGAGCTGCTACATTTCGTTAAATTCCTTTCTAGCGTGAACATTAAACTCCTAGCCTTGAATGCTGCATTATCAAGATGCTTCTCTAAGACAAAAACAACAAATAGTATCTTTGCATACACCAAATGAACTTTGTAGTTGTTGGAAAAGAAAAACCTGCGCATAAGGGTTATATATTAATTTGCTGTCTACCTATACTAATCAAGAAAGCAAAATAGTCTTTCAGTAGATCCAACTCATAACCGAATAAAGGAAAACAAAAGAGTGAGCCAGATCAACAAATTAAATAATATACATTAATAATCGGCTCCTCTCCATTAAAGTGCTTGTTAGCTGTATGTAGAAGGTCACCGGCAAACTTTTGCTGCAAAGAATGGTTGAAATGGTAGTCAGCAAGCACCACACATTGACAGCTAATCGCAGGCTTGACAAAAAAAAAAATCTAATATAATCTCAACGTTTGCGGATAAAGAATCATGTGATCGTATAGTTATCGGAAAATATCTCTACAAGTTTAAAATATAAGACTTTACGAATGACAGAAATACCAGGCTGTAGACTCTCCCTCACACCTTGGAATGCACAAACCTAAACCCAGCAAGACAAGTTCTTAATGAAATGATTGGAAATGATAGCCTTATCAAAAAATTGATACCTAAATAATTGTGGTCATTAGCAGCTGTAATTTATTTAGCATATCGAACTGTTAGAATCAGCTACTTTTTAATATGCATACTAAGAAGTAATCAAATATATGTGATTACCTGTGCTCCTATAACAGAGAAATTGTACCGTTCTTTACTTACATACAACTTGGTGATATCAATATTGAAAACATTGTTATAACATTGTAACATAAATATGTTATCAAAACAGTACATATAATTAAAGTACATATTATATCAATTAACATATGATATTTTGTTGCTAGAAAATCAAGTACGTTATTTCGTAAACCTAGCATAAGATAAAAGGAACCAAAAAGCCAGTTCATAAGTAATATAGTACGTTTTTCACACAATAGAAAACCTTTTTAGAGGAAATGTTTGGTAGTATGTTTATCATATTTTGAATTAAAGTACTCGTGTATTTATAATTGAATTGCTTTCAATAATATATTACTTTTATACTTACATAAAGTTATATATTCTACAGGTAAGACAGAGAATCTTGTACTTGAAAGACAGTTTGTGATTAAAATAAAAGCCTGCTTCTCTTTTCTGCAAAAATGTAATTTTGAAAGAAATGTTTTGCTTAAAAATCAGGAATCATTTCTTGCCAGTTTGAAAACTTTGATTTTGATGAAGTCGGAACGCAAGGAAATTTCAAAATGGAAATATTTTTCAAACCAAGTATTGGATATAAATAATATTTATTTGTTATTTATATTATTGAAATTGTTATTTATTAAACTTTAATTTTATTAGAAAAAGGGTTGCCTTTTACTTATGAATAGAGCTGATTAATTTTTTAGATATAATATAAAATATAACCCCATTCATGTCTTGCAGATGATAAATTATTACAGAATAAGTATCAATCCATACTTATCACACTGGCACTCAGACACAGAGAAATCCCTTGAGTAAAATGAAGTGACAGGAAATAGATTGTGAGTAGATGTGAGACATTTCTCACATCAGAAATAAACAAGGCCGGTGATTTTCCCCCAGGTCGACTTGTGAGTTTTTCTTTTTCTCTGTCCTACACACCCCCCTCGTCGCCGCCAAACACTCATCCGCTATATAAGTCAACTCTCTTCAAACTTCCACTCTATAACTTAAACTCAAACTTTACTGTATTGTACATTTTTATATTGGATTATCCAACACACAACTGTATTTTATATAAAAAAAAATTAAATCAACTCTTGATAAATATAAAGCAGCACTAATAAATATATTATGAAAATCGATATTGAAATTAAAGTTGTTATTAAAATAACTTGTTTTCATACGGAAAAAGTACTTAAAAACGGTAAACACACACACACACACACACACACACACACATAATATATATATATATATATATATATATATATATATATGAATTTACAAAACCAAATTTATTGAGCTCAGTTACACAAGTGAATGAAATATTTTCATTACTATATATTTCATATATAGAGTAATAAGTTATCGCATAACATTAGGCCCAGATTTTCTAGCCACCAATTATATGTTTTCTTCCTCATCAATTTATCAACGATACCATTGAGATAAGTAGAGTATGTTATCGAAAAAAGGCTCCTAGTGGCAGACCAATTTATTGGTTCCAGTTTTTTCCTATCGGTCCACTGAGACATTCTCATATATATCCTTTGTCCAGATACTCACATGAGAGTTAACTAATTTTTATTGGTTTTCCCTTCACTTAATTAGATAAAAAAACTCATAATTTGAATCAGAATTTTCCCAATCCAGGAGAATATTTATGAATACTTTGACCCTTTTTCTTAAATATAATATTTTGCATATCCGGCAAAATTTTAGCCAAATCATTAATGTTTTATTGTATTAAATCTTTTAATATATTATTTTCCATAGAAGCATTTTAATTTTGGCACCAGTCTCACTCATTGATAGTTCATAATATAAATTTATACATACAGGACAATTACTGAATTTTCCATTTCAAGGTAAGATAGTTCGACAGACTAACAAACTATACCGGCTTGTTTCGTAGTTTACTGAGACAACTTGGGTACCAATTCATTTACCTTTAGATTTTTCACAATCGATGTATATGACATTGGTTTCATCACAGAAGTAATAGTAGAATATCACTTTTAGACCCAAAGTGAATACTTGGTGTTAAGACTCCATGTTCTACCAATAAATTTCTTACCATAGAACAGACAGTTTGTGAACGGTTTCACAGCTTACTCCAAGAGTATTTCCATATCATGATAGTTTAAACTATATATTTTTAATAAAATGTTTTCTCCCTGAGAAAGGAATAGGTACGGTTATACTTGTATTTATATGGTTGCATTTTTCCTTTAACTATCCATCAACAATTTATGGAGACCACAGCTTAATCTCAAAAGTAGTAGGGCCAAATCATATGTATCTTACAAAAAGAGAAATTGGTTTATCGAATGCTTGCACTAAATATTTTTGCATTCCATTATTGCAATGTACTATATAGTTCCTCCATGATTCAATGGATTCGAGGGTGTGTATCATGTGATCAATGCTTACCAATGAAAAAACCAAGAGTATTTCTTTTAGGTGCTTTAAGCAATTTTTTTTAACCAAAGTTTTATTGATGAACTCTTTTGATAGTTTTATTCTTTCTTATAAATATTTTTTAATTACCGGGGATTTGGCATGAAAATAGTGGTCTCATTATAATAAAAAACTATAATTTACCATTCCTATATTACAGTAAATATCATGGAGTTCTTAAACACATTAATAACTATTATACTATTATGTGTCAAACGCTTACATGTTTTAAAGAATCCAACATCTAGAATGATGGCAACTATTTTGTAAGACATTCCCCGTCTTCCAGAAGAGAATCATAAAATATATAGCTGTCAGGGGTTCATCATTAAAGTTTATGACTTGTTTTCCTTTTACATACTTTAATAAGGTAATTACGTCAGAGTTTTAAAGAAAGTTTTGAAGTAAGTAAGTATAATTTCTTTAATTATACTTTAATTTAAGAACTGTGTTTGACTGGATTCTCATAAAAAATTTCTAAGTCTATGTAATCATATCCAACAAGTATAGCAAGTTATACATTTTTCGAATCTAATTTTCATTATTAGAACTATATTGTATTTTGCAATAATCAGAAGATTTTTCGTAGCATAATAATTGTAGGTAAATTTCATTTATCTGTAGTCAGCCATTTAGTGTTGAATAAACGTCCTCTAAAACCATAATATGTACCACAACGCCCTCTGGCCTCTTTTAGTTTATGCAATTGCAAGCAAAATGGGTTCAGCTCATCCTCTTATAATTGCAATTTTTTAGCATAATTTCTTTGTGATCTGTCAAACGGTGTGTCTCATGTTCATAGTTATCAGAATCAATCATATGATAGAATTTTTTTTAATTTTATTTCAAAACTGACCCTCGCGTTATTTGAAAATTTTCGAAATATTCATCGATTAACGCTATTGTCCATTATTAAAAAACCTTAAAAAAATTCAAAACTCCCGTCCAGTAGTTAGAATAAAAAAAAAACTAATGTGATTTATTTATGATGTAATATTTCCTAAAACAACAAAGTGCTTTCACTCACTGTTTGCGCGTAAAACATAAATTTGACACATCAAGTGGTGGGGCCGTTTTTTAAAGGTTGTCTGTTATACCAATAAATTGTTAATCAATCAATCAAATAATATAAAAGAAAATTAACTCTATAAATATACATACATTTATGATCAAACCATAATATGAAATGGGAAAAAATTACTAAGATCTGACAACCGTAACAAGCGGTCTTCGTCAGAGTCAAAACCCAACTGCATCAGAGTTATATATATATATATATATATATTTAAAGTGTAATTTAAAGTATATATATATAATATATATATATATATATATGATCAGCCCACAATGTGAAATTGGGAAAAAAGGACTAAGATCTTTCATATTATGGTTTACATATTGAATATATCATATTGAAACTGTTTACAAAGACAAATAATGCAATCACCGAAAATAAAAAACGAAACTCACAAAACACTCACTTCTAAATTTTGACATTTTAAACTCTTCGGAAAAGTAATCCACTCTAGTTCTATCAAATGGTAAGTAAGCTCTTAAAAGTGGTTTCAGTAATTAAGAAGTTTAAGATAATTGAATATGAAATTATTAAATTAAATGGTTTATTTGCTATATGCTTAAAGTATGGAGATTATTTGAAATGTTAATGATATTATTTAATATGTTTGGTTAACTTTAGATAGAATTTAAATTTAATATGATATTCTACAACAGCGACACAACCATAACAGATGCATTGCATAACAGTACAAAATAAACTGATTTACTATAGTGTTGAGGTATTGGAGAAAAATTAATAAGAAGTCCTTAGACGAAACAAATACTGGATTAAAGAAATTTGAATTCAGAATGTTTCAAGAACAGTTTTAGCTTATAGCTATTTCTGTGCACTAGTTTAAACAATATCAATTGTCAGACTAAATTATCATTCTACTCTAATATGTTTTGGGTTGAAGGTGGAATGACTTCATACCGGTCTAATATATGATATCTGAGCTGTTTTGGATCCCACCCACCCTGAGCCGTGAAACACCGATGACACATACTGTGATAACAAATAGTCAGTCAACACCGAGTATTACATGTGAGACTGACATATTAATTTCTGCTAAAAGAGTAACAGCAGACCCTGTCCTCAATGTACTGATTTATTGAAAGTAGTAGTCATACACTCATTGTGTCTAGCATTAGAATTAGTAATAATACATTCCGTCATACCTCGTAAAGTCTCTGTAAAGCTCGACCGGTTTCGGGTCCGCCTGGATCCCATCTTCAAGAGCACCTAACTGACTGTGAGTGTTGTTTTCCTATAACCTACCTATATATAGTATTTACATTGTATAATCAGTGTTGTGTGTGTAGGTAATTTTTTTTTTTTTTTTTATTTCTTTAATTGCTATGTTTTTTTTCTTTTATTGCTTATTTCATTATCTATTTCTAGTTCCTTGTGTCGTCTTTTAAATGTTATTAGTGGTTTTGTTAAAATGTCGGTTTGGTGGTTTGTTTGTTCATTGATTATATTGTCTGTCATTTTATGTTTATATATTTCTATTTGTTCCTGTATGTTCATTCGTTGTCCTTTTTGTCCCGTCTGTAGTAAGTCCATTGTGTTTTCCATACTGTCTGGGTTATGTCCAAATTTGTTTAAGTGGTGTGCATAGTTTGATCTGTTTGTGTTGTTGGTGTAGTCTTTAATGTGTTCTTTGAATCTGTCTTTTAGTGTCCTTCCCGTTTGCCCGATGTAGTTTTTACCGCAATCTTTGCATTTAATCCTGTATATTCCGCTTTTTTCGAATTTGTTATCTTTGTTCTCTGTTGTGTTGTTTGTGATTTGGTTTATAGTGTTATTCGTTTTATAACCTATTTTTAATGAATATTTTCTTAGAAGAGTCACAATTTTTTCGCTAGGTTTACCTATGTAAGTTAAAGATGCGTATCTGTTCGTTACTCCCGGTGTTGTACTGTTAGTATTGTGTTTATTTCTTCTTTCGTTTATTATTCTTTGTATGATTTTTTCCTTATACCCGTTTTTTTTTTGCTATTGTTTTTATGGTATTTAATTCCTTATTGTCTAGGATTGTCGGGAGTACTCCCTTCTTACTTAAGTTAGCTATGATAACTTGTGAGGTACTACACCACAAGCCTCTGACCTAAAATTCTTTGATTTTATGTATCATGCATTACTTTTTTATTGAAGTGATCATAGCTAACAATTGAATGACAGGTACAATAAAGAGTATGTAAGTAGCAATTGACCAAAGCGGAATCAAGAAAATAATTACTTAGTAATAATAAATAATTATATAGATAACATAAACGGATAATTATTTATTATTATAAGCGAGTTAAATCATTATTATAGTATTTTTACCAAGAATTTATTGCTAAAAAATATTTATTTAATAATGAAATAAATAAAAATATATATATACATATAAGTACATATAATATTAAAAATACTGAGAAAATTGTTTTACATTATTAATTAATATATTTTAAAACGTGGCTTACCGCCTCAAGAAATGTTCTTTAAAGATAAGTATTAACACCTGCTGAAACAAGTATAGCAATCTTCAAATTATGAGAATCCCTTTATGTCTGTTCTCTTAGCGAATATGAAAACATTTCAAACGAAACATTATGTAAATAATAATCCCATTGTCATTTAGTTACCCAATTAGAACTTTTAGAAAATTGCAATATGTACAAACAGTTTAACAAATTTTCACTCTATTTTATTACATTAAAATAAGAGCTAAAAGATTTTATTAATTTATTTAAAATAATAAAATAATCCCGTTATTTTGGGATATTATCAATATCTAGAAAATTATTAATATTAATCTAGCAACAAACAGCAGGATTCAGTAAAGCACCAGTTTATCAGTGAAGCCCTTGTCTTAAGTAGGCCGTTTAACAGTCGTAGCGGCTTCCTTATGGTTTCAATTAGTGATTCCAGTCAAATATCGAACTGTTTTCCACAAAACCAATTCATATGCTTAAACGGCAAACAATACTTGTGCTGCTATACTTGACATTCATATTTTAATATTGTATAATTTATCGTACACGTTTTTGGAGGTATCAATTAAACGCCTTCCTTGGAAATCATTAATTCACCTTCCTTTTTTTTTAGTTCACAATCAGTAAAATATAAGTACCTTTCATATAGTTTTTAGTAAAGAAAATCCTGTAATATATACTTTAAGTCATGTTACTCATTTTTGACATTGAAGTGTTAATAATATGAAGTTATCTGGTATCAGCCCTCAAGCTATCACCGCTGAAAACACGGATATAGAAAATCAGACACAATATCTTATTATTATTAAATTATAATAATACAGTATAAGAACCATTGTATTATCATTGTGTTGATTTTATGAATTTTGAACATTCTTCTGTAGCGGTTTAGTGTTAAAAATCCTTTTCTAAATTGTAAACTATGCCATAACGCCCGGTAAAATTTAGTAAAATATTACCAACCAAGTAAAAAAGTTATATTTTTGTATATATTTCATTGTAATCTAATCATTATAAACGGCTTAACTTGAACCGTTTCTAAAGCCTTCAATCATAAGTCAATTTTTTGCATTTTGTTGTACTTTGTTTACTTTTGTATACTTCTTTACCTTTTTTGGTTATTAAAAATTTTGAAGTTTTTTTTTCATGTAATTCCACTTTTATATTTATAACAGTTCAACATTTTATCAGTCGAGAGGTTTTTCCAAAAAAATGTATTTTCATCATGTGATTTTGCCCAAAAATAATAGAGCTCATCTCAACTGCAGGGCACATGTTTGTGTAACATATGAATTTTGACATCAGATTACTTGGTTTTTAGCATGGCTACAAAATTCTGGATACATAACACACGCTAGCATCATCAAAAAGACTTTGCGGCCTATAAACATCTAGAGATTTTTTTGTTCAAAATCACTATCCTTTACTTATGATAAACTAAAAAAGATGTGTAAACATTAAGAACATGATTTGTAGAATTATCTAACAGAAGCTGGTCAAGACTATGCTAAATACTAAGCACCAGAACGCTTCAGAGTGCTGAACAGTTTTAGAAACATCACTTTTATTGAATATTCCATGGTTAATTACTAAATACCAATTACATGGAACAATGTGCTGTCAATTAAAAGCAATAAACAATGGTAGTGAATTTTCATTTTCTCATTCCTAATTATAATAAAACCATTCTTGTGAATGATGGAATACCCTTCTTAACACAATCAGTTGTAAATTTTGACATTTTAAATACAAACAATAAAACATACTTTCTTTTAAAAATATATCTAACAGTAAATTTTACAATGCATACAATAACATGTTTCTTCACGTTCATATTCACCACCAAAAAAAAAATTAAAAGCAAATGAAATGTATTTGATTTTAAAATTGGCTCAAATTAAAGAAACTTATCAAATTGGCAAAATCGTAAAACCATTATTTCTCTTTGATGCAATTATGTCATTGAAGATGAATCATATTGATTGGGATGGGAGAGCTGGGAAGCTGTCAGCGTAAATTAATCAAGGTTGAGAAGATTTTCCTTGATAGCATCATAGTGATTTTATTCCTTAACTCAAAATCACCATTAAACATTTCAAATAGAGCTAGGAATGGCTTCTTTTTTTAACAATGCCGGTACGATAACAAAGATTTACATTTTTTGTTTTCTGAATATGATACATAATTTGTGTGCAAATGAATAGGTTAATTATTATTATTATTATTATTATTATTATTATTATTAATAAGGTCACAGAAAAAGATTGCTTGTAGTACAAAGGAGAGCAGCGTTAAGAGTGTGCTCTGCTTATCGTACGACATCAGAGTCAGCAGTACTGGTGATTGCTGGCATCATTCCAGTCGACCTACTGGCGAGAGAAAGGGAGGCCATTTACAGAAGAAAGGAAGAAATTGGTAGAGAAAATGCTCGCTCAGAAGAGAGGAGACGTACCTTCGACAGATGGCAAGAGGCGTGGGAGAATGACACTAGAGGGCGCTGGACCTTCAAACTAATTAGAGATGTCCGATCATGGATTGAGAGAGGTCATGGAAGGTGGGATATTACCTCACACAATTTCTAAGTGGACATGGTTACTTCCGGGCCTACCTGTGCAAGATAGGGAAGCACCAAACATCCGAGTGCCTGTATTGTCCAGCGTTAGATGATGTCGAACATACATTTTTTTCTTGTCCCAAATGGAACAGCCAGAGGAGAGACTTGGTACAAAGAATAGGCATATTCTCCCCAGAAACGATCATTGAAAAAATGATCCGGAGTTCTGGGGCATGGAATATGGTAGATGGCCTAGTCAGAACAATATTGACGACGAAAAAGCGATACTTGGAAGAGCTAGAAGGACAATAAAGCAAGTATGCCTCACCTAAGGTAAGCTTCGACCAAGCCTGAAGTAATGTGGTAAACAGTTCCAGGCTAGGTCCTAGGTGAAAAAGGGGGTGTTTTAGTTGGTAGTCTGGTTTATACTGGGAGCCCAGCACTATGTGCGTAAATGCATTTCACCTCCTTACCCAAAAAAAAAAAAAAAAAAAAATTATTATTATTATTAATAATTATTATTAATATCAACGTGCAAATGGTCTCAGTTTTAGGAATGTTTCATGAATTTTTTTTACCATATCTCTAAGCAAGTAAGTAGGTACTTGGCCAGTATGTATGACACAAGCAGAAATACACTTGAAGCTACAATCAAAAAGATTAATTATTCATATGGATATTTGGCTTCACTTATTATAGATGCACAATTATTGATATTCAAATATTAATTTCACACTCCACATACCTAAACCAATATTGGACAGCAATTTAATTAAAATTGTTTTTAATTTACATGTACCTCTTAAACGTTCAAGTCGTTTAACTGTAACCCACAAGTGGGGATTGTATTTTGACAGCATTTACAAAAAAATCATAAATTGAAGGTAAAATATTCTTCATTGCCAGTTATAGGCAAATATTTCAATGTGATTCATTATATATTTGAGTTTTCCCCATTTCAAAGCACAATGCTGTGAAAGGCCTTATTATGACAAAGAACTTTAAAAATTGTAAACACGCCTCAAATTATAAATGATGGTAAATGGTCACTATAGAAGCCCATAACCACTAGCTCCTAAAAATTACATTTTTTGTTGGCATTCTAATCTTCACAGATCACGAGTATCTTCTTCCCTATTTTGCTTATATGGAATGGTACGTTCTGTGAGAAAACCGCTATGGTTGTACAAAATATTCAGAACTGATCTGGTCTTGAGGTTTTTCGAGCTGGCTTTACACTTTCCAACGCACTCGATCATCTTACCAAAGTTCACTGAACTGCAGAGGTCTGAATAGTGATGGTACCACAAGTGAGTATTAAATTAATAAAATAGAAGTCAATACATGAAACGGAATATATGTAGATTTGGTGGTAGATTCATTCGCTACCTCCCTCCACGACATTCAAATACTTATGATATTTTCTACTTTGGTTTTGTTTAATTTATTTACAGATATAAGTAAATAATAATTAATTAGGAGTATCCTTTAAAACAATAAATAAAAAAGTATTATAATAGTATGAAGTTTACTGCTAAGAAATGATGTGTAGATATTTTATATCGTATAAGTACTACCTGGTTTTTTGTAGGATATTATTAATTTGAGATCATGAATTACTCAAGTGATAATAGAGGGTAAGTGTGGTATACAATACAAATAAGCATATTGTTAATTGGTTTTGAAGGTTTTCAATGAATTGTTTCAACAAGCCATTAAACACTGAAAGGAATTCGTGTACTAAACTCATTACATGCCGTAATAACTTAGCTTGCAACACTATTATCCTTTCTAAGAAGTTTATAAATAAAATTGAATTTCCTTTTACTCTTTGGTTTTGATGTTTTAACAATAATAAAGCCGAGGCGTTGTTCATGTATGGATTCTTCATTGTTTTCCCTTGAAACAGAAAATAAAAGAGAGATTTTCTGTTGAATTCATATGCGGCTTTCATTCAAATTTAAAGAGCAATTTATCAGAAGCACCACTTTAATGGAACAACGTGATGTAGAGCTTCATATGTAGCTGTTAAAAGTGGGCCCTCATTTCTCTCTCATTCAGGCCCCTCTTTCACAAACACAATCACTAACCGCATCCTCCCTCTCTAGTCCTTAATATTCCTTCCACCTTCTTTAGTCATCTCATTTATTGTTTAACTTCTGAATCAACGAAAGATCATAATTGTCTTTGAATATGTTAGTCTTAGCAATCTTAAGACATCTATACTTTCCTGAGAAAAGAAAATCCATCAGCAACTCACATAATAGTAACCGTAGAAATAAATAACAATCACATGGTGTAATTTGTACTATCAATTTAAATGGTATTTTTAAGAGTATTTTTCCACTCGTATTACCCAACTACCAATTTCTGTGGAACTGAAGATATTCTCAATTACATTTAAATCACTCTATAATACAATGTGTATATAATGAATACAACCTCCGGAATATATTAAGATTATATATCATTCATTCTTTATTAAGACTAAATATTCATTGCCTAATATTAACATCATATTTCTCATTGAAAGAAGTTAAAATTTAAAATAATAGTAGTTCAGATTTTTTTGTAGATGATTCTGGAAAATATTTTGAAAATGTTTCTTCTAAATTCTTTTATTATTGATGCTAACTACCATAGTGATATTAAATCATTGGTTCTTCTTCTATGATTAGTTGGGAGACTGGATGTGAACATGTGCTGCTGGTGCCCCAGTATTTTGGATTACCCATGCCTAAATGTGGTGTCGTAAATCTCCAAAATTCATAATTCATGAATGAACAAAACATAAATTTCATTATGAACAAAATGCATAAATCTTAGTAAAAAGAAATTGTATAATAACTGCTATTATTGTTGTTGGAAAAGCAATATTTAGTTACGCTGTCAATGGTGCAAATAAAATGTTAAATATATAAAAGTATGGCCATTCTTGTCGAATAATTAATTGTGCCATCTTGATTAGAAGAAAACAAGTACGATTATGTTTCAATTTGTCACTCACCTTTTGAGACTCACCTTTGTCTTTTATCAATGAATGTGAAAGAGTTTATAAAGTATGATGATTGCGTGAAATGTTAATTTATAGCGTTATTACATTAATGACTTAATAACTGAATTATGCAAGATAATTTACCAAATTATTTCAAATAAATATATTATGACTAGAAACTAATGCATTTCGTGTGTAGGACTTTTAAGTGAAGTGACTTATATACTGGAAGCAATTTCTTTAGGGGCTTTCTCTTCTATCAGACCCCTTTAATATTCTCCATACCTAATCAATCACCGGCTTCTACCTTCTCCACCAATGCTTTCGGAGTACCTTATTCACTATTGTTCGTTAAATAATAGTTCTACTGACATGGGTGTATAGTTAAATCTAAATAAATATATCTACCCTTGAATGTGAGTTCCACTGGTTTTAGCTCTCCAAAGTCTTCAAACATAACTCTAAAATACTTTAAGTGATAAAACAATGGAATTTCACGGATTTCAAAGAATAGATGTCATCAAGTTTCAAATTATTATTATATAAGCTATAAACTTCATAACTACGATGTTTAAATAGAATTGAACTTTCCCAGACATATTGCTAAATATTGTTCACTCATATGTAATGAGAGATAGCGGCTGACAAGCCATTTAAATTCTGCAATGCCCAAACACTTGATTCCAGAGATAGTAAATCTGTACAGTGAATTTTTCTTTAACCTCAAACAGAAACAAGAAAAGATTTTTGTAATTCGACTCCCTAGAATCTAAAATTAAAAATGACTTTTTTAGTCTAAGAAATGTCCAACGAACTATTCAGATCAAAATACTTTAAAGGAAGGATAATGGAGAAATTTTTAAAACACATGATCTGTTGAAAATGTTATTCATAAACACTTCTACAGAAAATGTTTCTCTCTGACGTCATCTAAACTCACAAAATCTTAAACAAACCAAATAGTGAAAATTTGGTCATTAATGATCCATTAATATTATTATTACGCTCAAAAAAATTTGAACAGTTGATTCATTCAGTGGACTGATCGTAAAGATGTTCTGTATTAATCTACCAATAATTGTAATAATACACTGTTATACACGGTTTACTCAAAATTATAACAAAATATTAGGAGCTTAACATACTTTTTAACACATACAATGCGCGGAACTTATTCTTCCATGATACATTTAATGTTAACTTTTATTGTAACTGTAAATAGTTGTAAAATTTATTTTGTTATTAAATTGAGAACAATATATATTTAATACGATAAACTGCTTAAATAATTATTTTACATCACGCCTATTATAAAGACTAAATAATTTATATTTTACTGCTATTACTGTTGTTATTAATAATATTGTATTTTTATAAACAGGCAGAACAAGTATCCGTCAGGTACTTACCATCTATAGTCTGTTCAAGATGCCTTTAACACCCTATCTTCCTTAAGATGAAAATTTGTCTCCAACGTAAGCACAATTCTACAAAGCTCTAATGACATTTGCTCCACCTCTCCTATAAGTGGAGTAGATAACATAGCCAGATGGCTTCCATAATCATCTTCCTGGCGTTTGATGATCGCACAGAATTCAATAGCTACGGAAGCTGCTTCATTTGCTGTTTGGTCCACTTTTTCGTTTCTTTTTATCTCTATACAACAAGGAATCCTTGTAAATTTTACTACTTAGTCCCTGATGTGCAGGTACAACAATGACTCTTAAACAAATGTCTATCACGAGTGGGTGTTCTGTGATGCCGCCCAGTGTCGTTAAGGCAGTCATGTGCTCACAGTATCATGTTTTTCTTCACTTTCAGAACTCAAAGGACTAAATTCAGTCAAATGTTATTAAATTTTTAAATGCATCTGAGAGGTCTTACTCCCTAGACAGATATTACAAAAAAATATTTGTATCTTCTCTGTGTAAACTTCTGCTTTGGGTACAATTGAATTCCCCGATTAGAAAGCCCTAATAGATTTTTTGATCAATGCAACTTTTATTTTTCAAACTGATTGAAGGTTGAGTCATTACTGAACAAGAAATGTTGTCAGTGATACTTGTGCAAGTAAAAATAACTTAAGGCGGGATACTGCGTTGATCTATGTACAGGTAGAGTCTGTCAATGTCAAGAAGAGTTCTTGGGCTTCAAGTTTTAGTTAGGAACAAAGCTCCAAATGCAGTTTTAAAGTTGCATAAATTGTGTGTCATGCAGGTAGTTCCTTGAGGCTAGCAATCTTGACGAATGATTGAGTTTAAATTTTGATATTTTTTTCAAAATAAATAGTATACACGCTGTAAATTACATTTAAAAGATTTTGATTTTTAAAAATATAAGTAAATAATAAAAATAATGATATAATATAATAATATAAATATAATATAATAATAATAAATTATATAAATAAAAAAAATATAAAAATGTACGCAGTCAAAATTTAGCTTTGTTTCAGTATTGGAAAACATGACAAATTGTTGCAAACGGTTTCAGAATTTCAACATGAGATTTAAATGTTTTTAAATGGTAACGCTGTAATCATCACTCGTTATTAAAAAATTGCCTTATTTAAACTTATTGCTTTATAAAAAAGTGAGTCAGCACAATACGTTAATGTAATAGGACAAAGTCAGTTATTTCGTTCCAAAGCAGCAATTCAGGAAAAAGAATGCTATAAAAGGAGTCTCTGATAAGTTTCCAAAGTTAAATGTTATAACATCTTCAGTTAGGAAGTTCGACCACGGTGTAAACATAGTACGAAACATTTAGAATAGCTTTTTGAATATGTTCCTGTATACTTTCAAGACATTGACATTTAAAGTACAATTAGTAATCTGATTGATTAGAAAATCCCTAACTGATAATATTGATACTTAGTTGACTTATTTGACATCATACAGCACCAGGGTCTAATTGACATCGGCAGCGACACCTCTTTGAAGCAAAAGATAATTGAAAGGTATTTGTACATTTTATCTGACCTTAGATGAAAAATATCCAAACATATCTTAGAAGGAAGTGAAGGGCATTTTGAAATTTTCTGAGGCGAGACGTAATTTAACTTTTTTGAGATGTAAGTGAGGCTTTCCAATTTATCTGTAATGAAACAGCAATTTAGATTTTGATTTATTGAACTTTGGGCCTTAAAGGATAAGTTTTGTGTGCATCACATTACATATACATTGATATCTACAGTGAGGTCATGATAAGGAAATTTCGTATATAGAGAATTTTATAGAAAAAAAAAAGAAGACGATTTTAATAAAAACTATTTTTTCTAACATCACAAAGAAAATGTAATTTCGTACATCACAAAGAAAATGTAATTTCGGTGTAACGTTTTTTGTTCCGTCTTAGGTATCTCAAGAACTTAATTATAAAATTTGCTAGTTATAGATCTTTCTGATTCTTAAGTCCTGCGTGTTTATACACGCAATGCGTACCACAATGTGGTACCCATCATACCAGTGATAGTTGTTATATTTATTTTATTCCAATGTCTTCTGTCCATCTTGCGCCTCTTTTTGCTTCTATCTGTCCAAAACCTATTAGATAGATAGCTCATTTCGTTGTAGTTTACCTTCAGTACACAGAAAACTAACTGTTGTCTAACGATATACTATACTTCAAGACGAATAATATGTTAAAAATTGTAGTACCAACCCTCATTGGAGCACGGGTCAATGTTCTATTTTTTGTTTATAGCTTGTGGTTGATGAGACGCAGTAGATCATACACAAGGTCATCTTTGAGGTTCCGATTCCAGTCTTTCTTTGGCGTCTTACTGTTCATTTCTTGTCAATAGTAAAGTTTGAGACATGAGTTTACTTTGGAAACACTTGAAGTGTAGGCTTATCTTGATCAATTACAGAACGTACTGGTTAACGTCTGAAAATGTATACTTAAGGTTCTAGAAGTACTTATATTTACAATTCCATCTTCAAAGTTGGAAAATAAACTTAAAAGATATTTGCTTTTATTAACATTTGAACTATAATTTATATATATTTATTTCTATTTAATTGTTGATGGTATATTGATTCTAACAGGAAATTTACTACCTTCAACATTGTTGTATTACAAGTAAATCTGAAACAATTTGATGAAGGAGTTGTACTCACGAAATGAAACCTTTCGGAAAGTTCAATTATAGCATTAAATGTAATTTAACTTTTCATTAAAATCAAAGTCATATATGTTTGGATAGAGCACAGATTTGGAGGGTTATTGCATTTCGGAGACCAACAGTTAGAGCCTTTGTCCCAGGCGGAGCTCAGTTTTCCACCCTATATTATTTGGGATATTAGTTGAATGCCGGTCTTTGTTGAGACTCCGAGGAAGACATTACGAGTGAAATATAAATAGCTGAATTGCCGGTTGCACCACCACTTGATTAAGGACCTCCCCTATTGTTGCAGTTGATCCCCGTCGTCCGGACTCCTCTGTCATTAAACTTGCTCCATCAAACGCTTCCTATATCGCATTCAATCTCTTCATCATTTCCACTCTTTCTATAATCAATCACAAAAAATAGATATCTTTATTTTTAACATAGTTACTAACTGGATTGATTAAATATATATTTCATTTCTACATATATAAACATTCAATCCTAAAAGTAAATTTGGACTACTCCAAAAAGCTTTTTGTACTAATTGTTCTAACTATAAAACTGAATGCAGTATACTCAAGACTTAATTAGAAAACATTTTTTAATCAGCATTCAAGCAATCATAGTTATGAATGAATAACACTCCCAAGCGCCATATGAATCATTACTATATTTCAGATTTAATTTTTTGAACAGACTCGACTCTCCAACATACTGAATTTATATACGATATAGTCTTATTTTTACAATCAAAACATAATAGGATAAAATGAAGAAAATTTAATTGTTTTAATTAATAAATTAAAATTAAAATCATATTTTGTCCAGTGTTAAGTGAGCACTATTTCTATCGTATGTACATGATTATTTCAGCATATCATTATGAATAAAAGAAAAGATTTGTCTGTACATTTCTTAGAACTGACTCATTTCAAGTTATCTTTACGTTTCATGCATTTAGTGGGTAGGATTCCTACAATGCCTTACAGTTTTAGGACTACCGTAGGATTCTTAAAAATTCTGTCGTGCCCCTCCAAAGAGGGTATTTCCCGTTACTCCGAGACCAAGACTTGCAACTGGTAGTTAATTGGACCCCATCAGGGCGTCATTGTGAGGAGTCTTTATTACCTAACTGAACGACTTAAGGAGAGAGATTACGAATCTCTCGTTGGCTAAACGCCACCCGGTCTGTCTTAGTTATGAGAGCCATTAAGGTCTCTCGTGTACTTGAACATAAATGAGCTCGAAGAAGGGCGGTATCTAATCGTCCCCACTCTGAAATCGTCGTAAGCCCAATCCTCTACCAGCTGTCCAGTCCAATCAACTGAGTTCAAGGCCTGTTCCCAATGGTAAGGGTTTGGGGTCCTTAGTTCCGAGGTATACAGGCATCCTCCCAAGGAAGTTAAGTGTTCTAACACAGCGACCACAAGGGCCTAACAACTTGGGTGAGAACCAACAGTCACTACGAGTCCAACCTCAGTTGCCGGGATGGAGAGAGAACCCTCTATGGGCCGCCGCCCATAGAACAGACTTATTTTAAATGTTTCGGATCAAACTCTGGACCAATGAACTGAACCTGCTCAGCTACAGGTAAGGTCAGTGGCCTTTTTTGCCCCTGGTTCAAAGAACCTGTGGAGATAAAGCCAATACTGCTATTTGTAGAGCTGCATGGCTCTACTAGAGGCGGTACGTTTCATACATTACAGAAACCGAATCCACCCTTCCAAAAATTTTGTGACAGGTAAACTCAGCCACCATAAAATGAGTGAGCTGAAACTTTGAAAGGAGGTTTGTGTATGTTTGACTTAAAATGTATGATTTGAATGGATTAGAAATTCTACGTAAAAGCAAATTTATGGGCTATTAAGCATAAACGTTTTGTCACAAGTAAACTCAGCCACCACAATGCATAGGAAACTCAGACTTTGAAAGTAGGTTTTTGTATATCTAACTTAAAATCTATGCTAAGAATGGATTGAAAATTCAACATAGGAACAATGTTATGAACTTTTAAGCTGTCTTTAGCTAACTTCACAGACATGTTTATTTTAAAAATATGCACGTATAGGAAGTAGGTATTGTTTGCTGATTTCAATTTTATTTGGATTTTAGCTCCCAGCAAGAGATAATTGATCAGGTGTTTCCCGAAATTCAAGATCTGCCATCTATTCAGAATAACGGGCTTGTGAACGAGCAATTCTCACCCCTACAAATGTTCAGGCAGGAAAAATCAATAAACAAGTTTTTGCACTATAACAATCTGAGGAAATAACTTAGAAGTCAATAAACAGAGTGATTAGTCATGAGGAAGCAGTTTATTATCAAATTGAATTTCTTGACTCCGTGACTGCTCATGAACTAGTTGTTCATGACTTAAAACTCAATATAGAGCCACCAATCATGCTGTTACGTTGATTGGTAACTGATACCAATCAGTTATGTTGAGTGCCCTAAAAATGCGCAACGGGACACGACTCGAATTCGTGTTTTGCGCAGATACGTCATAGATGATGATATGACTGGATGTGGTACTGAAGTTTATACCACGTATACCATTGATACCAAGTAACTATCCCTTTCAATTCAAACGGTTGTAATTCCTGTCAGCGTCTGTTTTGCAATGACAGTAAATAAGTCGCAACGCCAAACTCTGCCTATGGCAGAAATTAAAGAGTCAGAAGTTCCAACTCGCTGTTCTTCCTTGCACCTGAAAGACAGACAGTCAATGTTGTATATACCGAGGCACTTACTTAACACTGTGCTAAGTAAATAAATATATTTTTTCATATTTTATAATTTTTCTAGTAATAATTTGAAATACCACGTATCATTTCTAATGTTTTCTAAAATACACATCAATAACGGAAACGTCTACTAGTTTCAATATATAACAAAATATACGTGATTACATACATCACAAAGTTTTAATGTACATTAATTTAATTATATATATGTAGAGTACTTTAAATAAACTTGTTCATGGAAGACATTTGGTTTTGTTTATTATAATTATTCTGTTCTACGAGAGTTAATGTTTCATTATTACTGGTTCCAGAGTTCCTATAAGTGAGTTTTCACATAAATCTTAATAAGCGCAATTTAACTTTTCTAAGCCATTAAGTTCAAGAAATTAGAAGTAAATCTATAGAATAGGTCTCTAATTAAGTGAGTTTGGAGATATTATTGCCAACCCAACAAAAAATACTAGATAAACAGAGGCAAACAGCAAACTAGTCAATGTAGAAGCTATAGGAAACTTTAATACAATATTTTTAACAGAAGAGATATGGAGAAACTTATATTTAGTACGTATATATATATTATATATATGTATTAAGTATAAGTTTCGTCATATCTCTTCTGTTAAAAATATTGTATTAAAGTTTTCTATAGCTTCTGCATTGACTAGTTTGCTGTTTGGCTCCTGTTCTTCCAGTATTTTTTGTTGGGTTGGCAATAATATTTCAAAACTCACAAATTGGTCACCAACAGTTGATCAGCCGTCACACTGAGTGTTTGTTCTTTTCTTTCTCATGGTAAAAGTGAAACAAATATTTGAGGCTGCTAGTATATAGATTTGCGTGTTCATTTAGTTTTGTTTTTAATGTATATATTTATAAGAAGTTTCAAATTAAACACATGAAATAAAAATCGACATTCAAACCACAGTAACATTGATAAATTAATAAAACACACATACAGTCTCCTATTTTTGGTCTAAACGGTCATAAGGAGAGATAAAAGAGGGAATCTAAGCAAACTGGTGCAGAGATGGTTGGAGACCAACAATTTTGCCACATGCGTGGGAGGTCACACACAATAAGGTAGACATGAATCAATTTATAAGTATAGCTTACGGAATATGAAAAGAGTAATAAATAAACGAACAGCAGAAGAATAAACAGAAGTGATACATAAAAAACAGTAAAGTAAACTAACCTTTAATAAAAATATAAAGATAAGAAAATAAATCTTATAATTATATCAATAATACAGATAATAAATAGAATAATGAAATAATAAAAACTTAAATAATAATATAACATCAATAAAAAAATTCAAAAGCCATGAAATAATTAATTATTTAAAAAAAATACTTTAAGATTAAGGCGAGGTTTACTACGCCCACTGAACAACAAAATATGGGCTATTCGAAGGCTCGTAGAGTAAGACCTTTGCAATCATAGGGAATTTTTTGTAGAATCTGTAACCTGTAGCACTCATTAAATGAGAGTTTTTGGGTACTAGCATGAATGGTGACGGGAAGATGGACCTCTGCGCTTGGTTTCCCTCTCTGATCCCTCCAGATGACGGTTTATACCAAACATTGGAGACTGCAAATGTGAGTATTTAATCTGTCAATGTTTCTTTATCTATATTAAATTTTACTTTTAATCAGATAGATTTTTTCCCTAAAAGTTATATATTAGTCTACAATAACAGAAAATCCTCTCTCAAACATATTTGTTATTCTCAGTTGGAGCATCTGCATTGACTACATTCTTGCTGAGGTTGTTTAGTCTCACGGTAATTCATGGGTATTCGCGAAAGAGGATCAGGGAAGGTCATTAAGGTGTTGGTGATGGGATGAAAGTAGTTTTACTACTACTATATATGATATAGTTTGTTATACTGTTTCCTCTCATTAGCCACATCTTGATGTCTCTCTTTGATCTTCTTTGGAGAAAGCATACAAACGACCGAAAACTAGTTAGAAGTCTAGAGTTAGAGCCTCAGCAGGAAAGTAGTAAATCCAGAAGCTGCTGTTAACTTTAAGAAAATATATACATATTCGACGAAAATACAATCTGAAATAGACAAATAAAGTACAATATAGACCTTGAATCCTTAACTGGAGTCCACATGGACCCCAGGGGTCCATGGAATATTTCTGGTAGTCCACAGGCAAAATATAACAAACGGGAGACCACAGTCATATTTTGGTAGTCCATGAGAAAAATCAACTCTTAATGATTTTCAGTATTAAAAATTTAAATCCAACTATGCTTTTGGTTTGATTTGAAAAAAATTGAAGCAGACATTCAAAGAAATTCAAATAAATTTCTATCAAACTTAAAGTTAAATTTCCATAAAACTTGAAAGCAATAAAAGAAAGCAAAAATATACTATTTCATTGTTTATAAACATATTAAACCATCAAATTTATATTAGTGAAAAATAGAACATTGTTTTATGACCAATAGTTTTAGGGGGCCCACCAAGAAAAAAAGAAGGAAGAAGGGGTCCATGGGTAAAAAAAGGGTTGAGAACAACTGATATAGACGAACTGACAGAAAAATTAAAACACAAACTCACAGTCTCTAATTTTTTGTTTGAACCGTCTCTGTACCAGTGGACTTGGTTTCCTTCTCTTATCTCTCCTTAAGACGGTTTACACTAAAAATTATAGACTATAGTGTGGTTTTTCATTCCTCTCCATCTACGTCTTCTCTCTTCATCTACATTGAACTCTATATATACTCGTATATGAACTCATATATACTGCATATATTGTTTTATTTCTCTTGAGTAAATAACTAATAACATATGTTGTGTGAAAGAAAACTTGAAAACCCATTTATCATTAATTCAAATATTAAATGGATCATAACATCAAAATGAATAAAATTACCACTCATATAAAAACAAATTGGTTCTATGGTTTATATCATAATGTTTTTACTTCATAAAACAATAGTAACCATGTCACCACAAAGTTGACATTGGTATCTGACATGTTTTATTATGATAAAAAAAAGTTTAATACAAATATATAATAACCTACAATGCACAGAGTTCATGGAAAGTTCCATGTTACTCTGCAATATTACATATTGTATTGTCACAATATTACATATTGTGACGCTGGCACGTCACATGGCCAGTTCTTACTCCTTTATATATAACACCTTCAATGTGCTGTTTGATCATAACTGACACTCTCTTCAGACATTTTTCCACTTCTTTTCATTATTCAATTCAAGACAAATAAAAACGCATCTTATGAATGCCTGGTATTGTTTGTTGGTATAAAATATAAGTTAAAACTAACTAGAAATAATATTATGCTACTGAATTTTACCATTCAAAAAGTTATTGAATATGACTGTTTAAATTTAAACGTTTATAAAAAGTAGTCAATTAAGTAGATTAAAATCTTCAAAAGACTATTAAGTATTGCATATAAAGACAACGACGTTATTTAAAACACCTCTGGAGAAGCCTAGTAGCCCTTTACTTGATCTGCACTAATTACTGCCTTCATTAATTTAACTTTTATTTCCAGGAGACTTAATACTGTCTTTTTCTCCAAGTCCGAGGAGTGAAGTGAAGGAGTGAAGCTCTTAATATTTTTGAGTACCATTAAAGAAATAAACTGATCTTTCCCATTTTTTCCCGCCATCTAATTGAATAAAGGGAATTATTCTTAAATATAATGGAAGAAAAAAATGACAAAAATACATTAAAATAAATTTTTCTGTTAATGAAGGAAGTGCCTTTTAAGCACTAAGTAAAATTAGGTAGTAATGATATCCCATTCATCATGTCTTTAAGAGTCAGTGATATTTCATTTCTGGTTTTTTATGTTATGCAATTAAGACACTACTTGGTGGATTTTGCAGATAAGTGAAGAGTATCAGACTCAAAACTCAAGTTCCCACTGTATCCTTCTTTCTTCTAATAATAAAAGTAAACTGCTCTGAACATCCTTAAGTTGAGATAGTTTTATCTCTAGTATTTAATTTATATTGCTCAATTAAACTCATAGTTCATATATCCAAATAGAAGATTATCTTGTCATTAAAGGTATATATGAAGTTAGGTGTAGATAAGGAAACATAGAGACTGTAAGTGTGTGTTTTTAATGTTGTCACGTTGTTCATGTTTGGTTTATGTTCTATTTTTTTTAGAGCTTCTGATATTTGTAGTCTGGTGTAGTCGTTTGCTTGGTGTAACATGTCGGTGTGTTTTACAAGTATTTCTCGAGTTAGTATGGTTCTATGTTCTTTCGTGGTGTGTTTTTTCGAAGCACTTGCAGACGAAGACACGTGAGTCTTCGTGACATGGTTGTTGTGGTTGAACCAATGTATTTTGAGTTTAGGATCTCATAATTTCCTATTTTCAATTATATTGACAAACTACATTGGTTCTTTTGAGTTGTCGTTTTGAGTGCAGGTTGTTCTTTATTATATTATTAGATGTCTTGACACTCTTGTAATATACATTTTTTGGGCTGGTCCTCTGCATTGAGACAATCTGTGTTGTCCTTCATTATGTTCTTCAATGTTCTTTCATCTATTTTCCAATCCTATGAAGGCTGTTTTTTGTAATACACTTTATGAATTGTCTCTTTTTTGGACTCTTGAATTTTCATACTGAACTCTGGTCAATCTATTGATGTACTGCTCTAAAACATTGTCAAATTTCCTGTTGCTATAGGCGTTGTTAATCAATATCTGTTTGTATTTTGTATGTTTTGGTGAAACGTAACCCAATTGGATGAAATTTTATAGGCTCTATGATTTAGTGTTTTGATGGTGCCATCTTTATACCTGTCTGTACACTTACTATGAGCATTTAAATGAATTCCACTTCAAGTGGGTTTGATATATACTGAAGTTTGAAATTTATTATTGCATTTTTTACAGCAACATTGAGAAAGTTTATAATTTTGTTGTTACTGATTTCAAATATAAATTTTAGACGAAACTCAACCAACCCTTTAGGTATCGTTTTCTCTACACCCATTCTTGTTATCTCTGACTCCTTCCCTTACTTACCTATTCTTTCCTAATTCTCAAATCCCTAGCAGGCTTATTTTTTATAGCTTTTGTTGTTGCAGACCGTGATAGTCTACCTCCACAAGGCCCACCTTAGACATTTCACGAGGATTGCCTCGTTTCTCATTCCTGAAGAAGAGTCTGGTTTCTCGTGACGTATCAAAAGGGCTCCATTCAAAAAACACTAAATTTTTCTGCTTTATTATGTTATGCTCGAAAGGCTAAAGTAAATAAATAAAAAAATCAAACAGACTTAACATTCTCTCCGAGGGACAACATGCTCAATTTTTTTTACCCTCCTCGTGAATAAATTTTGGGTCAGAGCAGGTATTTAGCCCCGGATCTATTAGTCCAGAAGAAAGTACGTTGCCACTGCACTAATCTGGCCCCCTTGTAATATCTATGATATTTATATCTATATTTATATTTATATCTATGATAATAACAGAAATGTAAATGTGAGCCGATAATCAAAAAGGGAACCAGTTAAAAGAAATTTCATTCACGCCACAGTTACTCACGCGAGTATACTTACACACATACTCATACCTTACGAGACATTGGAAACTGAAGGTAACAAATATTAACTTCCGCTGAAAACAGATACTAAAATCTTAACTCGAATGCTATAATTTCATTGCTTTATATATAAAAACGAAATGAATTTAAAGAAGAGATTCTTTAATTATATTACTTTCTTTGGAAGAAATTATATTACTTTTATATAATCAATATGTATATATATATATATTGTGTTAAATATATATTATTATGCATGAAATACATACAATTTATATAACATTGTGTGAAAAATTAAATCAGGTTTCAGTCATGATATCCATTACTCACAGGTATAACCATAAATTGTGTTTTTAGCTATTTAGGATTTATAATATATAAATTACTATGATTTAGTAAGACACACACGACGTCCACACTGAACCATGGCACAAGCATCTTCTTCATTCTCTCTCCAGCATCTTCAGATCGTCTCTCATATCTCTTATTCTAAGACTTCCAATACTGCTGGTGGTATGGTTCAATGTGGACGCCGTGGGTGTCTTACTTGTCCTATCATCAATCCCGTTCCTTCCTTTACCTCTTCCCTCAGCAAACGTATCTACCCTATCGTTTACAAGACCTCTTGTACCTTTGGTAGTTTGGATTGGATTCAGTGTGATGCTTTTTATATGTTTTTGGCTTTCACCAAGCTAAGCCTGAGTATGAATAATCACAGGTCATCCGTTGGTAAACGCAGTGACCTTCCCGTTGCTACTCATGCCAATTCACAGAGATTCAGTTTTAATGATTGTTTCCGTGTACAGGTTCTGAGACAGATAACTGATAAAAATTCGAAAGTCACTCTATGAGTTTCAGAAGAAGCTCTTATTAGTCTTCTGGGGGGTATAACTGCTCCTGGGCTAAACTTCAATCGTTGATTATTCCTTTTATTATTTTTAGTCACATAATTTATATATATAATTTATATAGATACATGTACATCTAAACCGCAATAATTAATCAGAAAAAAGTATCAGAAAACCGCTTGTTACAGTTGAAAATTTTTTAGCATTCTGATTTCTGATTTCTTATTGCGGTTCAGACTTTGATATTTAGAGGTATAGAGTTCCTAACACTAATTTTTAGTGTTATAACTTAAAAGTTATAACTTTTAATGTTATAATATCATAATTTACCAATCGTAAATGTAAAATAAAATGTAGATGTATGTTTAAAATTATTTCATTCAATTTGAAATCAATAATAGGTTACCTATTTAATAGTTAGTAATATTAATTAATTAATAAGCTATTAATTGATCTGAAAAAAATTAAACATAAAAATAGATTGTATATAATAAACCTAAGGACTTACTACATAAAAAGTTCTCACTTTTTAAATAATGTTTAAAATTAACTACTTAGTTTATCAACAACGAAATTAAAAGAAGTCATGAGTTCAATAATTATTTTATAACTATTTGAAGGATAACATCAATTTAGTTTAAACCAAATTTAAAAAAAAATATGATTAAGCTGTATTATTAAAATTTGTTTCAAACAAAAAATTGTTAAAAATTAAAGTTTTTTAAACTTTACATTGAAGCATTGATTAAAAAAAATATATATTCATATTCTGTTACTGATTTTGCTTTAAAGTTGTTGAAATTATTTTACAACTTTATGACAAGTTGTAAACAATATAAAAGTTAAAATTTCATGAAAAACCTAACCTAACCATTAGTCATATTATAACATATTTTCACCAATATTTGTCATGTTCTTTCTATAAATATAAGTATTAATATTGCTATTTTTTTTCTTTTTTGCAAGATTATATTTGAATTGATTTTTGTTGTTAATACATAAAAAACTAATTAAGTATATAATATTCTATATAATCTATATAAACAAAACGAAAGGTTTTGTCTGCACATTGATTAGAACCGGCTCAATTCAAGTTTTCATTACCTTTCATACATTAGAGAAACTGAATCCATCCTCAGAGAAATTTCTGTCTGTCGGTTTGTCGGTTTATCCGTAAACGTTTGACACAAGTAAACTTAGCCACTATAATACTTAGCCAGCTGAAACTTTGACAGCAGATTTTTATCTGTTTATCTTAAAATATAAGCTCTAAATGGATTGGAAATTTAACGTAGAAGCGATGTTATGGACCTTTATAGCACAAACGTTTGCCACAAGAAAACTCTGCCACCAAGAGATATAGCAAGCTGAAAATTTGACACTAGATTTGTGTATATATAACTAAAAATATAGGTTTCTGAATGGATTGAAAATTCAACGTAGAAGTGAAGTTATGGACTTTTAAGCTGTCTTTGACTAACTTCACAGACAAGTTTATTTTAAAAATATGCAGGTGAAGCAAAAGGATATTGTTAGATCATTTAAATTTTATTTGCGTAAATTAATATATTGCCCATTTGAGCTTACTGACAAGGTGTTTCTCAGAGCTCAAGACCTACTATCCATTCAGACTAAATGGGTTAGTGAACGAGCGATTCTCAACCCCTACTAGTGAACAGGCAGGAAAAATCAACGAACAAGTTCTTACGTCATATCAAGCCGAAAAAAGAACTTAGAAGTCAGTAAGCGGAGTATTTAGTGATGAGGAAGCAGTTTATTATTCGACTGAATGTCTCTCATGTTAGGAAACTTGAGTGCCCCAATAATGTGCAACAGGACACGACTCTGAGTTCGTGTTCTGCACAGATACACCATAGAGGTGGACATCACTTGGTGTGATACTGGGGAGTCTGTGGTATGCCACGCATCCCATTGATTCCGAGCCACTATCCGTTTTCAATCAAACGATTGCAACGTCCCGTCACTGTATGTTTCGCAATGACGGTAATAAGTTGCGAGGCTAAACTTGGTCTACGGCAGGAATTGAAGTGAGTGAGACCAAGTTTTTCTCACATAGAGTACTGTTGTTTGCTTGCCCAAGAGTCAGAGGTTCCAACTCTTTGTCCTTCCACGAACCTGAAGGACAGACAGCTAACGTGTTATGTGCTGGGACATTTACTTAACACTGTGCTAATAATGAAATTTTCTAGTATTCTATAATTTTTAATGATATTTTGGAATAGCATGTATCATCTCCGAATTTTTGAAAAAGTACCTGTCAAAGATGGGCACGTTTGCTGGTTACAAATAATTAAATGAAGGTATATTACAGTATTTTTTTCAATAATAACTTTTTTAAATAACGTTTTAATTGTATATTAATTGAAATGGGTCAGTTATAAAAGGGTTTGAATGTTTTACAGGCATTATTTAATGAAAAACATTTTTATATCAATTAGTAAACATGATTTTCTTTTTTCTTTTCATTACTATAACTTTGTAATTATTTTTCAATCTACTTTTGTTTGTTTTCACGTCATACACTGTTGGAATAAAGTGAGATTTAATTTCAAAATTAGCCCAGGTACTTTCACTTAAAACAAATAAAACACCATGTTTCCAATATTCATGCTTTATTAATTTAGTTCTTGTTTATGTATAATTTTTTAAAAGAATTAATAAAATAGGACTTGAAGACATCAGTTTTGAGTCTATATGATGTCAGCTAATTGTTAAGGATGCCACTCAAAATTCACTGCATTTAGACAAAATTTATTTCTACGAATGAAAAATTCATTGTGTAGTATCACAATGGACTAATGTTCGACTTATTTGTCTTCTCTTATGAGGTTGTCACTGGAACCTAACTGAACCTATCGTTCAACCAAAAGTGTTACATATTATCACGGTTCTATGTATAAATCAATAAAAATAAAAGAAATACTAAAGATTTGCATGTATTTACAAACAAATTCTGTAGAAGCATTAATAACAATATAAAATCGATATACTGCAATTAGGGTTATTTATGATTATTAAAAAATGTATATTATGTATATATATATTGGTAACAGTTGACTGTTGGTCTTGTCTTAAATATATATTATTAACATTTGCAGCAGCTTCTGCATTCACTTGTTTAGTGCTAGTTGCCTCGATCTTTAGAGTAATTTTCCAAAATGCTATTTCGCTTTTATTTCTCCTCAATATATAATAAAACTTATAATAATTCCATTCCACTGTTATAGTGCTTAGTTACCCTATTACAACTACCCATTCCAGTGTTATTCCTTGGTAACAAACTATCCAGATTTTCTAGTAATAATCTGTTACTGTAATTATGGCTTAGCAAATGTTTGTTATTCTAGAAGAAGTGGTTTTACTGAGCTAGTCTAATAATAAGTTTACTGATTACAAAATTTTAATAGCTTACAGAGCTAACAACAGAGAGAAAGACTTCTAATGTATTCACTGGAGCAGGATAGTCAAAGTTCCGATACAAACTTCAGGATTTGATTTGATTATTGTGATATTTGAAGTTGACTTATAAGAGTAATTAAGTTGGTGTTGGGAGGTTTGGAGTGGTTTATTTGAAGCAGTCGAGGTGACTGAGGGCAGAGGCAGCTGTAGCCGTGGACTAGGCCACAGGCGGTGACACGTCCCTCAGTCTCTGAGTTGACCTCCCATCAAAGCGCTCCCTCAACCATGCTGCTTTTCTCGTCTTCATGCTCTGTTGATCCACCCTCTTTATCCCCATCGATCACTCTTTATTGTTTCTTCCCCAACCCACCGATAAATTACTTCCACCCTGATATCCTCTACAAACAGGAACACTGTATTCCTAGCTAATCATATATTCCTTTAAAAATTATCCATAAATAAGAACTAAATTGAAAAATCTTTAGTGACCTCTACTAAACTTACCCAGAATAAAATGCCACCTCACTTTATAGATAATCAATTTAGTTAATTGATTAATTCTAGACTACTTAGCAACTTTTAAACAATAATGATGAAAATGAATATTTTTGACTTCTTTAAGTAATGAGTGATATGTGTTTTATGTTTAAAAATTCTCAAAAATATACAAAATTTTCATAGAATCCTCTCTTTAACATCAATTAAAGTATAAAATTAACAAATTTGATCTCGAGATTTGATCTTTGAGATTTTTTATTTATACATTTTATATCACTAGAAGTTCGTTTCTGATGTCTTTTTTTGATGTTTATATATATATATATATATGTGTGTGTGTGTGTGTGTGTGCGTGTGTATGTGTGTTTGCACGGGGAGGAGTATGTGTACGTGTGGATGTTCTTGTGTAGGTGTGTATTCAAATATTGTAGTCACGCTACAAGCTACACCATCTACTAGCACAAATTTGTATTTTATTCAAAATTCACTTATTTATTAATTTGAACAAATGAAATATAATTTATCTATTCATTTTCAACATTATTGGTTATAAGTTGCTGGGTAAGTTTAGTAGAAGTCACTCAAGATTTTTCAATTTATTTCTTACTTATGGATAATCTTTAAAGGAATATATGACTAAATGAAATTTGATTATAAAATTATTTGAACTTATTTATTCACTTTATTTTTAGATCACATATTGTCATGAAAAAGTTACAATTTTGGACTAAATTTGACTTTAGCAACATAGCAACATCTCCCCAACTACTAACTCTACAGTGTTAATTTTTTTGAATTATTATTAAATAATAATTATTATAAATCATAATAATAATTTATTTTTGAATTATTATAGCTTTGACAAAACAAATAAGTTATTGCTTTTTTAAATAAAACAAAAATTTCAGTTATGCGTTATGTATAAAAATGTTGACTTAAGATTAATTATGAAATTTTGTGCGCACGGCAGAAAATTTCACCCCAGTCACCCCCCTTTTATAAGAGAACCTTATAAAAAAGTATTTTATAACATCTATCATAAATTCAGAGATTTGACTATTTTTTCTAAACCACTAACAAAATTTTATGAAAAAATCTACCTACTTGGTATACCTCGAAAAAAGATAAATGAAATGCGATAATCTCAAGAGGTTATGTACCTCTAACAATTTAAAACTATGCATGGAAAATAAAACCGTGATCATGTTGGATTTATCACAATTTTTTTACCAATTTTTCTTACATTAATCAATTAGACAAAATTATTATTTAAACGTTTACTAATTGAAATTTCAATTTGTTTAAGAACTTAATATTTTATGTGGGAAGAATAATCTTCTTAGAACTATTAAAGCAAAGGAAAAGAAGCCATATATTTTATGATATTTTTTAGCATGTGATTGACGTTTATCTAACAATATTAACAGTATATTGACATTTTGAAATCTCTATTATATTTGCATTTGCACATTCTAATAAGCACACTCTGATATATTTCTCGTTTAGCTGTTTTATTAGAGGTTTATACGTGGAGACTTTTATTATTATTATCTCTCCTATCAAAATATTTATTCATCAAATTAACAGAAAGGAAAACATAGAAGAACTTACCCAATTCACGTAGACATATTGACAAATTGTTATCTTCAGGAGAGGAAATGAGTTACGCTTGAGGAGCAAAACAACACAGATGAATCCTGAGCCCTAGTAGCAGTGCCTCTAAAACAAAGAGAGAGGGCATAAAAGAAATTAAAAATAAAAATAACAGATAGAAAATAATGCAAAACAAAAAAAATATAATATAATATAAAAACCTAATAATATAATTATAAATACATCAATAAAAATGATTAGGAATTTTATAAAAATGAAAAAAGGCTATTGTAATGGTTGAGCATTCTTTTAGAGATGATCAAGCCAAGGAAGCAAATATTTCAGAATTTAAAGTTGATTGAGGAATTGAACGTGTACAAGAAATATGAATCAGTGGAAATTGGGATGTATATGTATATGTAACAAGATTTCACAGGAAAAATCTGAAAAAAAATAACTACACTGGAGATAAAAGAAATTACAAACATCTTTCAAACAAAACAAATAGTCTTCGTCCAAGTCTTACTGATACAGAAACGAATGATGCAAAACACCTGTTGTGACATTGAGAAGGGATTGAGGCAATAGAGGCATTTAAAGGGCGCGAAGTGCAAGGAAAGGAAACAGAAGTCTGAGCAAGCTAAGTCGGGTAATCGAAATTCAGGACGTAATAAGTAACAAATTATCGCTTACTGTTAACATTTGTGAACAAAGTGATTGCACTTACTTTGCCCCCCTTAAAATTTGTTTCAATCCTGGTCTCAATTTGTACCAATATTTCTTATATGCCTTTATCCTTTTCATTTTCTTTTATTTTGGTTGTATTCCGTTATTTCCTTTAGTTATTCTTTTTTTTTAGTATTTTACTGATTTTTTTTAGACGTTTCAATTATTTTTGGGGTTGGTAAGGCTAAAATCACATGGTCATACATCCTGAAATGCTAGAAGGTGAGAATTCTTCCTCACCTCTTGACGTCTAGGTCAAAATATTGAAATCAGTTTTTATTGTTACTCTGTTTTCTTTTGGAGAACCATCGGTCTCCAACCGTCTCTGTACCAGTGTGCTTAGTTTACCTCTCTTATATCTCCTGAAGACAGTTTAAACCGAAAATGAAAGACAGTAAGTGTGTTTTTAATTTCTCTATGTTTCTTTATCTAGAATGAACTTTATATATATATATATATATAATATATATTGAAAGTTATTTTGTGACAAATGGTTGTAGCTTCGTATAAAACAATATTTAAACCGAGAAAAAAATCATTAAAATGTAATTATTATATTAGATATAAAATTAATAACTGTAATTTAAGAGTCTCATTAAATAAGGTGGGCAATATATAATTTACAGGCCATGAATGTTGTGCAACCAATGTCCAAATGAGGTGTTGCTAGATTGGAGAGATCGCTCTCGTAGACGAACTGCAATCATCTGTATATATTCAGTAGTAATAAGTAATCCGCTGAATTCCATTGAAAGTTAAAAAGTGTTCAGCTCAAAATGAATAAGCATCAAATTACTTAATTATAACACAAGTAAATGTATTCACGAAATAATGTTGTTAAGAAACGTTTTATTTCAAACAATAGGTACACAAAGATATTTACTTCATTTCGTTTTAGCAATGCAGTGATCTGTAAAAAAAATAGGTGATCTTTCATATGAGGGGAATGACATCATTAATTCACTTAGATTATAAGCTGACAACATAAGCATCGTCAGATGGGTGTGTCTGAGGACAGTCATATCCCACACCTCCGCGCCTGCTTGCAGAATCCACTTGCCTATGTATTCTACCTTACATCATCATCTAGCTCAATCATGATTCAATTATAGTTTATGATTCCATACATTTCAATGACTCAGATTCCGAGATGAGTGTAAATATTCCCGTAACCTGCAATGTATGACCAGGGGAAAATTTTATTTTAATAAATTAGTTAAATAAATTAATGACACAATGTAATCATAATCATGACAGTATAAATGTATTGTATCTATAATAATAAAATGTACTTATTAAATTTACGAATAAATTAGAGATTACAATCAAACTATTTTCTAGAATCAGATGTAGAGCATTGTTAATGTTACTTTTAATGTGAGCTTTGATGTCTCTTTGTTACCGCATTAAATGATAAAAACATTTTTCTTTCCTCAAGTTAACGTTATTTATAAATATCAATGGAGATATTAAATAAATAGTTAAATTAATAAATAGATAAATATCTATTTATTTTTATATTAATAATTTTATTTTTCTTTTTCTTAATACTTGGAGTCCAGAACACACTGATAGTTATATCCACATTTCAATTATCAGAAATTTACAACTTTGAATACACATGAATTAAATTACAGTTAAATTAGTACAATAGAACTTGTGACCAATGACAAGATTATTGTCTATTCCAAAAATACTACACATGCTTTGCTGCTTATGTGGGAAAAGATAGTGCCCGCACATGCTAAAATCAACTTTTCGAAAATAAAAATGTGATCTTTACTATAAGTAGCAATAAAGGAGTTCATTGATAGTTCAGATTTGGTTTTATCTTGATGTGGCTGTAGTATAGACGTTGACGTTATCGAACCCATAGATGATTGATTTCATGAATTCATTGGTCTTAAAAGTATCCATCCATTTTACCTAGCTTAACAAACATGAAATTATTGATCGAACACAATCTGACACATTCTTATTAAAATGAGGACCCCATATGTATTTTCTAATCCTTCTTTAGAAGAATTATTATTAACTTCTATCAACAACTAACATTTTATTTATATTACTTCAAGTAAATATTAGAATTCATATGGGAATGTTTAAACTAATAGGACCATAAGTTTGCTCAAATTTCTAAAATTCTAAATTTCTATAATGCTTAAAAGAATGTTTACTGTAGGCAATGTAAAAATATTGTAAATATTCGTTTCTCCTTTGGCAATATTTTAGAGTGTTTTATGTCAGATAGACAACATTTATTAAGACTCATTTCAGCTTAGTTTGATATTTACTGCAATGTTAAGCAATTAATTTTATGCCATAGATATTCTTTTTTTAATTTTAACAACCGCAATGTTTTATATTTGTTTCTTAAATTAAGTATTGAATAAACCACATTTTTCAATAAGCCCTTAATGAAAAATAGATACAAGTACAAGATTAAGTTTACAAGAAACACTGTGCATATTCCTGAATTTTCAAGCTCAGAGTAGATCTACACTTCAATCTTTTGAGCAAACAAAGATCCTATGTTAAGCCGAATTCCCTTTTACCATCTGAAATTTTCCTAACCACAAGCCAACAACATGGACTTGTAATCTTTTCTGGATCGCATTACCTTGAACTTGACTACTTAAAGTACATTAATACACATGTCTTTCAAACTTATCTTTCTATTTACAAAATAATATAATTAATCCTATATAATTAGAGAAATAGAAAAAACGGTAACATAAAATTTAACTAATACCGTAAAAACCAAGTCAACGTTAAGTTAGTTCAAAATTCTCATAAAATATATTATATAGTGTGTTATAATCATAGTTTGCATATTCAACACTATTTTACTTTCACTTGTCATGTGTTTATGATGCGTATGATTTGAAAGCACATGCCTCACTTTGGATACATTATTATTGGATACTTTCGCTGATTCACATAGAACAGTGAGTGATTCTCTGCCTACGAAGAGTGATTCTTAGAGCATATACATGATGCCTTCGGGTAAGCCAAGATAAATTGGTCGTGCTGGTCATCCATTAAAGTTTTTTTATAAAATTGTTTATATTTATTTTCATTTAAAAGTCTTAGTACTTACATTTATAATTGTCATTATTTTTTGTCACACATGTATGAAGTCTAACGAAAATAATGGTCTGTTTCATTAATTATCGGAAATGATATTCTGTGCCATTGTTGTATTATGTAAGATCATAGCTATCATAAGAAAATATTTAAAAATCATCGAATGTTTACATGTTTTAAAGTAAAGTTCTTTTGGTGATATCCGCGTGTGCGTTTGTGGTTGGGTGTATGTCTAAAAGTATGTGAGCACTGTATAGGCCACATGGTTTGGTAGATCCTTCTTAACGTTTTACCCAAAACTGGTCCTTATAACATGAATCTACCCGTTGTTCTTAGGCAATGTTGCTTCAACAATAAGATTGTTTTTTTCTCTAATAAACAATTTTTATAATATGTTTTTTCATCACAACTAATATTTAGATGATGACATTACAGAAATACACAAATACTGACAGCTGCAATAAAAATAAACTTCAATTTGTTTGAATATTTGTAAAAGTTGGTTTTGCGATATAATATGTCACATTTGACTTATGATTGATCCTAAAAGCATGTCACCGTGATAAAAGAAATACTATTTGACGGGTAAGAATGAAATTATAACCTAAATTAGGAACTTTTAAGAGACTAATTATTAAAATAAAGTTACAATAAAACATTATTATCAAGAATAATAACATTTTATTGACATTAGTAACATGTGAATTAATAATAGTAATATTAAAAATAATAATAATAATAAGATAATCAAAAATGATTCAATTATTACCAACATCAGGTCAAAAATACTCTGACCAAGATCAGTTATTATGGTTAAGTGTCATTGTATTTTTCTTATTTTATTACTGTGGTTAGATTATATATATATAACAAGATTTCACGTGAACACGTGAAACAACAATCAATGATCAAACCACAATATGACATCTTAGTCTTTTTTTCGCATTTCATATTGTGGATTGATCATATATATAAATATTAAATTACACAACACACGACACAGAAAAAAGGAGAAAAAACACACTTACTAAATTCAATATTTTGAACTGTTCTTCGTCATCATGAGAAAAATAGAAGAGAGGACGAAGTGAGAGAGGCCTCTCTAAGGCTAAGAACTTTCAACCACAATAAGTAGTTTTAGAGTCAAATCTCAACTGAATCCAAATATGTAAAAAAATGTGTGGGTTGGGAAGCAAGAGAGGTATTTTAAAGGGTCGTATAGATGAGGAAGGCAATACGAGGCCGAGAGGGCAAGTCAGAGCAAAGGAGTTTAGGAAAAAGTAAGTAACAAATGATCTGCTAGCAATCAACCTAGTAGATAATGATATTGCTCTCGTCAGTACTGAGTCAAACTTTACTAAATCATTACTTCATAGTAATTACTTTTAAAGTAAATTTTTTACTATAATTAGCATGGTAGTATTTTTATAGTATTAAATCTATTAAATTATAGTTTAATTATAGTTAAATTTAAATTATAGTTTATAGTATTTAATCTATTAAATTTAATAAAAGACAATTGATCAATATTTCGTAACAACACTGATTATTCATGTGTAATCAGTTTAACTTCTTACCAATTTATAGGAGTATCATGATTTTTATTGTTTACATGCAAGAATAAGGTACTAATTTGTTACATTGTATTTGTGTTATCGACACGTATTATTAAAGATTTGCCTGTTTGACTAATCTAAATTTTATGAAAATATGTCTAAAAACAGATAGTTTAGCATTTTTTGATAGAATGAACAAAACTGATTACGCGCAAGTACATTAGTCAGTTTTCTATATACATTTAAACGTAACTCTTTTTCGTAATCAATTGATAAGGACACCTGTCAAAAGTAAATTACTACTTACATATTCTTCCATTGTAATTGGTAAGGCGGTTGTAATTAATTTTATTCTTTTTTCGAAAGGCATCCTTATTTATAGCTTTGGGACGGAGATACAATATATCGTCAATATATCTAAATCATTTTACTTGATCAGGCAAAATTTAAGTTGACATTTTGATTATATCTGTGTATGTGCGTGGTGTGTGGATCCAAACAATCATTGGCACACCTTATAAAGTAAAACTATGCTGATGTTTAGGACTATGCTACATCATGTAAAAGTCAATTTCTTGAGCAAAATTTGATTATAGAAAATATGTTTTCCCTTGTACTACTAACAGATTGGATTGTTGAAATTTCGGGATCATTATTAAACAGACGCAACCATTGTTCAAAAGCAACATTTTTTTTTTATAATTGCGAAGAAGGTCATTTCTAGAATAAAAGTTAAAAATGTTGATTTATGTCCATTACAAATAGCTGTGGTCACGTGACACGTTCTGAAAACGACTTAAAAAACTTAGAGTTGAATATTTTGTTTGGTAAAAGTGCTTCTGAAATTAAACTCAAAGAACGAAATCATATCATGTACAACCCATAAACTTAACCCCAAAAAGTCGCAACATTTGATGGATCACAATGAAATTATACCAACAAATAGCTCCATATAACTGGATGGGAGAATACTTCTTTGTCACTATGGCACAGATAGAAAGTGGCGTTGTGGTATCATACGTGCTATACGAGTTTTACATACGTATATTACTCATATATTACGTATACGAGTTATATTACGTTTATATTACGTATATTACGTATAGTTTATATTACGTATATTACTCGTAATACATACATTTTTTTTAGCACTAAACAACTAATTTCGGAAAAATCAAATTTAGTGGAATAATTTACTTAAAACTATTGTGTTAAGAACAAATTTTGAATTACTAAACGAAACAGAATAGCTATAATACTGAAAAACTAAGTTATAATAATAAAATAACATCTCCATTTGAGGGATATCTATATATTGATTTAGAATTTTTTATCGAATTTCAATCAAACATACTTATACTTTTCTGGTTTAATATAAAAAAAATTGAATATATTTTAACCAATTTATATAATAAGTAACTAAAATAAAATTGATAAAACCATCCCTAACAATCTTACATGTATGATTCTCAGCAGGAATTAGGAGGTCATCTGCCTCTTTTGTTGCAGGAGTAAATTATGAGAGGAGTAAAGGTTTAGGGCATTTTGCATTTAAGCTTTCAAATGTATGAAAGCTTTCTCTTCAATCGTTGATGTATAGAAAAGGGGAAAATCCAGCTAAAACAGTCCTTATATTTTTTTTCTAGATGAAATAAATATGGTTCTAAAGAATTTTTCATTATAATATATGTGATCCATAGTTCTATAACTAGATGCGATAGACCTGACTGGAGAAGGTTCGTCAGCTATCATGAAAATTCTGTGCATTTTACAAAGGAGATAAATTACGAGATAACGTGATGAATTAAGGATAAGTAAGCAGATCTTTATAGTTGCTAAGTAATTAAGTGTTCAACAGTTATATGAAGTTAATCATATGTTGGAGGTGGATCAGAGTAGACAGGAAGGTAAAATGTTCAATCAACCAACGCTTTGGTGACTAATCTTTGAAAATATGAAGATGTGCGTCGGAATTAAACGACTTCAGAAATCAAAGATTGAACGTTTTGTTCGGTAAAATTGTATCTGACATTAAACTGAAAATAAAACTATAATATATCAGGCACGATTCATAAGCGTTACTATAAAAAAAAATTAATATAATAATTATGAATATCTTACTGATGATCGTATTCTAAAGAATATTTTAAATAGCAAAGTGCATTAATCCTCAAAATAAGAAGGTTCCAATAACTTACAATCATAGCCCAACCATAAGAAAACTAATAATGAAGGAATGTTTCAGCCCAAGAAACTGAAACATTTAGAACTCTTAACTCTTATTATGAGTACACGTATCATATCGGGAGAATCGAAGGGTACAAGAACGCTAACTTCGTAATAACAACTGTTTCAACCAGCTGATTTATCCATGTACCTTTAGCCTACAGGAAGGTGCGTGGTAAGTTTTCAAGAGAGTGGTGTACTGATGAGTAAAAAAAGTTTTTCTAAATATATTGATCTAAATATACATCACTTCTGCATATTTAAAGGAATAACATTATAAAAACTTTCCAAAAAAAACTCATCAAGATGTTACTAACGAAACCCGTGTAATTCAACAAAAGTGAATACGCTATACCGGACAAATTTCCAAGAACACGACTCTTTATAGTGATAGTCACTTTTAAATTATTCATGAACTAATGTTTCGTTACTGCTGACACTATAACATTGCCAGAAATATTTTTAAGACAATAAACCCATCGCCTCCAAATCCGATACCTTTTTATAGGGCAATCACAAACAGAGGGACAGCCGATTTTTATATTCATTGTTCAAATACACCCGCCATGTAAGCCAAATAGTCCGACTGAATAGGAATTTCCCCAGGAAGGCAGAGTTTACAATATTTTGCTGTGAATGTTCATTAAATAAAACATAAGGCCATGAAAGTCATGTTGCAGTTGAGGTTGGTCTGTTACGCTATAAGATGCATGTACTTAGTATGAAGGGGGTCACTGGAGGGCGGGATTGTCACGTGGGCCTGCAGGCGAGGTGAATATCAAAAAGGCCCGTCTTAGCCGGGCACCAGTCCTCTGGCCCTCTAAATAGGCTAGATTTACATAGCTGAGCAGTTCCCTAAGTCCTCGCTTTACAAATTATCTTCAATGCTTTAACGTTCCACTTAGTCACTCCGAAAGCACTTCATAACTTTCACTTCCCTTCCAGATAGACCTATCTCTTCTAGAAGAATTATGACTCATCATATCTTATATTTGCAAGAGAAATACAAAAATCTATTAAACATGATCTCAAAAGAAAAAAAGACACTCGCTTATTTCATTTCATGCTATCATTATTACAAATCATAAATTTCATATAACGTAGTTATATTTAATCTGAATAATTCGACATCAACATAATTGTCTTAAGAATTCAAAGTAGATGCAGTTTGATTCCAGGAAAATAAAATGAATCATAATATCATAGACTTTTTTTTCTAACTCAATTCATTTATTATTAAGTTTGAGTCAGTTTTCAACAATGTTTACTGAATATGTTTATGTAAGACTGTATATTTAAATGACATTGGCATTTATATTACCATGTTATGTAAGTAAAACTGTTCAATTTTAGAACTATAGCCATCGGTCTAATCAAAATATTTAACAGGGTAGTACAATACAAGGCAATAAACTTAGCCTTTCACAGAGGATTTATACTGGTTGACTGTTGAGTTAAAAAATAAGTTATTTAATAAAATTCCCTTACACATGAGAAAAACAATGTCTGCTTAAAGTAACTGTATTACTGTTGTAATTTAATAAAAATTATGTTTTCACTGTAGGAAATAAATTCTGTAACTTAAGTTTAGATATAAAAAGAATATTTAAAATTTACTGAATCTAATAACCATAATTGTCAAAACTTATTTTATTTTCTCTGTTTTAATATTGACATCCATTTAAGATATCATACTTCTATTATGATATAAAAAAAATGAAAATTATTTATTGTTTATAATTTTCACAAAATTAAAAAAGTTGCGAAGTTCTGTTCAGTGTTAATTTTTTTTATGTTCAACAATATAGAAAGTACGTTTAAATGACCATAAAGGTGACGTAAAAAAATACTGAAAATTGATGATCGATGGTACATTTGATGGATTATTTGAAGGCAATATTTCAAAATTATATTACGTGATTTCGGTATGTAACTAGTATCTGATTTATTTTTACCGCTTTTGACAGTATTCTAGCAGGTCTCATGTGGGTTACGTAGTGGGTGTTCTCAATCAGATCACTCATTTTCTTCTTGGTGGAATCAAAGAAAGAAAGATGGTTCAATCATCTCTGATGAAGGAGAGAGTGAGAAAGAGGAGTAAGTGAGAGTATCCAAGCCTATAGCATAGTAGTTGTGATTCGAAGCTAACAGTGAAATGAAGTCCAAGACAAGGTAAAAAGTGTGAAGGTAAAATTGTGTGATCTCTGTCCTGAATGCTCACCTCTGTGAGGTCTACCTTGGGCACCTCTCCCTCATTCGACTGTGATGTAGCTAGAAAGCACCACGTAAAACATCAATCTGCCTTTCCTTCCTGCTTTAATCTGCTAAGTTGAATTAACATATTAACATAATAATGAGTGTGACCAAAAGTTCAGGGTACTAGGCTGAGATTTGAAATAGGTAAAAGTGTAAAAGTGGTAAAAACAATGGAAGAAATAAGTAGAACAGGATAAAAAAAGAACAGAGAAATATAGGCAATAAAAAGGGAAAGAAAGATAAAAGTTAAACTGTGAGGCAAAGCTATATAAAAAGAAAGTAAAAGTTGTTTTGGACTAGAGAGAAGAAATTTTGGATTAATGCCGTAAATACTGTCCTATGATACTCGACTATGACTGGGTACAAGGAGTTACATCCAAAGAAACGATTAATTATTTCCTTTTTTATTTATACAAGCTTTTAGTTTTTTTTTAACATATGATAATTGAATAGTACGCTAAGTTAAGTTGTTAAATTAAAAAGTTGATATTATTAGAGAGAGAGAAGTATTCTCTTATTTCAAAGAATTCATAATTGAATGATCCCAAAAAGTAGAAAGGAAAGAAGTAAAAAAAAAAAGGTTTTAATTAAGTGAGAAAAGGAATAAAAAAGAAATAAGCATAAGGTTTTGTTAGTTGAAGTGAAAATGAGAACATTAACGAGAAAGCAGGAGCGCGTAGCAGGAGGCAGGAATAGTCACTAGTTGGAAATCGGATTGTTCCACCTGCATTAACCTCTGCAATCTGGCTTTATTCACTTCTACTACAGACGTATAAAAACTAAATACCGCACTGATTTCCTAAATGACTTACAAGCCAAAAAATATCCTCAATTTATTTTCCAAAGAATGTCTCGTATAATAAATAACAATTCCATTTCGTTCTAAACATAAAAAAAAAGTAAAAATTATTCTTTTGAATAAATAAATTGATTTATTCAAATAAGAAGCTTAGGCTCAAATAGATATCTTCACTTTATAAACTTGTGTATAATTATTATAAGCGTCTTTTATTTGCATGAAACATGTCAGTTGGCCAATTCCTATTTCAATCCTATATAAATATATTATCATAGGATGAGATAACGGAACCAGTTCAAACAATTTTGGTTAACATGATAGAAACATCTTAAAAGAATTAAAGAGAATTAAAGACTTAAAGAATTAAAGACTTAAAAGAATTCCTTGAACTTTTTCCATATAAGAAGCGAATTTCATGCCATATGTTTGGCATGCATTGAATAGGCAGGAATACATAGTTGTATTAATGCAGCACCTTAAAAATATATTAATACATTGCTAACTCAGAGAATAATTACTTCACCCATTTATTTTTACAGATAAGGCTTATCTAGCTAACTAGAGATAGATTTTAACAACAGAATTACAAATAATCACCTGGATTGGCAAAAATCTTATTCAGAGGTGTAAACAAGTTAATAGTGAAACAATTCAAGAGAAGTTCACTCGTACGTGGTTACATGGAAACAAGAGAATGCAGGAAATGAAGCGGTGAACTCTTTGGAATAAATTGGAGAAATTGATGAATCGATGAAGAAGAATATAGAAAAAGAAATAGTACAACAATGCTATAACATCATAGGAGAAATGCAGATTATGTCGGGAAGTTTCAAAAATTTTTGATTGTTTTCTAAACTGAATATTTAAGAATCACCTTTAAAAAGATATAGATTTTTGACCAACATATAACCAACAGAAGTGGTATATAAATTCTTAATGAAATAGTTGAAAATCAGTAAAGAAATTCAAATCCAAACATAAATTTAGAAACAAAAAAGGGAAGATCGATTGATTAAATATAGTATTTAAGCTGGATGTGTCTTGGGCCCTTAACTTGTTCAAAATAATAAGAATATGTCTAATTGCTCAAAGTAAACATTTTTCATTTTTTTTAAAACTGGTTAATTGTTTATAGTCTTATAGTTGTTCATACAAGAAACCAACTCAAATAATTAAATTGATTAGTTATAAGTTTAATATTACTTAAGAAGTGTGAATATTTTAGCTTCATCACGTTAGTCACATTAAAACAAAAAGAAATGGATTTAGGATTTTCACCATGGGCTTAGGATTTTCAAATGTTTGTGCCATTAAAAGTAGAAAGATTAGTAACTGAAACTAAGTAAGGTATCACTTGTCATGTTTTTTTTAAATGACATGTAAATTTTTTATAACACTTGACATTACTTTGCAATGACGAATTAGGATATAAATGAATGTGGATTAAATTTGTATTTAATGATTTCATAGGAAATTGTAATTCTACAAAATTTTAATCTGCACCAAACAGAATGGACTTCAGATATAGTTGTATGTTACAAATGACAGATCCCTACATGGGAAAATATTGATTGTATGGATACTTAAACAGCCATTTCTATCCAATCTCCTACTCAGAGGAATAATGACTTCCCTGTCCTATACAAAATAACTTTCCCATTACTGTACTATGTATTATTAAATTCTATATTATACATGAATTAAAGCAAATTCAAGGTGTTCTAATATTGAGTTAATTAACATTAATATTAATTTTTTCCAGGCAATGGTATTTTAGGTCCTTATTCTTTCTCCAAAGCAAATATTTTTCTTAAAGGGAAAAGGTTTATTGGATAAGACCCGTCTCGTACAAAAGGAGTAAAAATGTTCAATATATTTTTTTTTTTTGCTCAAGATAAAGCAAGTCTGCCTGTTTTCGGAGGTCGCTTACCAGGTGGATTAATTATCAAAATAATGTCGTTGTTTAATAACTCAGCCTTCTTCAATAGAATATCATCAAATATAACTACGATTGTTTAATGTTGGATTTTTTATCAGCATATTTGTTTTTGTTATAATTTATATTTATTGACAATTTTTAGTCTCTCCATAATACATGCACATCGTTAGTGACACAGAAGTTGTGGTAGTATCATCCGCTGCAATAATAACATACTTGATATAATTTTATTTTATTTCCACATGAAGTCAGTGTAGCTATTTCAAGTTTTGAATGGTTAGCTAATACTGTTTTTAACTAATAAAGTACAACGTTATTTATTTTTTTAAAATGTATCAGTAATGATAGACTATGATTGAGAAGGAATTCTAATTATTCTTTAACAGTAACATTGAAATTGTTATTAACATGAGAACATCGTAACATATAACTTTAATTAGTATTTAAATTTTATATATTAAAAATTTTGGTTCCATATAATATCTGTAAATATATATTAAGGAATACCATGAAAATAACGTGAAACTCCAATTGTTGCACAGTTGTTTTTAAATAGCAGTTTTGAACCAACTGATCTGTATCTGCTACTGTCTGACGAGCATTTAGAATAGATGAATCTAGTTTAATTTAACTATGAATTAGCTATATTTTTTAATGAGTTACAGTCCCTTAGAGAATATTCAAAATTTATTAAGGATTTGAAACATGTTTTAGTATGAGTCTTAACTATTACTCTGTCACCATTAGCGATATAAAATATCTGGTTACAAAATATTCAAGAAGAAAATTACAAATATTTTTAAAATTAAAAATAAATATCAATAACATGCCTATAAGTCGATGAAAAAAAAAGAACTATAAAATAAGTTTACATGTTTTTGATGTATCAAAGCAATTTATGTAAAAGTTCTCAAATTTTTTGTGCCTGATAATAAATATAAGGGGAATTATCACTGATACTGGATCTAATATGTTGTACCAGTAAAGTTGAAAAATTATTGTTTTAACCATTTGATTATAATTTGCAGTGAGTTAGGGTGAAAGTAGTATATCCCTTAAAAACATTTGAAGTTCAGTAACAAATGATTTTCCGAATTGGGGTAACTGGAAACATAATCAGTAGAAACTCCTAAATGGAGCTAGTAATGTTGAATCTAAGAAACGATACTATTGAGGATTTCACAAATATTTGATCTTTAAAAATAAACTTTATTTAAAAAATATTTTTAAAAATTGTATAAAAATATTATATTTACCCAACAATTTGAGTGTTTTTCACATACTATTCATCAATATAATAATTCCATGTTACCACACAGTTTTATTTCAAGATGCTAATTTGAAAACTCAGTGTTTTAGTAAATATTACTAATATAAATAAAACGGAAAATAGAATTTAAAGTAACTATAAAGTAATAAATATAACTATAACTATAATAATAAAATCATAACTATAAAATATGAACAATAATAAGTTTTTTTTTATCTATTGATTTTGCATGCACCTTATATAATATTACATGCTATCGAATCGAAATTTTAACTTTAAAATACATTGCATTACGAGAACTATAATAAGTATGTCAAATTTGAATATTTTTGTTGACAAAAAAATTAAATATTTATAATTTAAATTAGAAAATTCCAACAATTTGAAAGTTACTATAAATGTAGTACAGCAATGGTAATACTCGTATATAGATTCTTTAAGAGTTCCCTTCCATTTTAATTTCATTTTGTGTGTATTTAAAAAGAAGGAAGTAAAAATATTGTATTTGATTGATTTTGTTGATTTTGACGATAATAAAACATTAAGATCCCTCATTTTAATGAAATAGGTTACGCCAATTAGCCTACCAGCGTAATTGTGTGTGCGTATGTATGTGTGTATGTGTGTGTGTGTGTGTGTGTGTGTGTGTGCGTATGTGTGCAGGTGTGTGTGTTTGTACAATCACAATATCACGAAAACCACAAAATACAAACACCAGTTTTAATATTTAATGTTTATACATACATACATATAGTTTAATATTATTATATGTATATAATTGTTTATATTTAATTGTTTAATATATAATTGTTTAAATATTTTATATATATATATATAATTTAATATATATTGTTTGTATGAGAAATTGTCGATTTTATGAGGTACGACGGTTTTTCATACTAACAATGTAAATCATAATAACTTCCTTAGCACTAACATCATGCCTGTATTATTGTATATAAGTTATAATTTATCACGTTCTAAAGAACATACCCATCAGCAATGGCCCTTTTTTAATAATCACTTCTTTATCTAAAAAATCTGTTATTAACGATTTGGTAGGAATCTGTGAATACAAATTTGAGTAGTAACACAGAGATTATGATCTTTTAACTCAAATTTCATACACATAGTGTATAATTTATGTAGAAATTGTTCTTCAGCATAAAAATTAAAAATTTCTGAAATGGTAATAGAATAACTATTAATATGCTTAGATGAAATTATATAGGGATACAAAGTTAAACGGATTTCAATATACATAATGCATATTAAATTTTATAATGATTCATTAAACTGATTTAAAAGTTTAAAAGTTCTGCTTTGTTAATAATAATAATAACCTCTTGTCTACTTTTCTACCTGCCATAAAGCTTAGGAATGAGGAATGATTCGTCTCTCCAAAACAAGTCACTATTTCATTGGGTATAGTGAAATTTAGAATTTTGATAATGAAAGTTCTTTTTATTCATATTCATTATTCCAATTATTAATTTCTGGTTAAGATTAGAGGCATGAATTTATTTCTTTTAAAGAGGTTTATTTAATTTTCTGAAAAGCATTACATTTATAATTATGTTTTCATATTTGAGACTACTGGCAAGCATTAAGCCAGTATTGAGAAATTTCTTTTAGCAAACACTAATTTCCACCCCCACTTTTGTGGAGGCTTAACACCTTTCAGCTTGGGGACAAACTGAGGACAACTGTCGGTTCAGTACCCATTTAAACCAAGGAAGAGCCAGTGGCCCGTGGCGACACAAGTACATGGTGCCACCCGCCCAAGGCCTCACCTCGCCCAGTCTTACCTTCGCTGATATAGAAACAACTGCTTCAACTAGTATTCCTGACGATGTACATAATGTTGTAACAAAGTTGTAAAAGTATTACTACAATTAATTTGTATTTGATTTAGAAAAGAAGAATTAAATTTAATATAATAAATAATGTATGGCTAGACATAAAAATTGTTCTATAATTGATATGGCTTCCTGCATGTTTTAATAAAAAAATATTTAGCTTTTTTTTTGAATTGGATTTACCATTAGCTTTATATAACTCTGAATGGAATACGTTTTCAGCAATTTTCTGCCACTTGACCTACAAAATTCAATTTACAAAAAGCAAAGCTCTTCAGATGAATCGCTTCAGAAAAAAATAGATTATAAAACAATTTCTATGCAAAAAACCATGTACTTTTCGGAAGTAAATATAATATCTTTTATTTCAAAAACAAGTATTCATGTTTATATTTCTTTGAAAACTGAAGTTGTTTAACGATTCGCAAAATTAATGGAAATATTTAAACTAATAACTATTATTTTAACAACAAATTCCATACTGCTTGAAACAATCATAAATTTGCATTAAATGTCTGATAAAGTGGGGAAAATGAAAAATTAAATGAACTTAATCGTACTTAACCCAAATGAGTGGTTTCCCACCTCATTAGCAAGGAGGAGAAATATCTGCATTCCAGCCATTTACTTTTTCCTTTTTAAAGAAAAATTTCCATTAAAAATCTCAGCTTTAAAAAGCCAATTAGAAATACTGTGAATAAAACTTGAATCATTTTTTTTCAATTATCAATTATTACTGTTTTTCAATTTTTTTTAACTATTAATATTAACAGTAACAAAAAATATATTATTATAATAATACAAATTAATTATACTATAAAGAGTTACTATTATTACTTTTATAAGTTTATGAAAGTTCAATTGCAATTTTTAAATTAATATTTGATCTTAAATTCTCTTCATCAAGGCAATTTTCAATTGTTAACGCTAATACCTGAAAGAGATGCATGCGTTTAAAATTCTTAGGCAAATAGAAAAACAAGAAGTGGTAAGTTCTTGACTAAAGATTTTGGCCAGAAATACTACTTCAGGTGATGAAAAAATGTTATCAATTTTCTAGAACTTTCATCAAGCGACTGAGTGATAAGGGGTTTTAAGCATGTGATGTGTGAAGAAATGCACTCGAGTATAGAAGGAGCCACATGTGGTAAGCTAGTTGCGATTACTACCACCTATATAACTTACACAAAAGTCATCTTGATTTAAATATAAGCAATTGAGAAATTTTTTGTAGTTTTTAAAGCCTACTTCCTGAGATTTGATTTTACTTTAATTTCAATGTTAAAGTCTTCCTTCACCCGTAAACAAATTTTATAAGCGAGGATGCCCTGACATAGAGGAAGACTGGGTTTGTATGATAGTATAACATACTTTTTTTTTGTCTTATTATTTATACTCAGTGTTTGCCCTGAGTATTAAATAGCACCTGATTACAAGTCATTTAAGAAAGTATTATACTGTAATTCTGTCAAAATATATGGCAAAAGAAATATAAGCAGAAAGCAATGCACTTAAATAGTGCTTAATACAGAAAATTGAAAAAACCCTGAAGAATAAACTTCACGTTTATAACTGTGAAGTCGATACTATTTCTGAAGGAGATCGAACAAGATAAGATTTTTAGGGCGGGGGGGGGGGAGGGAAAGATGGATGGATTCAACTATATCAAAACTGAATTCTTCAGTAGCAATCGTACAATTAACTAATTCGGTGAAATGAATTAACATGTATATTAAATGAATGGTTCTAAATACAAATTTTAAATGCATTTAATAACTTTTTTGCCTCAAATGTGGGTTAAAGCTCCTAAAAGATAATATATTTTTATCTAGAATTCCATGTGATAGTTAAGTAATATTTTGCAATTTCTAATATAACTTTTAAGATTAAATTGCCATTAATAATCAGTAAATTTAAAAACAAACTGGAAATTTAACCCAGAAAATATATTAAATCAAAACATTTAATCTTTTTTGCTGGCTGCGTATGTATATATTATTGATTAAAATAACATTGCCAGACATGTAAATTAATTTGCGTTGTCTGAAGCAGGACGTTTTAAATCAACACCATCCCATTTCTGCGGGATACAAATGTACCAATAAGCATGAATGAAAGATGAGAAAAGTGATTTTCCTTCGGATCCATATTGATTCTTTACTTGGCCATAAAACTTTCCCGCTGCAAATCATTCCAGACCAAGGCAAGCTTTCATCTCGATAATAATTTTCTGCCATGAGCAAAACTTAATCAAAATTGCGAAATAAATCAGTGGCAGACCTTAAAGTACCAATTTTTCTTGACGTATGATCAATATGTTTTTCTTTCGACTTATTTATAAATTGATATGAACGGACGGCTTCAATTTCAGTAACAATGCCGCCAGGAAATGAATCCCTTTTTGAGGCGGCAGATAATAGAAGAAAGCCAATGATTACATGACCTTCTAAACTATATTATCTTCACCGTCAGTATAGAATATAGAACAATGGGACTTCACACTAATAACAGTAGACCAAGATGGAAATGAAGATTGAATTTCTTCAGTATTGCTGAAGAAAAATTGACATCGTTTATTCACTACATGATTTAATTGAAATAACATAAATTCACGTTATTGACATTTCTGCGGATTCTTTTTTTATTAACTTATTAGTTTTTGATAAACTCTTAAAAAATATATTACCTTTTGTTGAATATAATGTATTTACAAGTATTGTAAAAAATAATTTCATAGTTTTATTGCGACTATTTTAGTTAGAAGGGAGGTACTCTGTACTGAACAATGATCAAGAATAATATTCTGCAAAAATTGATAACCTCTGACTCTGCTATGTGGAGCTAAAAAACCTAATGCTAAAAACTAAAATTTGGGCAGAGAAGATTCTTTTATGGCTTCTGCCAGATATAAGAAAGCATATTAGTAATTTCAGTTTCTCAGCATACAACATATAAAATAATTTCTAAGTCTATAAGTTGAAAGCAGTATAATGAGTTTATCATGACATTATTCAGGAATCTGAAAGGTTGAATAAATATTTCATGTTTTACTACTTTAAACATTTTTTTAATGTAATCAACCAAGTTCTTAAAACATAAAAAACCAAGATAAATTAGAAATACCTTTTGCTATTTGTTTACGATATAGCATTTACCAGACAGTGATAAGGTAGATAGATATCATTGTGGAGCCTATTTATATTGATTTTACTCACATTAAGGTCTGATAACGACGTTCAATCGTTCATTTCATTTTCTGCTCTTGATTTCGTTAGTCAAATAGAACTAAAATTAATTTACCACAAATGTCATGAATATAAGACGCCTAAATTATCTTTTATGTATATTTGTATAAAATGAAATCTTTATATCTATTACTATTGTATGAATTAATTCTTTTTAAAGTATCAGCCGTCTGATACCTTTCAGGTTTGCAATATATGAATTATTTCTTTATTTGAAGGGTCAAAAATATCTAGTGCTTATCTAGTGAGTAACTGAATGTTATCTTTTCATATCAGGAATTGTAGGTAATCAAACAATTCTGAGAAATATTGAAAATTTGAACAAACATATAGTGTTTTTTGAAATAAAACAACTATGTATCTGCATTATACCAGTCCAAGTAAAAGAAATGGACGACAAAATAATTATTTTTATTCATAACATTATCTATATGATATAAGATATAATGTAAAAATTATAATATTAAAAAAAATACTTCATTTTTTAATTATAAATTATAATTAAGCATTATTTGCAAAATTGAGTATATATAAATAAATTTAATGTTTATTTGAAGTATTCGCATTTAATATAGAAGTGTATTTTTAATAAATGAAATAAATTATAGAAATATATGACAAAAATATTTTATCAAAGTTATTTTCGGTCATGTATTAGTAATGAAGTCTATTGTTTATATGAAGGTTCTATTGTTGCTCCTATAAAGTTAAAGATAAGATTAAAGGGTATTTCTGATAAAAAGCACGAGATTTTACATCTCAAATACTCAATATTGTGTCAATATATTTCACCAAAATACCAAAGTGTTTATTTTCAGGCTATATATGTTTTATCTTTTTTTATTTAAATATTTTTCTCATTGTATACTAATTAAAAATTTTACATTAACCACTGAACTTGTTTAAGAGCCAGCATACATAAACTTTAAAAAACAATCCCCTGAGCTGGAATTGGTTTCTGATGTCCGCAGAGTTTAATATGCTCTTGGGGCTGTTTTAAAAATAAAAACCGTTAATTTATTTAAATATCACTTTATTTATAAAGTGAATATATTTCCATTTTTTACATTAATACATATATACCTACATATTTATGAGTAAACAATCAATATGTGATAGACTACAACTAATTTTATTCTATTAAAGTGAAGTTCCTCCAGAGTAAGTATGAAACTGATTGATGACTGCCCCAGTTCTCGGATTAAATAAATAGAACTTATAATTATAACCGACTTAGAAGTTTTTCAGTAGACAAAAATAAAACATTATGAATAAATGGAAAGAGATCGTTTAACTTTAAACTTTATGCTGAATAATTAAACAAATTTAAAACAAGTCGATTTCTGGTCGTCTAGTCTCTTTCAACAGGTGCCCTCACAACTCACATATCTTCAAAGAGTCTTATTACAACCCTGTCGTCATTGTGTTAATGCATACTTTTCTTTAATATAAATGGTAATTTGTAAAAATGAAGTGCTTATCTCAGCAATTAGAGAATGCAAACATTGAAAAGAACTTTAAAAGACTCATATATAAAAAAACAATAGTCATAAGTTGTACGCTCAATCTGAATTAAAATTACTTATGTTTAACAGGTGTTCTTTTTTTTTGTCAATCATTATTAACAGTAAAAAAAGTTTAAGGTTACTATGCTATTAATATCAAATGAGAGAAAAATTGAAGTTAAAAGCTTGGAGTTATATACTCTCAACTATTATTCTAAGTTTGTATAGAAAACTTTGATAAGTGAATGATATATTCATGTAAACAAAGCTGCAATGGGTCTTATAGCTTGTCGGTGTAAACTTTTTGCATGTAAAGAAAGCTTTAATTTTGAAATTAAAAGTAATCTTTTTAAATCTAAGAATTCATTTTGTTCGATCGTAATGAAATTTTTTAATAATCTACTCGGGATTGATTAAAATTAATGTTGTAATAACATGAATTCATAAAAAATATTTCATGACAACCGTTACCAAGATTTATATAGTTATACATATGTTTAGTTCAATATAAACAATGATATAGTGATAAATTAAAAACACAGGCTCTTCAGTTTTAAACATCATCAGGAAAAATAAGAGAATAGCGGACTCTTTCAAAGAATTGTTTATCATGAAATATACGATTGGCTTGGAAATCCAATCGTATGTCTTTTTACTGCAAGTAAAGTGTAATGAGTATGAAATAATTTTATCTCGAGATTCTGACTGTTTTACGTGTTTTGAGGTCTCCAAATTCTTTTATGACGTCTTTTCGATGATCCCTATGTCTGTGTGTGGGTGGGAAAGTCTGTGTACGAAAGGTTGTGAGGACGCTTCAGTTCACAATCTTTCATGAATCAAATTAATGTTTTACAAAAAAAATGGCCTCACAGTATAGATGTGCCCTATAGTTTAGGAGAAATTATTCATAAAGGTAATAATGTGATTTTAAAAACATTCTATTTTAACTTAAACTTCTAACTCCAGGTTAGTAAAATTTTGGTATTCTCATGAAAGCATCAAAAGCAATATCTGAACAAATTCTCACACTACTAGTAATATTTTGTTTTTCTATGTTTTCGTTATAAAATTCTAACGGTTTAATATAAAATTACAGTTTAGTTTAAGTATTTTCTTCACAATTTCGTTAACTATTTAGGCGTTATGGTATATTTTATCTTTTTAGAAATTTTTTTTGATAATAAATAACTCTTTAAGAACAATTAAACTATGCAAAAAATGGAACAAGAAAATAGGAATTCATAAAAATGTCATGAAATTTCAACTACTGTAAAAGGCAATAAAGCTATAAAAACTGAAAATTGATCCCAAATTAATAGATCACCTTCTATACTTGTCGGATTCGTTAATTATTTATTATTTCTATTATTTCCATTGACTTAGAAATATGCTATGTGAATCAACTGAAATAAAATAGATGTTCAGGGATATAGTGAAAAAATTTAAAATTATAATGACTTAATATGAGACATAAAAAGAATAAAATTCTTATGGGCAGAAAATAAACACCAATGGAACATATAATTTCTGGTGCTTTCCATGGTATGATGGATGTCGTCTGACAAATTCCTGTAATAAATCTGTAAGTTGCACCCTTAAACAAACCTTGATATCACCTGAGATGTTCTTGGCTTGTGAATCATATTATCTTCGAGTAATATTGAAGTAGGAGGATTGGAGTAGTTTGTTTTGTATTATAAAATGCATTCTAATTTCAAGATAAATCTTCAATTTTTTAAAAAGTTTGATATTATATTTACTTATCATAATGTTAATTGCAGTGAAAGTACTTACATTTTATTCATCATCACCACAAAGAACATTCATGTAGTTGATTTCGTCATCAGATTTGGCATCTTTTTTTCATACAAATTATGACTGTTGTGCAGTTCTATCATTCGTGACGTACATATGAAGTCTTTGCAGCAAATTTTATTATCTATGAGGTACGTGCGAATCCTAACTAAAACATCTATACTAGCAAAGTATTAGAATTTCAAAGTATCCATAGGAATGCCACTTGATGTAAAAAAACTTACTAGCAATCCTAGGGTAGTTTTAACATTCCAACATACACGAAACATAATATTAACACCAAAAAATTACATTATTAGTTCAAAAATAAAGAATTCTTAAAGTTACGAAAAAATGGACACAATCCTAGTCTAGATTTAACTTTTTAACATCTAATTTATATAAAAACCTTCTATTATTAGTTCAACAATAAAGAATTTTTAAAAAAAAGACATAAATCTAGTCTATTTTATTTATCTATAATTAGTTTTCCACTTGGACATTATGAAGGGTGATCAGCAATAAGTAAAAAAATATCTTTAAGTTAAATTATAGTACTTATTTCAAGTAAACTAAAATACACTTCGTTATACTGCTCCACACTCACCTAAACCATCACGTGAACTGTTACACTTACACATTGAAAACGTAACCGTTAGTGGTTACTCAAAAGTAAGTAACGGAAAATGAAACGAAACAAAACACAAACTGAACGAGAAACATACGAATGTTTAAAACAATAGAAGAAAAGCTCAATTATAGCTCTATTACCATCAAATTAATTAAATAATGAATAAATTGACGGTATTGTGAATTGTAAGTTTAAAAGTAATTTAATATTTCAGTTTCTGTTCTAAACAATAAGAATCAATGTCCATTCCATGCGTAAAATGTAGAGAGCCAAATTTAAGGCCAAATTTTTAAAAAGGCCAAATTAAATTTTTAAAGGCCAAACTGCTTCAAATAGAGCCAAATTTGAGATATTTGGCCTCCAAAAGGCCAATCTGGCAACCTTGATGTTAGGTACTCGTTAAAGGTTCTTTCTCGAGATTCACTTGCGTTACGCAAGAATTTAGCACTCCCAATGTAGAATCTGTAGAATCACCGATCAAACAAACGGCTGACGTTTATCACTCGCTAGGGGATTGGTTTGAACAATAAGAGAATATTTTTATTCTTATTATTGAACAATAAGAGAAAATTGAACCATATATATATATATATATATATATATGGATTAATTTATCACAAGGAAACAAATTTGGAAATAATGCTCTAAGATCTTTCGTCAACACATCCTCAGAGAGCAAGTGAAATAAAAAATAATAAATGCTTGTTAATCTGGTTGATTGAAAATTTTTTTAGTTCACTTGCTCTCTGACGATGTGTTGACGAAAGGCCTTAGAGCATTGTTTCCAAATTTGTTTCATTGTGGTAAATTAATCCATCTATTACATCAAGTGTTATTTTGATTATTATTCACATATATATATATATATATATATATATATATATAACTCTAGGTTTTGCAAGCTACATATTTTTGAACATAAACATTTATATTTCATCATTATAAGTTAACTTTTCCAATAAATAACTTTAATATGACATGTATAATAGAACTCTAAAATGTTAATTAAGGTGAATAGGCTGACTCCATTCCTGAGCCAGCTTGAAATCACCCTCTGCCCTTGTCAAATGTAAGGGTCTCATTAAAGTGTTATGGGAAAACAGATTACCAGCACTTGTCTTGGTTAACCAAACATAGAAACTCCACCATTAGTTCAATATTTTTTCCTTGTTTAATATATGTTTTAAGTCGATATGAAAAATTCACGCTTCCTGTTGATATTTGTTACATTTGTATATAATATCTTCCAAACGGAGAAGATGTAGCTTGCCAAGTATTTATTTATCTAGTACTTCTGTGAACGGTAGAAAAGTCGACAGTGTGAAAACTAAACTCGCAAAACCAGTGCCTCCTCTCAACCAATGAAATCAAAACTTCAAAATGATAGACAACCCGTACAATATGCAACAGTGTAACATGTTGAAAATAAATTTAATTTTCTACTACGGAATTGGGAAAGCTTTTTTTGGCATAAAGTTGATGAGTGTAGAACTAAATTACGAAACATTTACTAAAACCTCCTGGAGTAAATTTCTCTATACAATAAAACTATATTTTCAACATTTTTCAAAGGTTTAGTCTAATAAACTAGAAAAATGATAATAACTTTTCATTAATAAGTAATATAAAACGGAAGTTCTGCAATAAAATTAAAAAAATGAAATCCAAGAAGTCTGATTTTGCTTTTATTTCAAAGTTATGTTAGAATGCATATCCAATAATTCTGCAGTCTCTATCTGAAGACTGCTACACCATCGATATGCCATTTGCAAAACGCCAGAACTAATTACCACTTTGGAAAACTACAACTTTAAACCGACCTGATAATTTAACTTAAAAAAAAAAACAACAGTATTCCAAGAAAAAGAAGATATATATATAATACTCTAAAAAAAAGAAACTTATTTTAATAAGTAAGTAAATTATATACATAACACATATCATATACATACATATATGTGTATTCCAATATTTTCTTATCTGGACTACATATATTCAGACAAAGATATCCACAAATATTAGCGTAACGTTGGCTTAAATGTGTTTTACTGTTAGACGCTATACCAAACCTTAATAAAAAAACAGAAACAGTATATATATATATATATATATATATATATATATATATATATATACATACAAAACTAAAATTATCGGGACTCGGTCAGTCCTTCAGGTTCAAATTAAACTCTCATTGCGTTCGGTCTTTATTTTAAACCTTTTTCATAGGCAGGAGTATAAATTTGGAAACAGAAAAACTAAGTATTACATTACAAATTATTTTACAAAGAAAAATAGAATGTGGATTTTAACAACTGTAGTCTGAATGAACACGAGACACTGTGAACAGTGTCTGAACAGTGTCACGTCTTCATACAGACTACATTGTTGTTAAAATCCACATACTATTTTTCTTTGTAAAATAATTTGTAATGTAATACTTAGTTTTCTGTTTCAAAATTTATATTTCTGTCTATGAAAAAGATTTTAAATAAAGACCGAAACGTTGGCAATGAGAGTTTAACTTAAACCTGAAGAACTGACCGAGTCCCGATAAACTTTAGTTTTGTTTCTATTCGACGGTCGATACTTTTATCAATATATATATATATATATATATATATAATTAAAGTTACAACTAGAAAACACAAAAAAGTGTCTAACACTCATGGTTCTCATTTTCTTGCTGCAAAAGAAAGAGGAGCATATACATGATTTCATATAAACAAGTGAAATGTATCATAATATAATATATCATATTGTAATATAAGTATTACATATTATATATATATATATTATATATATATATATATAGATAAAAGTATTGACCGTGAAATAGGAACAAAATTAAAGCGTATCAGGACTCAGTCACTTCATTAGATTCACATTAATCTCTCATTAACAACGTTTTAGTTTTTATTTAAAATAAAAACATAAGGCCTGTGAAAAAGGTTTTAAATGAAAAAGTAAACGTAGGCAATGAGAGCTTATATATATATATATATTTATATATATATATATATAATGACGACGGATGTCGAAATATCGAAGTGAAATGCTGTAGTGTCTTTGTGTGTTCTTTTCTATGTGTTAAAGTTTTATATATATATATATATATATATATATATATATATATTTGGAGAGAGAGAGAGAGAGAGAGAGAGAGAGAGAGAGAGAGAGAGAGAGAGAGAGAGAAAGAAAGAAAGAAAGAAAGAATAACTGTCATTTATATGAATATAAGTATGCAAAAAAAGTACCCAGGATGTAAAAATTCAGTTACTTTCTATAAAAGTGGAACTAATTTAGACATTTATTAACGTCATTTTTTTGCAAATAGATAATTATTGTTTGATCATTCATCATAAGTATAGCAGTAAGATTAATAGATCGGAGTTGAAATAAATGGAAAGAAATTAAGACTTGTGATATTGGCTGAGATGATATCAGCAGATTGTTGGTTTAACTAGAGACTGAGGTCAGGTTTGATGACGAATGAGGTAGGTCTAAATGTGAAGGGAACAAGTGGTTCTCAAGAGCAGAGGAGGGATTGGAGGTCGAGCTATCTTATAGTAGCTGTGGCGACCGCTTCTTCAAACCAAATGGATTCAATTTCACAGACAGTTGGGCTCTGCTCGCAACTCACACTTCCCTTCTATCCCCTTCTCCTTTCTAAAATAATTCTCTTTTGTAATTCTCCTATAATAATTATAAAGTCTCCCTGGCATAAATTCTTTGTTTTTCCTTCAAGTTGTCAACTTTATAAATGATAACTGTAATGCATCAATTACAATAATCTAATGTACTAAAATGTTTAACATGACTTTATGACTAGTTAATAAACTCTCGGGAACATTTAATACGTAAATTGAAACGGATGATTACGCAGGCAGAATTATAAAGGAAAGGACGTTGAAAAAAGTATTTGTTAAAAAAATATCCTGTATTAAAGACCTATTGTTAATGCAAATGTACAACAAATGTACATTTGGAGTAAATAGTGCGAGCTGAAGTATACCTGTTTTGATCTATTACCGTGTACCCAAACCTTTCGGTCATAACACGGATACTCAGAACGGCTTATACCCGACTCAACCAGAAGGTCAAGTTGCGGTCATCGATGTCATAATCTTCTTCAAGCGAAGTAGATATATGACTGCCTCACGCTCAGGGCATAAGCCTACAGTTCATCCTCGTGGCCTTTCAGTACTAGAATGTTCTGTCGCGTTAGTAGAGAATACAACTACAGAAATGATCCTGTGGAAGTATGATCTCTGAGCTGAAGTATACCAATAGAAATGAATAATAAAGATTTGAATAATGGCCTTAAGCCTACATTTTTCATCTGGGAGATGACAAGACATGTTCATATCCCTCGGAGAGTATGTATGTTATACTCTTTCCCGAGCCTGCATAATAGGATGTACTCCTTAAAGACCTCGTATTAAAATTAAGTAAGGAAATATGTAAAACCCCCGCTGTAAAATCAATCAAAAATCAAACCATTTCTAAAACCATAAGCACTTGTAATACTTTTTATTACGTCTTGAATTCCCTTTTTTTGTATTTTGTTTGGTATGTCGCAAACATATCGTCAACATTATAAGTATGAACAAAATAGTACATATCCCATACTTCAATATTACCCATAGACAATGGGGTTCATAATCATACCAAAAACTATAAATTTCATAATATTACTAAAACAACAATTTCATGTCAGCAAAACATACTCTCTTCAGTTTGAATAGCTAGAGAAATAGTAATCTTAGATAATTTTATGATATTTTTATAAAAAATATGAAGTTAAGAGTTTACTTATTTATTTTTAGCATTATAATGCTAAAAGTAAAAGAAATCAAACTATTTAGAACCAAGGTATGTTAAAGCAATAGTTTTTATGCACAGAAATACACTCACTTGCCTGAGTAATATCGAAAGAGGCTCATTAAGATTTGACGGTTCATGTCAGTGATTTAATTATATGTGTTAGGGGTGGTGGGTGACCTCTTGATAATATTGATCCAAGGCACCTGGACTTCAGCGTATTTGAAACTTTGTTGCTTTCCCACACGTAAGCCTTAATTGTTCTCAAATATATTAAACATTAATAACTTGTATGTGTAATCAAATATTGTGACGTCAATTTGCACACTGTACGGTAAATGTAATTTTAAGAATATAAATTAAAGCAGTTCTCATTATAATATAACTAAATGTGGGGAAATAGTTTCAAATATATAATAAGTATACGTTTCACATTCTTTTTTCACATCATATATTATTTTCATATATATTTCATATATATATAGATATAATTATTTATTTTCTTGACCCAATATTCATAACTTATAATTTTTTTTGAGAGTTGAGGTATTATGATTCAAACTACTTCTCTTGCCGACGTTTCAACATATATTTCTGTCATCTTCAGGGTTACAAGACTTTTTTTAGAATTAGTATTATTACTGCTTTATTAATAACTATTAGAACACTCTTAGTGTTAATAGTGCTTATTGTAAAAATAACCCTGAAGATGACATCAATATATATATGGGAACGTCAGAGAGAAAAGTAGTTTCAATTATAAGACCTGAACCCTAAAATATATATATATATATAACATTGAACTACACAAAACACAAGAGAGAGAAAAGATAAAATGCACACTTATTAAATACGATATTTCAAACTGTCATAGTAAAAAACCCAACAGAGACTATGTAGCGAATATTGTATTAATAGTGAAATCTGAACTCTTAGTTGACGTTAGCATTTAGGGTAGCAAGTTTATCAGAGATAAATGCCTTTGTTTAATGTTTATGTTTAAACATATACTAATTTCAAACCTCAAAATGTAATAGCCATAGTTTTATATATTCAAATTTTCATATGATTGTTACTTTATTCTTTAAATGAAATTGTAATTTGTCTGAAATCGTATTATCAATAATATCTTTTAATTAATATCCTTTGCAATATATTCTTTGTAATCGATTACTGCATGTTCCATGTTACATTCCTTTTGATTACAGGTCTATAAAAACAATTTAAATAGAAATGAATCATGTACTTCAAAAGTTTTGTTTCAGCATGAAAATCTGACAGATCTCTGATACATTTTATCCCAATTAATAACAGAGTACCATATCAACATCTACATTTGTCCATAATATTGATGAATTACATTCCATGTTTAATTTGGAAGCGTTCTTCATAAAATACTCCGTGCCAATATAATTTAAATTTTATGAGTTATTCTATTTTTTCAATATCATAATTGAAGTTTAATATTAAAATATACTTTCAATTAATTATTTAATAAGTATGTTGGAATGTTTTGTTAATAATAAATGAGACAACTTGCAATGAAGCGAATATAAAATTAATTAGATGGTAAATAGATTTTCTCAACTATATATGAGTTAAAATATTTCCTCTTTTGATGTCATGCAGACAATTAATAGTAAAGCAGAATAAATAATGAATGCATAGATGTATGTAAGTAGACGGTGAGAGAGTGGTGTGATTTATTTAGGAGTGGTAAGGTGGAGCACGTGCCGGTGGCAGCCAATGTGAGCAACTCATATATATTTGCAGACATGCACTACCTCCTCTAAGAATTTAGAACAAAAGATAGTCCCGGACGGCTGGCTAAATCTTTATAAATCGCCCAGTGCAGCACTAACTTGTTATACCCTTCCTAGCTTCACTTCGCATCCTTTGAATTACAGCTCTCTCTCTCAACATCACCCATTTCCTGCGCACTTTATTTAGCAACACAGTATTTTTTTCTTCATTTTATTCCATATTTTTATTATATTTAAGATTTAATTTAAAGTCATTCTCGATGTACGGTTTATATATTAATTGCATGTTTATTTTAGTATTACAGAGCACGAACTTCAATAAGAAGTCGATACTCCGTCTTCCAACTGAAAAAACTGATTGTAATATTTGGAATTTTAACTTTATATAAAAGCCAAAATTTATGGTGTCTAACTTTTATTTTATACTATCATAATTTCCATTTAATTTTATTTATTTAGTTGATCCTTTATCATTTTTCTTATCACATTGTAAATTTCGCTGTAATTTTTATGCAGAATAAATATAACGCATTCGAATTATTACATTTATTAATAAATAGATAAACGGCAATAATTGTTAGTAACATAAAATGGTAACATAAACTAAACTGAAGAAATATTTACAAGGTGGGAATATACAGATACATTTAACCAATTTATATTTGTTCCTGAAGTATATATGTCCAAACCCGTCCAATGACACCTGCACCAGTTTAGGAAATGAGACGGTTTTTCACTTTTTTATAGTATGTCTTTTTTATAGTAGAAATTAATTTTAATTATAAATATGAAACATGTCCTTTTCCTCCATATACCACAGAAAATTGAAAACCTTGTAAATGAATTTATTTATAAATTAAATTACTGCTTATCTTCCATTGAGTGGTTATCTGAACATACTATACGCACATTGGTTTGTTGTCATTGTAATCTTGATAATAATGATGTAACTCATTTTATTTCTGATAAATTTCTAACATTATGTATATCATTCAAAAGCCTGCTTCTTACATATAGACATAATGGTTACACGACGTAATGGAGGATCATTACAGTATAGTTTTAATATTGACTAAAAGCATGTAAGCACTTTCATAGGCTATGATGTACCACAATCGAAGAGGCTATTGTTGGAAAACGCTTTCAAGCTGGAATCCACTCAGAGACATGTGCTGCAAACTCTTATATACTATGTCCTTTTTTATCTCTTTACCTAGGGTTGGGTTTTTCCTAAAAGACCCAGATATTTTTAGAGGCAATTTTAGTTCTCTACGTGACTATAAGATAGTCTTGTTATCTGCAATGGTTTCTTGGCTTATGTGCCCATTTAAAAGGATGCAGGCTGTATTTCCTTTTTTACCGCCACCTATAAAGTTACAATATCCTCAAATAACCATTCAAATTTAATGATCTGTTTAAAAAAAATAAAATAAAGTTAACTAGGACAATAATAACCATGGTTTAAAGTGAACTTAACCTGGCCATGCAAATCTTTTTCTTCTAGATATGGTATGAATGGGAGGAATAAAAGCACATTCAGTTACAAATGTTATTACTCATTTTTCAACTTTGTGCGTAGTTTAAACTAACTAGCCAAATCTAGTGTGTAAACCTATATATACATAAATTATAACGAAAGCTACACAATGATAGGCATACGCATTACTTAATTCTATATTTTGACAATCGCCGGGGAGAAGTATCTCACAGTCAGCAAGGTGATGATAACTCAAGTCCTACAGTAAAGACATGACTATTGCACTCTCAGACGTACCACATCAACAATCAAAAAGGGAGGGAGGAATATATAAAGAAAACAAATAAGAATAAAAAACAAATGAAATAATAATAAACGTAAAAATAAAACTAATAAAAAAATTATTGTAAGTATAACAACAATCAATCAAATAATTAACTAATAAAACTAGTCAATCAATACAGTCAGAAATTATGATAATAAATTTTTTACAAGAAATAAAAAACAAAACAAATACAAATGAATTAACAGTAGATGTTAAGTCTAGCAGACAATTTAGATACTAGCAAGCATACATGTGCTCTTAAAATAATTTGAGTATTATTACCAGAGACCTACTTCAGAATCTGAACACGGAACAGTAATTAAAACTAAGACCATGAAAGTTTGCATGAATAGCAATAAGTGGGTGTTACGATGGCTAACTGAAGTCTTATGACAATCATACAAAGGCTCAGCTTAGTTGAAGTTAAGCTAACGCAAAACGAGTCGCAGAGAGAACCTGATCGGTAAAGGAGGAACGGAGTGGTTCCAAATGTTTTTACCCATGCACTTGAGTCATTACCCTATACTCCATTGCATCTAGATTTTGATCTGACCTGTAATTTATTTTACTGGTTAATACAATACCAATAATCTGATTTTTTTGTTAAAAAATATTTAAGAGGAAATCTTATCCATGCAGAAGTAGTGCAGGAGATCATTTCCTGGGATGCTCTGAGAGGATTGTTCATAAGTTTATTAAGCCTTATTTGCATACATATTTCATTTTTCTGAGGATAGCATACAAATAATTCTTATCATATTATTAGATTTATGAAAGCAGTAGTAGTAATTTTATAGATGATGTGTAGATTTCTGGTTAAGAGCCCACATTCTAACAAACAATTCTTTACAGTTTGACAGCTCGTTAGGGACATTACTTAGTATAACTCTTGCAGGTTCTTCTAGTTTTGTCTTTTATCAAATATGATTTCAACATATTTTATCAAATAGGATCAACAAATTTGATATTTCTAATATATTTCCAATGAAAGCGTTTACCTCTAAAAATCTTCATTACTATTACCACATTTTTCTTCTTTCTCCTATATGAACGTAGGGATCTTTTAGCAGAATTTATCTCCAGATTTTCATCTTTTGCTAATTTTCAACAATGCTGCATAAACTTAGAACAATTTGGAGGGCATGCTGTATAAATTTAGAATGTCATTATGTAAGTAGTTCTAGGTTCTAGATGGTTTAAAGTGTTTGGTTCTAGGTTAGGATACACCAAGCTCTTGAGAAAGTTGTGTCATCCATCCAGTAGATTTTTTTTATTTTAAAAAATCATGTTGCATGGATTTTTTAAAACAAATAAATAATTCTTTTAAAACATCAAACAGTATTTAAATTCCACTTGAAACTCTGGCGAGAACCTCGCAGATCCTCGCACCCGATTTCTTTATCGCTATTCTGACTGACTTTTATCCCTTTGTTTTGATTTAAAAATCTTACTCATTTTTCTGGTTTCTCACTGCGTTTTTGACGCTAATATAGGTTCTAGATGCTATATGCAATTATATTATATTATAAAATTAATATTATAAAATATAAAAGAAAATAAATAAATTTGAAACTTAAATTTACTATTAATTTATAATCGAAAGGACTACATGGAATTATCCAAATAAGATATATATTAATGTAATGATTCAAAACAATAGAATACTGAGCATTCATTGTAATAATTGTAAATCTAGGTTTTAATATACAAATATGCAGTTTTTTCACTATTCTAGTCTAATAGTTCTTAGCTATTATTTTCAAAAATTTCAAGCTTCTAGCTGTAAAAGTTTATACTGAATTATACTAAATAGCCAGCTTTGACTTTGATTTGAGTATATATACTGGCAAATTACTAATATATTTTTCTTAATACACATTTACAGCAACCTTGTAACAGAGTACACAACGCAGGAAAATGATAACACTCGCTCAGATTAAATTGAATTTATATAATTTTTTACAAATGGAAAGAAAAGTGATTTTTAAAAGCATTTCGCATACTATAAAATTCCCAGTATAATAATTTTATAGAAGGCCAAATATGTAAAACATAATCCAAAATTGAAAATATTCGTTAAAAAATAATAAATTAAATTATCCTATTTTTTGTCTCACACGTTTCTGAAATTTTTCAGACAAATTAGGAATATTTTCATGTTTTAAATGGGAAAATCTGTCTTAAATCTTCAATGTAGAAGGTCAGATAAACTATGTAAATGATCCACTGGCTATTGGAACAAAAGCTATGATATCCTGTAGCAGATTATTTCGTATAATTAATCGAATAATTAATGCTTAATCTCAGATATATGTATGTATACACTAGCTAGTAGATTGTGTATTTTTATAATAATATGGTTTGAGGGGTATTCTAAAAAATTAACTTCTAATATTCAAAGAAACATCCATACAAGAAAACTGACAAAGGTTACAACTTTTTATTGTGCTTGGTATTGGATACAGCTTACACAACATTTCGGTTGCATTAATATCACAGTGATTATTATTTTATGTATATAACTATAATGTTATTCTTTCCAGATTATAGTATAGAATTAAATTGAATTGACTGGATATAAAATGTTGTTGTTATCTAATTCTAGTAGAAATATATTTGTTATTTAATTATCAGTTGGCCGAGAAGAAAGTATATAAAGATGAGATGTTAAATTAACAAAGTAAGAGTGAGCAGACGGAATCATTATTAATATTTTTACAACTTCATTGTGCACAACAAACTAAATGATTTTTGAAAAAGACTTGGTCTCATTAAAAACTTCTCAAGTTCAAAATCTACTTTAGAGGTAACGCTCTTGAGAATCGACAAAGAAAAATTATCTGTTTTAAAACTGATTTAACTTTGAAAGAACAATTTTTTACCCATCCAAGTTGATCGATCCAATCACCAGAAACTTAGAAATTGAAACTTAAATTGACGGACAGATAAGATATATGTAATCTGTAGAGTGTATACTCTTAGAAAATGTATAACCAAATTATGTTAACCAAAGTTTTTTATGGTGCAATAACATTTTTTTTGTTATATTCAATAATTAGTAAATGCAATACTGTACCAAACAATTGTGATCCAACTCTAAAGCAAAAATAGTGTTGTAACTAACTAATTATTGTACCAAACAAAATTAATATGAACTAATATTAACACATCAGTAATTTACTTCACGATCAAATTTCACTTTTTAATTTTGATTTTATTTTTTCCTGTCCATATTTAATGAATGCAGTGCTCATATTATTCTCTTATATGTGTTCTTATTTTGCAATGAATGCTCATTATATTATAGTTTTGAATCATTACATTAATATATATCTCATTTGGATAATTCCATGTAGTCCTTTCGATTATAAATTAATAGTAAATTTAAGTTTCAAATTTATTTATATTCTTTTATATTTTATAATTTAAGCATTGACTGTCCTAGTTGTTCAATCTTATTCAACACTGCAGTATAATTATTTCATTCCACTTTTTTTCTTCTTCAAACTTGTTGTTGGAAGAAGTTTTATTGCATAGTCATCAGATTGTTACATATTTTACCCAAGTTATCGTTAATTCATGTAAACAGTATTACTATTAGGCTTTCATCGGATCGATTGATTTAAAATAGTGTTTTATTTAGCTAACTTCACGTAGCCTGTTAGCCTGCAGTCTGAAGATGATTATGTATTTAGCTAACAAAATATATCTTAAAAAAAGTGCTTTTTGGTTTTTAAAATTAATTTGATAAAGAAGTTAATTGAAATATTTTAATCTTAAAGAATATTTATTATTATTTTTTATATTTATTCAAATAAATTAATGTTACTTCTGATATAGTATATTTTTTCATCAGATAGAGAATAAAACTTCAATAAAAGTCTCGAAAAACATGTTTCCTCTCCAGTATGAGAAATATTGAGTGTGCAATCAATAAAGCGTTCCAATAGTAGGAGCTTCGATTCTTATTCTACTTAAAAGTCATTTTGATAAATCAATAAATATTTTGCAGAAAATAATACATCAATATATATATATATATATATATATATATATATATACAGTTCAATGTATATAAAGAAACATAGAGAAATTAAAAACACAAACTTACAGTCTCCAATTTTTGGTTGAACCGTCTTCAGGAGAGATAAGAGAGAGAAACCAAGCGCACTGGTACAGAGACGGTTGGAGACCGTCTTAATTTTAAGAGATAATGCTTAATATTAGTATTTGTCCATTTCAGATCGTATTTTCATCGAAAAAGTATATATATATAACCAATTAGATGAAACGATTCTCCGAACTGAATTAACTAGAATTTTCAAAAGAACACACAGAAAAGAAATCACTGAACTCACGACGTTATCAGCTTTTCTGTCGTTGTCAGCCTTTGGGGCGATTGACATCTATTTCTGACGACGAGGACATCGAAATATAGTAGTGAGTTCAGTGATTTCTTTTCTGTGTGTTCTTTTGAAAATTCTAATTTATATATATATTATATATATATATATATATATATATTTGTAAAATTTGGAAGCAGTCCTTCATTTCGACTGGCTTCCAGTCGAAACATGTCGGTTCCAACTTAATTAACATTCTCCAACGTTTGGATGAAGGAAAGAAGAAGGTATTCAGAAACCTTGAAAAACTAGTGAAGAAAATGACATCAGCGAAATACGGTCAGCTGTTCAACGAAATATATATTATATATATATATATATATATATATATATATATTATATATTATATATATATAACATTAATAACTATGTTATTCTTTGAAAAAATGTTTTCATAATACTATAATAATTTTATTTTAAAGAATGAAACAATTACAAATTTTTATATTAAGTTATGTATGATATTTACTTATGTATGTATACAATCTCAACTAAAATTGCATATCACGCTAGGTATTGTTATGCAAAGTAACACTACGTAATATAATAAAAGGCAATAATTAGTTAACTTACCCAACTGTGTTGGAGAGCACCGTAATCAAAGCTTATAACCTCTTCATAGTTAGCACAGAAAGATATAGTTATTTTGATATCTTCATTTTGTGTGAGTACTTTCAACAAGCCAATTACAGACATGTATGTATTAATTTTTAATTTCATTTGTCGACTGTTTATTTTCTCCTCTGCTCCTCGTTTAATTTAACTCCAATGGATCCTTTATAATTTATTTACATTGGTATAATTAACTTTATCGATTCATTGACATAATTATTATTTTCATTTATTCAATATTATTCTATTTATTTGACTTAAATAATCAATAGAGTAATTAATGTCTTATATTTTGTATAATGCTTTTTTATACAATGAAAAAAATATAAATGTAATATAAATATTTACTTATTTATTATAAATAAATTTATATTATTATATAAATCATTCAACAATATCAGCATAAAGCACAGTGGCTTTGAACTAGTGAAAAAGAAGGATCGTGGTAATAATGATAATAATAATAATAATTATAGAAATAATGAAAATTAATGTACTGTTTACTTTATTTGAAATATTGGTACGTGTTGGTCATTTCTACATTTTATACTAACTACTATGAACTTCAAGTGAGTCAAAAATCAAAAAAGTTAATCATTTGTCAGAATCAAAACTACTTTTAAAAGGAATACAATTCATTGTAACAGAAAAAAAATATAGGATTTTATGTTTATAAGCTTGAATATATTAAAAAATTATTTTTTATATTTTCATCGATTTCCTACAGTTAACTTATGTTATTATTAATTTATCTTAGTAACATATCAACTAATTACTCAATTAACATACTAATTAACTTATTATTAACTTATAGTTATTATTTAAGTAATCAGGATCAAGTTAAAAAAAAACGACTGAGTGAACTTTGAAATGGAGTCAGGTATGGTCGAGCAGGTAGTATGTATGACTATAGCAAAAAAAGAATGCAGCCTCAAATCAGTCATTCTAAACCTAGACTTCTCAGGCACAGATTCAGTGCCTGCTGACCAGCAGAGAGGATGTAAGCTATCGGCCAGAGTCTGTCAGAGTCTCGGAACATATACCTCTACTGTAATATATTTGAGAGAGTTAAAATTTTGCACTACCGATAAAAAATGAGCCCTGTGATTTTGTGATCCTCCTTTGCTAAAACTGGTATAAAATCAGAAATGACCTACGTTTTCTGGAATAAAGCAGCACCAAATGGATGCATATAAGAGTGTGTATTGGAAAAAAATTAAGAAATTATTAAAATGACAAAAATTAACGCTCAGAATACAGAAAGAACTGGCAGACGAATATAAAATTATAAACAATAATTGTATACTTTAATTTAACATTAAACTTAAATTATTAACTTATCAACTACATAAATTATTATGACGTTATAAAACGTCAATTTTACACATTCACTGTTTTATAAATAGTTTGAAATTAAAATGTTTAGGTTTTTTTTCTTGAGTTTAGACAACATCATAGAGACAATTTTTAAAAATAATTTGTAGAAGATGAAGTTTATAATATTATATACTTTGTTGCTTTTATCTTCTACAGTTTTAATGTAGGCAGCAGTTTACTTATAATTTAGATCTAATTGACTGCATTATAAGACATGTTAGAAAAAGCCTTTCTTTCAATGTACACGGAAGTGACCCCAGTAAATTGATTAGCACTTAAAGAGTTTTCCATTTCACTAGCCAAAATTTTTACAGCTCGTAATATTAAGTTACCTTTTCAATATTTAGGTTGTTTGTTTGTTTATGAAAACTTAATATCTCATGAAAATTTTTTTATGTTTCTACTGGTAGAACTTAATAGTTGCAATTTATAGTATATATTATTCTTCTAATACCACAATCTCTGTAATATTTGCCTGATAACACATAATGAAAATTATAAGTAACAAATCACTGACGTGGAAGGAAAATATTAGCTTTCTTTGGTGATAAGAAAGACGAATAACTTTCCAGACACAATCATTGCCAAAAAAAAAGAGATATTTAACGTAAATAATATTTCTGTTAACTGGATGACGTTGGCAATTTCTGGATCAATTTAAAGAGCAGCAACTTGTGCAGCAAGTATTCCGTCTTCCAAAAAGGGGATTCAGTAGTTATTAACTTCATTGCATATTGTGTAGACAAAATTTACGAAAATGTTTTGAAGAACTTGATAATTTTGATATAATTTGTTTCATAAAGTTTCATTTTTTTACCGTTAGCTAATTAGAGTAAAAAATAGTTTATACAATCACATAATGACCCATAATACCCTTTGTCGTCTATTTAATATCAATTAAAAGTATTTAGCCCAACCCCTAAAAATGTACTACTTTTTGTTACAGTTTAATTGTAATGTTTCGGAATTAATATGTCAAAATTTCTACATTCTATTACAAAACATACTTTTCCGGTTATTAAAAACTTCAATTTTTTCTCCTTGTTGCTTCTATTAATATTATAAGAATGACAAAGTATAACACTCTAGTTTTAGCAGTTCAGGAGGAAAAAAAATATTGTATAAAACATTATTTTCACTATAAATGTAACATTTTTATGAAGCCATATTTTTCTAAATTAATGAGGCGTACCTACACTACAGGTCCCATTTCTTTGTAAAATATGAGTTTGATTTATCAAACAGTTTGACCTGTAGCGTCCCACAATCTTTGGATAAACACCTACCCAAAGACATAAACAAACACACACATACACACACACTCACATCATATTATATATATATATATATATATATATATATAATAATAATATTATTGGTATACTTTGGGAGCAGACCTTCTTTTAAAACATACCTCATTAAAGATCTTGCCAACATTAAGTTTAGTATGTTTCCTACATACCTTTTCAAGGTTTCGAATGCTACTCTTTCCATCTCTGTGGTACCATATAAATCGGTGAGTTAATTTATATGGTACCACAGAGATGGAAAGGTAGCATTCGAAACCTTGAAAAGGTATGTAGGAAACATACTAAACTTAATGTTGGCAAGATCCTTAATGAGGTATATATATATATATCATCCGAAGAACGTCAAAAAATGATTCATGACTTTGTAGACCTCAAAACATGTGAATCCTTCACATGGGGAGATGGAATTTTGTTATATCACTATATTATCATATAGTAAAGTAAAAACATGAAAGTAAAAATAGTAATCTTGGATTTTTAATTTCCTCGTAATTAAAAAAACATAAAACCAGTCAATTAAGATTTCAAGACTGAAGAAAATATTGATTATAATAACACTTCTTCATAAATTGTTGTAATTGAGAGAGATTATTGTTATCACATAATAGAACTCGTATAAATTTTCATCCTATTGAATTCGCTGACAATAGAGTTTTTTTAATGCTAAATGAAATCAAATGGAAATACCTCACAAAGTATTTTGGATAAAATAATTAGATTTATGGTCTTAAAGTTTCACTTTAAATGTTAAGCATATCAGAGACCAGTTTACCATCCTCTCATATGATTATTTCTTAAATTGTAATAAATAAATTTTTTTTAATTAATAATAATAAGTATTATTATTTCTTTTAAATAATAATAATAATAATAATATAATAATAAATTACATTTATGGTCCTAAAGTTTTACTTTAAATGTTAAGCATATCAGAGACCAGTTTACCATCCTCTCGTATGATTATTTCTTAAATTGTAATAAATAAATTTTTTTTAATTAATAATAATAAGTGTTATTATTTCTTTTAAATAATAATAATAATATAATAATAAATTAGATTTATGGTCTTAAAGTTGTACTTTAAATGTTAAAGTTTAAATTTAAATGTTAAGCAAATCAGAGACCAGTTTACCATCCTCTCGTATGATTATAATCATAACTATAATAAAAATAATTATAAAAATAATTATTTTTTCAAAACAACATATTACTGTTTTTCCTAATTAGCATAGCATCAGAAATTTTTATTTATAAATGTTGTTTTAATGTTAATCTATAAATAACTAAAAAAAGTTATTCATGTTAATTGAATATTTTTTAAAAAAAAAATAAACTTTAAGAATCATTGTTTTTAAAAACGTACTCTCATATGACAATAATAAACTCTTTCTTATACAGTTTATGCATTCCTAACCAAATGAGAGAGGAAATTTTTCTAAGAAATTGTCATTTTCAAGTTTCGAGTATTTGAAGATTGATAATTAAGTCTTCCTTCTAAGGAATGAGATGATCAAGCAATTGATAACTATCTATCAAAAATATTGATTGATTAAATCTACCATTCTCGGAATTCAAATTACATTAGTAAACTAATATTTGTGTTTGTAGGTGATAGATTTAATATACTCTACAAGAATTAATAATCAGAGGTTGGTAACTAAACAAACATTTATGCTTAAAATATTTACTAAAAGATTGCAGTGGTGACTCGATTAAAAGACAGGACAATTCAGAAATTCATGGCAGCTATGTTGAATTATAAAATTATCATGTTTCACAAGCAGCAACAATTGGTTGCTGTAAAACTAATGTATCCGAATTTAGATGTTAATAGAGAAAAAATAGAGAAAGTTGTTGGAAAATCTTGCAATGAGAAGGTTTAGAGTATTTCTTTGGTTTTACCACAAGTACTAAAGGAAGTAGTGATTGCGCTACTTTAAAACGTACATTTCTTATTTACCAATATGATCTACATTAGAAATATGATTCCCACAAATAAAACCCTAAATCTTTCTTTTAAGATTGCCGACAGGATGTATGACGTAAGAAGTCATAATTCCATATCTTCAACCAATGTCAAAAAAATGCCCTTCACACCTAGCTTTGACATCAATGATGTAAAATGTTATGTTATTGATATAATATAAATTATATTATTTTAAATTATATTATGAATAAGATTAATATATCCCTCTGAAAATTGCAGGTAAAAAGTTATAATTTCCTAACTATTTTTAAATTATCACATATTTGATAATTAGTAGTAATTTAGGACTTTCTTAAATCAATTATGTTGATTTAATTTAATCAGCACACTTAGATTCAATTTTTTAGTGTATATCAATATTACTGGTATTTTAATAGAAAAATTATTATCCATAATAAAAAACACACATTCTCAAATAAGAGTGACAGGAGAGTTTAAACAAATTTACTGTAGTAGATTACATAATTAATAAACAAAAATGAAAAGTAATATATTTCAAAAATAAAGTTGTCCTTTTGTATATAAATAAATTATGTGGGTTATGAACTCTTAAATTTGTATGAAGGCCTGTTCTAAATGAAATACACAGCAAATATGCCAACCCTAGAGCATCAAAAGAGAGATAATGGTTATTATTATATTGAAACTGAATTTCATTTTAATATATTCACTTTCGTTAAAACTCATTTCATTTGGAATTGCACTTAAAAATAATGAAATTCTTATTAAAAAGTAATCATGTTTTTACTAAACCATGATGTTGTACATTCATTAAAACAAAGAATTTTAATGAACAGATTGACTCTTTCCTTTATAATACTCTGCCAGACATGCTATATTTATATAAAGAAGCTCACTGTGCATGTGTGTGTGTGTGTGTGTGTGTGTGTATGTATGTATGTATGTATGTTCACAACCATAATACAAAAAGAAATAGAAGATTTAGAAGAAATAGAAGATAGAAGATTTTGTAACATCAAAAAAAAACATTTTTATATAAAATTTTTCGACAAAGGTAAATAAATGTAGTCTCAAATTTAAAATCTTTCTCTTAGAAATTGTGGAAGCAAATTTTTCCAACAGACTTTATGTTAATATTGATATGGGTTGAGTTTAAACAACTTGTGTAAAACACATAGTTATGTAAAAAAGATGAGAAGGACTATACAAGTTGTGGCCACTCTCTGAATGCCCCCATTCTTATAAATTGTGGTGAAGGACGGCAAAAAAACGTATAAAATATTATGTATACCTATTATTATTAATTTCGAAGAAGATAATGGTTGTGATTTCAATATTCAAACTCTACCATAAAAGAAAACTTTTGAGGGAAAGAGAGTAAAAGTTGGATTTATTTGTGTGATGTGTAAATTATAATACACAGAATAATGCAATGATTATCCAAGATTTTGTAATACAACCTATTTGGATCAGCAGTTATCGCTAAAATTTCTACTCTAAGATATCGACTTTCCGCAAAATGGAAAGGGAAACTATGTCTCTAACACAGAAAATTATGAAACTGTCACCTAGGCCTAAATACTAAGTAGTGATACACAAACTTTAATGTAAATAATGAATTCACACATGACAATGGGAGAAGCCAAAGAGACAGCACTTTACTAAAACTATCGTTAAATACTTCTTTAAAACAAACAAATGTGGCTCCATTATAAATGGAGACACGGGTGTCAAGAATTATTGTGTTGACAAAATCCTTGTATGTTATCGAGTACCATAATATCAATTTGCTGACCACAGCACAATGGTATAAGTATATAAAAACTTCACAGTAAGGTACTTTTTCCTCTCTCTTAAAAAGGAAAGGCCAAACCAATATCAATATAAATTATAAATAAACTCAAACCTCAATCTTTCCACGGAGACTAATGTTTTCCGTGTTCCGCGAATATACTAGTAATGATACAGATCTACTGTCCTAGCAAGGAGCTAAGTACTACATAATTGGACTGCAAACACCAAACATTTACATAGGTTAGACCTCTAAAAAAGGGACAGCATCACATGATGTGAATAGAGTGACGGCCAGACAAAAATATTACAACCACTGGAGTCAGCCTTCTCCTGCACTCCGAACCCAAACGAAAGTGAAATTACTCAATTATGAAAATATAATAGATCAAAAACTATGAAATTGTATTTTGTCTTACATGATTTTTAATAGAAACCCTTCACCCTTTCTATCATACAATGCTTGAAAAATCAAGTTATAATATATGTATTTTATATTTTTACACAGCTTATTTTATAATCACAGAATGTATCTATTTTTTTCGTGATTTGGTTTTGCTTTTACTTTCTTAGGGACAGAAACAGAATTGTGTAATGAATTGAGAGTTACCTGAATAACTTAAGTTAAAACTTTCACTAAGGAAACAAAATTGGGGAATACTAGCAATGTGTCATTTCTTCACAGAAGGCAGTATTTCTAAACAACTAGAAAGAAAAAAATATAATAGATTGTCTCTTATATACATTCTCTATTATATGTTCAACCATTTATCTTTTGTGCAGCAAGAAAAGCATTCGTCTCATACATTTTAATGAGCAAAAATCTATTGTATCAATTTTTGTACGAAATCTAGTACGAAACAGAGCAGTCAAATTTTACTATATTTTTCTGTTACTCAAATATACAAATATGCGTTTTTTTCATTTAGGGGATTAAAACTACAATATTAGATGATATTAATCATCTTCAGTTTGTCATAAATAATTAAAATTAGCAAATTCTACACGTTCATAATTGTTAAATAATTTTGATTTCATTGGATTTAACTTGCTTACTATTCGCTATTTTTGAAAATTTATATTTAAAACATATTTTAAAATTTCTATTTAAAGAGAACGTCTTCATTTTTATAAAGTCGAATACATGCAATAGTGTAAACTGGAAATTTGCTTTCCAATAAGTGCTTTTCATTTAAATTATGATCCTCAAAAGGTCACGTGCCAAGCCGGCAAGTAAGGTCTAAGTTTTGGCTGCATACGCCCAGATATACTAAAAGAATTCATGTATAATAATATTCATGACAGTACTGTAGATGTTCGTTATATGTTTTGAATAAAGATGGTACCTGATCAAGTCATCTCCACAATCCTGTTCACTTATAACAAAACCTCCAACTATATTGATATTTAGTGATAATTTAGTCATAAAGGTCATTGATTATCAGGACAATAATCTAGTTTCCAAGGTTAAGCTTAGGGAAGTGTCAAGGTAAATAATATTTACTCCTCGGTTCCATATTCTGAGTAAGCAGAATCACAGTGCTGAGGTACTGTTAGATTTCTCTACTCTCTATTCTTAATAAATACTGTCTGCTGAAGCAAACAGCCAAAATAATAAGTACGTTATACATTTTTTTATAGTTTAAGTAACTCTTAACGTTTTATATGCAGCCATTCTAATTTATTAAGAATTATAAATACGTTTGGATAAACCTATGTACAAGAAGTTCGACTGTTTTCCACACATCCGAGATAACAAATTGATCACCAGAGAAAGGCATCTTTGTCGCTGAGAGGGTATAACTTTTGGTTATAGTAAAACATATAGTGGAAGGGCAAATTAACACAATACCCTTGATAAAATTTTGGTTGACAGAATAAGAATTTTTCAAGTCATAAAGAAATTACAATTGGTTACTTCTTGCATATAGAACAAGGACTTGAAAACTAATTTTCGAATCCATGAATATTCTTTTTCTTTCACTCAATGCCCACATTGAGCTGCTGAGCCATTAGCGACACACTGGCCCGTGGAGGCAAATTTCTGCCACGAAAAATCAATAAAATCTTGGATAATACGTACATCAATTAATGCAGGAACTATAGAATAGATATCTGCAATATCTATCCTAACTATACGATCTACCCAAACTGAAATCGGGACAACTAAAGACTGGCTAACAATTGACCTTACTGAAGTGATTAGTTGTGGATGACTATCTGGATACTCGACGTAATCGTGGTTATGATAAACATGGATATGAAGATTGCTTTATCATTATGAGACGGAGAATACTTGTTGCTGCTTTTGAGTGTACGAAGCATCCTCTACATATCGTTGAAAGGTGGATAAAGAAGAAAGGTTATGTAATAAATCATGCTTAAACGGTCCTCGTACTTTTTTTAATGAATTAAAATATAGCTCTCACAGACTTTTCAATATATCTTAAAGATACAATATACCAACCAGAAGGGCAAATTAACAATATCCGTTCCTTAAATTTTGTTCAAGAAAATAAAATCTTTTAGCCTCAATAACAATTCCTCTGGACTGCTTGATGAATGTAGAAGAAGCTTTTGAAGCAGTCTGTTGATAGCATGCGATAACCAAACCAATTTAAACAATTTTTAGAAAATTGTACCTAAAACCAATAAGAGGGGAGATATTTCTCTATCATTAAGTTGATCGGCAATAAATAATTGATATAACTTATTTCCTAAATTATATCGTTTATTAAAGACTTAAATTTTAAATTAAAAATGGAAAAAGAAACGATTGGAGAGATTTGGCCACTACGCGCTCGAGTCCGCAGATACTACGACAATCAGTTTAATAATAATAAATAGTAGTAATAATAATGTGACACGTTGTTACATGTCAATGCTTTCAAGTTTATTGTAACTGATAAAATTGAAGAGCGACAATAAAATAATGAAATCATTAATTTCATAATCGGCACTTTCGTAATTCATTATCAAGAAGCTTGATATTACAGAAACACGATATCAAGGAGTAAAATTACAGTTGCAAGGGACTTTCAGTAAAATAGTATCAAACTCAAATGATTATCAACGATACATTATATTTACATGTAGTAAATTTGAGTGCCAACCAATCCAGATTTTTGTTTATATTATCTTTGTTTACTCTATTTTTATTTCCTGTATTTTTAATAGTTTATTCTCTTCCCACTATTAATATTACACGAGCAATCTCTATTCATGAGTTGTTTAAAGTGACATGTAATGTAATAACAGCAGATTAGTTTCTTTTCTTGAAGGAAAGAACCATCTGATTCTTTACCTGACAACATACTCGCAGATAGTAATTTGATAATTACTATCAACATTCCGGTTGATCCCTTAATAACTGGTGATCTATTGAAACTTTATTTTTGATATTTTAAACCTGTAAAAATCAATTTTTGCTCTAGTTGAAGATTCTTTCCCTTGAAATTTAGATGTCCAATTATTCTACCTTTGGCTCAGATAAATGTCATTTTTAGAGATTTTATTTTTTAAATGAATTATTTTGTTTTCTGGGGGCACAATTTGCCGTTGATGGGTAGTTAAAAGAGCAGACTGACAATGTTAGGAGGCAGGGACTGTTGACTGGGATGGTGGTCCCAAGACGGAGCAGATTTGAGAGGTCTTCGCCCCATTGCCGATGAGGCACCTCCATCAGCCTCTAATGGATTAGGTGCGACTCTCTCTGACCAAGCTGCCAATTCGCATCCGACTTAACAAACTCTACTTATTGCCTCCCTATTTACCGAGACCATCTCATTCAAACTCCCTGCTTTCTCTGACTCTTCCTTCATTTTCAACTCTTTCCTCGACTTTCTCTGTCAAATAACCATTAACCAAAACCAATTCCGAGATCCCAAAATACAAATCACAATACAACAACGATCAAGGTTTCATCTTACTAACTAAATTCAAATGTTTTTTAGATTTTAATTACACACACCTATTTTAAATTCACATCTACTCTATAAAAATATTTATCATTGCTCTCTAATATTTGTATAAATATCTTCATTTAATAAATGTATAAGACTAATTAACTATATACGATGTGTAAATAAAGTAGTGAGACTGATTTTTTTTAAATTTTCTATTCAAATATAATTACAATGTGATATTGTCACCTTCAAACTAGTTCCCTTCGGAAGCCACACATCGCTGGAGACGGTACTTCCAATCATTGTAGCATTGCTGGAACTCGAATTCTGAAATGGCCTTCAGCTGGTCGGTTACAGCAGTTTGTATGTTTTGTAGTGTCCCGAAATGAGTTCCCTTGAGGTGATTTTTCAATCTCGGGAAGAGGAAAAAGTCACAAGGACTCAAGTCTGGTGAATAAGGAGGCTGAGGAGCAACAGGAATGTTTTTACTGGCCAAAAACTCGTTTATTGAGATGGCAGTGTGACAGGGCGCGTTGTCGTGATGCAACAAATTTTTCTCATCTCCAATTCATTGGTCAAAATGTGATGAACGGAGGTGTGATTCAAATTCAACTGTTCCCCGATCATTCTGACTGTCAAGCGTCGATCTGAATGCACAAGGTTCCGTACTCTGTTGACATTTTCATCGGTGTTTGCACTTGAAGGCCTTCCGCTTCGTGGTTCATCTTCAATCGACTCTCTTCCTTCTGAAAATTCCTTAAACCACCGAAAAACCTGTGCCCTTGATAAAACACGTTCTCCATAGGCCTCCTGAAGTTTTTCAAAAGTTTCGGTTGCATTATGTCCAAGTCTGAAGCAAAATTTGATTGCACACCGCTGCTCAACTTTGAGGTCACTCATTTTTAAAACGCTCAAGAAAAAAACCATTTCACGAAAACCAACGCTACGGACAAACAAATGACTGTGGCGAGTTCAGATTCATACTGGAGGCGCATCACACGTGCACCTGACGCTACTCAAGGCCACGCGTCTCCAGCATTGCTAGATCGAAAGCGACGTTGCCAGTCTCACTACTTTATTTACACACCTCGTATTCTTGCCATTGTTAGTTTATTTAAATAGGTTATACCTAAGTGCCAGTTTTTTTAACTTTTTTTAAAGAGCTTTTAATAGTAATTAAGTAATGATCAACTGAAAATAAAAATAAATACTTACCTTTTAACATCTACATGGAATTATATCTAAAATCATAACAAACTTTTCTGCATCCCTTAATTCAATTAATATACTTGAGATTGTTAGCCTAAATGATTCCGGTTTTTCTTATTTTAAAAAAAATAAAAAACGAGATGAAGGAAAAATACGAATTCCTATCGAATGAACGGCACAGATATTATTTTATAAATTCAGAAGTAATGTTGCGATTACGTATTAATCACAAAAATATGCCAGTCAGACAAAAAAAAATTATTGAAGTAAAAAAATATAGTTATGATATATGTAAACATTTAGAAGGGTATGCAATACAAAATATAAATGACGGTACTTGGTTAGGAATTGCCACTGTTAGTACCAGAACAAGGCTGAGTTCTACCTCAAATGATTACACCAAACTGCACTCACCTCTGCATTAGCTACTCCTTTGCATTCTGAGCGTTCATTAAATCCCAGTTCGAGTGTCGACTGTGATGAGGCTCTCATAACAATGACCTTGTGGCCATCAGTTTCCCGTCATTTTCTCAATCCATGAGCTCAACTACTGAACATTACCCCATACATCGCCCATAACAAACGATCTTTATGCTGGCGACTGAGCTAGTCACCTAGCATGCTATGAGGATAAAGGCTCATTCATAATCTACAACCTATTATAAGTAGTCTAATTTCCCATACTGTGAAAATTTCGAATGAGAAAATAATGAGAAAATGAAAACATTGTCATTATTATAAAAACTAGTTCAATGCGTATAAAATTAATTAAAAAAATTGTATATTGCATAAAATGCATGTGTTGCACAAAAAGTATTTATTTTATACATATTTATTTAAAACATATGTATGAATATAGATTACTGATAAACAATTATTTATTTCATAAATATTACATACATTATATTTATTTCTGCCTATTTCAACGACCAAGAATGTAGGTTTTCAGTTTTAGTTTTAATGACAGCATGTGAGGCTCGTTTGTAATTTGGCATTCATATTAGCTATAGGCGAGGCACACACATCACCGGGTCGATTATTCTACATAGAATGTACTAAATTTTGCCTCACTTAAGTTTATTAGAGCAGGCCTCGCGGGTCACATAGACTTCAAAAATTTATCAGGCAGGCTGGAGTGAAAGACGGGTCTCAACCCATCTCTATTTTTATATTTTACCATCGTTTTGAATAAACGTAAGAAATAAAAAACACTAAGTAATTTAATTTTAAATTCTTTACAATACCAGTATCTCTTAAATACATATGCTCATTCCAAAAATATAATATTCTGTTGATCATATTGGTATTCTGACTCTATTCAACTTCAGTTTCTTATGATGGAATTAGTATAAAAGTGAATTTGTATCTACAATAATTCACTTTCATATTTTGGAAAAAAAGTTATATACCAATATTCTTTCCATTTATTCGATAGAATTATTGATCCTGGCTTTGAATGTTTGAAAATTTTTTTTTCTCCTATTTTCCATCGTAAAAAAGACTCAGCATTTTAGTTCAGTCAGTTGTCCTTTCAATTATTCTGAATACCCACGCACCTTTGCCACTATGGCAGATGTGCTAAGCTGTGCTTTTGAGGTTCTCTAAAGTGAATATTATTCCGTTAGTTAGTAACTTGGTATCTTAGAAGACGGTAAGGCAGTTACGCTCCAGCCGCATATGAGAGTAGGCTTGTCTAATACTGGCATCATTTTGTTTTTTTAACTATTTCTTCCACAAATTTTGCTTAAGAATATTGTTTTAACTGTTTGTTTTTATCAACGGCCTGTAATACAAAAATATTCGTTTAGAATTTCTTTGCTATCAAATTTATAATAAAGAAGCAAAATGCCAAAATCTGCCCATAAAATGTAAGGGTTGGTCAACGAATAAGGAAAGTACGTCAAAAGACTTTCCGTATACTGCACACAGACTGTTAGACAAATACATTCCATAAAAATGTCTTCAAAATAAAAAGACATGTTGGTGAGTGAATTGAACTTCATGAATTTCCCATGGACTTGCGAAATAGTTGCTATATTTTAAAACTTCTTTTACAGACAACCTAAAAATATTCTGACCTTCCAAAAAATCTTATCCTTTTAATGAAGAAGATGGGTAAACAATGTGAAATAATAAAAGAAAAAATTATGAATGAATGTTGGGGATCTTTAAATTATAGCTGTGTCTTTCTATAGATAAGTATTTGTTAGTGAGAAATAAGCGTTATTTAAGCATAAATCTCCACATAAATAATGCTCAATTTTGGAATTTGAGAAATGGAAGTAACATTTCTTCATGAGACATGGAAGTAATATTCATTCTAATGAAAAACCTGCAAAATTTAATTACTTTTATAAGACACATTGTTTTATATGCCCGAAGCTATTGTCAGAAAGCTTAGCGATGATGTGCTTGTGAACACGATGATATAATGCATGTCACAGAATACAGCTTGCATTCGGTGATATCATGTAAATGAAGCAACCTACAATTAAATAACAGAGACACTGAACTGAAAAGAAGTTAGAAAAACAAGATGAGGCTGTGTCAAATGAACAATATTTATAATCAAAGATAGAACTTGCGCAGTTAGATGAAATCAATATTAACTATTCAACATTACTTTTTTACGTAAAAATTGCATTATTAATGAAAATGTCCGCATAGTAAATGTTATAAAACAGCAAAAAAGAGAAATTCTTTGCATTTTCAAAAAAAAAACTTCCCTGAAAACATCTATAGACTAAGAAAATCTGAGGTCAACTGTAAAAATGTGGTGATACTAAACGGTTAAAACAAAAAAAAAAATCTAGATAACCATGGTTGAAAGGATTAGTGCTGAAAATACAAACTGCAAAAGCACTTATTGACTAAAATAACAAGTGGAGAGACTATATTACGGTGTGATTTCATCTTAACATTTCATTGAAATCGGAGTAGAACGTCTTTTACATTGCAAGACGTTCAATTGAAGTTCAACTGACTTCTCAATGCTGAAGAAATAATTCGTTGAATTACATGAACTAAACATCAATACAATGTTTTCAAATCAAAGAAGAGTTGATATGGGGGATTAATGAAAGAAATGCAAATGTTTGATTAGTACAACAAAGCTTGTGCAAACTGCAGAAAGGCAACCAAAGTAAAGCACTACAACTTCACAACATTTATCGGATATACTCAGAATTAGTTTACATACCAACACAAATAGCATAAAAAGCAGCAAATTGTTCGATGCTTTGAGGCCTCCTTAAAGAGAGAAACTCGTAACTCCTCAGAAAGGATTCCTGACTACTCTGAGATGGAGCAAGCGTTTATTCTGCAAGTTTGATGAAAAAAAGTGTAATTGACAAACAATAACACTTTTAATAAAAGTGTTTAACAACGTAGGTCACTGCAAAAAATGTTGTATATTTTTTCACACTTATTAAATATTGTAAAAGCTTTATTGTTTAGATATCATTTATATAAACAAAAATTGAATAAATTATACATCAATAATATATTTATTTCAGCAATATCATTAATTTGTATTTAGTAATTATAGTAATTATTTTAAATATTTTCTAAATACCGTATAGTTTAAACATCTAGTTTAGCTATTTAATCATTCCCTTCATTTGACTTTTCTAATTTTTTTTATAATGTGCCTAAACTTAGCCAAGAAACACTTAGCCCAATCACTGAAGAGGACACATCACAACGAACTTGATGAAACCATAATTCTTGAAAGTATAATTAGCACGAGGGTCACTAGCTCAAGAGGCTTTCTAAATCAAGCTTAATCTAGGGTACAATATAAAACTACATTCTCTAAAGGTGGTACTTCATATTATCTTTACAACTGAAGTCCCATTTCTAAAATGGGTCCCACTTACAGAATGGATTAAACTACAGAATATAGTTTTAGACTGTAACTTAGTTTTAGTTTGGTTAAAATCCACAAGTCGACTTGTTCATTGATTTACCATGTAATAGTTTTGAAAAATAAATTGAGTCTAAGCTTGTCAAATGGTGGCCTTATATAAGTCTTTAAAATCACCCATTCAGGAACTGGAATACCTTAGTTTCTCAAACTAGAATAATTAAGTAATATAACATCTGGGTTCATGTAAAAGTTTTCAAATGATTAGTCAGTTAATAAATATGGAAAATAAGCATTGACATGCTTGACTTATATAATGAGACAAGTGGAATCACAAAGTACATAACATTACTTTCTTCTGGAGATGAAATCAGAGGATGACATTCCATTTACTTCCTTGAAAATTAAAAAATGAATTCTCAACATCAGTACTAAAAAATCTCTTGGGGGAGGTGGACTTATTTCCACTATACACCCCGTACCTTTGAAATCCTTCCTAAAACAATAATCACTATCTATAACATCTGTCAACAAGTTGTAAATTTTTATTGGATTTGAAACAGAGACTAATTTGTTTGGTTAACAAACCAGGAAAAGAAAACATTTATGTCGTCTCACAATTTCGGATCACAGGTTTATTTAGACAAGAGAAAATGACCGGTAAGTTACTATAAATTGGTACAACAAATTCAAAATAGCTTAGTCGTAACACGTAAACTGATATTTGGATTGGCTAGCAATAATCTCTGTTCTTACCTCAAATCACTTATGGATCTCCTGTGTGAGTTAAACTATTAAAGTTGCAACACTGTATACTTTACGACTTGCAAAATTCTACAGAAGGTCTTATATGCTCACCAATATTTCATTTATAGAAGTGACCTATTTGTGTTTTGTTACTAATGGTGACAATACTATGGCGAATTATCTTCAAGATATTTGGGACATCACTATTAGCACAGCCAATACCAATACAAGTATGCCACATGATCCCTTTACCGGTTTATTTTTTGTTTACACTTACTATTACAAAATAGATGCAATGTTTTTTCAGCGCTTATTATGTGGAATTCAAAAAATATACATGTATAGGAGAGGGAACATGTAAAACATAAAAATACAAATTCTGTTCAATAAATCAAATAGAACAAACTGATTTTTTTCGAAGCTACTCTATAGACCCAACAAGAAAATCTACAGAAAAAATTGTATATGTGTACTGACAGTGAAAAAACAATCCTGCACCAACCAAACTATTCTATACAGATTTGTCCTCTTTCGTGTAGCGTAAGAGGTATCCTGGTCCCTCGCTGATTTTGATAAGCTTAGGAGGTGGATATATTGCATGTATTCCCCGCACCTGACCAAAGGGATGGTATACCTAATCCAACCCTCTGTTATTACAACCAGCCAAGTTAATCCAACTGTCAGCGAACTGTCAACCCTGCTCAGAAGAGATTATCCCACTAGTCGACACCGCCTGCTCGCATATCACCACCTGCCTTATTATATCTACATCTATGCCCAAACTGAGTGGCTTCCTTAGGTATATGCATATGAGTTACCTTTGGTCCGGACTGTGAGTTCGAACCATTTACCTACAGATACTTTGTTCCATAGTATCACTCCTATATAAGTGATTACTATTGTTTAATCATGAACTATACTTAACAGAATAGTCAGATGTGTCTACTCCAAGCATGAAAGCATTTAACTTCTCCACAACGGATTTTACAAACGCACAGGAGCTTAGGAGTGACCTTAACAGTGCTGAGACTATGGTACAAGCTACCCTAACTTCTCTGACGATGATGCAGAGTGTTCAGCCTGATTCGGGTCAATCCTGAGATCTGAATAAAGAGCAGGCTGAGACTATGTAGTCACAACATAACATAGTTGAAGCAGCCGCAGCGTGGACTTTTGCTACCACTACTATGAGTCTAATGTTATAGTATAACATGTTATAGACACCATAACTATGATGTCTAAACTTATGAGCTCATAAGTTTAGACAGGCTCATAAGCCAATCGCGGTTTCAACGTCGACTAAGGACTTTGAAACTCTGTTGAGGAAGAAGAGAAGAAAGTAAGTTTCATATTCTGTAAAGATAAACATTGACGCACAAAAACCAAAGATCAGGTGGTTTACAACTAAGATTAGGAGGGAAACTGTTGTGGAGAAGTATATATTGTGTAACTAAGACACCCACTGTTAACCCGTCCTCTCAGCCGATAATTACCAAATGGAACACCTCACAAAAAGCACACGAGACTAACACTGGTACTAAGGTACCTTCCCACACTTTTATTTACCAGTTATGACGAATATAAACGCTATGTAAGACTAAAAGGTCAATGCTACGTCTATTTATTACCCCTGCCGGCATTATGCAGATCAAAGTCCAAACTAATAACGAGGCTGGTACTGGACTGTTTACCAGATCATTGTAAAATGCAATGATAGCTTGGGCTAAGCCCGCGAGGAAGTTGTATATCTGCATAAAACATTCCAGCTTAACCTGGCCACATGTTACATGAAGAATGAGTTCCTCCACTAAATACTTGACCGTCAATCCAGATTTGTTCCCAGTGTAGGTAAAAAAGAAGACTGCGCAAATGCAGGCTCCTCCAGCCCTCTGACTGTACATATTCAGAAGCATTCACCTTAAGATGTATAGAGTGTGCGAATGTCAGCACATAGCTACGGCTGCTACAACCATCGGTCCCGCAGGAACCCGGCAGTAAGAGTACGACGACCGCTTGTACTCAGATAGAAGGGTGGTAGAAAGTCATTAGTTTACATGTGACTAACCACCATGATATTAATGTTAATATCATTAATACTATGTTATTAATGTTTTACTTTCATTATTATTATTTGTAGTACCTAGTGTATAATTATATTTTACAATTATTTAATAGTATTAGTTAATGATTGGATTATAACAATAGTTTACTATTTATTATAGTAATCCATTAATTATAGCTTTGTAATAATCTTTCCAAGTATTCACGAAGGAGGAAAAATCTCTGCTGGAGGGTACCTAGCCTGTTCGAGTACTCCCACACTCTGTACTTCAGATACATACCCTCAATAAATGATTTTTTAATACATCGACAATCAAGATATTACGAAAAGTAATAGTTTAATTTGCACCATTAAATATGATATAAGTGAAATAAGTAATACTGTTAAACAGTTACTTAATATATATATATATAACTTTTAATTACACAAAGCACGACAAAGAAAAGAGAATAAAAAGAACACTTACAGAATTCAATATTTCGAACTGTTGTTCGTCATCAGGAGTAGACTAGAAGAGAGGACGAAGTGAGAGAGATCTCCCCACGTCGAAGAACGGAACGCGAAACTAATAATATTTATAATATATAATATAAAATTTATTTATAATATAATAATATTTATATATATATATATATATATATATATATATATATATTATATATATATATATAGTTGTGTTCTCTAATCGGGGTTCGGTGAATTTTCCAGGATAAAAAATCAAACTCCCGTTGCCAACGTTTCGGTTTTATTTAAAACCTTTTTCATAGGCAGAAGTAAGAATTTTTTTAACTAAGAAAGTGAAATTTACATTTTTGTTTCTTTAAATAATGTAAATTTCATTTTCTCAGTTAAAAAATTCTTACTTCTGCCTATGAAAAAGGTTTTAAATAAAACTGAAAAGTTGGCAAGAGAGTTTGATTTTTTATCCTGGAAAATTCACTGAACCCCGATTAGAGAACACACCTATTCTATCAAACGGTCGATATATTATTGAATATCTTATATATATATATATAGTGTTACTTAAAACACATATAACACTTGAAGCACATGGCAAGAATTGAGCTGACTGATTTTCATAGTAAATAATCAGCCATGCAGCCTTGTTTTAATAATAAATATCCCACGTCTAATTGAATATATTAATTTTTAATATTTAAAAGGCGGTCATAACAAAATAATTCTTTTTCACTACTATGAGCAGACAGAAACCCTCTACATCGGATATCAAAGAATGAACAATCCACAACAAGAAACGGTACTGTTTTTAACACCGATATAGGATATAATTCCGGATCTAGCAACCGGAACATAATATTCCGGTTAAATTAATGGATTAATATTGCATTAATTAATTTATTAATATTAATTAATTAATTTATTAATGTTAATATTAATTAATTTATTAAGTAATAACGGCTGGTAACCCGTTGCGTCTACAACGGGCTTGGTCTCCCTTTCTCTTTTCTTCTGAAGACGGATTTTTGAACTATTATTGTGTCCAGTTTGGATCGTTTTTCCGTTTATGAAGTGAACATATATATATATATATATATATATATATATATATATCTGATCAAACCACAATAAGAAATGAGAAAACAAGACTAAGATCTTTCAACCGTAACAAGCGGTCTTTGTCAGAGTCAAAAACTCAACTGTTGGGTTTTTAACTCTGCAAAGACCGCTTGTTATGGTTGAAAGATCTTAGTCTTGTTTTCTCATTTCTTATTGCGGTTTGATCATTGATTGTTATTTCATGTGTTTATGTGAAATCTTTATATATATATATATATATATATATATATAATATATATATATATGCTATATATGCTTCATGCGATACAAGATTAGGACATGCATGAATTGATACATATAAAAGAAATATATAATGAATATGCGCGAAACTGGGAAGGACTTCAGGTGGAAAAGTAGCCTATCAAAATTTAACTGACAAATTGGTCATAGAGTCGACTGCGCCCTGGCTGTGAAGGAGGTTGATAGACTGGCATACATACCGTCTGTTTGTACTGCCGAGATGGAATACACCCAATTTCCCCTGTTTCTCCTCAAACACCTTTCTGTCTCATCCGCTGTAGTTATGAACTAGACCCTACAGACTGTACTCCATTTTCACATGCAAATAGTCAACTCTTTACGATCTACCCAAAGTAAACCATAATCAATATAAATCTTCATTCTTTAAATGGAGTACAAACAATAAAATATCAGTTCATTAAGTTTATTGACATATAAATTAAATAAAATATTATTTCCAAACGAATTTTTATTATTAATAATATTTAGATGACTATTTAAGAAAGAGTTACAGAGCTCTTGTGTAAATATTTATTTATTGAAGGATACAAATAATTAGCCTACATACTCCCTTATACAAATATAATTCTGTCATGCGTCCTTTCACAAGGATGAAGTTTCGAGACCCCTACTGCGAATATTTATTTGTCTTATGTAAAGTTACTTGATACATTTTTTTGTTTTGTGAGTCAACGACTATATTATACTTATGTTAAAAATTATTTTGATTAATTTAATTTATGCTGGGGATTTGGTATCAAAAGACTAGTCTTTGGCAGAGCTGGGGGGTGGGGGTGCCTTCTTGGAATAAAAAAGAGATCATATCAAATGGAATTGACTTGACATTTATTCATATATTTGGTATAAATTAGATAAAATAAATCTGACAAAGAAGAACAATGTATATGTTGACAATTTATTTAAATTGCAATATTTGGGTTGAAAATTTTAAGAAACTAACAAAATTTATGATAAATATGGTAATACAAATCTGAACGTATTGATGATAGGTGACTTAATGTAGGAATAGAAAATTGTTAATTACTGGAAAAAGAATAAATATAGAACGCTATGGTAAAAATGAATATGAATAGAAACTTTTGTTCCTATTTTATTAATTATAATAGAATTATAATAATTTTATATTCAAAGGTATTTTGAAAGTAAAACTATTCTTAGAGTTTTGTTAAAATAACAATTTAATTATTCTACATGGTAGAAACCAGTGACCAAATATAATTATTAGTTTTTGTTTGTTTATATATGGTCTTAAATTCCTGGTTTATACACTTTTACCTTAAGTGATTAGAATATTTATTATTAAGACATTATTTTATACGACATTTAGATAGTTAACACTGGTTAATTTTTTTTAATAAATGTTTATATTTAGAAATTTTTTATTTCTTTTTATTCTTACTTAAGGAGTTCAATGACATACCTCAAGGGAAAAAGGGAATTTATTTGTGTTATCCTTTAATTTTATTTTGAAAATATATATGAAATGAAGTTGTTTTTATTGTTCAGCTTCTAATTTATTTATATTATGAAGGGAATAAATATGTTTTGGTTGTTTCTCCAGATTGCAAAAGTCATGGAGTAAAATTATTTATTGTTTTGTGTTCTAAAATTATATGTAAAAGGTGAGAATAACTAAGCATCTGTTCATTCATGCATCGTCGTACTTGTACTCAAATTTTATCAAAAAGAGGTTAAAACTCATCGAAGCAGGAAAACTAACCATCGTGTAATAATACTACGTAAATTCATGTATTTCGTACACTGCTGCTGTAGCTCTCGGACCGGTTTCGGGTGTCATCCATCTTCAACACGAACTGATCTAATGAATCCTACCTTTCTGATTATATAACCTACCTACTATCCCAATGCTGCCTAGATTTTATTATTTAATTATATTAACTATATTTTATTATTATTTTAGTTACTATTATTTAGTCTAATTCTTTTTCTATTATTTCCGTCTTTGTCAAGTATGTCAAGTCGTCGATTCATTTTCTTTAAGATTTTAAATAATATATCTATTATTAATTAACTATAAGTACATAAACCTTTTAGTTAATACCTATGATATATAAATATATAGTATATATGCTTATACATATACTAATATATACATATATTACTTTTATTTTAAATTATTTTATAATTTTATTCAGTAATTTCTATGATATTTAAGGGTATATTATTTAAATATATAGTTAATTCATTTAATTGCACTACTTTATTCTTTTATTCATTATATGTTTCTATATATTTGTTTATTTATTTGTCATCCAGTTTAATATTCGTTTGCGCGTTCAGTCAATGCTGTTTTCTTTTATACACTACTCTATTTATTACAACCCGTTTGTTTCTTTTCTCTCAGTCATCTTTTCTACTTACTGTATTTTTCAATACTTTATTCTATTCTAAGCCTCTTTTCAAACTCTTCAACTTTCTAGATCTTTTTATTCTCCTACCCTGCCTGGAATAGTTTTCTTTTTTTATCCAAGTCAATGGTTTTATTCCTCTTTCTTCTTCTTATTTGAGACTATAAGTGTGTTTCTTTTCTTTTTATTTATGTTCTTTACTAGTAACCTTTAAGTATATATATAAAACATATTATTGAATTATAAAATATTTGGAGAAGACTATACTCATCATTCTATAAGTAAACATAATATCAAACTCATTGACAACCTAACGATTATTTATTATATTTTAATATGTGTATACATACAAATTAATCAACAAGGTAATTTGTAAATGTTGCTTGATATTTTATCAGGTATAAGAAACTTGAAATCACTGATAAATCTGGCGTGTAATAAAATTATTAAAATGAAGACCAAAATCACATCGGCTAGTACGCTTCACGATCATATCTATCATATTGTATGGTACATCCCACTTTTGACTAAATTCAACTTCAGATTTAAAGTTCTTTAATGACATTCATAAATGTGCATAGAGAAGAATGCCTTACTTTTATAGTTTCATGTAAGATTTGACAAAAGCCTTCACCCTCTCCTATACGATTGGCTCGCATTAACACATAATGTCATGAAAGGTTTCTATTTCTTCTAGCCAAAGAGCCCGCATTCTTTGCAAGATGTATAAAACAGTTCCCATTCATAATAGTTAAAAAAAGAAGTTTCGAATAAGCGTTCTAAATATATTATTAAATTCTCTATTTAAAGATCTAGTATTCTTTACAAATGTAAGTTCAGTTGTAATGGACCATTTTAACAAAGTTGAACCCAGTTCTTCTCGCCACTTCTTAACTGCTTTCTTCTTGATATATTTCTTAGTTCCCATTCAACAAAATTAAAAATCTCGAGAACGACTATTTTTAAGATGACTTTACTTATAATAAATTAAAAAGGATCTAATTTAAAACAAAATAATACACCTAAGTTTTTATGCAATAGGACTACAATTTCACAATATTGATTGCTTGCTTACTGTAGCTCCTTCGATGTACTTAGATTCCAATTATGTTCCGCCTAACGATTATTTTGTAAAAATTTCTAGTTGATAATTTGTTTTTTATTCTAAATTGTTGATTTGTTTGGACTTTTTTCAAAATTAACCTTATAGTCAATAAAACATAATGGAGTGAATCTAAAAATAAATAACAATATTGTAAATTGTAAATAACAATAATGGACGAATGTACTATCAATGTGCAGTTGTTGTGGAAGGTAATGCTAGTCTTCACTCTCTTTGTAAGCTTATATATTGTTTCAATCTTTTATAAATAACTTAAACAATAGTGAAGTTATATAATAAAGTAAAAATATTGCTTATTTTCCCACCTGGAAATAATATTTAGCATCCCTTATGGGGAATGATAATTGTAGGTGAAGAAGTGGCACGTAGATTTCAAGTATTGAGAAAAGTTACAAAAGAATTACGAAGTATGTTTCACTCAATTTGTTGATAAAGAAGAAAGACTCTTTTCTGTTGGTAATGAAGTTAAACCATTAGTGGATGAATTAGTGATTCAAGAAGAAGAAAGTAAAGATGAGATTAATAGCATTCAGACTTTCAAGAGAAAATATTTGAAAGTTCGTCTGAATTTGATTGCATTTCAAAGATAAATCACACGAAAACGCAAATGTCTCGGCTTAGCTGAAACGTCTAAGCCTATTAGACATTTCAAATTACCAATTTACAGCTAAGAGAAATCTATAGTGGTGTATTTCTTATTAATTTTTGTCTCATATTAACCTGATTTATAGTGTCAAGGAGCTGATGGACGAACCTAAATTTTAATATTTGATTCATACAAGTATTAACGGATCATGAGCTCGAAGTTTGCTTGCAAGTTTCCCACTGTCCTCAGGAAATTATGGTAAAATTGTATTAACGTTTAGTAAATTAAATAAACGTTATGGTAGAAACGAGATATTACTTGATTTTTATGTAAGTACTTTTTGAATCTTGTCTTAGAAAATAAATATCTTAGTCAACTTTATGATAATTTAGGGACAAGACTAAGGTTGTTGGAGACTTAGCACGTTATAGATGATAAATCTGAATGGATGCTAAGGCCTTTAGTGAACTCATTTCTTACAGATAATATTTTGAGAGAAAGGTTGCGAAAAAGGAATACTGAAAATCAGAAATTAGCAAATTAGATTAACTTCTTACGAGAAAAATAAAAGGGGAGCTGAGAATTAAATTATCTAAACATTTTAAAAACAGGAAAAAGGTTCTTCTTTTTTATATAATGAAAAAAATTTGAAACTTGGTAAAAACCATTTACTGCAGCAGGGTTAGTAATTTATAAACATTGCTGATTTTGAGTGGTAAATGTGGTGCATCTTATGTTTTTTAGAGGGCATAACAAAGTGAGTGTAGAACTCACTTAATATATATAATAAGTGTTGTTGATGTTTGACCTTGAATAAGATCAAACTGATAACCTTTCTGTATCGAGTATCAATCAAACAAAATACTGATCTGTAGGGATGTAAACATTAAATGATCACGCTAGAGGTGTATTGACACTGGTTCCCCAAGGTCCTACATTTCGTTAAATGAATGAGCCATCTAAACGAAGGGTTTTCCTACATTATGTGAAGAAAAAATAACTACTCCTTTATTTTTCGGAAACTAATGTAAGGTTAAGAGGCAAATTAATATTTCGAAATTAGTCATGTAAAAATCAATATGTAATAACCAGTCATCACTATTTAGTTAAATTAAAAATTCTAGATTTTGAGGTAATATGCCGTGTAATACCGTGCCAGCAAAATCAAGTCCTAGTATAAATCAAATAGAATAAAGAGTTATAGTAATACTTCAAAATTAATTAAATAATGAAGTAAATTTATAATTAGTTGCAGCAAAAGCACACGCTCACTCACAAAAAAATCTGGAGTGGCCTACACTCTACTTTACTATAAGTAACTTAATGTCAAATTTCTTGAGTATATAAAACATAACGTCTCATTTAAGCATAACGTAAACATCTAAATGGGATATAATTATTAGCCTGTCATTCCTGAGGTAGTACAGATAGTGATTGAAGGACATATCAATTTATAAGCTTATTTTTGTACATCACAAATAATTTATTATTTGCAAATAATTTCATTAGTATAACTACAGCAGTAATAACATTTTTGAAAAACCAAAGTGAACATTTCTTGAAACGAAATAGTATCCTACAAGAGAACATGGCTATTGTTCAAATAGCCAGTAGATTTCTTACATCGTTTACTTGACATCCTTCTACATTGAATATTAATGTAAAATTTTCAAATTTGAAACAGTAAAATACTCTTTTTTTCTCTGAAAAACTTCTTAAACAGCGAAGAAAATGTTGTTTTAAGGTGATTTGCTAATTAAAGATGTACGATAATTACAGTTATTAATCTCTAAACGAAAGATTTCAATTTTGAATTATCTTTTACATTTTTGGTTTTTAACAGAATTATTATACTGGGAATTTTATGGCTTCTTAGCATTTAATAAGATCATTTTCCTTCCCCTTTGTCAAATAACATATATACGAATTTTTTTTTAATGAGTGTTATCATTTACCTGCACAATATTATCCTCTTACATTTCTTATAAGTCAATAATATATTTTCATTTTTCCATTAGAAACATCAATTTTAACTCAGTGGATTCGCTCAAAAAATTTCTAAGTCAATGTAAACAATGTAAAAAAATACAAAAAATTCGACAAGTATAGCAGGTGATCTCTTAGTCTAGAATAAACAAACAGTTTTTATATCGTTATTGCTCTTTCCCGTAATTGAAACTTCATGAATTTTTTTTTTGAATTGCTAATTTTTTGTTCCATTTTTGGTCAAATTTTCATTATTTTTTAACGAGCCGTTTAGCGTCAAAAAATCATTTTCTGAAAACACAAATCGTACTGTAACGCCCCTTTAGCGAAAGTAATTTCAAAAAAAAATATCTCAACTCATTTGCCATATAATGTTCTATTTGTAGGCATAGTCTCATTCTTGTCCGTCAAACAGTATGGCTTGTATCGCTCTCACAAGGTTTGAGATTGAATTATAAGTCAAAATTTTTACATTTTATTGAAAAAAAAATATTTCCTGTTGTCTTAAAATTCTGAATATATTTTTCGTTTGTTGCATTTGTGACTTCAAAGATAATGTCAAAATTTCAAAACTCTAGGGTTATCAGTTTAGGAGAAATAAATGTTTTAAAAAAAACGGTTTTTGGCAAAAAAAGTGACTTTCCCATCATGCATAATTCTTCTCAAACAATAGGGATCTTCGACTAAATGGGGCCCATTTTTGTTTAAAATATCAACTTGATCCATCAAAGATTCTGGACCGTAGCGTGGTAACAAGCAATGCTAACACACGCACCCACCCACGCACCCACCCACCCACCCACCCACACACACACAGACATCATCGTAAAAACGTCATAAAACGACTTCTGGTACCTCAAAACATGTAATTCCGTCAAAATCTCGAGATCGAATTTTTTCACGATCACTATACTTTTCTTATAGTAAAGTAAAAAGCCACAATACTTAGACTGGAAATTTGCTGCAGCAAGAATGTCTGGTATGGTAAATGAATTGGAGAAAACTCATATTTATTATTGAATAAATTTCAGTTAGTTTTAGCGTGGATAAAAAAAAAGGGCTGCAGAGTGTTTTTCTTAGGAATAGATAGCTACCAAGAAGAATGAAAATTAATAGATAAACATCTTTGAGACACATTGCAGTCAAAGTCTCAGTAGACTTAATCAGCAGATGGGGTTTCTAACATTTTTTTTTACAATCGAGGTAATGGGAATGTCCTTCATGACTTAAGAAACCTGTAGAGAAGATCAGGTAACGAGGATATTGTTATGCATTCACAAGAATGGAGAAAGACTACAGTTATCACATTGTTAAGTGTACATGAGAAGTATCCTTCTAAATATACAAAGATTGAAAGTTGTAGATTTGATACTCAGATTTCATGTTAATTATTTATTAACAAACAGGAAGAGAACTGGAGATTTGATAATAGCAGAGATGAATTGATTTGAAAGATTTATGTTAAGAATGATACAGGACGTTAGTAGTTTTATAAGATGAAACACAAAAGAAGATCAAACCTTGCTTAGATTCGAAGGTTTCGAAACTATTTTAGATCGAAACTTTAATACGTTTGCGTACTGAAATTTGAGCGGGAGTAGTATCAGAAGACATTCGTGCTCCATATGTTTCATGATCAAAAAATCACTTTGTAGCTGAGCGATTAGTCTGAAAGTTCATAAGAAAAATCGTCATAAAGCAGGCCAAAGTTTATTGAACGTCATGAGAAAGGGTATTTGGATAATTAAGGGGTGACAAGCTCTTGAAAGAACTGTTCCGAAGCGTGGGCACTGCAAACGATTTATGTCAAAACCGTTCAAGGCTGAACCAACCACTGGCAGAGGATAGAGTTCTGATGTGAGGGTGTTTCGAATTTGTGGAAATAACTTTCCAGGTTTAGACGTAGACGCAATCTACAATCTAATCCAAATACAGCTCTCTAAAATGTAATATACAAGATCTATAAAGGTCACTGATGGACTTCGTGCAAAGAGTAGGCTCCTGAAAATTTCAAGGATTACCATAAATTGCTTCACAATATTATCATATTAAAATAAATAAATAAGAAAAAATAAACTTTGTGTCTGATTAACACTTTAATTAGTTCCTTTTAAATATATAATTTTTATGTGTGATTCACTATAGCCAAATGTAACCCATTACAGTGTAATATGTAGTGATAGTGTATTGTGAAAATCTCTTGCCAATTTAATACCACATTACAGTCAACCCAACGTGAAGGAGTATTTCACTTAGAGAACACCATCAAGAGTTTAGTCCATGCTTAAGCTACTCCAATATTTAATACTATTTGTTTAAGACGAGAATTGCTGCCAACTTATACAAATGTATATTACGTACTATATATATTTGCACTGCTCAGTTCTTTTGTAAACCAAAAACATGAAATCAGATCCCCCGAAATACATAAGAAAGAAGTCAGAAAACAAATTGAAGAAATACTAAATCGATTAATTATTACATCACCACATTCCCCTTGGAACACTTTGAATTCACTTTATCACATGAGTTTTACACATTAAATATACTATTTACATTATTAAAAGTCATATATATATATATATATATATATATATATATATATATAACAGATCAAAATCGAAGAAGAGTAAAGAACACAGAGTGAAGAAACATACATGCAAACAATGAGGGGTATTTCTTATTAAGAATGAGAAAGTCATATTTTTAAGAGAAATTCTGACATCCGAAACTAAAACAATGGGTTACTTTAGACATTAATTGAACTTTATGACAAAAAATATATTCAGCATGATTGTAAAATTTGAGTAGTAACTAAAATCTGACAATTCTTTTCTTATATGAAGGAAAAGGAACTAACGTATTCTAATTATACGAGTACTATTATTAATATTATTACAATTTTAATTTCTAATTAATAATACTATTATTAACAGGATTATGAAATTTGGCATTGCTAGAAAAATTTGATCCTTCATGACAAGGAAAAGAAAAAGTTTAACTCTGATGAAATGAACTATACCTGAGTCTAATAACATATCTGATCCCACAGCGCAAGAACATACGAGTATCCTACCTAAAGGAGCTTCCTTCCTTGGGTGGAGGGTTTTACTACGTAATTCTCGGCTATATTTCAATTCACACGGTGAAATATTATTTTACTACTTCATAGCCGGCCATATGTAAGGAAGCTGATTATTGCATTATATAGCTTACAGAGAATATTAGTAAATCACTTATCATCAGTACACTTCCTTTAACCTGTCTACAGGAGACTCTGCAGGTCTGCCATCAAGAGCGTCCCTGTAGCGGTTCCTCTACTAGGACACTGGTCTTTCATTTACAAAATACCTTGTATGAGATACCCGTTAGCACTATTATTTAACATTATGAAATAATCATTTCACTCTTAGCTCTCTTCAAAGAAGTATTATGTTTCTTCGAAAAAAAAAGCAAAACCACTCAGCTACAAGACGACTTATACACATATAATAATAATTAAGTAAATTAAATTATGAACATCATAAAAAAATCTAAATACTTAAAAACTTTACCAAATTAAAACAAATCAGAAAAAAAGCATGTTCACTTACATATAGGGTTATAGGATGACGCCTTTGTTCTTGGCACTGAAACACAGGTATTGGATCATTACAAAGTTTGTAAAATCAATAAGCACATGCTAAAACTTTGTATTACTCGCATATAAGCTGTTAAGCATTTGACACGTGTTCTTGGCTAAAGACCAAGTACTTTATATATTATTTCCTTCTTCTAACTCCTGCATAACATACTTAACTCCCCGTACATTATAAATTTTCTTCTATAAATTATCTTTTAAAAACAAATGATAAAATTTTGAGCAAATTTTTAAGCAATTTTATGTTTAAGTAAATTACTTATGTTTAAAATTCAGGCAAAAATATGTTTTATTAATCAATTTGAATGAAAACTGATATCTATCCTAAACACTTTATGCTTGATTATGTCAAATAATTTTATTCATTTGAAATTATTTTTAGTTTGCATATTGCACCAAATTTTATTACCTTCTATACAAAAAATATATTCTTAAAAAAAGAATAAGTAGTTTTTTTAATTAGTGATGTGTGGCTTTAATTGGGAGCCAAAAGGTTAGTAATGAATGCATAAAAAAAATAACACAGAAAGAAGATGATTCCAATCAACCTATTAACAAAAAAAAGAAACTGAAATGACTTCGCTTATTATTACTACATTCAAGAGAAATATTATTTAATACTCTTACGAACAGAGTTATCAGAGTCACAAAAATTACATCACACAGCAAGTGTATTACATGAACTAGGGCTCAGTGGCTTGCAAGGTCCTCTCCGGAGTGGTACATCAGTGTTAGATTTTCACACAGAAACTCGATTTTTGAACACGTGAGGTGAAAACATCTGAAGTTTTCTTCAGAGAAGATGCTAAGTAGTTGATTCCAAGCCTGTGCGACGTCGGTACTTGTTAAAGACCTTCACTCTTGAGTTAGGCAAAGCTTAGAACTCCCAATAGTAAATCATTAGGGAAACAATATTTATTTGAGAAGTAAGCATCAGGAATGTAGCTTTCTGGGACACTATGAATCTCGATATTTTAAAAAACCGTGGCACTTAACGTTATTAAGAACATAATTGTTTATAAATAACATATTTTAGAATAAATTCTACGAATTATACATTATTGTGAAATTAGTAGCAAAGCAGGCTGTCGCAATATTATGTAAGATTAATATTTAAATAGGGTGTTATAGTCAGAAGAATTACTAGTCACTATTTAGGGAGAAGTTAAAGGATTAGAAAGAGTAGCTTGTATACAAGAAAAATAAAGAAGAGCTATCAGGCTACCAGTGACTGTAAACATGGAGTGCTAGAGGAGAAAAAGGTTAAAGAAAGCAGTAAGGAAGCGTTATTCTGAATCCCAGTGAACAACCATGACCTTAAAAAACCAGCTTAGGAGTGAACCAAAAAACCTAGCAGGGGAATAACCGATTAACAATTAAGTGTCAGACAGTAGGTAGTGGAATATGGATGGAATGAGAAGGTAAGATCAGAATGGAAATACTTGAGAATGTGAGAAAGTGTTGTCGTATCAACAGATCCCAAAAGTCATACATCTAACTGATTCAGGAGGAATGCAGATAGCCTTAAATAACAGCCATTTGAAAAGACCAACTCAAGGCTGGACTTCCTTCGGCAGGCAATAGCCAAACTACACAAAAATGTTAAAAAACGTATTAAAAAATATGTTTAATAACCAAATTTTGTCATTGACATTTCCATGGTCATTTAATAATTAATGACAATCAAAATAATTAAACAAAAGACGATTCTTAATTGCCAAAAAAAGGTCAAATGAAGATCAACTTAATTTGACAAAAAAAGATTCAAAACCTATAACTATGATTTCTAAGTTAAAGGAGGGACAAGAAAACAGTATAATGAACAATTATTGTAATGCCTACTTATTAGATCAATGACTATAAAATTATAATTTCTTTTTACATTACTATAAGTAAAGTATTGTAATATTGAAAAATTCAGTTCTTGATGTATTGAGGAATTTACATGTTTTGAGTCCCCCAAATCCTATTTTTCAATTCTTTTTTGTTGTTGATGATTTTAAATGCGTTTATCTAAAAGTTCGATGGATCAAATTCATATTTTATATAAAAATGGGTCTTACAGAGCAGATTTGTCTTACTGTTTTAGGGTAATATTGAACAGTGAGCAAGTTAGTTTTATGTCCAAAATTTGCCTTAAAGAACACTTTATTCAACTAGCTATTAAATCTAGAGTATCAACATTTTAGCGACATTATGAAATTAATGGGATGAACATAAGAAAAAAAGCAAAGTTTTCAAATAACCAAAAGGATATTTATTAAATCAGAATATAATAACTTAACCTATAGTTGTGTCTGATAACACTATGCAGCTAACAAAGTTTATCAGATTAAAACAAAACTGTAATAAGAAACATCCCTTAATCAGGGAATGAGTTGAGTTCATTTTAAATGAAATTAAATGAAAAAAACGGGGTGTTATGGTTTCAGAATATTATGATTTCAGAAAATGTTCTTTTACCACTAAACAGTAAAGAAAGCACTAAGAAAACTGGAGAAGAAATAGAACATAGATTAAGTATTTAAACAGGAATTTCTATGTTTATCAAATCCCACAGACAGCAATAAAAAATATAAAAACTAAAATCTCATCAAAAATGTCAACAAAACATAAACTACTACATAAACTAATAAGAATACCTTGGAGTCCCTTTGGATGAATGACTAAGCTGAAGATATAATAGTTACACTGACTAAGGCCACAGGAATAATTTTCATTTTTTAGATATACTCCTGTAAAACTTGGAGTCTTACTATAAACTACTTTAACAAAGCTTCTTCAGCAACTCAGTAAACATATTTTTGTATTCTGTATTGTTATAATACATATATGTCAAGAACTTACTATATTATAAGACCATTATTTTAAAAAAAAATGATAGTAACTAATAAACTCTATCATCTGCAAGTAACTTGTGAAGTTATTAGTAAATAAGTAACAATAAGAGACAACATGTCTACCAGGTAAATAACGTAATTTGGCGGCTATTGAAAAGATGTTAACACAAAAAATAAGTATAATATTTACCAGAACGAAATTTTTGATTTTGGCAATCAAAGGATGTCTTAAAAAAAAATTGTTGGTAATTGTTCGCAAATTACTGAATACTATAATAATAAAAGTGACACTATGGTACAATATAAAGCTGCTCTGGTAATAACAAAAACAGAAAAGCATAATGGCGCTGTCTTCAGCATATTCATGCAGCTCTCTGAACTGTTGAAAAATGAATAAACGAGTAATGCCTGGATATATATCTACCAAAAACTGTCTTTATTAAGGAGAAAGCATGTATGCGTCGAATCTTTTACATTATCAACACTCAACTGGAATTCTATAAATAATAAGAATACCTTGGAGTCCCTTTGGATGAATGACTAAGCTGAAGATATAATAGTTACACTGACTAAGGCCACAGGAATAATTTTTATTTTTTAGATATACTCCTGTAAAACTTGGAGTCTTACTATAAATCTACACTGCTGTGATCCAACTGCATTCATCCTTTGGTATCCAAAGGTTGATGAAAGATGTACCTAAAATGAACCTTAATAACAAGTACAAGAATATCTAGAGATAGATTACGTTTCAGTTGTCATCATATGACAGAACACACGAAGGCCAACAAATGGACCTTTGTGATTCCACAACAAAAAACAGATTACACTGCGAGTCCTAATTTTTTTTAACTCAAGAGTATTTAGATTATAGATCTTTAACGGGTACCTGGCATCGTAAAGGCAGGAGAGCGACGGCTTAACGTCCTTTAGGTGGGATAACGTGTCAGATTTTGTTCACCTCCTGCATAAAAAAATCGAGGGTTAGAGTGTGCATCAATCTCCGGATCTACCGGTTAAGGTAAATTTAGTTCATTGAACAACAAGGTTTATTTTCATAACAAGATCTATATATTTGTATCATAAAAATGCCATTAAGGTTTGTCTATGGTCTGCCCCATCTCGTGTATCCAAAATTTCCTCGTACTCACTTCCAAAGGCATCCTGACATCAATAAAAAGATATAAAACCTGTTTCAGGAATCTTCGAAAGAATGTCAATTCTTTAAAATCTCAAATATTTTTTTAATATACATATACAATATATATTTCATAGAAACGTAAAAAACAATACAAACGTACTAATAATATTTGATAACATATTTATTTAATATTTATAGTTCGTCTTTTTGCAAATAAAATAGCCTTAATGTTTTGAGTAAACAACAAAAAATATACAACGGTATCATCAAACAAAAGCAATTGTTAGAGTGTACAATTTAATAAAACTCTAAGTAGTACATTAATAGTGTTAATAATCTCTAACTAGCTCTAAATGTTTGCAACTGATAAAACCAACATTAATAATATTTCTAAACCAATGGTAATTAAAACAGTAAATTATTTATGTCAGAACTCAGTTACTTAATAAATAAATAATAATTTTTTCAAATTAAATAATTGTAGGCTTATACTATCTGAATATTTTTTTAACAGTGTATACATGTACGTGATACATTATATAATAGCGCCAATCCACTCCAATGGAAGTCATACATATCAATTTATGTTACAAAGAGCATAGGATAATCGTCGTTCTCTTAGTATGTATGTAACTGATTTTGCAATGTGTACACACTGAACTCCAGCTTTTTAATTCAGCTGCTTTATAATATTATCGACAGGCCTTAACGCACTCCCTGACCACCACCATCAAACTAAAGCCCTCTTTTTCATAAACTCTAAGAACGCTAAACATCACAGATCACTGCTTTCACCAGCATAAGCAGACTGCCTCGAGCGATTCTCCTTCTTTTTATTCTCCAAACTGGACGCAAATCAACTCAAAAACGAAGAAAAGCAACATACAGAGGTGGGTTTCCTGCCGTTGTGTTTCCGGCGTGCTTGGTCGCCCATTCTCTTTTCTCCTGAAGAAAGATCATCCGAAAGTTTGAGTTTGTAAGTGTGTCTCTTTCTCTGTGTGTTGCTTTTCTTATTGTTGTTTGAGTTGATATATATATATATATATATATGTTGAATGCCAGATTAGATATTGTAAAAGACGAGCCAATCCCTGTTACGTATTACTTTGGGCACTTCTTATTGGTTGTGGGTGTTTATTCGTTGAACACGTTTCTCCTTAGCACACTCCGTCTGCTCGGCCGCCTCAGCCTTCACTCCGGGAGAGGGCTCGCAGTCCCTACTTAATTTTCCAATAGAGTTGGATGAAGGTCTTGGCGTCCTGGCTTGGAAGTGTACCTCGTCGAACTCGGTGTTTACTATGGGCTTAGTGGATTTCATTAGATACTGGTTGTTGGTGTTTTCTGTAAATTCTATTGATGTGGGTGTATGTAGACCTTTTCCCCGTCGGTTTCTTAACACGCTTGGCTGCATCCGCCGTCCTTCCTGGAGAGGGCTCGCAGTCCCTACTTTAATTTCACAGAGGGCAGGAATGGCATAGGCGTCCTCACGCAGAAGAGTTCCTCGTAAGAATCTGGTCCGGGCTATGGGCATTATGATTTGAAGTTGAAGTTGAGTGTGTGTGGCGTTTGTCATTAGACCCCTTTACTGCAGTGTTTTCTTGAAGAATGCGTGGCGCCTTCCTCGTGTCGTTGCGACCGGTTTCGACCGTTCCTCGGTCATTCTCAAGCTGGTGGGTGTAGTTCCTGGCTGGATTGTGCGTTATTATATGTTGAATGCCAGATTAGATATCTAATCTGGCATTCAACATATAATAACGCACAATCCAGCCAGGAACTACACCCACCAGCTTGAGAATGACCGAGGAACGGTCGAAACCGGTCGCAACGACACGAGGAAGGCGCCACGCATTCTTCAAGAAAACACTGCAGTAAAGGGGTCTAATGACGAACGCCACACACACTCAACTTCAACTTCAAATCATAATGCCCATAGCCCGGACCAGATTCTTACGAGGAACTCTTCTGCGTGAGGACGCCTATGCCATTCCTGCCCTCTGTGAAATTAAAGTAGGGACTGCGAGCCCTCTCCAGGAAGGACGGCGGATGCAGCCAAGCGTGTTAAGAAACCGACGGGGAAAAGGTCTACATACACCCACATCAATAGAATTTACAGAAAACACCAACAACCAGTATCTAATGAAATCCACTAAGCCCATAGTAAACACCGAGTTCGACGAGGTACACTTCCAAGCCAGGACGCCAAGACCTTCATCCAACTCTATTGGAAAATTAAGTAGGGACTGCGAGCCCTCTCCCGGAGTGAAGGCTGAGGCGGCCGAGCAGACGGAGTGTGCTAAGGAGAAACGTGTTCAACGAATAAACACCCACAACCAATAAGAAGTGCCCAAAGTAATACGTAACAGGGATTGGCTCGTCTTTTACAATATCTAATCTGGCATTCAACATATAATAACGCACAATCCAGCCAGGAACTACACCCACCAGCTTGAGAATGACCGAGGAACGGTCGAAACCGGTCGCAACGACACGAGGAAGGCGCCACGCATTCTTCAAGAAAACACTGCAGTAAAGGGGTCTAATGACAAACGCCACACACACTCAACTTCAACTTCAAATCATAATGCCCATAGCCCGGACCAGATTCTTACGAGGAACTCTTCTGCGTGAGGACGCCTATGCCATTCCTGCCCTCTGTGAAATTAAAGTAGGGACTGCGAGCCCTCTCCAGGAAGGACGGCGGATGCAGCCAAGCGTGTTAAGAAACCGACGGGGAAAAGGTCTACATACACCCACATCAATAGAATTTACAGAAAACACCAACAACCAGTATCTAATGAAATCCACTAAGCCCATAGTAAACACCGAGTTCGACGAGGTACACTTCCAAGCCAGGACGCCAAGACCTTCATCCAACTCTATTGGAAAATTAAGTAGGGACTGCGAGCCCTCTCCCGGAGTGAAGGCTGAGGCGGCCGAGCAGACGGAGTGTGCTAAGGAGAAACGTGTTCAACGAATAAACACCCACAACCAATAAGAAGTGCCCAAAGTAATACGTAACAGGGATTGGCTCGTCTTTTACAATATATATATATATATATAATATATATAAAATATTCAAACAACAATAAGAAATGAGAAGAAAATATTAAACTCTTTTAACCGCGACAAGTCTTCTTCGTCAGAGTCAAAATCCAACTCAATATTGAGTGCTGTTTCTTTATATTGATTGTGAAATATTGTTATATATATATATATATATATAAGAATATTTATATATTCTTATAAATATAAATTATTTAGATATATATCGCCAGAGTGACATATAAACTATGTTCACAAAAATGAAACATTATTTATTTTAAAACAAAATACACAGAAATTAAATAAAAACTCACTATTATATTTCGATGGCCTTATTATCAGGAAGATAGATTTTAATCACTCTGAAGACTAGAAACGACTGGCTGGAGGCCTTGAAGAAGCACTCAAACAGTGAAGTCAACTGACGACGAAAGGAGGGGAGACCAGGATAAATACAAAAATATTGTATTATAACGCCAGATACAATGTTGCTCATATTTAATTTGACAGGAGGAGTGAAATTGATAACAAATATAACTTGATTTGAAACATTCATATTTTAAGAAAGAGTCTCTAATCCGATATGCTGACAGGCTCAAAATTACTAATTAATCCAAGGTGTAAATAAGTTTATTTTCACAGAGGTATCCTGAAAGAAGTATAGTTGCCAAATGAAGCAGTAGGACGTTTGGATAAGGTTGCACTAAAAAAACAAACCTCTTTGTAGCCTTGAGTTTGCACTTTCCAGCATTCAAAAAGGTGCAATTATAGGGTGAATGAAGAGCAACTCAGATAGAAGGCAGCTAGAACAACCAGGTCAAATCTTATTTAAAGATCTCTTTGCAAATAAACTTGCATTTGTAAGAAAAGATTAAATAATTTGCACACAATACTATCTAGAATCTGTTTACTGAACTGTTTCTTTTCAAGCTATAGTTAACATCACACGCAAAATACAGGGTCTTATCTACAAGAGACGAAAACTTTTGATCACATTCTGTATGAATGTCAAGTAATCCCTTTGAAGAAGATAAAGATCTTTGACAGAACATACCTAAAGCCAATAGAAGGGACAGCTGCTTCTGTATAGATAATTATGAAATCATTAAGCAACTTAAAACTATAAGTTGAGTTTAGACAATCGACAATGAGACTCACAATACGATAGATAATGCTGCAGAACGCCTGAGTTAAAGGAGTTTCAGATTCTTAGTGTAATAGTGTAATAATAACTATACCATCCTAGATTGGCCAATTGGTTCTAATTTCTTAGAACTATTATAAGATTAGTACCATATTTAAACAAACTATACCATTATTGATATATATGGGTCTGATATTAGGACTGGATGATAGAAACATTTAAATATAACAAAAAAAACAATTGATTATCAACAAGTCTGATATTATGTTTGTTTATATAAAAGTGATAGGCAGCTCTAGATATGTAATTGTAATCTAATAAATACGTTATCATTGAAATAAAATTATATAATTATAAGAACCTGTAACAAAATATAGTGCAAATTGAGCAAGCGTTTTATAATTATGCAATACAAGTAAATTCCCAAGATACAAAATGGACCCCATCAAATATGCGGTCTATAGTCTGCGCTGTACTGAGGAAGTCTTATAAATTATACATCTCCAACTTTACGTGCAGGAAACAAGAGGCGAATCAATTAACAAAGCGGTCATATGGAAGCATAGAAGACAGACTGTCTAAGAAAAGATAAATATACCTCCTTGTTATTCTCGTTACCCTTACATGCAAAACGCTCTTTGTAAAAGTTATAATCTTAAACAAATTATTATAGCAGAATTATACATTATAGCTACATAAATAACTTTGAACTAAATTTATAGGAACCAAGTTTACAATGAGATACATTCCAGTTCAGTGAGTAAATAGACCAGTAAAGTCACTAAACATTTCTGATTAATTATGCGGATGAAGATAAAGCTTCTTATTTGAAAAAAAGTTGCTTTAACATTTCAAGATCCAGTTTACCAAGGCTGATGAAATGAATGTCTCGAGGTAAGATGGTGAGCTATTTTCCCACTTGTGGAGTTTCCACTCCATTACTCGAGAAAGCCGTTAGCAAGCCTTTAATATGGAGTAAGGCACCTTGAACAGTTAGACCCCGTGTCGAGTGCTTTCTGCTTTTTCTTACGTGCTCTACTGCCTGGATAAAGCACAATATCTCACCGAAGTCCTGAATTGTTTTGTGTCTTCAAAAGTACTCTACTGTAACTTATAGGAATTCCGTTTGTTTTAATAAATTAATTTTTCAGGAAAATAAAGCAATTTAAAAAAAAATTTAACTTCTTTAAAAGTTTACAAATAAAACATATATCTTTCTTGAATATGAATTATTGTTCACATTATAATTGCAATAACTCAATCCCTGTTCAGTTTAAAATTTATACGGGTCAATATAAAAAAATATATTACATCTATAAATGAAATACTTCGTATACGTTTGTTTAGCTTTTTACGTCTTAATTTTAATATGTAGTCTGTATATTAAGTCTGTAAAATGAAAGTTGATTTTAATAAATTTTTTTAGTATGTTAGTATCATTCATAAATTTGAACACATATAGTTTTTACGATGTAGCAATATAAGTATAGATATCAAGAAAAAATATGGTCTCATGATAACTATATCGTTACTACATTCGATGATTTTTGAGATTCTTGAGTTCCATTATTAATGTCTTTTCAGTGATGTCTGTATATTTGTGGTTGGGTGAACGTAGTGTGTATTCAAAAGTTTGTGATTCCGCTACAGGGGTTACATTTGATAGATCAAATCAAGTATTAGACAAAAATAGCCGTGATAGTGTTAATATGCCTTGTTGTTTAAGGACAATATTTCATTATTAAAAACTAAGTTATTTGACCAAAGTTTGTTGTTGAACAACGTAGTTTAATTAAGTAAAAAAGCGGCAACATTTTTGTGAGTAAACATTTTGTTCTTCTAAGCTATTGGCTCTGGAATGTTACAATTTTACCATGAACTGAAAGAAAATTTCAACTCTTTTAGATCCCTTTTGAAATAGAATATAAAAGTATTGTCTTATTATTCATTCCGAATGCTTGAACACAGTTCACTCCCTCGATAGCAATGAAATTATACCAACAATAACGCTATACTAAACATAAATTACTATAAAAACGTAAACCTCAACTTGGAACTTGGAATAATAGATGGCTTATTGTATTTCTTAGATTTGTGAACAATGACGTAAAAATGCTTCATCAGAATTAAGTAAAAGAAAATTTTAATTTCAATTATTAACAATGAAATTGAAAAAAAAAGGAATTAGAATAAGGCGAAGAAACACTAACTCTTCACACAAAACATTTTATTTAACGTCCACCAGTTTTGAATACTTGGTGTACATCGTTAGGTTACACTAAGTAACCTTAAAATATAAGGTTATGTAAAATTGAATACAGAATAACAACTGAGATATAACTAAAATGAGTTAATTCACATAAGGGGTTATTCAGGATTTTGGTCATAAAACATACAACTCCTGATCATTAGCCGACGTTTCGCCAAAAGTTGTTTGGCATTTTCAAGGCTAAAAAACAAAAACAAAGGCTAAAAATGCCAAACAACTTTTGGCAAAACGTCGGCTGATGATCAGGAGTTGTATGTTTTATGACCAAAATCCTCAATAACCCCTTATGTGAATTTGAAATATCACTTTCACTATATATGATAGTTTGTAATTTGCGTTCTTTTTCTATATTCAATTTCATATTTTCTATTCAGAATTACATTGTAGATGTAAGCAAACTTTGAACACTAATGTTCAAAACGCAACAACGTTCATAAATTCTTTTGCGTGGACCAATAGTTATACTAAACTGAATTACTCAACCAATTATTCAGATACTGAAAACAAACTTAACAGAGATTTATATAGTCAAACTTAATTTTCAAACCATGTACCATATTAGAACAAAGTTTTTTAGTTTGAAAAAAATATTAATTGAGAAAATAACTAAGTAACCTGAACTAGCCAATATCAACATAGAATATAAATAGAATCCTGATTAGGCCTCTGTAAGTTAGTATTTCTTACATTATTTTTTTTGTTTATAGTTCTTTAAAACTGGTTTAATTTTGATTAGTCTATTGTAACCTGTTTTTTATTGGCTGGTTTTTTGTTACCTTTCCCTTGTTTTATACAAGTTTTACCTTGTATTGTTCAGATAACTTTAACTTGCTCTTTCATGTTACAAGACAAAATACCAAAGCGCAATTAATTTTCTTTTGGTAAATATAGTAGATTATTTTCTAATTAATACTTATTAAAATAATGCGTACTGTTTTCGAATACATTTTCATTCTAATAATTTGCAATGTGTGTGTATATATATTCTTATTTTTTGCTTTTCATAACCTTCCCCTAACATTGCTTCACTCGTACACTCATGTACTATGCTTCGACTACCATTCGGTTTACTCCTGAAGACATTGTTCCTATTTCCAACAATATAAATATTGTTCCAGCATTTTCTCTCACTCCCTCATCACTAATGACACAACTGTTCTTTCAAAAGAACTTTTCTTCTTGCCTACACCAAGAATACAACACATTAAGCTATTGGATAACACACACGCGTGTGATGTAGAACACTACATTGGGAACAGTAGGAAATTCTCTTGTCACCCTTTATATAATTCACTGAAAATTTTTAGGCTCCCATCTATTCAAGCTCTCATACGAACAAGGCGTGTATCCAGATTGTTCAAAATAAGTGTGCCCGCCTTATAGCCAGGGCTCCTTGGTACGCCCGTAATGTTGATATTCACCATGATTTGAAAATGGAATCCATAGATAGTTACATCACTCGACTTACTACCAATGAAGACAACAAACTATCTACTCATCCAAACCTTCTTGTACAAACTCTAAACCCTGCCACCAACCTTCCTCAACCTCACTGAACAATTACTTCATTCACTGACTATCTGACTACTTTTCCAACTGATGACTAAAAACTTTGAAAACCATAACCACAACAAGACCACATGACCGCGAATACGACATCTTTACTGTACAGACGAACTTATATCTGACATGAATTACTGACATTCCAAGTTATAGTAGCACAGTAAGCAAGCAGTAGAAGGCCTCTGGTCTGGAACTGCTAGTTACGACGTGCACTATAGTGCGCGGATATATTCGTTGGTCGTTGGTCAAGCTCTCATTTTTAATCATAAACTTACATCTGTTTCTACGTCATATTCTCTTGAATAAATTCTATTAATCTTATTCAACAACATATTTGTTTCTCCTTTCTCGCAATCTATTATTTCACGTAATAATTTACCTCCTTCCGAACGGAAGTCAATCAACCCCCTTATCAAAAACCACAATATAAATATAAAACTGTAAAGCAACTGTGGGACTGTTTAAAACTGTTTCTGACTCTACCCATGACCATATTGACAGTATCTTAAAGATTAAACACATTCAACTCTCCAACGAGTCATAATTCTATACAGTATATTCAGTATAATTCAGTATAATCATACAGTATAATTCTATACAGTATACCCGAATTCTCATTAATCTTTCCCTGAAAAATTCGAGTCTCACTATTAGTCTTTAGCTTAATAGTGTATTATTATAACTACATATTAATTTACGCAATGATTACAAACTATTTTTTGAGATAATTATATTTAATATTTTATTTAACACTAAAATCAAGCTAAATAATATTGAGAAAATAGTTTATTTTACAACAAATAATTAGAGTCACTGCTGATCTAACCCTGGAATTTAAATGCTCTGCACAGCATCCTTAGCTCTGGACCATCCTTACACTTATCTTCCACTGACAGATGAAAGAACTCCATTTAAGCATTACACTCAACAATAGTACCCTCATCACATTGGTTTACATCAAACCCTAAAACTGCCACTTATACTTGAACTTCAACAGTGGAAATCCAAGGCTGTTAGGTACTTTATATTAATAAAGTGTTCTTATATTCCTCTCTTTTCAAACATGTTGTATTGCCAGTAGTTTAAATGAAAATATTTCCCCTTACACTTTAATAATAAATTTTAAGAGCGAGTTCATTTTTCTATTGTACTGGCAAGGATTCTGTTCCCAGTAACAGTGCCTGTCACTCCTGCTTAGTTTAATCTTCATCTTAAAATCCCACATCCTATATTAACCTGCAACCCAGGCGTTATTAAACTTGGTACAACCATAATAATCATTTTTCACTCTATATTTATTTGCTTCACCTAACACCTCTGTTCTTTCTTTCACTTATATGGCAGACGTCCCACTGATATCAATAGCTTCTCTTCACAGAAATTTAACATTTGCGAGTGATTAAATCTCACCTATAGCATTAAAATTGTGTGAAGGCTCAGGTTGCCTCACCTGACCTATAATAAACCCTCAACTCCATTTCTCGTCTGTCTCACATACTACTCTTTCCTCTATCTTCAAAAGGCTAGTTTTTTATAAATGCAAAAACTGTATTTACAAGTTGAATAACATGAAATATATATTCATGTATATAAAATAAATAAAAAACGTTTAAACTATAGCAAAAACAAAAAATAAATGTGACTAATATAATTTAACCTACTATAAGTTAGTTGTTTTCGTTAGAGTCTCATTTATAGCTTACCCTCGTTTAAACGATTATTACTTTAGTTTGTTTTGCATAGATCAGACATCAACCATTCACAGCTTTCTTAGAGGTGCTCCCAATACCTTTTCCAACCAAATAATTTCCATTCAAACTAAAACAACGTCTCTCAATCAATAATTAAAGGAAATTTAGGTCCTGCACAATTTTCTCTTGATATTGGGAACACTACATGACAACTTTAAAAGGAGGTGCATATTTGCTGCTATACACAGAAAGTTCTCCAGGTTTAAATTTAAAAAGATGAATATTATTGACCTGTAACAGTTGATTTTTGGGTGGTTGACTCTACTTTGTACCTGAGGATAGTAGAATCAAAAATTTATGAATACTGTATCCTGTTTTCCTACCGATTTTGTTATGAACATTTGTGTTTGTCATGGATTCTATCAACTAAACACCAATACATATATCAACGTCTAAGCAACAGCAACAAATTTAAGAATAGACCTAAGATCATTCAAAAAAAAGAAAAAAATCTTCTTCAGAACCAAACTTTAAGTAAAATCGAACATTTGGAAAATAATGAGACAAGAGAACTGTTTCAAACAGAGTAAAAGCAAGAAAATGAAATAAGTGCAGGGAAGGTCCGACCTTCCTCCAAAATTATGAAAATCATCACATAAAATCCCCAATTAAGAATTATAAATTATTGATATAGTTAAGAAATATTATCAAGAGTTATTAACTAAATTTAACAGATTATATACAATAACTATTAATATTTGTTTATTCAAATTAGACTTAGTATTACCCAAAGCAGTAGCTGTCTGCTGGAGTTTATAACTAGAAGAAAGTTATTATTTATTTCTTGCTGAACACTTTGGAGTTAGTTAACTTTAAAATATTTGTAATATTTGTTTATCTATCGTTTAATTATGAACTTGTAAATGTATATATATATACAATGATATACAATCATATACAATGATCAAATCACAATGTGATTGGTATTTCACGTGTTTATGTAAACTCTTGTCATATATATATTGATAAAAGTATTAACCGTGAAGTAGAAACAAAATAAAGTTTATCAGGACTCGGTCAGTTCTTGAGGTTCAAATTAAACTCTCATTACCAACATTTTGGTTTTTATTGAAAACCATTTTATAGGCAGAAGTATAAAATTTTTGAAATAGAAAAACTAAGTCTTACATTAATGATTATTTTACAGAAATAACAGAATGTGGATTTCACAAACAAATGTCTATTTGAATCTTATTTGATTTTATACTTTTGTCAATGAAAAAGGTTACTAATAAAAACCGAAACTTTGGCAATGAGAGTTTAATTTGAGCCTGAAGAACTGGCCGAGTCCTGATAAACTTTTATTATATATATAGATAATTAATTAAAATGATTCCACGAACTAAGAAAACTAAATTTACAGAAAGAACATTTGTAGAAGAGATCACAGTAATTCACTACTATATTTCTACCATATCGTCATCAGCTAGAGAGTACATAAAGAATTGAGTCTCTCCAAAGACAGTCAACGACTTTATATAACTATATTTATATCTATATAATCAAACCAGAATAAGCAATGGGAAAAAAGACTAAGATATTAGCCTTTTTTTCTCATTTCATATTGTGGTTTTTTTATGTGTTTATTATGAAATCTTGTTGTTATATGTACATAACAGTATCAATGCTAGAAATACCAACAACATGAGTTTGTTGGTATTTCACATACATATGAGTTTATCTCATACATAAAGGTAAAGCAGAATGTTTAAAACTGTGAGTCTGTACTAGCGTGTAGAGTTTGAGTCCCAGTGTTATCCCTTATGGTATGCAGTTAAATTGCTTAGTCAGACAAACATCACATAATTCTATAAAAGAGAACACATAACTCAATCAATAAATAAGTTGCCTTATTCCAAAATCAATTTTTTGAAAAAGTGGATAATAGATAGATAATAAGCCATTACGACATTTTAACTAACATTGAAATTTCCTGAAAACTTTAAACCTTTGTTAAAATTCAATTCTTAAAGTGTTTGAAATAAAGAACATTGTTAAGGTAGGTTCATCAATTTGAGAACTTTGAGTAACAAAAGGGAGTAATTATTTCTGTGTAATGATTTGGGGTTGAAAGTACTTTAAAAAGAGGGCAGTAATTAAGGTGAGAGAGGTGTAAGACAGGCTAGTTTGTCTGGCGGCTAACCGCATCCACTAGGCACCGGCACTAGCTTGTTACCAGTAATGGCTCAGATTTATTCCTGCTCCAGTGATGTACAGCACCTGATAGTAACGGTGCGACAGACGCGTATCCCTCGACAGTTTATTTGAAAAATGATTCCGATTGTTTTCATACTTGTTTAGGAATGCCAACCATATATTCAACTGATCTATCGTCAGTTATGTTCTGCAGTCATATTTTGCGTGTATCTATTCATTTCCCTAGATTAAGTTTTCTCTTCAAGTTGTAAAGTATTAACATTATATTTTAGGCAGTCAATGACTAAAAAATATTTAGATTGTTTTGAGCAGATTAAAATGGCAATAATGAATCATTTCAAATGTTATCATTATTACTTGATCTCACTGGTGTCATAGTGTATTTGTAATAAAGTTTGCAATGTTACTACAGATCATTCATCATTCATAATTGTTAATTACTGCTTACAGGTTAATATTTCTTGTGGTTACTAATGGCGAAGGTGACTAGCTCTATTGTGATTTATAATAATCAACTACTCCCTACTGAGAATAACCATATACAACTATTACATCAAATGAAGATAGGCATCTTAATCATAATTAATAATTTTATTCTGTTTGAAAATAAGTGCCCTTAATCAAATAACATGGTCACAAACTTTTACATAGGAGCAACTCTCTCATATATTATTAGAGAACACACACACACACATACACACACACACACACACACACACACACAAAAACGCACATAGACTCACATAATGACAGCATCATTGCAATAGATTAAAACATGGATTAAATTTACAAAACATTAAATCTTTTCAAATATCTAAATAAATTGACATATAGTAAAGTAAAGAAAAATGATAAAATTAAATTTTGATGAGAGTCTAATTTTACATCACATTAATATTTAAAACAATGTCAATAATGATAATGTCTGGTAAATTAGTTCAACTACAAATTAAACATTTTGTAATTAGAATTTTTTTATGAACATATAAATGTCATAATAACATTTATAACATCCAAATATGTTGAAGTAGAAGTGAAGTACTCCAACAAACAGTTATTAAAAAGTAATTAAATAAAATAGATATACAAGTATTAAGTTAACTAGGCATTCCTAGTCTGCAGTGCAGTTCACATGGTCGTTTACCACAGATGGTATTGCTCCTTGTAATTATTGAACACCGTATACTAGACAGCCACAGACAAGCTGATCATCGCATTACTCAACTCTAGCCTGTACAAGATTCATATCAAACACCAGCAAACATTTTCAATCATACTGTCTCTGCCGGTTTAATAACTTAAAGAAATGTTCACCTCGACTGAAAGCTACTCAACCTGGGACATTGGTCTCTCATTAACTTAAGTCTAACTATAAAACAGATGTCTGGCATCATTATAATACTAACAGTAATAAAGAACAATATCGTTGTTATCTCGCTATTTATTACCACTCTAATTACAATTCTAATCCTAAAAACCTTGTGAGGAACTTTTATTTACCAAATCATAAACGCCAGCGAATGTGTAGCGCAGGGCGAGTTGTCTTGAATAGTTTCATTAATTATTTTCAAAAGAAATTATCATTCTCTGTCATATCTCTTTCCCAGTTGAATAAATTTAGATCTACTTTCTTATCAATATATATATTTTATATTTTGATATAACAAAATGCATTTTACGTATTATATTTTACGAATTTACACGACATACTGGCCACAATAAATCGATTTAAATATGCTTGATACAATGAAATGAAATATTTCTTCAAGGTAATAATATAAGACGATTGAGTATTTAATAATTTTGTCTAAACCAATTTAATTAATAAGTGAATTCATTGCACAGAATATAAATATGTAATCAATGTCTTTTAGGTAGTGCTAATTCTTTTTAAAACAACTTCTTAAAGAAATACAATTCTGAAGTAAAAGTTTAAAATGTAAAATTACTCTATTTTCCTGTTTATTGGTGAACTAAAAAAAAAGCAAGTAAAAGAAGAACTGATTTCATTTAAATACTAGTTTGTTTTCTGCACCAAACAGAGACTAATAGATGTTGAATTATATACAGAAAGAGTAGTGATGACATAGAATATCAAAGGAGATGTTCAAAGAGTAAAAGAGGAATTGAAGAGATTACCTGAGCATAGGACAGCACTTGAATGCACGTTGGCAGACGAAGCGCAACCGCAACTGGTCCTAACATGCAAAGAACTCCTAGTTTGAGTCCAAAGGTTGCTTACACTGGGGTGACAGTCATCCCACAAATAAACCTTAAATACACTACCTTCAATTTGCTATCAGATCAAATGATTTTCTCATTACATTTCAAATAGTTTTCCGTTGTAAAGATTTTCAAACGTATTATGAAACAATTTATTTCTGTTTTATTAATAATAAAATGATTATGTAGAATAATTTTTAATTTAACGGAATATCTACCCGTTATTCATTTAAATTAATTTTATAAATGATTATTTTCATGTAACTTAGTAGTATTAGCTGTTATAATTACAAATAACTGTTGTGTGTGATTTTATAGTGACAAAATTGATAAAATTCAACATTTTATGTAGCATTGGGTGGGTCTACTAAAGAAGTTTCTATAGAATCTGTATAAATTATTATCACTCTTGGTAAGTCCTATAAACACTTCATGTACTTTACAGATTACCAAGGTATTCTAATTGTGTTTTCACCAAATGTCAAAAAAAAAAAAAAACAAAGTTCTTTAGCATACAAATACTTCAACAGGTTAGGAAAAGGATTAATTCTCCACACAAAAAAAGTTTATTACTTGAAACTAAACAACGCCTTTCGAACATTTGATGTTCTTCTTCAGATTACATGTAAAAAATATATATATATGCATTTAAGAGCTTTGATAACATAGGGGCGAATTAATTAAAATGAATACATCTGACACTATTGAGTCATAACGGGAATAATATTGAAATGGCTTAAATTATTAAATATTTAATGTATGTATACGAGGTGTGTAAATAAAGTAGTGACGTAAATGTACTGGCAACGTCGCTTTCGATCTGGCAACGCTGGAGACGCGTGGCCTTGAGTAGCGTCAGGTGCACGTGTGATGCGCCTCCAGTATGAATCTGAACTCGCCACAGTCATTTGTTTGTCCGTAGCGTTGGTTTTCGTGAAATGGTTTTTTCTTGAGCGTTTTAAAAATAAGTGACCTCATTGCGGTGTGCAATCAAATTTTGCTTCAGACTTGGACATAATGCAACCGAAACTTTTGAAAAACTTCAGGAGGCCTATGGAGAACGTGTTTTATCAAGGGCACAGGTTTTTCGGTGGTTTAAGGAATTTTCAGAAGGAAGAGAGTCGATTGAAGATGAACCACGAAGCGGAAGGCCTTCAAGTGCAAACACCGATGAAAATGTCAACAGAGTACGGAACCTTGTGCGTTCAGATCGACGCTTGACAGTCAGAATGATCGGGGAACAGTTGAATTTGAATCACACCTCCGTTCATCACATTTTGACAAGTGGGTGTTGCATCACGACAACGCGCCCTGTCACACTGCCATCTCAATAAACGAGTTTTTGGCCAGTAAAAACATTCCTGTTGCTCCTCAGCCTCCTTATTCACCAGACTTGAGTCCTTGTGACTTTTTCCTCTTCCCGAGATTGAAAAATCACCTCAAGGGAACTCATTTCGGGACACTACAAAACATACAAACTGCTGTAACCGACCAGCTGAAGGCCATTCCAGAATCCGAGTTCCAGCAATGCTACAATGATTGGAAGGACCGTCTCCAGCGCTGTGTGGCTTCCGAAGGGAACTATTTTGAAGGTGACAATATCACATTGTAATTATATTGGAATAGAAAATTTAAAAAAAATCAGTCTCACTACTTTATTTACACACCTCGTATATTTTTTTTCTAGATGTAACCTGAAGAAGAACATCAATTGTTTGAAACGTATCGTTTAGTTTTTACTAATAAACTTTTTTGTGTGGAGACTTAATCCTTTTCCTAACATGAGTAAATACCAGACTATAATAGATTGCACAGTTAATGAACTTCAACAGGAAACTTTCTATCCTGTGGCAATTTTAAAAGAGTACAATTTAGAACTTCTACCAGGTTCCAAAATATAAAGTTATTTCGACACTAACCTTGTCCTTGCTAGAGGCTCTACTAATTGTGCTAAATGCAAAAGAGTAGAACTTTGTACGAACATTGGATTACTCAGCACCGTGTAGTAGCCAAAGTTACTGCGAATTATTAAAACAGCTACTGACAATAACTTATCATTTCAAACAAACTGACGCCTAGAGCAGTGTATGACTCGCTGAAGAGTACCTTGGTTATTAATATATAATATAACTTCTCTATGATTCATGGTCCATGATTGGCAATGTGAAAGTGGTGTTCGGACAATAATATCTCTTGGAGTATTTGTCGAACCATCATAGGAGGGTGATACACCCTAAATTGAGTTGTTAACTCTACATGACGTTTTGACACAGGAAAATGGTAGGATTTTCAGGAAGACAAGACGAATCTAACTGTCTGAGACCTTACATGCATGTGTTTAGGTTGATGACCAGTGCTGGAGTTGTTCCCTTGGACCTGGTTAATCTAATCATTCAGTTATCAGTGATTCATAAGTTTAAAACAAATTGGTTTAATAAAATTAATACCCGAACAGATATGTGCAAAAACTGTTGTACAACAGTAAAAAGTAAACTTCAAAGGTAGCGATGTTGTATCAATTGTAATCTACCGGTGCTTGAAAACAAAAATTAATTAAATCTAATTATATTTATATTATTTTGTTACACTTTTTAATTCTAATTGCAATGATTTTTTTGTAAAATAAATAAATAATGCCGACTAATAATCTTCCCCGACCACTCAGTATTAATATACTTTTGAATAAACATTAAGGACAGTAACCAAGATAGTTAAAATTAATAACCAACAAAATAATATCAAGTTATTTATTCAATTAAAAATAAAGATTTTCACTTCATCAACCACGGAAAACATCCAATTATATCTTGAATATCATAATGGGTGCCAATGATTCTTTGCTGAATAACTTGTTTCAGCAACAATACGAACATTATACTCGAATTAATTTATTCTCACTTAATGAATTCTTTTTAATTAATTATAATTGTTAATAGGTGGATAATTTACACACAAACTTTACAGTGATAAAGCATTTCAAACTCACAGATAATCAGTTTAAAGAGTCCATTTGAATGTGGTTATATCCATTTCTTAAGTTCTAAGAATGTTGAATACATTCATCCAAATTAGAATCATGCTGTAGAACAATATGACATTGTTATTATTACGGATTGCCTTTTATCGCAGTTGTACACACCTCTGTCATATTTTTTGTATTTTGATTTCCATAATCGTTTCTTAAACCAACTTTAGATTTTCTTTAAAAAACTATATAATTATGAGGAGTAAAATTGTTCACTTCAATTGGCTTTAGGTATGATTTGCAAAATATTTTTAATCTCTTACAGACGATTGCCTTGCATTAGCATATAATGTATTTGGAAGTGTTCATCTTTCCTAGACAGATGATGTTAATTTCAGCTAATTGTTAACTTAAGCAATAGTTAAGAGATCTACAGTTTAATACTCCAGATATATTTTTAAGTCCTTGCTTTGAAGGATTTATTGCTTTCTCTTCAGATTTAAATTTTAGTTGGAGTGAACTTTTTAGATTAAATGGGACCTGATTTTTCTAACCACCTTTTATCTGCTTCTTTCTTTATTAATTCATTAATTGCATTATAATGAAAACTGGGTGGCGGTGTGCTAATACACTCTGGATCACAGAAGATTTGTTTGGTTCCAACTGGTCAAGTTATAATCCCAGAAGTGCCACAAAACTTTTGGATATGAACCTGCCAGCCCCGTACATAGAGCCATTATCAAAAGTCATTAAAGAACGACTCAGAGAATCTGTGAAGGTGTAAAACCGTTGAAATCATGAGATCAAACTTTTTAAAATTATTATACTTAATTGAAATTTATAACTAATAGCTAAAAACAGGTTGACAAACTTTTTTTATAAACATAATCTACAAAGAACATCAGAATAATTGGGTTAAATTATAATAATCTGAGATACAAAAGAGAACTACAAAAGTATAGTAATAATAAAAAGAAACCAAAAGAGATCATTTAAAATTATGGGGATAATTTACTAGTGTGTTTCCTTCTACGTTGATCGTCTTCCGAATCAATGTCCTTTGGGATTTCATCTGAATGCACGACATTTCATTCGTTATCTAACTGTGGATTATTTTCTTTAGTTGTATCAATTTCGAATGAATTCTTAAGAAAGTTATCATCTTCTTCTGTTAAATTTAACTCTATCCTAGACAATTCACCCGCGTTTTTATTCAAACAACCTTTTTTATATACTATTTCGTAATCATATTACTCTAGTTTTAAACTCCACCTTATGCATTTAGAATTGGGTTCTTTCAAGTTAAAGAACCATTGTGATTGCTTATGATCTGTAAATATTTTGAATCATTGCCCGAATAGATAGGGTCTGAAATACTTTACTGCTCATATTATTTTTAACAATTCTTTTTCTATTGTAGCAAGATTAGACCCGAAGAATTAAAGGTTCTGCTTGCGTAAGCTATCGGTTACTCTGCACCATCTTTAAGCTAGCTTAGCACAACTCCTAATGCTAGCTACTAGTTTTTATTATTGAAAGGTTTTTAAATTTATTTTTTTAATTAATAAATTGTTATACGTGTTAAAACTACTTAGATATTTCTCGTCTTCAATATTAATTTTTCTAACTTTCTTGAAACATTTCGTCATTGGTTTAGTTTAAGAAGCAAGATCTTTAATAAATTTTCGATACCATAAGAGCAAGTCTAAGAATCTTTTTATTTGTTTTTGGGTCTTAGTTAAAGGGTAATTTTAAATTGATTTAATTTTATCTGGGTTAGGTTTTATGCCGTCTGGGATTTTAATATGACCCAGACGGCATAATATTTAAGACATTTAAATATTTCTTTTTTAAGGAATTCTGTTTTATCAATTTTTATTTTAAAAAATTTGCTTGTCTTAACCGTTCAAACCCTACTATTAATTTTTCGATGTGCTCTTTAAGCCAGTAGTGAAAACAATTATATCCTCTGGGTATACCATGCAAGGTACTGCTTGCTATTAGTATATTATTCATTACTCTTTGGCTATTTTCTTAAACCAAAGGCATTCTAACAAATTTAAAATGACTGTTTTCTGTTCTAAATGCTGTTTTCTGTGTGCTTTCTTTTTTCAATTTAATTTGATGGAAACCAGAGGATAAATTAATTGTTGTAAAGTATTGGTACTTACCTAGTTTGTCTAATTAATCTGTGATATTTAGAATGGCGTAACTATCATCAAGTGTTTTTTCACTAAGTTTCTGGTAGTCTAATACAAATCACACTTTTTGCTTTCCCGAAGCATCTACTTTTTTTGGTACCATCAAAAGTGGCGAATTCCAAGGGGAATGCAAAGGTCTGATTATGTTTTGACTTAACATTTCTTCGATTTGTTTTTCTAATTCTCGTTTGTGTATTTCTGGATACCTGCATGATTTTCTGTATATCGGAATTTCGTCTGTAGTCGTTCTTATGGTGTGTTTAGTTTCGTTTGTGAAGGTTAATGATTCGTTAGTGACATGAAATATCTCTAAATATTGTTTAATTAAATTTGCATTGATTATTTTTCCTCTGTATTCATCTGTTCTGTTCTAATTAGGAAAAGATCAAAATTAGTGTTTTTATTATTTAGAAAATTCATATTTCTTGGCATATTCAATTGACTTAGTATGAAAGGGTTTATTTGTTGAAGTGTCTTTGCATTTTTACTAAGATTTCTAATTATGCAGTAGATTCTTTGATTTTTTGCTTCCACTATTTCTTCCGGAATTTCTAAGGAGTTGAATTCATTTCAGGCAAATGAACATTTCCGTTTTTAATATTCTTTACTTTTGCCTTAATTATTTGTTCGGTTCCTGGAGGTATCACAATGCGTTTCTCTATGACTGCTTTCTTTTCTATGTGTTCTGAGACCTGATTTTTATGCTTTCTGTCAAGGGTTCTAAATAGTATAAGAATTTTTTGTATTGGAGCTATTAACATATTGTTGATTAAGTAAATGTGTGCTTCTAATAATTTAAAATTGTCTAATCCTATTAGACCGTCAAAAAAAGTGTAACCATTTGAGTATTAATTCCTTTCCGTCAAATATGTTTGTTCTTGGAAGTGAAATACTATATTTTTGTGTTGATCAAACTGAAGAGAGATTATCTGACATGGGTATTTTTATATTAATTTCGAAAAATATGTTCATGCAACTTTGTCTGCAAAAAATGATTTATAACTATCAGTATCTATCACTATTTTTAAGTTGGTTCCTGGCATTATGAAATATGGGAGAATACTAAACTCATTATTTAGGTGCATTAATTATGATTCTATTCCTAGGCAGTTTTTACTAAAGTTACTTTTATCTATTACATATGTTTCTTTGTGATGGCGGGTAAGGTTTTCATGTTAATTGTCATTGGTGTTCGTTTTCATATTGTCTAGGGTATAAATTTGGTTTCATTGTTTAAAGAACTTGTTGTTGTAGGTAGTGTTACTTGTCGATTTAGATATTGGTGTTGGTTCGTATGGTATCTCTGAGTTTCTGAGGTTTTTGTTTGTCCAATCAATCCAAAACACATCATACGAAAGTGTTTGGTATGATGGTTTCCTAACATGTTGTACGTTAAAAAAATTTTGTTCTGCAACAAATTGTCTTTTCGGGTATGATTTGTTAAAGAAGTGTTCTATGATTCATATTAAATGATTACTAAATAAAACCTACAAAATGTTTTCTTAAAAGTAAGTATGTTTTCGTTCATGGAGCTGTAGACAATGAAACCCAATCTAGATGTTTGAATCAAATATAGGATATCCTAGCATCCTATATTTGATTGGCTATTGTGGTGATGTTTCACAGAATTTTATTGCCCTAATAAATATTCCACAATGACTGCCACGTAACGTCATCTGGCTGATGAATGTCCTTCAGCCTTGTTTGGCATTAAGATTTATGTATTTTCGTTTTAAATAAACTTCGCCCTTTATAAATTAAGTAGGTGACAATATTCTTCTTTATTGCCCTATTTTATGATCATTGTTAGAAGACTATATTTCAAACAAGTTATTATCCCTTAAATAATAAGACAAAAACATTATTATTAATATGAAGAGCACAGAAAAACAAAATATTCTTTCACACACACACACACTCATATATATATATATATATATATATATATATATATCATTAAATAACTTGCCTACTTTAAGCCTTGTATGTTTCTTACATACCTTCTCAAGTTTTCTGACATATTTCTTCCATCTTTCCGGGACCATATAAATCAACTCACCCAATGATTTTTTTTTTCGTATTTACATTGGGTCCGACGTTTCGGTCTACACTGACCATTATCAAGGAATTCTGACCATTATCAAGGAATTCTTTTTACAATATTTTTACAATTCTTAATACAATGCTTATTTACACTAACATCACTTAAGTTAACTTATGTATGTTAACTTACTAACTTACGAACTAACATCTTACTAACATGAGAAGGTATGTAGTAAACATACAAGGCTCAAAGTAGGCAAGTTATTTAATGATATATGTTTAAAAGAAGGTCTGGTCCCAAAGTATACCTAAGTGATGTTAGTGTAAATAAGCATTGTATGAAGAATTGTAAAAATATTGTAAAAAGAATTCCTTGATAATGGTCAGTGTTGACCGAAATGTCGAACCCAATGTAAATACGGAAAATAAAAACAAATCATTCCGTGAGTTGATTCATATGGTACCGGAAAGATGGAAGAATTATGTCAGAAAACTTGAGAAGGTATAAGAAACATACAAGGCTTAAAGTAGGCAAGTTATTTAATGATATATGTTGAAAAGAAGATCTGCTCCCATATATATATATATATATTCATCATGATTTGTTTTCTTGACCCAATACTTATATGATGTAATTTTCTTGAGGTTTGAGGTCCAATGATTGAAACTAGTCCATTTGCCGACGTTTCGACATATATTTATGTCATCTTCAGGGCTACAACATGATTGTTTTACAATTAGCACTACTATTACTACTATTTGGTAATTTATTACATTTTAATATGTTCGGTAACAAAGAGGAATTTTTTGATAAAACAGTTATTACGACTATGGATTATTTTGTTATACATTAACATAAGGATATTGTTATAATTATTCTGTTGCTTTAGAATTATTGCATAAGTATAGAGATCACTATTTGATTACCTTGGAAATCTGTTTATGTTGCAGCATTCTTCTTTAATACTGTTTCATGATGGTTACTATTTGTTTTCTGGGACAGAACATAACCGTAAAGAAACCTCCCAGAAAACAAATAGTAACCATCATGAAACAGTATTAAAGAAGAATGCTGCAACATAAACAGATTTCCAAGGTAATCAAATAGTGATCTCTATACTTATGCAATAATTCTAAAGCAATAGAATAATTATAACAATATCCTTATGTTAATGTATAACAAAATAATCCATAGTCGTAATAACTGTTTTATCAAAAAATTCCTCTTTGTTACCGAACATATTAAAATGTAATAAATTACCAAATAGTAGTAATAGTAGTGCTAATTGTAAAACAATCATTTTGTAGCCCTGAAGATGACATAAATATATGTCAAAACGTCGGCAAATGGACTAGTTTTAATCATTGGACCTCAAACCTCAAGAAAATTACATCATATATATATATATATATATATATATATATATATATATATATATATGTATATATATTCTTCATTGACTAACCTTTTACTATCCTATTCTGAGTATTTGAAACCTTAATCCCACTATTAAAGTTCTTACAACCCGTCACTATGTGGAAGTCACGATTCTGGATGTTAATGTTTGGGTTCTGTTCTTTAATATAGAGAGTTTTAAAATTGATAATTTTTTGGGGTCACTGAAATATGTAACTGTGGCTCCTTCTGTCAGTATTTTTCACCTTATTTTCATCCAATGGTAATTTTCAGTATGTTTTTTAAAAGCATCGACAGTTAGATGGACAGTTAAACGCCTTAATAGCTTTTTTCTTATCAGTCGCAATGTTCCTCGACATGTAGCACAGTTCCTAGATTGGTATGTGTGTTTTGTATATTGGATGACAACTTGAAAGCTCTGTGGTATCATCACTGCCTATGGAATATGAGATTTGATATAAGATTGGGGTAGAACTATTTTGTCCTCCTCATTAGTAGGTATGACATTATTTAATACTTTATTCCTGAAGGCTTGCTCATCTTGCTTATATGCACTATTCATATATCCTCGGTAGTAAAAGATGAATAAGCTTACCTGAAATAGTAGTTTCATTGCTTGTGTTGAACCATTTCTCAAGAAATGTTTTAATAACATTAGAGACTTCTTTCTTTGTATAGACATTAATAATAAGAACTTGTGTAGATATCACAAGTTCACGGTGGAATACACTCCAATTTCTACAGTAAGTAAATTCATTATTAATATATGTGTTACTGGCAAAGTATGAAAAAGACATCCTCATGAGATTATCATGTATATGATGTGCATTTCACGAAAATAAAAAACGTTTCTTAGAAAAATAATGAGAATGTCATTGAAAAAAATTATTCAATATACATAAAGAAAAATGAAAGTTGTAAAACATAATTTACGCCTTTCTAACTAAAGGAAAAGAAATTGTTATATTAAAAATAAGAAATTAATCTACTTGTTGCACAACGTAGGCTTGAATATCATTTTCAATCAAATTTCATGACTTTTTTCACTCAAAGGTGAGTGGCAAATTCTGAGCTTGAGACGCCGGTAAAAGTCACGTGCCATGCCATGTGATATTAGAAACGAATCGAAGATGTATTTTATACTTTGCAACATATATATATATATATATATATTATATATATATATATATATATGTAATATTATACATATATGTGCTATATATGTGCTATATATATGTATATAACATATATATATATGTTATATACATGCAGTGCATGTATATTACATTTTGTAAGTGTAAAATCATATCTGCATATATCGTATATATGTGAATATATGATTTTATTTGAAATAAAAACTCATTATTACATTTAATATCTACATAATTCTCGCTATTAATATAAGTAATCATATATTCAAAAACTGAAGGTAATATGCACCTGTTAATTCAAAACTGAATACACTAAAGTTCAAAATGTATTAAACCTGTCAGTAAAAATTACAAACAAATACGATGAAGAAGTAAATCTTTATCATTTGGCATTTCATAGGACGCTGAGGAAACGTGTGAAATATAAATTGTTTCATATATTCCAGCTACTTTTAGGTATTGTTTACATGGGCATTCTATATTTATATAATATATATATATATATATATTTGTGAAAGTTTGCGGAATGGACTCTTTCCCAATATGTTGTTGACAAATATCCTGTTTTATAGTATTCTAGTCTAATAGTTCATATCTATTATTTTCAAGAACTTCAGGTTATCAGCTGTAATTGTTCTAAATTATACTGAAAAGACACCTTTAAATTTGATTTGAGTATGTAAAACTAGCTATGTTTCCTACACTTAGTCTAAAAGAAAATGTAAGGGCTCAGCCTAACTTTTAAGAGAAAAAAAATTACAATGAAATGTACCTGCCTTCGAATAAGAAACACATGTACCCTATACCCCCACCCATGTCCATTCCATTACCAGTCAGTCTTATTCAGAGGCACTCATCCTTAGGTTCGTACTTTCCGCCTTATTTTATTTTATATTAATTTTTGTACTTATTTACTTTGTTCTATAGATAACTCTCTGGTGTCATTGTATTTTTTAGTTAATTCCTGAGGAAGAACACTACGTGTTCGAAACGCGTTGTTTATATCATTAAATTTTTATATGTGGAGACCATTTCATTAGATTTTTACCCTACAATAAAACTAGCTAATTACAAATATATTTCTCTTCAGTATACATTTACAACAACCTTATAACAGAGTACATTACGTAGGAAGAAGATAACACTCACTCAGTGTAAATTGGATTATTATGACTTTTTACAAATGGAAAGAAAACGAATTTTTAAAAAAATCATTAAAACAAATTATATTAAAACATCTTATCTTTTTTCTGACATTATCAGAAAAAATAGTAATATTTTCAAGTTTTTAATGGGAAACTTTGTCTTAAATCTGCAATGTAGAACGAGGTCAGATAAACTATGCAAGTGATCTACTGGTTATTGGAACAAAGGGATGTTCTCCTGTAAGAGTAATATCGTAATACGAAATCTACACTTTCAATTTTCAAAATTGTTATTACTGCTGTAGTTATACTAGAGATATTATAGGAATCAGTGGTGTGATATACAAAAATAAGCGTGTATATTGATAAGTGGATCAATCACTATCTGTACAACTTCCAGGAATGAAAGAGTAATAAACATCTCCCACTTAGACATTTATATTATTCTTAAATGGGACCTGATATATTATATACCGAAGAATTTTGATATTATGTTTACTTATAGTAAAGCTGAGTGTAGGCCACTCCAGATTTTTAATTTAGGTTAAAATTTTTTCTGACCTCGTTGAATTGATTGTTTTATTCATTCATTTTTCATTTTTGTATATAGTGTATATCACGTATTTTTATCTAATTCTATGAGTAATGTTACGGTTTATAAACGGAAGTTTTATAATTTTGTGGATGTTCTTAATTATGTTTTAATTAATTGTAATTGAATGTTATTTTGGTCATATTTTACCTAAATTAATAAAGATTGTAAATAATTACAGAGATATACAAAATGAACAGAATGAAATTCAGTCTAAAATATTTTTTAAAAAAAAAACTTTAAAAAAACTTTGAAAAACTTATTTAGTAGTATGCCTTGTACTAGTCTTTTCCTAGTTTAATTGAATTTTAGCATAGTTCCTAACAATATGGAAATGAGAAAACTGGCATACCAGTATCTGAAAGAAAAGAAACAGTTATTTTTCGACTGGGGACAAGACGAAGTGGACTGCTAGTAGTATATATTCATCCGGTCCAAAAGTTTAAATAAGAGAAAAACTGACTCAATATCTTATGTTTCTGAAGTTTTTCAATGTTTTTTCTGATTAATAATTTATATTCATTCTAAATATTTCACTGAACAAAATTAAAGCTAACTTGTAACATGAATCAGCATAATTTATTCATTGATAGACTTATGTAATATGCTAATTAGAATTATTGTTAGTAACAGTATCGGTAAAAGTGTTAGTTATAGAAGCATTAATGAGCACATCTTATGGTACCTTGGTATGCCAGATATGTGAATAATCAAAGAGAACTCAGGTTAGATTCAAAAGACCAATTTATCAATAGACTAGTAATCAGTGAGAATACAATACCAACCCGTTCAAACTTACTTGTTTAGAGTTTATAACTAAGAAATTTCCTAATCAATTCCATCGTAGAAACTGTTGTTAAAATAGGAGACCAAGTCTTTCCTAGACTGAGAACTCTTTCACTACTCAATGGCATGTGTTTAAAGACCAAACGGCCATGAAATAATAAAACACTACAGACATTTACTTATTTATCTCACAATTGCAGTAATACTGTAATTTAGCAGTAGTAGGCACGTGGCCTCAAACAGGTATTTATAATATAATCTACAGTGCGCTAAAAGATTCATTGGTGTTCAAAGAAGCATTGATATTATTTATTATTATAACTTAACCATTAATATAAAAAACTATTTAAAAAAGTTAGTATTATTGTATTACTAATAAAGTTAAAGGAGAGTTTCTGATTAGAGATGTGGTCCATCTGGTGAAATAAGAGAGAGAAGTTAGCAAATTATTATTGTGACTATTGTGAAGATACAGACAGAATGGGCTTATTGTGAACTGGACGGGCTGGAGGAGTTTGCATTTGAATGGAGGTAAAGTTGGCACTGGTTGGTAACTAGTAATGAGACTCGGCTGGACGGCGACGTGGAGCGCCATGAGGGGCAGCAGTCACGGAGTATGCACAAAGGACGCCTACCCCATCGGGGGGCCAATAGTACAGCCCACCACTCGATTATCTCGGCTAATCATATGTGATATGAGTTGACTCAAGAACCCATCTCGTCAACTGCATCCAATAGCCTGCCCTCGTAGCTTTATTAATACTCTTAACATCAGTTATGTGTCGTTTTATCAATCATTTTATGCTAAATTTCAAAATAAATTCTTTTACTTTCATCAATTTTTTATGCGAGTTTTATTGCAAGTCTATTGTTTATGAATTCATTTCATGAATTAAATTTTAATTTAAACAAAATAATTTAACAAAAAAATAATTAAAAAACTCCATTGATATTTCATTTAAAAACATCTGATTATTGAACATTTTTATCAATAAGAGTTTTATACTTTACATTATTATGTTTAATATCTGGTTGGACTATTTTTAGATTAGCAAAAAATATTCACAGTACATCTTGACTTAGAATTTAATTTAGCCTGTTATATTCCAGACATTTACTTCCAAAAATAGAATTAAAATTTCTTATTTCCTTATATATTTGTGGATATTTTTCCATATTCAAAGCCTATAGAAGGAATATCACTTTGAATATTTAATGAAAATTGTTATATTCCTGTAGCTGTAGTAAATCCAACTGCACAAGTTTCTGAAAAAGTTCAATATTTACTTCAAATGACAAAGAAATCATTGTACAGTATCGGTCATTAAAGTCTTAGGATATGTTAGAGAATTTTATTTCAAATAACTGGGCGTTATATGCAAAGCCAACGAAATTTACTTAACCATGTGTGCCAAAATCTAAAAGTGGCAAATATTAATAGCTTTAATTGTCTCCGTCATAGCTGAAGTTTGAAGCACGCTGATATGTTTATACGTGAAGAAGTTAATCACACCCAACCTTCTGAAAAAAAAATCTTTTTAGAAGAGATTTACAGCACAGAATGAAGCATGAATGTTAAGAATATTAACAGTTCAGTGTAATCTTACAAAAGCAACATTTCTTTCATTTCCACGAACACAAGCATTTCTTCCCTGAGCTCATGAAACATTTGCCACTTATACACTACACGTCACAGTATTATACTAGGGTACTCTGCATCCATATCTTATAAGAATTATTCAAGTGTCTATGATTTAGTCCTATGATTTTAGGAAGTTAACACATGGCACAACAGTGGACATGTTTAAAAATTTTACAGATTATATTGATATTTACTTTGTAAATATATTCTGTTGATGGATCCTAGAGTAAAATGCAGTAAACTTCCAGGTTCCTTGTGTATCAAAATCTTCTATTTTTGAGAGAAATCCATACTATTTCTGATCAAAATTGTATCAAATGACTGGGTCTTATTTGGAAATAAGGAAATATGCTTGTACCAAAATCTGAAAGCGGCAAACATTTATATTTTTAATTTCCTCTTTCATAGCTAAATTTTGACATTTTTGAAACTAAGCATTGTAAAACACTTATCAGAAAAAGATAATGCAGTGTATATTTTTCAATATTCAATGTACATGGAAATTTTCCAGTTTCTCAATTAAAAGTGACACTTTTCTAGTAACTTTCTAACATGACCTTGCTTGTTGTGGCTTCATTCATTGATTACAATAAAACATTTCTTCTGTCTAAAGAAAGAGATTTGAAGTTCAAATGTCAATTTACAAAACTTGTAGCTTATCACAATTTCTGGGCATTTTTTTTTTGTTTTCTGGGCACACGATTTCAAAGACTATATGCAAGTATTTATTTCTACATCATTGAAAGAGGTTGTCTCATGTTTAACATTTTTTCACATCTCTGGCTAGGGATAATGTAACTGATTTTTCATTTTGTTTCTTAGTAAAAATATCTCTCTTTTTTTCCTCATGCGTTCTTCGCTTTCTTCTCTTATCTAATCAAAACCTTTGCGATATGAAGACTCTTTTATCGAGTAACATCTTTTAAGGTTCACTCTTTCAATAAACTAATTACACCGCAACAAACGAGACACAATATGTTTTATTTTTACTGCACAAAAATATAATCTATTATCTGCTAATCAAGAAAACATACAGCCTTCAACGATTGTAATGTTTTCTTTTATTTACATATTTGGACTTCAAAGTTTCAACGATTGAAGCTCTATCTAGACAAAAATCTTTGTGGAATTATGTAAATTAAATTATTAGCAATATTGGTTAGTTAACTTCACTACAAAATGAAAACATAAAGACTAAATCTCTATTAAATCTTGCTTTTAGAGACTAATTCCTATTAAATAAATTTTGCTTTTTTGAAAATATAGTCAAAATAGACATTTTTAATTATTAAACGTTAATATTGTCAATTGTAAAAATTTATAATTCTGTGTTTTCAATTTTATATTTACAGTATTTCACTTTTAGTTTTTGTTCTAGTTGCCGAAGGTGAGACTCAATTGTTATTTACACCCTGTTTAGTTATAGACTTGCCATATATTGAAAATTTTCAATATATTTCAAATTCAATTTTGGTTTAAAGAACCAAATGAAATAGCAGAAAGAAGTATTTTAGTTTCAACTGAACCCGACATCCAAGAAAGGAATGTTAATGAAATATGTGGAGGTATTCAATGGGAACTCCTAAGTGAAAATAATATAAATATTTAATTTGACCAAATATTTTAATTATTTTTTTATAATAAGTTCACTTCCTGCATCGGATATTAAAATTCCAGCTTTAGGTATTACAAATGATAAAAAAAAGATACAAAAACTATCATAAACATATATTAATAATAAAGGAATATATTATGTTTCTAATACACTTAAAAATATATGTTTGAAGCATAATTGTATCTCTATATGTTTGTGTTCTAAAAAATTGAAAATTTTATCGTTTTGTAACTGTTAATATATATATATATATATATATATATATATATATATAATATATTAAAATTAGCAATTTAGAGATTCATATTCTACGAATAGTGCAAATCTTACGGATCAATTTTCGGTGCCCCAGAAATCCGGTGAGATAATTTTAACGCAAGTACATTCCACGTGAGTTTAATAATAAATATATTTCAGGTTCAGGTGTTTGTACTAATATTTGGCAAACTGTTGAGATAGTCACAACTGTTACATCCGCCAAGTACTTCCTTTCAATCAAGTGACACGGTTTATCTCCAGTAATATTGAACCAGTGAGTGAGTCTGATATGTTCGATTTTATTACTTTGAATTTCACCACGTTCAGGCTTGACTATTTGTTATCAATCCTTCTTGTTTTACGAGTATGACTTATGTTCCACTTGACTGTATAGTTGTGGGATTTCAGCCACTGTGACTGTTCTCTCCAGTTGGCATTCTGATAGCCTCCCTGACACCACAAGGAACAGGAATCGCTTTTGATTTTGCTACTTTGTCAACTCTTTCGTTTCCTCAAATCGGGATGTGGCGATTAGATTCTAAGCCTCAAGTTTTTGGACTCAAGTTTTGTACATACTCAATTATAATTATAGAACTTAATATATATTAGCAACTTATTTGTATGTTGGTTTTTCTAATCTATCACACTTTTAATTAAATCTAATAAAGTTAAAATATCTGTTTTAAAGTATTTGACGGATTCTGGATTGTGTTATATCTCAAGTAAATATATTGACCCTCATAACAGAGGGCTAGTTGAACCTGGATATTGCCACTACCCAGAGTTCGCAAACCACAAACCACAAATCCATCGGCAATCCAACCAAGGCGTATGTTGTGCCACTTTGAATTATGAGGGAGGAGTAGAGGGATTCAGGATCCTTATTGGTAATTAAGAGCTAATGATAAGTGATTAGTGGATCGTTAATATAGCAGTTTTAGATTTATTATCTACAGAGGAATTGGCAGTACTTTACCTGTAACTAATTAATTTGATGCTTTAAATATTTTAAAATGCCATCTAAAGGATCATCAACATGTCGTACAGTGTTCTCAATATCTACCATTCGCAGACCCGTCTAATAATACCCAAGCCTCTAGTCCTAAACTACTATATCAAAATCGTTCAAATGCTGAGATTACTATAAAATTGTCAGCAGCGATGACTGAAAAACTTTTTTCTATCATTAACCAAAAAGTTCAGATTTGCAAGAAATAGTAAAAATATGAACTTATGATTAATTTTGAAAGAATTATACACGACACAGCCTACACTATCTAACAGACGTAATAGAATCACATCAAAAACACCACCATTTAAGAGAATGAAGTGATCATCCTTTGTTGTTGACATTTTGAAGACAAAAATGAACATCGTGACGCATTTTATTATTTTAGAAAACATTTTTTACACAAAATGTGAAAAGTATGAGAGAAAACTTTAATCAATTTGAACCCCTAACCACCTCCAATAATTATATTAATATGATATGGGAAATGTTTCATGAAATTCACTTTACTATATTATAGCCATAGAAATTGATGACTCAACTTGGAAAATGACTAACCTGCTGTATTTTTCGGTTTTTTTTTCATTGGTTTAGAATTTGTTTAACTGATAATCATCAAAAAAACTGTGATATTAAAATTTAACAAACAATTTAGAAGATATTTTTAAAAGTAATTTTGATATGTAGGAATAATAAATTTCTTAAAATTACAAACAAAGACAAAGAACAAAATAATTGATGGTGGCCATAACAAAATACAAATATAAGAAGCCTAGAGATAACTGAAGCAATGTCTGTTCTATCTCAAGCATGGACAAATTAATAAACGTTCTCCACTTAGACATTTCCATCAAGGAACATTATATTGCACTCTATTGACAAGGAGACAAAACTTAAACATCTAAATGGCATATAAAGATTTAGAAAATTTAACAGATTGAGCCATTAATTGTATATAACTAATATACTGTCAGATTCAATTCTCCTAGAATATTTAGTAGGTGGTGTTAAAGTTATTAAATATATACACCTGGAACCTTCATGACTTTTTAAAAAAAAACTCGTTCAACATACTGATAGGAAAGAAAATAACAATGAACCACAAAAAATAAGTCTCTCTCATATTGCGCCTTAAAACAAATGAATAGAGGGCAATGAAATAGTGAGAAATGATGGAGCCAAGTGCACCTTCTGCGGTCTGGAGCTTTTTTATGCACAACACTCTCCAGCTTTTTCATGGGTGCATTTGATGAATAGATGACGAATGAAACAGACACAAGGTGGTTAAAAAACTGTGTCTCGTTTAGTTTAAAAACAATTCATTCTAACTAAATAAACATTTTTATTAAAATACTGTGCTTTCAACAGAAGGAGTATAATGATATGAAGAATGTTTAACATGAATTGGTCTCCTTAACTAATTGTTATACATGATTGAATTATCATCATACGAATAATGCTGAGAGTCTCTCCAGGATAAGGAGAAACATCCAATCACGTTCTATCTGAATGTAAGGAAAACGCCTTGAATTAGATAAAGGTTTTTGGCAAATTATGCCTAAACCAATAAAGGTGAGTAATACTTCTGATACAAAGGCAACACGATAGCCACATAAAATATAGCGAAAATATAATCAATCGCCTTCGAGTTTAGAATTGTATACTATAGTAAATTTGAGTGCAATCTACTCCAAAAAGAGTTTTTTTTTACATTACTGAAATACTGACTACGTTATTAATACCAACCAAACACCATTTAAAAAAATATAAAATATTTTATGATATAAACTTTAGTAACACTAAACGACCATTCACTATATATTAACGCAAAAAAAATTGTAATGCAAGTTTCAACTTATTGTAATATATGTTGTTTTATGTTGTAATATAAACTAGCTTGTTTTTCGAGTTTTGACATATCAGACAAGTAAAACATGAAAATCATTTACAGTTCTCTCAATAAGTAGAACTGCATGCTCTCACATGCAGTAATATATTACAGTTACGTAACCACTAATAATGAACTTTAAACAAAAGCACCCAAACATGATTACCTAATTGACGTTCTGATTGGAAGGTTAGGTGTTAGTTGTTCGCAAAGTTTAATCAAAGTCAGATACAGCATAGCAGTAAGTGACTGCTATAATTAGAGACAGACCTGCTTGACAGTGAAGGATATGTTTTAGCAAAACTAGCTTGTTTTTCGCGTTTTGACATATCAGACAAGCGAAACATGATTGGATAACGTCACAATCACAAAGTAGTTTGTGATGAATAATACTAAATTTCTATATGAATATTGTCATAACATTTCAGTTTCTACTAACGTCAAGCAATGGAGACATTAGTTACATGATATATGAAGGCAATTATATTCTAGGTTTACAGTTACTTTATAAACGTCATAAAATCTATGCGTTAGAAAGAGACATTAGTCAATGTATACCTTGGATTGGAGAATAAATAAACAATTCTTTATGCACATATATTAGGAAATAGATTTCAAAAATAACCGAAATTAAATTAAACAAATTTATTTAATTTATCTATTAATTTATTACTATTTAAATTGACCGAAAGAAAAAACTGTAAAAATAAGAAATTAATTTACCAGTCTGAATTACAAGTTGTACCAACTAGACACGTCTGCTAGTTTAAAATAAAATTTTCCGTAAATATGTATAACAAAATGAAATAATTATTTACAATATTTAAATTTATTAGATTTGTATTTTGCTTTCAAAAAATAGACTATATAACTCGCTTGTTGCTGTCACTCGCGATAATGCATCAGGAGCATCGCCCACATCTTTGATTATATGATTTGATTATTGATATCATATTAATTGTTAAATTATAGAATTTAATTGTCTATTTCATTTTGTAATGGAGTTGTAGTGGTCCAGATCGAAATTCCTTCCATGCATTCACCATTTATTCAGAACCTATCACACTCTGATTATAATTGGTAAAATATAGTTAGCCTCCTTATATTGTGATAAAATGAAGGAAAGTATTTTTTTTTGCCTTAACCTAATACACAAATTGTAAAGATTAAGTGGGAAAGTCAATTAAATGTATTTATTGTATAATGTAATAAATATTGTAATAGGCACTGAGAAAATAAAGCAATTTACAAATTTCTTAATATACAAGGATAGAGCAACATTACTTTTATAACCTCTTAAAATGCAACAAAATAATTAAATAAATTAAATGAATACAATAGATTTTTCGGTATTTGCTTAATAAGAGAAAGACGTTTTCGGTGAACTGGGATTTCTCTACTAAGGCGCACTGCTTTATTACAAACTGTTCCACGCCTAATACTCTGTAAACTGCTATATTATGATAGGGTTATTTTTATTTCTGCATTACATTTTAATAAACACATCAGGTTTATTAAAAAAAATTGTATGTCTCAAATAAATTGCAATACATTATTAGTTTGTTTTTACCAAAAGTTCATATAATCTGAATCTCCTAATAATATTTGAACATTGGTGACCAATGAAGACACGAAAATTCCACCCTATCCAAATCCCCTTGTTCAGAGACTATCCTTAAGAATTCCCCAACCACAATGATCATAGAGGCTTTTGTTAATATAGAAAGCCAAACCCCAGACTGACAAATCTTTCAGGACTCAAGAAAATCAAACAACCAAAAAATAATACATACTGACAATCCAAATAAATGAATACAGACATTTACAATCACAGCAATAGTAGGTCCATGACCTGCTAATTACAACTTTCACTACAGTGCTAGGACATAATCGTTGGTCGTTATTCGTTGGAACACTTTTAGACTAAATTCTTGCTGAGAACCCAGAACGAGTAAAATTCGTTTGGTATATCAGGAAATTTTCAATTTTCTAGGATACAAAGTTATGTATGTTCAATACATTTTACATTCTTTTTTATTTTTTAAACCGATGCCCTAGCGGGTGTTAACGTCTGCCGTGTAAGGTCTTTCTGTTTGGCCAGTGATTATATATTGGGAGTCCTAAATTTCGCCTAATTCAAGTTTATTAAGATTAGGGATCTTTAACTAGTGCCTGACATCGTACAGGCTCGGGATCGACGGCTTAACGTTCTCACCTCAGATGTATTCACCTTCCATGTGAATAAATCAAGGGAGAGGTGGATATCGAACCCTGGGCATACCAGTTCAGAGAATAGTTCGTTAACGACTCAGCTAACCTGGCCCCTTATGTTAATTTAAGATTTTTACAAAATTAATTTAACTTTTTTTTTAACAAATAAACTATAGAGTTATTAGTGTCTTGACAAAGATACAAAGTTTTAACCTTTGTACAGAACAATATATTCTTAAATTAAACATTCATTCAATACATAAACGGTATTTGACATTCTAATAAATAAAAAAGGCCTTCTGGTAAGAAAAATTTTCATTTGACGCATTTTGAATTATAATCCTTGTAATATAGGGTTAATTTGGTCCAAGAGGGTAGCAAATGGGTGGAGAGTTGCGGATATCGATTGCCTCGTGGCTGCAGATGGTCCAATAATCTTACTGACGTTGAAAACACTAATGCATCAGCGAGCATTCGCGGCACGTACCTTCCTGACGATCCTAAATAATTACTTCTCCCTTGAAACAAGTTGGTTTTATCAAAATTTCTCCAGGAAATAAGTACCAAAGAACATGCTAAACATACAAGATCTCAGAATATTATTACTACTAAAAAATCAAAATTAACTAATTGTCAGAGTAACTGATTCTCAAACTTAACTTTTTCTCTAATAGCTATTTGATATCAATTTTTTTTTTATATTGTTTTAATTTTTATTTACGGTATGTTAGTCTGTGATACTATAAAAAAAAAGAAAGGTCATAAGTATTTAATATATTTATGAAGTTTTTTTTTATTTTGCTCACTTTAGTCTTCCAAATTCAAATTTAAAAAAAATATTACAATTTAAAAACTTAAGTTGAATATAAATTAACATATATATTTGAAGAAATAAAGAAATTTAAGAGTTAATTTAAAGTAGAATATATATTAATTTAAAAGCTATTAAAGAATGACTTAACTTACTGTATTAAATAAAATCTTAGATTTAAAAGACCCAACATTTAAATCTTTATTCATACAAATAAAGTGGCATGTTTGCCTTCATATATGCATCATTCACATTTTAGAAATTAAATGAATGTAATAGAATGCAATTAATTTGAATGGGAGAGGTCTAATTTCATTGCAAAGATTATCGGTCAAATCGATTTGTAAAGGAAATTTAAAAATGAGTTATTTGTAATTTAAAAAAGTGTTAATTTATAAGAAGTCAGTGGTTGACACTTTTTTCATCATTTCAACGGTTTGTCTTTATTTCACCAACAAACAATTATAATTAATATAATTAAATAATTACATCATGAAAATTACCTAGTGAATAACTTTTTAGATTGTTTTTGAATCTAAATTTCTAAAAGTTATCGCCAATAACTTTACAAAAAAATGGTAGAAAATATTCAGTTTAAAAGACTTCAAAAAAATTACTTTAAAGAAAATCTGAAAGTGAATAGTTAATTACAAACTTCATTCCCTACAACTTTGAAACTTTTTTTTCTGACTTCATCTAAAGTTTTCGAATCTCAAAAGCTGTGTAAGCGCAAAACTGGTGTTTTCCGATTCCTTTTGACAGTCATTCGTCACTGTACAAGTCTTCTTACCGAACAGGTATATATTCATTTTTTTTAGATTAATTTTTTTGTTTTATTTGCACGTGCTTTTTTGCATAGGTGAAATCAACAACTTTAAGTCAATTAATAGAAATAGTTTCCAACATTTACATCTACAGAATTTCCCTTGAACAGTTTGGCACACATTTTGGCATGACCTATTTTCCAATCTTAATAATTATTGTTAAAAAAATTTCTTTTTTAAATTTGGCGATACAACTTTAAATTCACAGGCAGCCTTAATCTATTAGTAATAATTATATATTTTTTTTCATTTAATACTTTAATTTCAAAGAATTCCGATCTATCTGAAGTTTATTGCACCGACAGTCTACAAAACATAAATAACGTATACCAGTATTTTAAACCAAGAAAAACTTGTAAATTTAAGTATTATTATTATTATTATTATTATTATTATTATTATTATTATTATTATTATTATTATGTGTCACCTGGTTGAAACACAGACAGATTGCTAGTAACGAATAAATGTCAATGAAGCTGTATTTACGGCGTATATCAAAAAGGCTTTTGCATATGAATGAATACCCTTTTGAGAATCATGTCAATAAAACGTAGCAAATACACTAAATACATAAAAAATGGTCTAACGTAAATACTTAAAAATAATTTATCCCTAGCAGAAAAATATTGATAAATGAGTAGAGCAGCAAGTGAGATAGGTGTTGGTTAGCAAAAGTGAGAGAATATTCATATCAGGGAGGAAGTGGGTAGAGGAAGAAAAAGAAGGTTTGCAAGGGAGGCCTGGTAAGCAATTTGGCAGGAAGTCATGCGAGATAAGCCTTCTGCCTAATATTAATTAACCCTATACAGAAATTTACGTTTTGCAACCCATTTTGTTGTTTTAATGAATTTTCCTTTGACAGTGAGATATAATTTTCGTCTAAAGAATTGAGAGTATAACATCAAATCTTTTTTAGTATAATAAGAACTTTGATGCAATTTTTATTATATTTAAAATAATTTAAAATAAATTTGATGCAATAAATATATATATGTATATATATGTTTTTTTATTCAACTTACAGAAAGACATTTTGTAAGTCAACTTGAGTATTTAATTATATTGTTTTGTTTCTTTATATCAGACGTTAAGTTAATAACAATAATAAATTATCACATTATAACTGATTCATTATTTTATTGTCAATATTACTATAGTTATAAGTTTTTGTTACTTAGTAGGTTAATTGCATATTTATGTTATATATTTACCTGAAGATTATTACTACGATGTTTTATCAATAAATTCTTTAGATTAGCTGAAATGTAGTGAACATTAATTCATTAAGCTTAAAATTCATATTAAATACCAAAATAATCCAAGCATGCTGGAATTGGGAGACAATGTACTATGGGAATGAGATTTAAAAGAGTTTGATCAATGAGTCTCTATCACAAATCATGCCGCTATCTATAATACTGGCAAAAAGCCTTCATTAAGGAAGAGCACATTTGTTCTCAATGATTTAGTGGAGGTTTCTTGATATAGAAAAAATATCACCACTGGAGTTATTTATGAAAAATAATAGTACCAGTTTATAACATAAGAGGAATGCACAATGAAAAACTTAATAAAAATAAATATTTAACAGAATTGAGAAAATCAGCCACCTGATTAAAACTTTACTTAAATATAAATAATGAAAAAATATGATTCTTGGTTATTTTCTATAGCTGAGTAGTGGATTAATTTTTGAGATAAGTCTCTACTCGGTAGGCAGGCTGGGCGAGCAGGCTGTTTATTAAAGAGCAGTTACTCTTTATGATTATGTCCTGGAGTATTCTTCCTTCCCGCAAGCCCCAGCCTGTACTCCTCTTCATTCCCTTCTACATTCAAACATAGTCGACTTCAACAAGTACGCCATATTTGTCCAAATGAAATAACTAAATAATATTTATTGCATATAATTTGAGGAAGCCTATGTAGTTATTAAATTTTATATTATCATTAGTTGCCAGCCTAGCCTGCTCTGGGAAAAAATTACGAAACAAGAATTTATCCCCTTCAAAAAAGAGATGTTCGGAAGCTGTTTTTGAGAATTCTTTGACGCTGAGCCAAATCTCAATAAACATAAATAGTGTAAAATATATGTGGATGGGATAAAAAAATTTTAAAATTAATACAAAGTTACCATAAACTCAAAAATCGAACCAATACAATCCATAATTTCTGCAGTTTCATAACCTAATTTCAAAATTGATTAAGCAAATAGTTTTTCGAGAATCATTTTTTATAGTCTATATTTCTTATTTGGTACTTTTAACAATAATGAAATATATTTATTAAAGAGTTAATTTATTTATTAAAGAACTTAAACGTTCTGTTTTAAATGTTTATATCTCTGAAAAGTATAACCTTAAGCTAATCTGATTTCTCTAACTGATAACTATATTAAGAGCCAAATTTAAGCTAGGATATGATTTTGTTTAATCTTTTTTGTTTCAATAATACATAAATTTTTGTTTACTCAGGTAAATTGGATTAACCGAAATATGTGAATTTGGTTAAAGTAATGCAAATTGAACAATGGTTGTGTAAAATGTTTGGGTCAGTATTAGGTTAGCCATTTGAATACAAATGGACGGAGGAGAACACATGGTAAATAAATGTACGGTGGATCGCTATGAGACGCTAACGTGCTTTCAATATTAGGTTCTCGACCCTGTTCAACTAAAGCTTTCCTCAACAAGAATAATAATGGCGTCGATTTCAAGTTATTACTTCTCCATTCACGGTGCTTACCATCAAAGGTAAACTATCCAATCAGTTTGAGATTTTTTTATGAATATATTTTTTCAAATAGGAAGTAAAATTCATAGCTTATATCATTGATATCTATACTCTTAACTTTTTAAAATGTTTTCTTTTCTTTAAGAGATATATTCATGAACAAAATGCTGAAGATAAATATGAACGTAGAGAAATGCTATTTGTTTCTGAAAACAGTTCAAAATGGAATATAGAAAGTTATATTGCTGTCGCTACTTCATTTTGAATCAAAAGCTTTGAGCAAGGTTTGATCTCAGTAATCCTCTCAAGACTGAGATCTGGAAACTCTCTCTCACGGCCATCTTTGAACTTGCCGACTACCTTCTTCCTCTGTTTGCTGTGACCGACTTCAACCTTCGTCTTGATCTTGACTCCCTTACTATAACTAAACAAACTATATCTAAAATAATGTTAAATATAAATACATTATTCTCAAAATGTTTGCCGCGAGAAATTTATCTCCTTCTTATTCTTTTATGAGAAATGAGAAAGAAACTTATTTTTTACTCATTTTCAATTAGATATCTATTTTAGAACTCTAAAAATTTATGAATATCGAACTCTAAAATCTCTGTTTAAGCATAACTCTTCTTTAAAAAAAAATTCAATGCATTTTCTTTATTGTTACTGTTACTTTCTGCTTGAAACACATCGCATTACCATTTCCTTATTATTCTGTTGACAGTAAAATGTTTTAAAAAGAATCTATCTTAATTTTTTATAAATTTTCAAATGTTTGTTTAATAAATAAATGTGTCTATTGACTTGTAAGAAATTTCCTTGCATTTTGGTTGTTTTCAACATAACTGTCATCATTATATATGAATTTTACTTAAAAGCAATCTTCAAATAAGTTTTCTTAATTTTAAAGTTGGTTTCAAATATTTTATTTATTTTTTAAATAAAACTCTAACACAACGTTATTATTTTATTTATAGTTAAAATTAATTAATAAGGATGGAATTAAGATTTTATAAATACCTATCAGGATATGTGTTTCATTTTTTATACATTATATTTTAAATACTGTAAAAATGTGTTAAAAATTTAAACAGTACAGCCCAAGTTAATACTTTAAATGTTTTTTAAGTTAAAAACTTATGACAGTCCTTATTGATTTACTGACCACTTTTAGCAAATTTCTCCTAGTAACTGACTTCTCATTTTTTTCTCATATTATATTTCATTGGTTTTATTAAATATTATTTAGACTAATTTCTTTATTCAACATCAAAACTTTTCTTCAAGATTTATCTTTCACCTCTGTTGGTTATTGGTGTGGTTTGTAAAAATCTTTCCCTCCTCGTGGTGATTGCCTCGCTTTCAGATTGAATGCAATCAAAAGTTTCTGCAACTTCCACAGACAGAGTTAAGAAAACTATTTTTGTATATCACAAAACTGATGCATCTAATATCATTGATGTCACTACAACGGTAACAACTTTTATAAAGCCAAAGTAAAGATTTCTTGTTACGAAATAATGTCTTACAGGAGAACATGGCTTTTGACCCCACAGCAAGTGGACCTATTACATGGCTATCGGTATCATTACATGGCCAGTGGATCTGTTATATTTGTTGTCGTTTATTTGACCCTCTTCTACAATGAAGATTTCAGTCTATTTTTTTTCCTTGTAAAATTTCAAAATATTCCTATTTTGTCTAAAAAATGTCTGAAACATTTTTATTGCTGTTTCAATATCGTAAAGAATTTTGTTATGAGTTTATAAGTTTTCATACGTAAAAGGGAAGTTGATGTATTCTGTATGTGTTTTTGATTGCAATAGTACTGCGTTGAGATATTAATTGAGTTTGCTATTGTTGAATTTAATTGTTCAATAATTTTGCGTGGTCAATATCGTCGTGTGTTTTCAGAGAAACAGATAGGTCAATGATAGGTCAATATTGTCCTCAACATTCTGTCTACATTGGTTGAGGACAATATTGACCTCAATGATGTCCTCAATGACCTCAATAATTTTGTCTACAAACTAGACAATTTATTAGAGTCGCTGTGGGCGTAACCGAAATCAGGTTAATATCGATAGTTAAGAGGATGGAAAGAAAAAAGGTCGTCCGTAATGCTAGAGATATAGTGATAGAGTGAGGATAGTGACCACGAGGATTTATTCTGCAACCCCATTGTTGATGGTTTGCTCTGTAATTTCCACCAGATAGAAATCGAGAACCAACTGAATTAAAAAAAGAAAGAACTTGTGTTTGGCTGGACAAGAAACAGGCGCTACATCAATGTTGAAAGTTGAGGAGGGCAACAGTGTTTTGTGATACAGAGGAATCATTAGTAATGAGACAGTGGTGTAAACTGTTACCAAATGGGATAGCTGTTCCGCCTCATTCATTGTCTGGGGGATCGACAACTCTGTAAGTTTTGTAGTTCCTTATGTAAAAATTTAGTCTGGAGGTAAAGTAGGTTTTAGTTAGAGGGACATCATCTATCTATTCAACAACTATTCTTTTTTGTTAAAAAAAAATACGTCAAATTTGTTATACTTCATTCACAAACCGTTAACGTTTCAGAGTATAATGGTGAGAAATTGGCAGAAGAGGTCGAAAAATTAAGGAAATTGCTCTCTCTAGTGGTGTAGAAGGGGAAATAAAACTTCTCTAAGATGGGAAAATAAAATTTGGAAAGGAAGGAGGATATCATTGTGGCTATGTGGATATCATGGCTCACGATGTGAGTAGGGAAGTCATAAGTGACTGATATAATTTGGTCCTTCTGAAGAGATGTTAGCCCCTTAAGTGCTTGTGGGTAGTTCGCAGATGGCTGGTATACACTTGTAGAGGTTCATACGGTTTCCTGGTTAAGTGGCCGCCTAGTTACAGAGAAATGCATCCTTCTTAATTTCTTCAGTTTCTTGAAGATCCATCCACCATAGTTGGCAATAATGTTTCTAGAGTACATTTTGCTGGAGCTTCTTTAGATTTAATGCAATCTTTACTTCAATGATACTCTGCACATTTGACCCATCAAGGTATGGACAGAGTACTGGCACCTTACACTGGTCAATCTGTTTATTTTTTTGGGGCCTCTCTACTATAATCCGATATCCATATGGGTGTGTCACCATACATATCACATTTTTTTTTTTTGGAAAGGGTTGAAGGTCAAAAAAGAAAAGGGAAAGCTTTTCTTTAAAAGGTAATAGCATAATTCGTAATTTTTCGGGAATTTAATCAATCTTAAGTCGAATGTTGTATATTTTTACGCAACATTTTTCTTTTATTTTATCTGGGAATTATTAAATTTTTTAGTTAAAATTAACAATAGTTTTAATAATTTAAAATTGTAAGTTTTCTATAAATATTACATCTGTTGAAAAAAGTATGTTTAAAATCTCATTATAGGCTGTAATTTTGATTGTTACTCTAAAATATTTCCCAACACTATAATATTCATCTAAATTATAAGGACACTTTTTGAGTGTATTTCAAATTGATTAATCAAATAAAATGACTTGCAGCGCGTTTTCAAACTTCTGGATACATTAAAGTTTTTTATGACAAATCTGAACATAATCGTGTATTACAAAGAAAGGAATTTTTCAATTGGGTATAACAACACATTTTTGTAAATCAAACATTAAATTATTTTGCAACGATAAAATTATTCCTTCCTAGTTCTCACAGTGTTTCCTTACTAGAAAGAGTACCGATGGATATTTTATGAGATACAAACTTGCTTTGTTCTGTTCTTTTAACTGATACCTGTAGAACGTTATGTTTACCTTTTCCCAGACTCTGTATATGGTTCAAAACTTTCTTCATATTCTCATTGAATCCTTAATTTTTCCTTACTCTTAAAACAATTCCTATAGATGATAATGTGTTGTAAACTTACTCATTTCACATATGTTTGAAAACATTGAGATTTAATTTAAAATCAGGTGCTTGTTCACATTGTTATAATTTTCATGTTGTCTATTAATTGTTCTTTGAAACCCTTAAATATGTACAAATGATTCTTACATCCATGAAAAATAAATCACACGTTAGTTCTCTTTCATTCCTCTTTTTACCTTTTAAAAAAAAGTTCAATTAAGTATTTCTTACAAGTGTCAATTTTAGTTCACACGTGAATGTAATTATAGATTATATATCCTATGTACATATTCTTTGTACCATAGTATATATAATAAAAGTATGATTTTTTATATTTTTACGATTTTTTGTACTAATATTAAAAGTACCAGAATAAATGTACATTAACCCTCTACGTGCAACATCAACTGAGGGTCGAATATTTGTCATTTACAAATCTTCTATTATTTTATTACTCAATTTAAAATTGTTATATCTAGATTAATTTTTTTGACTTAATTGTTTATTTAATTTACTTAATGATTCCTGGTATCTGTTATGTATTTATTTTTATAATTATTTCTTCAATAACTGTTTTATTTTCTTCTTACACACTCTCCATCTTTAATTCTTCCATTTATGCTTTTACCTTAGTAGTAACCCTGATTGATGTAATAAACTATCTGTTTGTCACTTGCTGACTAGCCACTTAGCAATTGACTTCCTCTCCCGATGATGATGCATGTTAATACGAGTATATTTGTCATCATCAGGTCATAACGGAAGTCATATTAGTGGCTTCATTCTTAGTAAGTTTTTCTATAATTGGGCGATATATTTATTTATTAAATACTAAACTAAAATCAAGACTCAGTCAGTTTTTCAAATTTAAATCAAACTGCTAATTTTCGACGTTACTTTTTTTTATGTAATATCTTTTTGACAGGTCTACAAAATAGAGAAAAAAAAATGTATCACCATTTATTAACATGCATGAAAACAAAAATAAATTGCAGAATGTGCAGAGTGATACTAGTAAACCTAGTTTAGTAAAACAAATAAAGACTAACAGATGTAGAATTCATTGAACAGAAAATTGTAAGCAGTTCATTACTGAAGGACTACCAATGTTAACCTTACAAACACATTCAGCTGAGTGATACTCATATAATGACACTTAGCAAGAATAGCGCTAATGCAAACTAGTGACATTAATAAGCAAACATGTAATAAAATTTCCCATATTTGGCAATTATATATTTATTGATATATCACATCTGTAATTAATTGAAGTTTCACCCTTTTTTCTATACACAATTTCAAGTGTTCTAGTTCATCTATTTCTTTATCTACAACAGTCGTACTTAAAAATCAAAAATCTTTCCTTGTTTAATGTTTAAGATGAATGTTTGAGTTTGCAATAGCCTAAAATTTACATGAGAAACTTAGAAAGATGGAAGTATTCAATTTTTATATTTTGATGTTATACGTCACAATGGCAATATATAAACAGAGACACAAAACGAACTAGGACTCGAAGAATTCAAAATTTGAGTTTCATTCAAAATTTAGTTAGGAAAGAGACTGAAATTATCAGTCTAAATAGGAATAAAAAAAGGACTAAATTATTAATAGAGGAGCCGAAATATTAATTAAACGTTATCGGTCTAATCATTTAAACCATCAAAGTATAATGAGAATATAAGTAATAAGTATATGACAATAATATTAATCTAGATGTTTTAAATAAAAAGTACTTAAAATTTCTAAGGTTATACACAAAAGGTTTGTAAGGTTATACACAAAATTACAGAAGTATTAATTAAAGCAGAGAAAGAAAAAGTTACCCTAGCATTCTATAATAAAGGAACTTTAAGTCACTGTTTTATAATTTAAAAGAAAAATTACAAAACGGAGGACAATCCTTTTTTCTTTGAAAGAAAGGTTACCCAACATTCTTAATAAAAATTAGTGTAATGCAAGAGTCATTACATATCACACATAAGCCAAACGGTACAATTTTGATTTTGAAAATACCATTATTGTAGCTAAAGAAGTAGATTAACAAAGAACAGTAACAATGAAAATATCGATTAAATGATATAACACTTCAGTTTATAACAAAAACTGATATATCAAATTAAAATAATATTTATTCAGGTCTCTTATGTTGAATTCGTAAAATTGGTATCTACTTTATGATGTTGCCAAATTGCATTAGAGCTAGTCTTATTCATTTAGTCACATAAACATCAGTCTACTAAAAGATGTTGCAAGGTTAACCTTGCTGGCCTTCAAATAATGTAAAATTATATAGCTTTCTGATTCAGTAAGTTTGTATTTCGTTTTGCTTGTGTTACTCCACGAATCGTAATTTTCCAGTCTCGTTTACGCGTATCCTTAAGAACAGTGTTATTTTTTGCTTTCTTCTGAATTGCAGAACTGTGCAAAAATAATTTAAATAAAACCTAAACGATTGTTTGTTTTGAATCTGAATAACTGATCAATTCACAATTTTATTTCAACATTATCTTATAGATAGTCCATATATTCCAATTGTTCCATTTACATACAATTCGTTTCAAAGTAATTTTGGGTATTGATTATATTTTAAGTTTTTAAATGAATGGTAATAGAGTGGTAGTGATTGATAAATCTGTTATTACAACTAAGGATGTTTACATTGATATATGTTTTTTTTACATTATTTTAGAAGTATACAGATAATATTTGCTTACCTCAGAAATCTGTTCTTTTTTCAACACTCCTTCCTTTACTTCATTAAATAGTTTATCCATTTAATGCAGTAAATCCGGGCTGCTATCTATGTTTGTTGGAGGTTTCATTACTGTTATGTTAATAACCAGTGGGTAAACACTGGGTGCTCAAAATTCAAAACAGAACATAACAGTAATGAAACCTTCAACAGACATTGATATCTGTAGTAAATGTAATCTGTTGTAAATACAGTAAAGGAAGGAATGTTGAATAAGAAAGAGATTGCTGGGGTAAGCAAATATTAATCTGTATACTTCTAAATAATGTAAAAAAAACATATATCAAAGTAAACATCCTTAGTTGTAATACCAGATTTATCAATCACTACCACTCTATTACCCTTCATTTAAAAACTTACAATGTAAAGAATATTCAAAATTATAGTAGTAACAGTTCTATTTCTAAAAAAAAAAATATCTAGCCATGAAGATGACATAAACATACGTCGAAACTTTGGCGAGAGACGATTATAATTTTATATATTATATGATATATAATATACTTCAATAACTTTGTTCTATCTATATACTCATTCTTATAAGACTCTGATGTTCGCATCTAAATATTTGCACACGCTTTAAATTAAATAAAATATTGGAAATTTGTTGGGCATCGAACCCACGTTCATAGTATTGAAGATCTGCACAACCAATTGTACCAGAGTGACTTTTGTAAGTAATAGTTTTTCGACCTAAATTATAATGATTCAATTATAATAAATTTAAAAATAGGAAATTTAATGAATAATGGATGAGAATATGATATAATTACTTCAATTATGAACAAATGATTATATTATAGTTAACAAAAATTTTATAAATTATCAAATTAATTTAAGTAAAATATTAACAGCACATAATAATGTCCGTAAACAAAAACCAGTTTGTCATAATGCCTATATAATCTAGTAATATGTCATAAGGCTCCCGATCCATCGGAAGCTTCAGAAAAGTTCTAAATAAAACTACTTGTCTCTCTAAATTAAGGAGTTCAGGACTAACTGCATTGGCTGTAGCCTCTCAGGAATTAACAACTTCTTCCAGTTATCAAGAGAGGCATCTATAATGCATGTATTAGTCTTACTTGCGGCACAAAATTACTAATTACCATTTACCTCGCAATATGAGAGTTCAAGAATAATATGAGGAATGCTGTAAACTTCTGATAAATATTGGTGAAGACAGAGTTGAAAAGAATGAAAATAAAGACATTATTACTGCCCGAAGACCTGTTTATCCGTGAAGATGTTGATTAGTGTATTGAATATATTTACTCTTCATTCGCCAATCCACAAATATTGTTCACAGAAAAGTCTATATAAGTTCCACTTAACCAGACACACAGTGAAATTAATCAAGGGTTCATTAAATAATTTCCAGGAGAAATTAAAATGTCATATAATTCCTGTTATATAACTCGTGTGTGGTTGTTTAGGAACAGAACGCACACATAACTGTCAATAATTTCAACGTCTCACTAGAGTTGTTTGGATTGGTCCAACCTAAGCTAGAACTCAAAAAGGAGGTTCCTGTCATGTGTATGTATGAGAAACATTGATCCTCCGCGCTTATGTAATGGAACAAGACTAATAACTGAGGAGCTTTATGATAATGTAATTGTTTATAAAATTATAGCATAACGTTGTCACGGAGAAATAGTTTTAATTTCAAAATTGGAAATTGTTTTATCTGAAGAGGGCAACATTTCTTTTTCAAGGATTCAATTTCCAATTCAGTTAGTATTTGCCATGACTATTCATAAGTCTCAAGGAAAGACTCTACAGAATGTTACAGTTCATTTAAGATAGCATTTCAACATGGCGAATTACATGTTGCTCTTAGTAGGGTTAAACAGAAACAAAACATTAAAGTCTTTTTAAAAAATTTAAATAGTACAAAAAATGTAGACAAAAAGAACTGTTATAAATATATGCTCATTATCACGGGTGGTCTAGTAATATAAGCCGTGTTACCTCGTAAATTATTGTAGGCGTGTGACCCTTTTTGCACGTGGTGCTGACCCAAGTAGGACTACGTCAGACGTCTACAATATCTCATTTCTATAATGATGATTTCTATAATGCTATGATGCTTACTATCTTCTGTTGTACTTACAATGAGCCATATATAAATTTGTAAATTAGCTTAAGTATTTTATGATACTCATAACATATTTCAAACAGATATATTTCTTTGAAATACGCCAAGAATTACATACCACTAGTGAAAATAATTTACTCATTGACATTAAATTGATTAAATTCATAAGTAAATGGCTATAAAAATGTTTACAGGGCTGCCCCACATCAAAAATATATGTTTTTTTTTTATTTAAGAACTGTTATAATTATTTAACAGATAAAACAAATATATATGTTTCAAGACAAACTACTTGAACGAAAGGGGATAAAATTAACCCTTCAGAGAGATTGAGGGATTAATCAGTGTTGAATATTTGCTTAAGTGATTCACAACAGAGGCTTTAAGGAAAAGGGAGTGAAATATTTGAAAGTGAAAACAGCTTTGACAGGAAGGTGATGTTTTGATAACTCCTACAGAGCACGATCAAAATTCATCTGATCAAATATCTTTTTTCTAAATAAATCCTTACATTCTTTCCTTTTGATTTAAATGAATTCCATGGTTCAATTCAGAGACAAATGCCTATATTACATTTATTAATATTTCTTTTGTTTTGCAAGCTGTTAATTTAGAAGGAAGTAAATATCTTCTTATTATTTTACAATTTTTTCCATCAACTTAGCCCAAGTCTGGTCATCAAACCATTTTTTAGATTATAGTTAGTTGACTGAAGATCTATTGATCGTATACTTTTAGCATATTAAATAACATAAGACTGTGAGGTATGAGTAACATTTCTAAATTACTTCGCTTTTAGATAAAAAGTGGAATGCCAGTAGAAACATTTGATGGGGGGAGTAAATTTTTACTGTAACCTGGTTAGTGTGTGGTAGTCCTGCTCGGCACTGGTTCAAGAGACACATTCCCGCTTTATTACTCTACATTGGTTCTCTTTCTGGTATGCGACACAAGCAATTTCTTCCACTATTTCACATCCAATCTTATTTCACCTTTTTTTTTATGTATTTCCTGTCTCAATATTTTTTTTAATTTTAACAATATTTATAATTTCTATTCATTATATCATGAAATAATTACTTTACATTATATATATTCATTTGTTAATTAACTTAATTATCATTTAAACTTTATTTAGTTAATTTTTTATAGCTTATTAATCTATTAATTTTCTGTTTAAGTTTATTTTGTATAAAAAGTCTTTATATCATTATTTTTTCTCAGTTTTTTCTTCTTTAGATATTTCGTGTACTCTTTTCGAGTACAAGTTTATTTGAGGCCACCTTGCACATATTCTGTGAAGCTGCCACTTGATATTCGTCTTCTCAGCCTAACACTTCTTTTCTTTTAAAGAGTCAAACTATTGAAAGTGCCTAGTTTTCATTGGTGCTTTTCTATGTTTTTATAAATATATATATATATATATATATATATATATATATATATATATATAATATATATAAAGTAATAAATTCTCCACCATGTGATAGAAATATAACTAAAAATGATGGGTACCGAAAAATGATAGATCGGGATGCAGTCAGTTTTTTCCACTTCCAATTAAACTCTTATTGCCGAAGTTTCAATTTTACTCAAAATCTTTTTTTAAACAAAGTAAGTATATTTGAAATGAACAAACTATTCCATATTAAATTCCTAAAACAATTTGAAATGTTAAACCATTCAAATGGCAAATCTTTAATTAACAACTAGAGCATGTCATCCTGTTTGATTGAAACTGGAAGGAACTGACCTCATCCCGAATTTTTTTTTAATTATATATATATACTTTTTTTCGATAAAAATACCATCAAAAACGGACAAATAAAGTTTTATGAAGATAAAAAGCATAGAAAAATTAAAATCATAGTCATACAGTCTCTAATTTTTTGTTTCAACCAAGCGCTCGTATAAGAGAGGGTTTCTCTTTTTTATCTCTCCTTAAGACGGTTCAATCTGAAAATGGAAGAATACGAGTATAAGTGTGTTTTTTTTTCATTTCTTTATGTTTCTTTCTCTGCATTGAACTTTATGTGTATATATAAATATATATATGTATATATATGTATGTAACAACAAGCCAGTGGAAAATTCAAAATCATGAAAAAAATATGCCAAGATATTTCCCAGAGGCCTTGGATATATAAAATCATGATACTCTAAAGAAAGTGGAACAAGCAAGTTAAGTCTACTGGTTACAGTGTTTTCTGCAAAAGAACATGAGATGAGATTAATGTATAATTTGAATTAGTGTTAAAACAAAGAGAAGGCAAAAAGGATGGAGTATTTAAGAGAAGGAGATTATCTGTCATTTAGCTTAACGATCATGACAATCTCTTGGAGCAATAATAATTAACAAAACTGTGCAATTATCTGATTCCTAAATCTTATTAAAAAAAAAAAGCGTTATAAACATGTTATTTAGATTCAGTTCTCTCAGAACTGCTACCCTAATATATTAACAAAATGTCTAATTTAGAAGGGCTAAATATATATTAGCCCTCCTAATATTCTTCATAAGGTTCTTCAGCTAAGTATTACTTAAGAGAAAATTAAACTCCCACTACTTATTTGATATAACTTTATTTAGCTCATCAATATTAAGTTTATTATTGATCTATTAAAATAGATTAGAATTATTACAACTGATTAAAATGTATTGCATTTTTTTCCCCTGGAAACACAGATCATAGACTTACAGCCATTTTCTTGCCCAGTTTCCTAATTGTTGGTTGTTTAGTTCATTCTACTAAAAGTTACACGGGTTCTAGTTTGGTAGAGAGGTTTGGTAGAGTTTGAGTTCACATGACTCAAGGAATATGAAAGTGCTGCAGTTATCCATTCTCCATGTAGATAACTGCAGCTTTCTTCATCATCTCACTTCTGTTATTATAAATAAAGTAATATATTTATTTATACAAATATATATATATATATATATATATATATATATATATAAACCTTATATAAATATATATATAATATTTTATATATGTTTAAATAGTTTATAATAACTATTTACAGACATAGTACAGCTATGGCACTGACAGCTTCATGCCTCCTTCGAGGGCCGGCGTGCACGATATATTCTAGCTGACTCAATGAAAAATCTAGAATTCTGGTCAATTTCAAACCTGAAATCTTCATTGCTAAAGGCAAGCATGCTACCTTCACAGCTCACCTTATACTGATACAGTAAAGTTAATTCAAAAATTATGATTTTAACTTCTAAAATTAAAATATTTTATATAATAAGAAATTGTATACTTGAGAAAAAATAATTTAAAATCAGACCAAAAATAAAATAAACCACATAAATATTGGATATAAAAGGTATGTTTGAAGAAGGATTTCAATTTTCAGATTATGTCGTCAGATGGTCTAGAATTCTGGTCAATTTCAAACCTGAAATCTTCATTGCTAAAGGCAAGCATGCTACCTTCACAGTTCACCTTATACTGATACAGTAAAGTTAATTCAAAAATTATGATTTTAACTTCTAAAATTAAAATATTTTATATAATAAGAAATTGTATACTTGAGAAAAAATAATTTAAAATCAGACCAAAAATAAAATAAACCACATAAATATTGGATATAAAAGGTATGTTTGAAGAAGGATTTCAATTTTCAGATTATGTCGTCAGATGGCAATACATTATTTCTAAACAAACATATGGCAGTGACACACGAGTTTCATTTGCTCATCCTGTTCAGCCATCTTCATTGAATGAAGCAGAATTTATTATTAAGAGTATAGAATATTAAACTAATTTACCTATATGTAATTATTTGTTAATAAATTAAACTTGTTTAATAAATTTACCCAATAACATTAACAAATTCAATCGACTTTTTTTTACGTAATTATTTAGTTTTAGCTAACAACTGATTGTATGAGTTTAGTCAAAAAGAATTGTATATTAATGGTTTTTATAATCCAAACAGATAAATAATAATCATAAAAAAATGTACTCTTCTAAGTCACAGTTAGAAGAGCTGAAATACAAAAGTGTTATTACATATTACATATTACAGAGTTCAAGTCGCTTTTCAATAACCCCCTTTAGATTGTCAAAAAAAGAGGATAAAAAAAGAAAAACTTCAATATTGGTTTGTTGAATGTTATACCACTGGGGGTTAAAGAGACCAAGATGCTACCTCCTAACCAGGCTGAAGACATGATTGACAGAATGGTAGGTTCCTGGATTTTCGGTGTCTAGACCTCAGTTCAGAGTATCACCAAGTGTTTATGTATAACCATAAAATAAGTAAAAGAGTGCATTCATTTTGGACGGGGACAAGAATAGTATAGGTGTGATCATACTTGTAATTATGAGGGGAATCATAAGCATAAGTCAAGAAGAGCCCACATTCACTAGAGTAAGTTTTTTTTATTTTTTATGGTTTCCTCAAAAACAGTACCAGTGCTATGCAATGATTTATTTTTATCTTATTCCCTTCTGAATTACAGGCTTACTCTACATTGATGGTCTAGAAGATCATCAAAAGATGCAGGGAAACAACAAAAGAATGTGCGCGACCATCACACAGGTCCTACTATCACAGTGATGGGAAGAAAAAAGCCTACAGACTCAATATTTTTGGTTAATAAAAGAGAAAATTTCATCTGATGCCACCCAGAAGTATAAAGTTTGTGCACTAGAGAATTATTAAATAATTCTATGCTATGTGACCTGTGGTACAGCCACAGATGCATACAGACATTGCAAACACTCCATGTTTGAGAGAATAGTTTGGTGTCATGGTGTCATTTGGCGGTCACTCAAATTAGTGATCTCATTATTAGGAGGTTGTGGCAAATTAGATACATGAAACTTTTATCAGCTTAGCTGGTGCCAAATAATACGGTAAACATTGTTAATGAAGCACTCCTAGAATATTGGTGCGTGCATGGTTACCAATCAAGGCAGAAAAATCGTCAACAGAATAGTTCAGAAACTAATAGAGGAATACACAACCGATCACCATTGCACCAAGGCTTAGTATATTGGTTTGCATGACTTTATTTCAAGTGTCCAAGCCAACCCACCCTCAACTGCTCATATGAGGCTTTTGAACCTATAAAATTATATATGGATATGAGGCTAAGACACACGTAGTATTGGTTACATTCTGTTTTCACTTCAGTTTCACACTCCAGTTTTCGTTCTGTGACAAAGAAACCAGCACTAACAGTGAAAAAGAGACTACCTCGTGTTCAACTGGAAATAGAAGCAGAAAAAAAACGTCACATACGTCACACTTGAACAGGGGATCTAAAGACAACACACTAGTTGTGTATACGTGATCTTACACCGGATCAATCTAAAGTGTCAGCATAAATTAGGCCCTCGATTCTCGTGACTCATTGAGATCTCGCAACTCTTAACTAGTGAAAACTAACTCACTCAAAATTGTGATTCCGAACCTTCAGGACCTCCGTTGAAAGCGTGAAAAAAAAACTACGATGAAGAGATATTCTGTGAGTCTAACAAGAGTCTTGTTACCAGATTAATCACATATGTATGTCTTTTCTATCTGGAAGGACATCTTCGTTAAAACCATGTGTTCCTTCTGTTTGCTTCTGTTAGAACAGTGATTTTTTTGTTTTTTAGGTGTTGTTGTTTTGTTCATGATGTATTTGTCAGGTCACCATAGACTGCAGGGAAGCAGTTAAGTGTGGAGGGCTAATGGTTTCCGTTCATAGTCTGTTTTGACCTGAAAAGAGATAAAGAGATCTCCAACTGTAAGAAGCCAGTCCTTTCTTTAAGCTTATCTAATAAATACATTTCATTCTTATTTTTAAAACATAAATTTTCTAGTGTTCAACTTAACTTGTATATTGTACTCATATTTGAAGTTTATAAATGTTAGAAGCAAATGTTATACACTTTAAATTTAAGAAAAATAAAAGCAAATCTTTTAGTTGTTATGAAATATAAATGTGTACTATAAATCTAAGAGTTATTAATCTTTAAATGTTTTAATCAAATTTTTTTAAAGAAATGTTACTTTGTTTATTTTTTTGGATATTATTAATAAGTTTTAAAAAAGTCATACTTAAATTTCAATAATACAGTAAAAAATACGTATGGGGTGGATTAATTTTTTGTTTCAAAGAAATGTATGGTGTCAAACAAAATTGTGTATGAGCGTTCTAATGCTTTTTACAAGTGTGCTTTATGCTAAAGGAGAGATTTTACTTGGCCTGGGAGACGTAAATCTCAGCTTACACCACTGAGCTGGATATATGCTCTGACTTGTACTGCACCAATGCCAATCGCCGTACAGATTTAAGCCGTGGTCCAAATCCCTGTCAAAAAATTCAACACCACATTTCAATTCCTTTTACCTCCATATTTTTTTTATAAGGTACACGTTCAATATTTTCATCATTCTTTTGGATTTTACAAGATTTTTTCAACGAATTTGCGCATTCAAATATCTTAACAAGTTATGAGTGATACGATTAGCATTAAATATTCTATTGAAAAATTGTCTACATTAAATCTAACAAGACTGTAATTTGTAAGAAGTTAATTCAACATGTTCAATTATTTGGTATTTTGAAAACACATGCTCCAGTGACTGCCACTTTTAGTAGGTATTCGTGCAGGAATTTCTTTTACAATAACAGTTTAGATTGCTGAGCATATTTACACTGAAAATATTAATCTTCCCCTGTTGTTATTTATTTCTCCTTTTTCTTTTACATAGTGCGAGGATTTTTTTTATAAAATCTTCTTTAAAATATTTTACTTATAGAATAAATTTGAGGTCCCAAATCAGAGAAACGTAAGGGGCTGCCATCCTTGAGATATATTCTCGCCAAAAAGCCGACATACCATAGGATATAAATGTTTTTCTGTGGCTTATGACAACAGACTTGCTTCAAATCTAAAAATATGCTAATGATGTATACTAGTGTCCAAGCAAGTTGCAAATTGTTAGTAAATGTCACATTATTATATTAATCCGTCATACCTCGTTTATTGTTGTTATCACGTCCAACCGGTTTCACGCTTCTACAACGACAATTCTAAGTATGACGGATTTGTAAATTAATATGAGTGTCTAAGTACTATTCATTCATGTTTTACTGAACCCGGCAGTTATTTTAAACATAATGATTGAACATATCAAATTAAATGTTAAAATATTAATTATTTATGAGTTCTCACGTCCACAACTTTTCCATTATATGTATTTTAGGTGAACATCACACGTCATACAAAACATATTAAATATAGAAAATTAATATTTAATAATTAACAATTATTTTTTAACAATAAATATTTAAATAAATTATAAATAGCAAATGTTTATATTCTAATAAAATAGCAGAAATAATTTTGTTGTTAATAAAAAATTTTGTTCAATTGAAGAGCCAAATATTATCATATTAACAATTAAATATATTAATTATAATTATAATTATATATATTATAATTATCATTGTATCAAATATTGTTATTTAAAAAAAAGTAATAATTCTAAGTTTTCTAAAATATAATACCAAGCCATAAAATAAATGACTAAACCGAAAAAAAATAAGTGTAAATTTTCTGTTTTAATCTAAAAAGGCATGACCAGAAATGATTTGTAGTTCATATTGTGAATCACTTCCTGGTGTCAATTTCCAATTACACTCATTGATTCCCCTCAATTATCAAATACAGTGTGAAAGGGTATTCATACTGCTACTTCGTAATGTTGGTTACATTCAAAATATAGCTAATTAAGCAATCTAAAGGACCTTTTCAGACTTCATTAATTAACTAGGCATTATATCGATAATTATCTATTTTACTTTTAAGCATAGTACAATTTTTGATAAATAAATTTTTTCCAATTTGTTGTAGCTATTGTATAATGTAGCAGAAAAAACCTCACAGGTTTTGTGAAAGACGTATTAACTATTCAATCAGGGCATTCTGCGAAAAATGGCTTAAGAAAGCCTACGGTATTTATCATTATTGCATTTTTGAATAATTATTTAACTTTGCAGTTTTTATAAAAAAAGATAAGATGAATAATAAGATCCGAAAGTTATCCTTTATTAAGGAGAGGATGTTAAGCCGTAGTCAGGTACTCCTTAAAAACCTCTACTCAAAATACATTTGAGTTAGGTAAAATTAGGACTCCCAGTTTAGGTAGAAACAATCTTCTTTATGTGGTATCACAAAGGACCAATGTTTGTACTATGTATATGTCCTTGTGGGACTAGACGCAACCTAATTCCTTTCATAAATTATTTGTTTGTTTCTTAATGATATGAATCTCGTTTAACTGTAAACAAAAAACAATTTACTTTTGTTATATATCAGTAAAGATACCTCAACTTGTCTAATAATTATAATCTATTACATAATTTTTAATATTATTAGTACAATTCAAATTATGCAATAACAATTTTAGTAGTGTAATGATCGTTCCTAACAAGTGTTGTCAAGTTAACACCACAACAAGGAAGAGCAACAAATGAATAAGAACTTGAAAATCATACATCATATATTCTTTTTTTGTAAAAGCTTCGAAGTTAAATCATTTTTCAAAATGCAATAATAGCAAATATAGTTTGTAGCCATGTTTCGCAAACGCCCTGATTAACTTACAGTTAATAGTTCTTTCAAAAACCTGTAATATTCTTCCCATTACATTCATCATAGTTACAACAAATTAAAAGACGTTAAATAGTTTGAAACTCTAGTGTATTTAAAAGCAAATATTTAATTCCCAGTTAATAAGTCTGAAATTGTCCGCTAGATTGCTTAAATAGCCATTAATAAGTTACAAAATACCATTTAAAAAAGTACTAAGAAAAACACGTTAATTAAAGTATTAATAAAATTTTGAATGAAACATACACTATAAATTTTATAAGATGATCAGATACAAAATCTACTAAGTGTTTTGTTTTATGAAAATTATGGTAGAGACATGTTTTTATACTCGTACGTATTCATATGGCTGTATAATCAATCTTTGCATGATTCAAGAAGTAATTTTAAAAATTATTTCTTAAAAATTACTTTAAAATCCTTTAAACTTTCATATTTTTAATAATTTTATTCAACAGGTTGATGAGTCAAAGAATGCTTCAATCAAAATGAAAGAAATGATAAATAGATTTGAAAAGAGTTGTGATTTGATTAGTTCATTCTGGCTGAGCTATTTCGCGTAATTAGCTTGTGACATAATTTCTTACTAAATAATCATTTAGAGTAGCGTTGATTATGACTGGAATTTTAATACAATATATAGTTACGCTTACTCAACTCGTGTTATTAATTAAATGGAAACAACACAATATAGAAAAACTGTAATAAAAATCTGGAGTGGCCTGCACTCTACTTTACTATAAGTAACTCAATGTCAAATTTCTTGAGTATATAAAACATAACGTATCATTTAAGCATAACATAAATATCTAAATGGGATATAATTATTAGCATTGCATTCGTGAGGTAGTACAGATAGTGATTGAAGGACATATCAATTTATAAGCTTATTTTTGTACATCACAAATAATTTATTATTTGCAAATAATTTATTATTTGCAAATAATTTCATTAGTATAACTACAGCAGTAATATCATTTTTGAAAAACCAATGTGAACATTTCTTGAAACGAAATATTATCCTACAAGAGAACATGGCTATTGTTCAAATAGCCAGTAGATTTCTTACATCGTTTACTTAACATCCTTCTACATTGAATATTAATGTAAAATTTTCAAATTTGAAACAGTAAAATACCCTTTTTTTCTCTGAAAAACATCTTAAACAGCGAAGAAAATGTTGTTTTAAGGTGATTTGTTAATTAAAGATGTACGATAATTACAGTTATTAATCTCTAAACGAAAGATTTATATTTTGAATTATCTTTTACATTTTTGGTTTTTAACAGGATTATTATACTGGGAATTTTATGGCTTCTTAGTATTTAATAAGATCATTTTCCTTCCCCTTTGTCAAATAACATATATACGATTTTTTTTTTAATGAGTGTTATCATTTACCTGCACAATATTATTCTTCTTACATCTCTTATAAGTCAATAATATATTTTAATTTTTCCATTAGAAACATCAATTTTATCTCAGTGGATTCGCTCAAAAAATTTCTAAGTCAATGTAAACAATGTAAAAAAATACAAAAAATTCGACAAGTATAGCAGGTGATCTCTTAGTCTAGGATAAACAAAGAGTTTTTATATTGTTATTGCTCTTTTCCGTAATTGAAACTTCATGATTTTTTTTTTATGAATTGCTAATTTTTTGTTCCATTTTTGGTCAAATTTTCATAATTTTTTAACGAGCCGTTTAGCGTCAAAAAACATTTTCTGAAAACACAAATCGTACTCTATGGCCCCTTTAGCGAATGTAATTTTAGAAAAAAATATCTCTACTCATTGTCCATATAATGTTCTATTTATAGGCATAGTTTCATTCTTGTCCGTCAAACAGTATGGCTTGTATCGCTCTCACAAGGTTTGAGATTGATTTATAAGTCAAAATTTGTACATTTTATTGAAAAAAAAATATTTCCTGTTGATATAAAATTTTGAATATATTTTTCGTTTGTTCCATTTGTAACCTCAAAGATAATGTCAAAATCTCAAAACTCTAGGGTTAGTAGTTGAGGAGAAATAAATGTTTTAAAAAAAACGGTTTTTGGCAAAAAAAGTGACTTTCCCATCATGCATAATTCTTCCCAAACAATAGGGATCTTCGTCTAAATGGGGCCCATTTCTGTGTAAAATATCAACTTGATCCATCAAAGATTCTGGACCGTAGCGTGGTAACAAGCAATGCTAACACACGCACCCACCCACCCACCCACACACACACAGACATCATCGTAAAAACTTCATAAAACGACTTCTGGGACCTCAAAACATGTAATTCCGTCAAAATCTCGAGATCGAATTTTTTCACGATCACTATACTTTACTTATAGTAAAGTAAAAATTCAAACCAAACTTCAAGTACTGGTAAATAATGGAATTAAAAAAAAAGTTGAAAAACATGTTATTAATCAAAATAAAATATACAGAATACTGTATTGAAATCTATTGAAAACATTGAATAGAGTTTCTATATTATTTGATTACTTTTTTTTGTAGTAAATTGAATGCTCTTTTATTTTTTATTAAATAAGAGTAACCTTATCAAATATTATTTTATTTCTATTTCCTTACTATTCTAGATAGAACATAACAGGCCGTGAATTAATTTGTATTTATGTACTATTTTTATCTTCTACATAAATAACAATGGTCTGTGTTCCAGTCCTCCACATCTGTTGGTAGCATGGTAATTATTACAGTTGCTTCCTTCTCGATGCTCTCACTAGATATTCTTAACTATTGCATGCAATTGATTGCTTTTTACATATAACTGATAATTTTATATTAACATATTAATTGAAAATTAAAGTGAACATTATTATATACTAAAATTATAGTAATCCGTCTTACCTCGTACCCTGCTGCTGAAGTTCTTAGACCGGTTTCGGGCGTCACCCATCTTCAACAAGAACTGATCAACTAGAACTACGGAGTCCTACCTTTCTGTTTATATAACCTACCTACTTCCCAATGCTGCCTAGATTTTAATATTTAATTATTTTAACTTTACTTTACTTACTTTACTATATAAAAAAATGACAAAAAGCTTAGTTTTAAAATATATAGGAAACCCACCGCGACCGATATAACCATACATAAAACTTCAATCCATCCTAGGCAACAAAAATTAGCAGCTTTCCGTTATATGATAGATAGATTAATAAAAATTCTGATGAACAAAACTAACTATAATAGCGAGTTAAATATAATAAAAACAATAGCAAATAACAACGGATATAATGCAAACGTAATAGATAAAATGCTAAAAACCAGAAGAAATAAAATAAATTTTAATAATGAAAGAACTAATAACGATAAATATGCGTGTATAACGTTTATAGGTCAAATAAGTCATAAAATTGCAAACTTACTAAAGCAATACAATATAAATATAGGGTTTAAAACAAATAATTCAATTAACCAAAGATTAGATAACTCAACGGAAAATAAAACTAATAAATATGATAAAAGCGGTGTATATAAAATAAAATGTAAAAATTGTAATCATATATATATTGGACAAACTGGAAGGACCCTAAAATTAAGATATAAAGAACACATTAAAGATTATCTAAATAACACAAATAAATCTAATTATGCTAACCACCTAACTGAATATGGACATGAACCGGACAGTATAGAAAATTCAATGACCTTAATAAAAACAGGACAAAAAGGAAAAAGACTAAACGTAAATGAAGAATTAGAGATATTTAAAAATAAAGAATCGGGTAAGCTAATAAATGAACAAATAAATCACCAAAGCAATACACTATTTAAACCGTTAAAGAAATTGAAGCGACGACTTGACAGACTTGACAATGACGAAAATAATAAGAAAAGAATTAAACTAAATAATAATAATTAAAATAAAAGTAAAATAAAATAAAAATAAAAGTAAAGTTAAAATAATTAAATATTAAAATCTAGGCAGCATTGGGAAGTAGGTAGGTTATATAAACAGAAAGGTAGGACTCCGTAGTTCTAGTTGATCAGTTCTTGTTGAAGATGGGTGACGCCCGAAACCGGTCTAAGAACTTCAGCAGCAGGGTACGAGGTAAGACGGATTACTATAATTTTAATATTAATGATACTAACCTCTGTGGTAATGAAAAAATGCATGAATTATTATATACTCTTATAATATTTACTACTTTTACACTATAATAATTATAGGAGTAATATCCTATAATAATAATACTCTTATAATAATAATTATTAAACCATGATTTAAATGGCGGGTGACGATCTGTAGGATTAGTAATCCGTAGCAGGGGAGAACATATTCAGTGGTGGGATTCAAATCTTTTAAGAACCGGTTCGTGCGAACCGGTGCTTAAAACATGAGTTCGGAAACTAAATTAGTTATATATAGACTATATACATACATGCGCAAATTACGTTATCATACATACACAAGTTACGTAAGTCACGCGACACTTGTGGAGTTTGATAGTGGGCTAATTATTACAGGTCTGAATAGGAGTTTACGTAATTTTAACAACCGGTTCGCCGAACTCATAATATTTTAAGCACTGGCTGAATCCCATCACTGAACATATTATATATCAATAATGTTGCAAGAATATACTGTATATTTCAAATGAATAAGCTTTGCTACAAATATCTTTAATTATAAATGTTACTTTTAAAATTGAATATATTTTTGTATAGAATTAAAACAACTCTTTTTATTCAATTCATATTTTACAATCATTCATTAATTAAACACTGGATAGTATGTGTTCTGGTACCAAAAAAAAAAATAGAATTTTTAACAAAGGGAAAGTAAAATAATATGTGTACAGTAGTACCTCGAGATACGAATTTAAGTGATTCCAGAACCCCCGTCGTATCTTAAAAAAATCGTATCACGAACATATAATTACCATAAGAATTAATGGAAAAAAAATTAATTGGTTCCACGGCCCAAAACCCGTATATAATTTCCTATTTTACGTTATAAAACTAACAAAAGTGCACTAAAAAACAAGTATTTAACCATACAAATACAAAAGAATTGAATAAATAATGAATTAATATGTAAAAACAGAGTTTCAGGTGCATGATTTTGGTACGTGGGTGGTTTTCAGGTGCAAGATTTTGGTACGCGTGTGTCTCCCGCTAGCGTACGTAAACGTACGGTAGTGTAGGTCACGTTTGGTGCTTAATTTTGACGTGCAGAGTTTGCCAAGTTTGTTTACCAATCCTAGTACGGCCTAGCCTACCGGGATGAAATTTTTTCGTGCAGAGTTTGCCAGGTTTCATTTGACCAATTTTTCGTGTTGAGTCTGCCATGTTTTGGGTCGTTCCTGCCATGAACACATTGGGTCGTTCCTGCAACACACACGATTGACTGTCCCTAACGGTCTCAGAAGCTTCTAGAAGGTTCCAGAAGTTTCGAGAAAATTCGTTCTCGGCGCCTCAGATTTTACGTCGTAAGATGAACATTACGTCGTATTTAGAACAGAATTTTCACGAAATTTTTGGCCTTATCTCGAATAATTCGTAAGAAGAAGCAGTCGTATCTCGAGGTACTACTGCACAACCAAATAATCCCCAAACAGTTGTAATCCAAGATTTCACAGTAAACACAAGAAATAAAAAGCAATGTTTAATCCATAGTAAGAAATTCAGGAATAATTTCAACTAATGTAGTGTGTGACCAAAGATACACTAAATAGCTCTTGCTCTCATTTATTACATCTGTCGGCTATTTTTTATAATAATTAGCCAATTACGTTTTATAAATGAATTTTTTCATGTTGCTACTCAAAAGTATAATATAAATAATGTTAATTTTTATAAGTATAGCTTTCTCTCTGATATACAAGAATGAGAATTTCCAGATTATTTCGTAGGTAAGGTAACGCAACGGTTAGTCGAATACCAGTAAGCAATCAAAATAATTATATTTAAATATAATAACAAAGGTTTTCATAAAGCGAAAGTTACTTAGAAAAGTTAATAGAAACATTCATTGTCTCCCAGTTTTAGTGATCACTGACCGAAATAGCCGAGTAACGACTCTGTTAACCCAAACTTAAGCACCTTGAATATTTATTTTACCATTATATCAAGAAATGTTTAATATGTATTTCAATTTCCAAATATTTCAGTTGTAATGAGGTAACAACAAGATACAATTTTCAATAATAATTACTTAGATTAGTTTTCACAACTTCATAAATTTATCTTTTATTCTTTAAATTTATTCTTCAATTCAAAGTAGCATTTCTCACTATAAAGGATAAAGGGATTTTCAAAATTGCAAGCACCGGTTCAATTTCTGTAGGTTTTGCAGTTTTATACCAAACAGGAGTATTCACTTGACTAGAGACTCGCTTTCATACGACGAAATTATACAATGACCTCTCAAAATCATACCACTGAGGAAAGGAAACAGGAAGAATATTGAATAACACAAAAACCAGGCATGGAATAGAAGTTGTAAATCTATGATTTTATTACTTACCGATTATTCCCTGTTGCAAAATGTATATATATTATCTATGGCTGATAAAAACTACGCTATATTGAATGTGTTTTTCAATTTAAATTTGTCTGCCTGAATTGTTTTATCTAGTATCTGAATAGACATGCTCTCATGCCCCAAGACTAACTTTATAATAAACAACAATTTAGATGAACCAAAGCAATAATTGTGATTAGTAATCTATTCTTTTACATTAAGTTTATTAATATTGTATTAGATATACTTTATAAAAATAGGAATGTGTTTTATATATTTTTTGGACATATATTCTTGAATGAATAAATAGATAATTAAAAACCACACATGGATTTGGATGAAAAACACCCTTAAAGTCTCTAATCTCTGGTTTAACTGTCATAATGGCAGAAAAGATAGGGACACAAAGAGCACTTACAAAGCGACGCGACGGTTGGAGACCAAGAGTATTGTTTCCAAGAGAGCCTAAGAGTGCCCAGTTCAAGACAAATGAGAAAACTAAACTAAGAAATCGATAAACTAAAATAAACTAACAATAAAATAAATAATATTGCACTGTGAAAACAAATAAATTCTGAAGGAATGAGGAACTATAAATACTACAAAATGTAAAAATAAATTCTATGTTAAAATTTATAAAAACTTAAGTTATATAAATAATAAAACAGAATAAAAAGTTAAGCTAAAACTACTATTAAAAGGAGACAGAACAGAATAAAACATAAATACAGAACTAATTAGTTAAATTATTTATATATATAGTTAAATGGCAGAGCGGATTCTGCATTCACTATTTTGCAGATGAACACTGATAGTAATAGATTAAAAATAATTGAAGCACTCTATATTAAAGATTTAAATGCTGTTATAAATGCACAAATAAGTGATATGAATGTTATACCTAGCTGTAGAAACTTTGATAGCTCCTACAAATTAGTCATCGATATATATATATATATTGATAAAAGTATCGACCGTGGAATAGAAACAAAACTAAAGTTTATCAGAACTCGGTCAGTTCTTGAAGTTGAAATTAAACTCTCTGTCAACGTTTCGTTTTTTATTTAAAATCTTTTTCATAGGCACAAGTATACAATTTTGAAACAGAAAAACTAAGTATTACATCAAAGATTTTTACAAGAAAAATATGTCACAATAATAACAGTGTCACGTGTTCATTTAAACTAGACAGTTGTTATTAAAATCCACAGACTATATTTTTCTTGTAAAAAATCTTTAATGTATTAACTTGGTTTTTCTGTTTAAATTTTTATACTTCTGCCTATGGAAAATGTTTTAAATTAAAACCAAAACGTTGGCAATGAGAGTTTAATTTGAACCTGAAGAACTGACCAAGTTCTGATAAACTTTATTTCTGTATAAATTAGAACACATGGTGTCGTCATAGAGTCAGGTAAAAGAGGTATTAGCGAAACGTTGTCCCAAGTCAAGTGTTTGTTTTGTTGATTAATTTTCAATAACACCTGTATTTGCTGATATTCTTGTTGTTGCGAAAAAATATATAATTTCATATATTTTTTTTTCATTAAAGCTGATTACCGTTTAAGAAAAAATAATCTTATTGTGGCTAAAATGTATATAATACAATAAATCAAACCCCTACATAAATTCAATGGTGATATTAACAAATTATGAAACATGGAATGTAATTTAAGATATGCATTAAGCAATAAATAGACTGCTAACTCGGTTAATCACATAAGGAAGCAGGTGTGAAGAATGCAATGTCAAGCATTGAATGTGTTATTGCTCTAAATGGAAGGGGGCATTTAAATTGTTCTACTTGTGGTCCACATTTGTTAAGTACACTAACATGGCACATAGAACAAATAAATTTATAATCAAACCGCAGACGGTAATTCGTTCTCGTCCATTATATTATCTTACACAAATTCACATTAGCACTTAGAGACTAATAATTTAAAACCTCAATTTATGCTTCGCTTTTATAATTTGTTATTAATATTAATTTAAGAAATTTGAATTAAAGGATTTTCATGATCCTTGATATGAGTAGGTTTATCACAGTTAAAGGATATGACTGATTTGAAAGTTATAAAAAATCCACGGAGATAAACTGCTTTAAAATACAAAATAATTTTATAACATATCCTTTCACACATTTTAATAAAAATTTACAACATGAAGTTTTGGAGATTGTCAATTAGATTATTTCATTGACAACCCTCGTTAGAGATCTAACCACTTTTTCAGTTTATGGAGCCAGGTTAGCCTAGTGGCAGCGTGATCAACTCTGGAGTGGTGGATATTGTGGTCACACCTAGTCTGCCCCTCGATTTATTCACGCAATCGACAAATCCGAGCATGACGTCTCTCGGAGAGGACGTTACGCTGTCGGTCTCGAGCCTTTACGGTATTAGGTACTCGTACAAGTTCGCTACTCTAAATACACTTGAGTCAAGTAAAATTTAAGATATCCAATGTAGAATACCTAACACACCAAGAATATCAGTGTGTGATATGGCCAATGTTCGGCCTATGTGTGCTCTCTTGTGAGACTGCAACTACCACCTTACCTCACCTTTCCTGTTTAAGTTCTTCAACCAACCTTAAGTTCTTCAATTATATGTACCCTTTACTTTAATACATATAATTTAGGATAGTTCTGTTAGTACTAGTCTGAGTACCTTTCAAAAAGGTCTCATAGTTTCCAGAGATGTAAAATTCATAAACCTAGACAGAATTTTCAGTTGGTTCTGTTGAAATCCAACATTTTTTTAATTTGATAGACAAATAAGCAAACTTATTAAATTTTTTTTAGCTGTTTTTAAATATTGAAAAAAAAGAAGTGTTGTTTCTTTTATATATGTCTGAGTCACATTATAAATTTACATTTAAAAAAAATGAATCTTTTGTTTCCTCGATAAATAAGTTACACATTAACTTGATTCAAAGTTCATCTGCAGTTTACTGAGTTTGACTTAATTTACAAATGTTTCTATGGAAGACAAGATGTTCAAAAATTCAATAGAAACTGATGCTAGTAGATTGGTCTATATTTTGCCAGATACACTGTCTCGCAAGGAAAATTTGATAAAAAATTTTGAAATGGTGATAAACGATTGGTTGGTTTAAAATTGTACTGATTTCTATAAAGACTAGTATATTTACAGGTGATAACTTAATAACAAAACCACATTGTATATTGTAGACCAAAATTGCGACATTTCTAAAGCGCTGGGAGGCATAACCACAATCTACCGGACCAAATTGCTTGCAATGAAGTTTTGTATCGATTGGATTATATATAAACGCCTATAAAAATAGAGGATATACATGTTATCACATATTCAGGTCGTATTAAAGGCTTTTGATCCAAGGTTTTATTTCAAAATTGTTCCAGGAATGTCTAATACTTCTCTAAAGTCTAGTCAGTAAAAATAAGTTCACTCTCATATAGCTGACTGAGTATATGGGAAGAAAATAAATTAACCAGTAGACTGGTTAAAAATAGTTGAAACCAAGTAAACTTTCAGCCATGTGGAGCTTTTTTTCACAACATCCTACTTCACCAAAGATAGAATTCAATGCATCCTGAGGAAGGAAAAAAAGAAAGCTAGAACAGATTTAATTTTGTCTAAAATCTTCATTCCAACTAAAGTTATGTTTAAAAAATAAATATGTTCTAAAGAATTTTAAAGGATATAATAAATTGAAGGTTTTAACTATTTATTTGGAATACCTAAACCGACATTATTCATTTTTACTATAAATTATGCTATATGAAATTATAATCAGACAATGAATGCAGCCACTGTGTGGCACAGGATGAAACCTTTGAACAGTTATGGAATACTATGCTATCACGTTTAAGAAATTAATATTTTACGTAAATATATATTTTATGTAAATCATACCTAAGACTAATAGATATGAGAGATCCTTCCCTGTGAACAATTACAAAGTACATAAAAAAAACCTAAAACTAAAGTAAATTTCAGAAACGGCAAAAGAAGTACAATAGTAATATATATTACATGTATAATTTATCGCCTCAGTGCGAAAAACTCTCATAAAACTCAGGCTTTAAGATTAATAATAATATTAATAAGAACACTTCAGATTGTTTTAGAACAATTATTTCAATTATCTCTCGGTTTCCCTCTCTCATTTTTCTCCTGATGACAGTTCAAACAGAAAATTAGACAGTATGTGTGTGCTTTTAATTTCTCTATGTTTTTTTATGTTTATTGAACTATATTTGTCAATTTCAGATATTTTCATCAAAAACGTATATATATATATATATATTAACTTGATAAATGGAAATACGATCCAATTTGACACAACAGTAACCCACTGGGTTACTTGCCGTTGCGTCTACAATGTGGTTGGTCAGCCTTTCTTTTTTCTCCTGAAGTCAGATTGCCCAAAAATTTGAGTTTGTAAATGTGTTTCTTTATTCTGTGTGTTACGTTTCTTAAATTTTGAACTCTTATGTATATATAGCATTAAACACTAATTTAGTTATGATTGCACCCATAGAAAACTGAAATATGGACAAATTTATTTAAACCGATTATTTATTAATTTTATATAAAACCTTGTACTTTATATATCGTCACTATAATAACTTTCAGAACCAAAAATGAAAAATGTAGATTGCAATTTTTGATAATGAAGTAAAAAATATCAAATAATATAATAATAATCAAAATCATGGAATAGTATATCAAATTTTTAGTTTTTGTTAAAATAAGTTGTCATAGTTCAAAATTTGCAAACAATGAATTACTAAAAATACTATGATAATAGTTCGTTTTTAACGGATATTTCAATCGCAACATTTGAAGAAAGATGACTGTTTACATTTCTTTATACCATTTTTCTTCTTTTTGTTTGTTGATTAGAATAACTAAAATTGACTGAATTAATCTATACTAAACTTATATTTAGACTTATATTAAATACTTTTATATTAGTTAAAATTAATTAAATTAGAATAATTAAAACTTATGTTTAAGCTACATATATATTTTTAATTCCACTTTTTTGTACGCTTAGACAACTTTATCTTATGGACTACTTCCACTTATATTCATGAAACTAACTATTATGTTAAAGATGTAATAAATAAAGTTTTACTTCTCTAAATTCATAATTCTTGTACAAGGAACTGTTTCAAATGAATAGACCTCTCTGAAGTGGGTTAAGCAATATTAGGCCACATCAAAAAGTAATGCAGTGCATACTTTATTCGCAGTATGAATAAAAAAAAACCCCTGTATCTTTATACATATTTCATAAAGTAGTTTCTATTTCATGTTTCATCAGAATTTATTTGACAAAATGAAATACCAGTAAAAGCTTAAATGGTGCAGTCCATGATATACAACCTAAGAGAATATAAAGAAAGAATGTTAAAACCAGATATGTTATTAGCCATGAAGACTTAAGATCTAACTTTATTCATTATTATAATGCTTTTAGCGCAACCAAGCTGCAGGAATTATTATATTTGTGTACTAAACCAAAAAACATTAAATTTTACTTCTTTTTTTACCAATATACAAAAGGATAGAAAATAGCTAGATTAGAATATTTGACAAGAAACAGTATTTAGAAAATCATTAACAAACTGAAAAACTACAATAATGACAAACCATTTAAACGTCTCCAAAGATTAAAAACATTTAAAATCAACTAAGCGAGAGTCTTTACAAACAAAGACTATAATATCAAAAATGAATTGAAATAGAAGTGAAACTGAAACTGATCCGGCTAGGGTTTGGTCTCACAACCCACCAACCTCGTAGAAACTTGAACATAATAAAAATTATTGTTTAACAAATTCTTTATAGCCTTGTGGACTAATTTTCTTCCCTACAATAAAACTTTTTCTGTTTTCTGCATGATATTATGAAAATAAATTATGCAGAATAGAATAACTACAAATTAAGTGTTAATGGAGCAATTAGAAATTTGCTACGTTGTCAAGTGCCAGTCAGTGGTTTCCCTAAGAAGGCATGAATATTCCGGATTGCTGTTAGTGGTTGAAGGAGGTGGTAGGAGTTAATTCAAATAGCTGTCAAATGAATTATTTATGATGCAGGTATAGCTGAAAGCCCAAAAGGCCCTTACTTGTTATGCAAGATTTCCCTCTTAAAAAATGTGGGATTAACAGCAATTATTATGTAAAGTTAGTAGGTGTTAATTGCTGTATCCGTTTTTCATAAGTTTAGTAAAACTAATTATGTTAATTACTTGAGAATAACTTAGGTATAGTAATTATTAAAAACTTCGATTTCAAAATATTGAGAATTTAAACGTTTTGAGGTTTTGACATTACTTTGGATGATGTCTGTGTATGGTGTATGCGTAATATGGACGTAGTAGGTGATCGAACAAAAATTGTAGATACGTTCAGGTCACACCGTTTTGTGGGATCACATTCATATTTTACAGAAAAATAGCCTTTATAGTTTTCATGTGCCCTAATGTATTTTGGATATATTTCATCCTGAAAAAGTGATTTTTTGATTATAGACTCCAGTTTTGATTATACCTATTTTGATTATAGACTGCAGTTTTTCTTCTAAAGTACCAACTCTAATAGGTTTTAGATAATTATGAAACCAACACCCCAAATATTTAAAAAAAAAACTTCAAATTTTTTAATACTTAGAAACATTACTTTTGCAGTAAAAAGTAGAAAATGGTTCCTTTAGATTGATTTTTAATGCTTTTAGATAGGGTATTGAACCAACTGTTTGACGGATCGTTTGAAAAGTATACCCAGAAATATCACCTTTTAAGAAGATGAACTGAATAAATCTTCATGAAATTACATGGACGATAACGTGCGCTAAACAGCTTACGTTTGGCACTAAAATTTTGTAAAAACAATTAACTTAAAATTATAAAATTAAAAAAAAAATTCAAGTATTTTACATTACAAGAAACGACAACATAGATATAAAAACTGAAAACTCAAATTGGTTTAACGGCTAACCTACTGTTATGTGTCATTTGTTTAATTTGACTGTAATCGCTTTATTAGTTATTAGAATCGTGAACATGACACCTGATAACAATGATTTATGATAATGACATTGACAATGATAACAATGACTTCTGAAACTCATCGGACTCGTAGGCTCTGCAGTCATACTGTTGTAACAACATATGACATACTGTTGGCATGCCATTGTTCTAACTCAATTTTACATCAGATTTTATGTTCAGCAATGAGCCTTATAATTGTAAATAGAGAAGTATTCGTCACTTCTATAGTTTTAGGTAAGATCTGATAGAAATCTTTGTCCATTCTGAGATGATTGATCGAATACAGATATAATGTGATCGAGGGTTTCTACCTCTTCTAGCCACAGAGTTTGAATTCTTTGTATGATGTCAAATACAGCTTCCATTCATAGTAATAAAGTAAATAATTTAAAAATGACAATACAGAATAAGAGAAAAAATTGAGATAGCATTGTTTAAGGCCAGAAATTACTAAGGCAAATTATGAAAAATAGATATAACTAATAAACTAAATAAATGCTTTCAAAGATATTAAAATACGTTTCTTGAATTATCTTATACAAATAATCATATTGATTCAGCATTATTCAAAACTCAATAGGTGAACTTTTGCATTATGTACATGGTGTTAATTAAGTATCTTATTTTCTTGGTGAAGTGAAAATAAATATAAATTACACAGACTTATAGAAGAATTAGCAAAACAAGAATGGTTTAAAAATAATATAAATAATGTTAATAGCGTAGATAGTCTAAATAACAATTAATGCACTTGTAATATTGAAAAGAAAATTAATACAATATTTCCACTGACCTTATGATATTCAATACCTTCTGTATTCTTGCATTGTCATTTAATGTAATGTAAACTCATATTTAAAACATATCTTAAACTAAATATTTCAATGAATATACTCTTTTAAACACAGATATTAAACTAAATTTCTCAATAAGATCACATTTGAATTAATTTCAAACTGTTACAAATAACATTGACGTCGAACAGAAACGCAATTAAAAATTAAAATGAGGTGAAAAAATGAGAGCCAATGATTGGTCGAAATAATCATACGATAGAAGAGACATGCGCATTATGTACTGTTGGCGGGAAATGAAGGGACTTCATTCTGCGTGAATAATTATTTGTATACTAAATAGAGACCTATGATTATTAAGTTGTATTGAATTCAACAATTTTAAAAATTTCTTTTCACGCAGTTTATACTTTGAAAAGAAGAGCTTTGTTTTACTGGCATTATTTAATTTTATGGATTCCGTATTATTTCCATAATAATAAAAAATTATGTTATTAATTGTTATTTCCATAACAAATAAAAGTTTTAGTTTTATTTGTACCAAATCGTATAACATTGTAACAAATCTGGAGTAGCCTGCACTTAAGTTTGCTATAAGTAAAAAAAAATACCAAACTAATTTACAACATAACAATGTTTGCCTCCTCAATAGCATTCACATGCAATCATAGATCAAGATTTTTACATTTTTCTGAAAAAATACATTTTTATTGTTTTAAAAATTTGACCATTTCTTTCGTTTACTTCTTCTTTACATCCTATCTCATTATCCAATATAGTGGTGTCTAAAATCATTGCATCTTATTCTCTAAAGCACATTTTAATTTATTAAAATCACTATTTAAAAGAAACTGGAGTGGCCTGCACTCAACTTTACTATAAGTAAACTTAATATCAATGTTCTTGGGTATATAATATATAATGTCTCATTTAAGCATAATGTAAAAATTTAAATGGGGGATGTTTATTACTCTTTGATTTCTGAGGTAGTACAGATAGTGATTGATCGATTTATCAATATATAAGCTTATTTTTGTACATCCCACAGCTGATACAAATAATCTCATTAGTACAACTACAGCAGTAATAACATTTTTGAAAAGCCAAACTGAAAATTTCTTGACACGAAAAGATCTCCTACAAGAGAACATGACCTTTGTTCAAATAGCCTGTGGTTTTCTTATATCCTTTACTTCACCTCCTTCTTCATTGAACATTTAAGTTATTTTTTCAAATTTAAAATAGAAAAATACCCTTATTTTCTCTGAAAATCATCATAAATATCCAAGAAAAATGTCGTTTCAATACCATCGTCAAAAATGTCGTGATTGAAGGTCATATCAATATATAAACTTATTTTTGTACATCACACAGCTGATGCAAATAATTTCATTAGTATAACTACAGCAGTAATAACATTTCTGAAAAACCAAAGTGAACATTTCTTGATACGAAATATTCTCCTACAAGAGAACATGGCTTTTGTTCAAATAGCCAGTGGATTTCTTACATCGTTTACTAGACATCCTTCTATATTGAATATTAAAGTAAAATTTTCAAATTTAAAACAGGATAATATCCTTTTTTTTCTCTGAAAAACAACACAAACAGCGAAGAAAAAATGTTGTTTTAAGATGATTTATAATTAAAGGTGTAGGATAATTAATTACATTTATTAATCTCTAAACGAAACATTTCAATTTTGAATTATCTTTTACATTTTTGGTTTTTTAAAGAATTATTATACTGGGAATTTTATAGCTTCTTAGTATTTAATCAGATCATTTTCCTTCCCCTTTGTCAAATAACATATATACGAATTTTTTCTGAGTGAGTGTTATCATTTTCCTGCACAATATTATTCCTCTTACATCTCATATAAGTCAATATACTATTCAAATTGTTCCTTTATAAATATCAATTTTATCTCAGGGGATTCGCTCAAAAAATTTGTAAGTCAATGTAAACAATGTAAAAAAATCTGGAGTGGCCTACACTCTACTTTACTATAAGTAACTTAATGTCAAATTTCTTGAGTATATAAAACATAACGTCTCATTTAAGCATAACGTAAACATCTAAATGGGATATAATTATTAGCCTGTCATTCCTGAGGTAGTACAGATAGTGATTGAAGGACATATCAATTTATAAGCTTATTTTTGTACATCACAAATAATTTATTATTTGCAAATAATTTCATTAGTATAACTACAGCAGTAATAACATTTTTGAAAAACCAAAGTGAACATTTCTTGAAACGAAATAGTATCCTACAAGAGAACATGGCTATTGTTCAAATAGCCAGTAGATTTCTTACATCGTTTACTTGACATCCTTCTACATTGAATATTAATGTAAAATTTTCAAATTTGAAACAGTAAAATACTCTTTTTTTCTCTGAAAAACTTCTTAAACAGCAAAGAAAATGTTGTTTTAAGGTGATTTGTTAATTAAAGATGTACGATAATTACAGTTATTAATCTCTAAACGAAAGATTTATATTTTGAATTATCTTTTACATTTTTGGTTTTTAACAGAATTATTATACAGGGAATTTTATGGCTTCTTAGTATTTAATAAGATCATTTTCCTTCCCCTTTGTCAAATAACATATATACGAATTTTTTTTTAATGAGTGTTATCATTTACCTGCACAATATTATTCCTCTTACATCTCTTATAAGTCAATAATATATTTTCATTTTTCCATTAGAAACATCAAGTTTATCTCAGTGGATTCGCTCAAAAAATTTCTAAGTCAATGTAAACAATGTAAAAAAATACAAAAAATTCGACAAGTATAGCAGGTGATCTCTTAGTCTAGAATAAACAAACAGTTTTTATATCGTTATTGCTCTTTTCCGTAATTGAAACTTCATGAATTTTTTTCTGTGAATTGCTAATTTTTTGTTCCATTTCTGGCCAAATTCTCATTATTTTTTAACGAGCCGTTTAGCGTCAAAAAATCATTATCTGAAAACAGAAATCGTACTGTAACGCCCCTTTAGAGAAAGTAATTTAAAAAAAAAATATCTCAACTCATTTGCCATATAATGTTCTATTTGTAGGCATAGTTTCATTTTGATCCGTCAAACAGTATGGCTTGTATCGCTCTCACAAGTTTTGAGATTGAATTATAAGTCAAAATTTTTACATTTTATTGAAAAAAAAATACTTCCTGTTGATAGAAAATTTTGAATATATTTTTCGTTTGTTCCATTTGTAACCTCAAAGATAATGTCAAAATCTCAAAACTCTAGGGTTATTAGTTTAGCAGAGATAAATGTTTTAAAAAAAACGGTTTTTGGCAAAAAAAGTGACTTTTCCATCATGCATAATTCTTCCCAAACAATAGGGATCTTCGTCTAAATGGGGCCCATTTTTGTGTTAAATATCAACTTGATCCATCAAAGATTCTGGACCGTAGCGTGGTAACAAGCAATGCTAACACACTCACCCACCGACACACACACACAGACATCATCGAAAAAACTTCATAAAACGACTTCTGGGACCTCAAAGCATGTAATTCAGTCAAAATCTCGAGATCGAATTTTTTCACGATCACTATACTTTACTTATAGAAAGTAAAAAATACTTAATATATTTTTAGGTGCTTAACGGTTTACTGGTAAAGTTATTTAAAATATTTTATGCTAATTTGTTAAACGTGAGAATGTTGTACAATTGAGATTAACTATAGCTCAAAACTGAGTTAATCCAAGAACTATAGAATGTATTGCAACCAGCTAAGATAAGAATAATATTATAAGTATAAAATCCATCACAATTGATTTTGACCACTAATGGATGACATTAGGAAGTGTGATATTGCTCTATTGTGATAAATCAGTGTGGAATATGACTTCTAATTTAGGTCAAAATGACCTCTAATTAGGTGTGCAAAATGACCTCTGGATTCTCTAAGTAATGAATGATGGAAGGTTGATAGGAATAAATTCAATAAAATGTACACATATCCTGAATAATCCTCAATAATCCTATTTTGAAGTTTATTCACCATGAAGTGGTGAAAGATTCTCTGAACACAAATCATCTAAAAGAGTCCTTTTAACTATTATAGTTATTTTTAGCTACAATGTCATTCTGGTTCGTCAGACGATATGAAATTTATTTTCCTTACAAGCGTTCAAATTCAATCATAAGTCATGTTGTTTCATGTTTCATGTTGCTTCAAAATCTCAGGATTTTTTGACTTATTTAACCTGTTGTTCAAATGTAATGCTAAAATTTTGAGTTTCTAAAATTGATAATTTAAAGTGAATTGAAGAAAAAAAGTGTTATCTAAAAGCATACCTTAGAAAAATGTAACTTTTCATTACAAATACTAAAACAGACCTCTCAGAGGAAAGCTGACACATAGTCTCTTTAGAGGGAACTATAAACTGAGAAAGCCTTGTAACACATACCTTGTCTGAGGTAGCAAAAATTGTTTTCCTGTAAGAGATTATTTGCTAGAACATGGAATCTTAACCACAAATCTACATTTTACCTCTACAAAATTACTGTTACCACTGTTACAAAACAAATGATATCACATGCATCGGTTGTAAAATAAAAATTTTATTTCCTAATACTTTTATCTGTAATTTTTCTGATGTGTCGTAATCTAAGCCCTCAAAATATTTATGAAATGTAAAATTGCATAATTAGGGTTTACTGTTTGATTACATTTTGACATTTACCTGTCAGTGACGCAGCCAATCTTAACCTTATTTTGCATAACTTTTGATCCTTTAAGACCTGATAATATTTCATTTCATTGCAATTTATTCCATTGGTAAAATAAGAAGTGTTTTACCTATTAAATAACGTGAATTCATATAAATCTGTATTTAAGCAAATAATTACAAATTCAAAATTAACAATCTATTCGTTAAAATGAATTACCTTATTTCAATTTAATAGATTAATTCTAATAAATTCTCATTGACTTAAAATTTTTTGTCAACACTCTGAAATTACGGAAATAATAGAAGATTTATAGCAGTATCGTAGAAAAAATAGATTGCGAAATGAATTATTTTCTGTGTAAACCCTGTAAACTAGTTTACTATTATATGGTAATATTTAACCGTTTAAATATGATATGTGATGGTTTATGTGTGCTTGATACATGTAAAAACTATATAAACGGCTTCAATATCTCGTAACACTTTTAAAGAAGAAAGGTTTGATAGTAACTCATTTATTATAAATCATTTTCATGAAAATGAAAGTATTATTTTTTTTATATTTTATCAGAATAAAGAACTAAATCTCTGACTTGAGTCATATATCACAGATGATGACAAATATATCACAATTTTGTGCCAAAGTCACACTAATCAGAGACATGTCTGGTACAGTTTAGGAAAAGGAAGTCTAGCCAAATAAAAGTGATTTCTAAAACTTAGTGAATAAACATACACAATAGGGAAGCATTGCTTCTACGTGACGCCATAAACCGAAACGTGACCCGACTGACAGAAGAAACTTTTTTCTATTCAACTTGATTTATATGAAGAGTGTTTTCACCAAATATATTATTTACGGAAAAACATACATTCCTTTTAAAATTAATTAATTTTTTTACAAAGGACCTTTTGTTATCAATATATATTTTCCTATTTTTAATAAGTTTCGAGAAAAAAACATTTTCTCTGAAAATAGGAGGTTTCAAATAAGATTGACAAAACCTGTAGAACGAGCTGGTAGAATCTACATCAAAAATAGAACAATATGTCATCTGAAATATAAAGATCGTACCAACCTTGTAAACAAATAAAAAATGAAACTGAACCACCAAAGTTACAAAGATACATCAAAATTGAAACTGTATTCGAAAAGGAATACATACAATTTAGTCACTTGAACTGAATTTTTGTACCTGCATATATACAAAATTGACACAGTCTGTAAGCTACAGTCCAAAAATTAATGTGCAAGCAATATAGAATAACTATGAACTAGTTTTATTCATAGAAAGAATTACAGAACAACAATAATACAATAAGAACTGAAAAAAAAAATTTTTTTTAAGCAGTCTCTAATATTGTAATATTAATAATTCTTGGAACCATTTTGGACAATTTGTAATGAAAATAGGTAGAACATGTTAATAAACTATTTTAAAAAATATGGTTGATTATTATTCATGCTCTCCTTATTCATTTAAGTTTGACTGAATGAAAAATCTTACTCTTTAAATATATATTTCTTAAACATTTGCATTGCAAGGGTTAGGTCAAAGGAAAGGCTCGGTCAAAGGAAAACTTGGTTAATATTAACTCTATAAAAACTGATGGCAATGAAAGTGTTCTAAATATCATCCAGTTCAAATTATTACATTTTCCGTAATTACTAATACTTTAAGCTTTAGTCAATGAACAGTTTTTCATTTCAAGAATAGTTCAAATATCTATGTAAAAAAACCCCTTTCATTAAGTCTTCTAAATTGTTATTCCCTTCTCATCTGTTTTAAGTAAATATTAGATTTCTAGAATAATTTCAATCAAAATGAGGTTTTTTATTAACTTCTGTTAACAATAACATTAACTCCTTTTTATTCATTAGCCTTGACGAGCTAGTTTATTAGCTGTATTATTCTATTCGACTGCAATACTATTATGTGACGTCACTAAGGTCTCTTTAGTGAATTACCATTTTTATATTACGTCATATATAGTGAGGTTTAGGAGTTGTATAGTGGTACCTTACTTTCCATTAGTTCTGCAAATTTTAGGTTCCACTCTTGGCTATGAAATGAGATTTGTTTTATTGAGTAGATAAATTCCTTGTGCTGTCATTCATCAGAGTCTGTACTATGTCTGGCCTTTGCTAAAGATCCTTTTCTAATAAAAGTGAAGGAATAATATCAACTTAGAGCTCACTTAGTTTTTTTGAGCAGAATAATGTTGTGGTTACCAAGAACTGAAATAGCTGTCAAGAAGCAAATAAACTACACATTGTTTTAATTGCTTCTCTCTCATCGTAACGAATTTTTCCGCCAACTCAATTTGTAAAATTCTTTACAAATTATTAAACAAATTTTATCAACACTACATCCAGTTAGTTGTGAGTGTTACCATTTTTTTTTAAACTTTATCAATTAAAACTATTGAGCAAAATATCTGAAATTCTTGTTGATTCAATGTTTTGAAATGAGAGCCAGACAAACGTTGGGATAATTAATCAGTTTGTAGTTTGCAAAATGAGAATTGTTTGATGTGGCTGGTGTGGGGCTTGATACCGCAAATATCCAGTGTCACTTCAATTATGAACAAAGACGAATATTCATGTCTCTCAACACTAATCAAAGCTGAAACATTATCATAGCGTTTCTTATGCCACCGTTAAAAACCAGCTTGTCTCCTCAGCAAACTCCATTGCGATTGTCTATATTTTGAAAAAAAAAACATCATAACCATCAATAAGGTTAAATTTAATATGTTCTCATCGCCTACACTTGCATTCTGTATGTATGAAGAAAATACAAAACAACGACACAGACAATATTAATTTGTGGTAACTTATTAAGAGTATACAGCTTAAAGTTTCACAATTTGTTTTAATATATTCCATTCAGGAAGTCTTGAGCTTGTTCTACATTCTATGTTATTGTGTTACATTTGTCTTTCCTCATTATGTACTTACTTCCTGTTAGATTCAAAACAGCTTCTCTTAGTAAACTAATTTATATTAATACTACTTAGACGTATTGATCTCAAAATAAAAAAAAATGTCTTTATTCTAAAGGGACCTAATTTAAAAAAAAATAAATGTGAAGTAAAAATAAATAACAGTTCAATATAGGGATTTATTCTACCAGTAATTTAGAAACTTAATCAAAGGAATGTTTTATGTAAAGTGTGTCTGTGTTTAACTCAATAAACAGAAAATATGACATATCACATTAGAGAAAACGAGAATATGGAATACATAATGACATATATAAACATCTGACATACCCATACAAATAAATATTTAAACTTATCTGTATTTATAATTTTGTAAACAATATTTCTTACCAGTTGATTTTTTTATATAGCATATTTTTTATCATTTAACATGTATTATTGTAATATTTATAATAATATTTGCTTAAGAAGGAGCATAGAATTAAAAAAAATGTCTTTAAGATGTAGTTAATCGGTTCCCGCAGTAGACATTAGATTATACTCCACGAGAGAGGGTGCAGGCCGGACGCCATGTCTACTTGAGTCCAGGAGGTTCATGGTCGACAAAGTCAAAATGGAAATCATTCAAAGGAAGATAAATGGAATTTATGAGTATAGTTGAATACAATGTCTCAAGTTATATAAATAAAATGCTTTAAATCTGTTCATCTTTGAATTAATACTTAAATATGTTACGAAATATGAAAACTAGCCTTTAGAGAAAAATGCAGATGCCAATTTCCGACTAAATTTTAGGGATTCATTTTTTACACTAAAGGTACATTTTATATATATATATATATATATATATATATAATATATATGTAAACAGTAAAGATAGTTTATTCTATTTCAAACAACATTTCAGGAACAAAATATACTTTTCAGAACGTTTTCCACAATGTTCTTCACTTTAAATTAATAAAAAAAAGAGTCTTCCGTGTTAAACCTATGTTGGATGATAAATTCTCTAAACGACTGTACTTTATTATAGTTTATAATATAGGTCTGTAAGGGTGTAAATCACAGGACTATGTCCTGACACTGATCATATCATACATTTGACGTACCAGTCCAGACACCTCTAAAAAAGGTTTATAACTTTTCAGAAGACCTACAGAGCTCCTGAGTTATCCAAAAGTAATAAATTTTGGATAGGAAGGAAGGAGGTGAAATGACCGGCATTAGCAAATTTTAACTTTTAAAGGATAAAAAATTAATTTCTTTGACACCAAATAATAATAATTTCTTCGACACCAGTTTGATAATAACACTTAGAAACCTTAAGAATTTCCCCATAATCAGCACCAATAATAGCATGCTTTTATTGAAATTTAAAGACATTTTAAATAAATAAAATAAATATTCAGCATTGACCATCTGTTTATAAATAACATTCATAATCTAAATTAGTATGATTTGTAGGAAGGGTTTGCCTCTCGATCATTACACATATTTTGAAAGTTGAAATAATACACCCAGTTACCATTTATTTTCTCAAAATTGCTAATGAGTTCATATGTGTTGTTGATTACTAAACTAGCAAAACATCGGTTCGTATAAATCAATAGTCGTCAATTCTCTAGAATTGATCCTAGAATCTAGTAGAACCTAGTGTAGAAGAGATATTCATTCATGTTTACTTACATCTTAAAGCCATGTAATAAAAAAGTTCACCTCAGCAAATCGTCAACAAAACGTTAAGTTATTCTTCTGTTTCAATTTTGATGGAACAATAAATTACATTGATTTTATAATAATTTTATAAAAAGAGTTCATCTTATTCCATTTGTTAGTATTTACCAAATCAGTGATAAGTTGTGTTATATGTTTTAAAAAATAAATTCTTACAAGAAATATTGTTATTATAAGTTAGAATAATGCATTCAAGGAAACAGTGATTGCATTCCCTCAGTTGAATTGATATTTTTTTAACGAAACTGCTTTTTCAACCTAATTGTACTCTGTTTCTTGTAACGAGTTTTAGAATATTCATTGTTACAAAAATGTCACATAATTTATTAAACAAAAAGACTTTTGGAAAACATAGTTTCTAGTACGTGATGTTTTATTTTTTTACCGTGGCGAAAAGTACGTAATAAAACCTTATGAACATACTTCATACAATCATTCATTCTTTTATAATAACTTGTACATAAAAAAACACGGGATAGTAATGGAGTGATTAAGCGCCTCTAATAGCCTGTAACATTCAACTCCGACTTTCGGCCTTCACTAGGCTACCCTGTTAGCCTGCTATATGCAGGGACAAACGAAAGAGGAGGAGAAGGTGATCAGGGGCTGGGCCTGACCACCTTCGTTTCCCATCCTTTCTAATCCCAAAATCCTCTTTTTATCCCAGCCCCAATCTAACGGGTGTTATGCGACCCGTGCCGAAGGATGGATGATACAGCGGTTTCTGTATTATGAACGGAGCCTCAAGGGCACCAGACAACCTCCTTGAGTAAATAGCCTTACTCCGGTATGCGGTGCTCTGCCAGAGCGGACAAAATACCACCGATAGAGCTTCAGGGATTTTCCCCTGTAAGGAGAAGGAAGTCTGGAGACCATCCTCCGGAAGCGCAGAGGGTCCAAAAGCGCTAAATAGTGGGAACCTCCCACAAGTGCACCTGAGGACCCGAAGAAGGAGAAAGGAAGTACTTTCTCCCGAAACATAGGGACCCTGAATGGACATTATCAATGATGGTTTGTGCAGATTCTGAAAAGAGGAAGAAACACCGTTGCACCTGCTGATAACTTGTAAGGCAACTTTGCTGCAGAGAGGCAGGTGCTTCGAGACACTCAACAAACCGTAGAAAAACTTTTACCGCTGGAACCAGCAAAAGTGCTGAGCTTCTTGGAGGCGTTGAAGCTAACTGCTGGAGTACTTTAGTACAGAAGACGGGAAGTGCAATAGTTTTTTTTAAGACGCAGTGCTATAGTCACCCTCAAATAATAAAAATAAAATAAATAAAAATACAAAAACACCATAAGCACTATTATTGGCAAGCTTCTGTCCACTCACTCTAAAAAATTCCACTCCGTATTAATTCAAATTCAGAGAATTCAGCCTAACAAACCAATGAGTCTTGGTACCAACATAAATGTTTCTTTCAAAAATCTGGAGTAGCCTACACTCAACTTTACTAAAAGTAAACATAATATCAAACTCATTAACAACTAACTGATGTTTTCTTTTATTTAATGTGGTAAAATAGATCTAGTTTAATATTTAAAAGAGGTTTAGTTCGAATTGTTAAACACTCTGAAATCTATTCCATATTATAGCTTAGTCTACGCTTTATTTTTATAGCATAGACTAACATAGTTATAGTTCTGTTCTAACAAAACAGAAATATTTTCGAAAAATTTAATTAGGTTATTCTTTTAGCTTTTTACTATTAAATAGCTGATCCATTAATCAAAGGAATTGTTTGTATTAAAGCGGTTTACATTCTATTTCTTAAGTAATATATAAGAAATACTTATGAGTAGTCCTGAGAAAATAAGTCGTTAGGACCTTTCATCGTATTTCTAAAGTATATGTAAATTCGTGAAATGCTGGATGAATCTTTTCCATTGCGAGGGAAAGAGGTCGACTGGAGGCAGATAATTTGTCAGAGGGCGTCGATATGGAAAGGCATCGTTAGGTGAGTAGTCAGAGTCGATTCTCTTCTTAATTAACTTCCTAATGTTATTACACTTTTTATCTGCAAAAGATTCCAGAGAAGTGGTTCTAGTTAAGATAACATTTCTCCAATCGAACATTTTAATGGAAAAAAAGTTTTTTTTTTACAAAAAATTCTTAAGTCTAATCAATACCAATAATAACTAAAGATTTAGCATTTAAATTGAGTCTTCTTTAAAACAAGGAAAAAAGAAGGGAATTTTATTTCAATGGAATATTAGAATTAATTAAAAAATCTTCTCTTTATTTAGTTGCAACTTTAATATCTAAATAAAGTAAATAGCGATTTAGAAAATATAGTTATTAAAAATTAAAACTCTAAGAGTATTTCACTCTAGTATTCAATATAGCATCATAATTTAGTTTTCAAAATGTTCGTGATTTAGTATCAATGAAAAAATTATATAAACAATAAAAAAAATTGTTAAAAGACATGAGTTCGTTACCTAACTTCTTGATTAATACAGTACATAAAATAGGGATACCGATTATATGAAATAATAGGAGGTACATGATATGTACGCTATTAATACTTTATATATATATATGATCAAACCACAATAAGAAATGGGAAAAACAAGACTAAGATCTTTCAACCGTAACAAGCGGTCTTCGTCAGAGTCAAAAACCCAACTGTTGGGTTTTTGACTCTGACGAAGACCGCTTGTTACGGTTGAAAGATCTTAGTCTTGTTTTTCCCATTTCTTATTGTGGTTTGATCATTGATTGTTGTTTCACGTGTTTATGTGAAATCTTTTTATATATATATATATATATATATATTACTTATATATGATTAGTTTACCAATACCTTTTAATATATGTTGCAATAAATCAGGCTGCTTATTGTTTTTAGTTTTTTTTTAATTATTAAAACTTAAGGAAATGAAATGTTTGGTAAGTAGGAATCAAAAGTAAGAGCTCAAAGGGAAGTTAATGACAAGAAAAGATTAAGTATCAAAACAACTGGAATGTAATGAGTTCCTTGAAATAAAAATAGTTTAATTAACTAAATTCTTTTCTTTGTTCAGAAAACTCTCTTTTGAATCATTGCTGCTTAAAGAGACTTTTGTTTTGCTTTAAAATAACTGATTCACATATGTTTTAATAGTATTAATCAATAAACTAGATTTTCAGCTTTATTTAACAACTAGCAAATGTACCCGTCTTTGACGGAATCAAAAATTCTATTATACTTGGTATTCCAACATATCAATTATAGTATTATACTAATACTATAATTAGAAATTATAGAATAGTAGAAAACACCATTATTAGTACAGTGTTAAACAAATGCCTCTGTATACACTACATTAGCTGTCTGACCTTCAGGTTCATGGAAGAACAATCAGTTGAAACCTTTGACTATTGAGCAAGTAAACTACAGTTGACCATGTGAGAAAAACTTGGTTTCGCTAACTTGAATTCCTGCGTTAGATAAAGTCTCCCTTTGCGACTTAGTTAACGTCATTGCGAAATAGACTCTGAGGGGACCTTGCAATCATTTGAATGGAAACAGACAGTGGTTCGGAAGACTCCCCAATACCACATCCAGTCATTATGTCCGCCTCTATGGCATATCTGTGTAGAGCACGAACTCAGAGTCGTGTCCCGTTGCACAGTTTTTGGGTCACTCATGTTTCGTAACATGAAATTTGTTACTGCTATAAATTGCAGCATCATTGGTGCTCCTACTTTAAGTTTTTACTCATGAGCAGGCAGTCCAGGAGAAATAAATTCAGAGTCAAGAAATTCAATTAGATAATGAACTGCTTCTTCATCACTAATCCAATTTCTTTACTGACTTGTAAGTTCTTTCTTCGGCTTCATATAGCGTAAGAACTTGTTTGTTGATTTCTCATGCCTGTTCATATTAAGGGCTGAGAATTGCTCGTTTACAAAACATTTATTCTCAATAGATAGTACATCCTTAACTCTGTAAAACACCATTTCAATGATGTCAAATACGCAATATATTCATGTGCTCAATTGAAATTCAAATCAACTAACAATACCTACTTGCCACACCTGTGTATTTTCAAAACAAACTTGTCTGTGAAGTTAGGAAAATACAGCTAAAAGCCCCATAAACATAACTGAATTAATAATCTATTTAGAGCCCATATTTTAAGTTAGGCACACACAAATCCAGTGTCAATGTTTCAGCTCGCTATGTCTTATGGTGGCTGAGTTTACTTGTGACAAACATTTTTGCGTTAAACGTCCATAACTTCACTTCTACGTTGAATTTCCAATCAATTCATAGCCTATATTTTAAGTTAGACCTACACAAATCTACTGTAAAAGTTTCAGCTTTATATGTCTTATGGTAGCTGAGTTTACCTGTGACAAAGTTTTGCGGACAAACCGACAAACCGACAAACCGACAGAAATTTTTCTAAGGGTGGATTCGGTTTCCCCAATGTATGAAACGTAAAGAAAACTTGAAATGAGTCAGTTCTAAGCAATGTACAGACAAAATCATTATTTTATTTATAAAGAAGATTTACCAATGGTTTTTTTGAATATTAAAGCTATGAATATTTTATTTATAATAATCTAATGTTATTAGATTATAATAATCTAATACCTTTTAAACCCATGATCGATTATCAACCAATTTTACTAAAACAATTTGAGAGTGGAAAAAACAGTTTGTGAGGGAAGTAATTCCAAAATACGAGAATTATAAATAGACTTCGGTCTTTGACCCTGTATGATTGATTCTAAGTTTCCATAGTTCTGCTATTAACTTTTCCTTAATCTTCAATGATAGGTCTATTTAAGTTTGAATGGAGGAAGTTTAACTAAGTACACGCTTGAAGCTGCCGGCTGTCATTAGACAAGAGAGTGACAGTTCCAAGTGGATTTATTGCTTACGGTCCTCTTTGAGCCGTAGAGCCAGGGGTTTGCTTCTCTTCCCGGCAAGCCGTTAAGGACCCCACAGAATCTTCCTATGTCAAGAAGTCTGTTTTGCATTTACAATTGTTGCCTGCAGTCGCAAGTGGGATAAAGGGGACTGTTTGCTGTGGGGTTTTTTTTTATTTTATTCTAACCTGCTATAAGCAACTTCTCATTTAAAAAATTATAAGTAATACCTCTATTCTTTACTACTTCTTCTCTTTAACTTTATTTCTACCTTATAATAAGAATAAGGACCCTTTTAAATTTAATTATAAAGAGCAAGACTCCCAATGCATTCCTGCCAAGAACAAGAAACACAGAGGACCAAGCAGTTATTGGGCCAAGCTGTTAGTGGGGCCTATCGCCCCACCCTCACAGACTACTCCATCCCTGTCTCGCAGTTTTCTCCTCCATGCCCCTTCGCTATCCTCACTCCAATACCGAGCCTAATAAGCCAGAGGAAAGACCACCTGCGGTATTCCTAAAAGGTATCATCAACTACACAATATTTATGAATACTCTAAAAAGAAACTTTAAAAGCACACAAGACCATATAATAATAAAAAACGAAATTATTTATTTCGGCGCTTTGGGTACAGAATAACATTGAGACAAACTTAGCAAACTAGAGCAGTCATAAGCCACCTTTACCCCACGATGCCAGTGGAAGTCATCTACAAAGAACTTTGGAGGATTGGTTTCCAGATAACAAAAGAGAAAAACTCTTTCCACCGTTCTATATCTTTCTACATCTTTCAACCACAAAAATTTTCGAAGCTTAACACTTTCTAAAATCTACAATAAGTCTAGAATAATCATATAAAAAGAGATATCCTCCAATGTCACCGTTACAAAAACTATAAAAACTTACTGAACTATCCAGTAAGATGCGTTAGGTGCACCAGCTAAATACTTGACAAATATTTTGTAAGGGGTAGAGTCCACCAGGCCAATGTGTTCTATGCCTTGGACAACATCTTGACGAGGACTTGAAGCGTATACATACTAACATCAAACGGCGCAGCAACAATAACCTGAAGCCAACAGACAATCTTCTGCACCATTTATGAGCCACACAACCTTTCCAGACTTCCAGTAACCTCAAACCTCACTCACCACAATAGCGATTAATAGAACTCAAAGCAGCTTTGTGCTCCCCAATCAGACAATTTTCAGAGGCCCAGCCCATTCCGAACATTGTTTGTTGCTTCCAACAAACCCCAATCATCAGATATGCCATCCTAGTACATCTTCTACTCTATTTTCATCCATGATCATCAGAACCTAATTAAATTGCCCTCTGTCAGATTGAAAAATACTTTTTTTCTCTTATTACACTATTAGATTAAGTTATGAACTCTACTTATCCATCATTATTAATCAACGTTCCATGAATACTAATCGCAACTTTCTATCAATTCTTCTATAGAATGCTAACGGACAACCTAGACATACTACTACATGCCATAATAGATTACCTAGCCCTTAAGAGACCCTTTACAAGCGTGTCACTGTTTGAAATACAATATTAAGGACCTCATAGGATCGATCATCCTGACAACACTGTTCATAGAGCAGCAACCATAATTATAAGAACATCTTTCTCTCACTCTCTGCTTCCTTCCTACTCTACTAAATTAGTACAACCTTCCTCGGTCTCTTTACAAACTGAGTCGTCATCTGTAATATTCTTTGCCAGTTATTGGGTTTCAAATAAATCATATCTGTATGAATACCAATTCTTTTTCAGTTCTCTAGATACTAAATTTATACCAGGAAAGAACTTCAATTCAAAATTTATACAATGGGGATGCCGGAATTTCTTATATAACAATATAAGTATTGTAAATAATACAAAATCAGATACGAAAAAATAATAATAAAAAAAATTAAATTAAAGTCATTTATTTGAGAATAATTATGAGAATAATTCTATCTCTTAAACAAGTTACTTCTATTTAAGTAAACCATTTTCTGAATGAGATTAGTTTATTAGGTCTGAGCTCATATAACCATAGTTTGTAACCGTAACTGAGCTAACCGTAGAAGCAGTCAAATAAGATTAGAATGAACACGAAGAACAAATAATAGAGGGTTATACAAGATATATCAATGGTTCCAATGCAATGGATTGGCTCTCCAGTAAAAGAAAAAATATTATCTGTTATTATATTCAAGAAAATAATATATATAGTGGAGAGAATAACATGTCAATTAAAGTTTGTATTCAAGAATGTGAGCAGAAGCCTGATTTGATAGGATGGAGTGAGTTGGAAAAAATTAATATTCACTAAAAGCTCAATGTCAGGTGCTACAAAAATATTTTATTCAATGTGAGAGTGTTAACTTCTTTCAAGGAAAGTAAAGATGCTTCGGAATGAGTTTTCAAAAGGATAAATACTGTTGATCTCCATCAGCTACTATCAGAACGACATTCGGACGGAAGGAAATCTATATTTTTTTTACAACAGTAGTAACTTATAGAACAGTCAAGGACATGCTAAAATCTGCTATAAAACTTGTAGTTTAATTCTCTATTCAATCAAACATATAGACACTCTTGTATGTATTGATTTTCAGTGGCATGTTACAGTATGTCACTGTTGAACAGACTATACCCGTACATATAGTTTTCAATGCCAATTATATAAACTTCTCTGGACGTAAATGTTTAACTTATGAATAAATTGTAAAGATTGTTAACACACTATTTGCCCTACTTGAGGAGTCTTATTGAAAGTGCATGCAAACCAGGTCACCCTTATTGCTAAACTACCTTTAGACAGAGCTATGCGATGGGAAGGGCGCACCGATACTAACATTCCCATGTATGTGATTGAAAATCAACTCACATTCAAGAATTCACAAATCAAACACCTTTAATGCTGCATAATGTTGACAACTGCTTCTTACTAGTAAATTATTTTCAGAATTAAACAACAATTATTAGTAAATTTGAGCAAATGACTGAGTTAATCTTCACAGAAGAGATATAAAATGAGTTTGATATTTAGTTAAAATATCACAATTGTTCACAATCAACTCGAAATTTGCCTATTTAAAACAGTAATGTACAGAATACTAATACTACTAATACTAATGTCAAAGTGAGTATTCGGAGAAGTTCAAGGATAATATAGTGAAGGAGACACTAATTAACAACAACTTTGAATTTCCAAAGCAATTACTAATGAATACCCATAACAGGAATTCAATAAATTATTGAATTATTGCGTGGAGGATGGAAGAACAATAGAACAGAAACAGAATCAACAGAAGTTAGTCACTGTATTGAACTGTATTATTCATTCACTGTATGAACTTGTTCGATACATGAACCAAGTTCAAAATGCCATCCGGTTCTATACATAAAAATGGCTCAGATATGTAGAAAGCTAATAAAAGAAAACTAAAACTAATACTTAGATACATTGTTTAGTACCAAACTAAATGACAAATAATCAACTCAATAATATATTTTGCTTTTAAAATTATCAAAAATTCGGGCGGATAAAGCGTAATGAGAAATTTTTTTATTTAAAGGATCTAACGATGTCTTCCAATACTCTTGCAACCTGAGAGACTGTGAGCCTCAATACGCATTAGCACAACTGACTACCCCTTCACAAAGACTAACAGTACACTGTAGCTGAAACCCCAAGACACATCTAGCAGAGAACAAAACAACGAGCTCAACTCTGCAATGTTAGTAAAACGAACAGAGATATTAAAAAACAGCAAGAAACTAGAGCCTTAAAATTACTAGTACCTTTGTTACGTTAAAAAATTACATTCAATCTTAGAGCAAATAAAGATACAGATTATAAGCTGTGATAATACTTTTCAATAACTTCTAAAGTCGAAAAATGATTTATGCAAATGTAATACTTCACCAACTGATAGAAAAAGTCAGTATCCTCAATCCACTCCCCAAATCACCTCTCCAATTAGACACCACTCAAACTAATAGCAAAACCTGAATGACAAGTACTTATATAAAGCTTAAAAAATGAACCAGTCTTTATTCACTTGATGACATCTGAAATATAAACAAAGCAAACTGCATTAATAAGTTCTGGAAATTATTTACTTCATAATGACGAGAAAACTGCTTACTACTTTTTAGTAAATAATGAGAAAATAGAAGAAAGTCATGGATTATACAAATAGGTACACAAAACAAGTTTATCAAAGGTTGGCGAGTTTTTGGGCTCAATTCAAACATTTAATGACATCGTTTCATATTTAATTAAAATCATTTTTATTAACTACTGGATAATTCATAAAATGGTTTAATAGCCTTTAGCTTATTAAAGTTAGACTTTGGCATGATTTAATATGATGTACGTACATCACAGCTTAAGTATGACTACTAAGTGTTAATTTTTTTAATATATTGAATATATAAAATACTATTAGTTTAATATTTGTAAAATCTAAAATATGATACAAAGAATATATTTAAGCATTGTCAAAGGAAAACATTTTTTTAATTTGTAAAAAATACATTTTGAACGAGATATATATTTTTTCTAATTTAGAAAGACCATATAATATTTAAAAATGATTATAAAATCTATATCAAATATATATCTTTAAAGAAATATTAGTTTTTAGTTATCAGTATTTAATTTATTACATCAATTTCAATTAAATGGAATATAATTCATTTTCATCTCTTGTCTATTCTATGTTATATATTAGAGGCATATGTCTTGTCAATTAGTTTTAATGAAACCAATAATAGGGTGTCTTAGAGATTTTTTGAACGATAAGATTCACTGCACTAATTGGTCGGAAGAAAGAAATCGTGCTCCAAAATTCCCTAAGATTGTTTCAGTGCAAAAACCCATCTTGTATTACCAATCATAAAGCTTCAAGAGTTTTTAACATTATTTAATTAAGCAATCCAATTTCTCTTTTTTTCTTTGGTCTTATAATAAAACTGTACTATTATTGTTATTATATCTCAAGTAAACAGATTTTTACTTCAGATAAGTAAATTTATAATGATATTATGATAAAGATTCAACACAGTAAAGATAACTTTACAATAAAATTAGCTATTTGTACTAAATTTTCAGAGTCCTGTCTTAATAATCAGATTATTCTGAAACAGTTTATCATAACTATTTCGCTCTGATAGTTCACTATCACCAGATTCTTGATCATCTTCAATAGTTGAGAATAATCTATAACAAATTCAAATTGTTAACTTTGTTCATTTTTGAAGATACCAAAAAAATATTTAATAGAGTGTGAGTGAGTTACAAAGTTAGTTTGAACAATGTCAGTGTCTCATTTTTGTTTAAATGATACATGATCTAAAAAAAGGTTTTTGCAATTTTTAAAAAATATTCCAGATGACTTTTATTGTAATGGATGTTGCTCTAACCCTTTCTTAACATTATCGATATTGAGCACGATCTCCAAAAGCATTTTCTTTCAGCTTAAAAATTTGAAGAATATTCAATAATGTAATAATCTCAGTTTCAAAATACTTTGGTTGAATTGATACGGATATTAAATAAAATGTATAGTGTAAGTAACAAATATTGTATTTTATATTTTTAATTCTGATAAAAGTGTAAAATGAAGAATATCTCTTTAAATAATGTTCAACTTATATATAAGTTACACATTTTTTAGGGTTTCATTATTTCAATTCTATATAAATAAAAATGACTGTTTGTCTGTATGTTTCTTATGTTTCCCTAAACCGTTCATCTGATTGCAATGAAACTTTGGGCAATGGTTGAACGCATGCTCGCAGAGGTTTCAGTGTTAATAAAACCATATTCAGTTAGAAAATTTAGGTTATATATCACAATTGATTTATTTTAAATTATTCCTTTGATGCAAAATGCCACTATCAAACTATTTAATTAACTTATTTATTGTAAATTAGCTATCCTGTATTAGTAAATAAACCCTGTAATATATGTATTAATAAACACCTTGAGAATCCATATAACAATTTATTTTATATTAATTATCCTATATCTACTCTGTCTAACAAATTGACAATTTAATCATTGTTGCTGCGCAATCTTGTAAAATAATAGAGGTGAAACTTATTTATTAATGTAATATTTTTGAATTAATTTCATAATACATTTAATAATTTCATAATAATAAGAGTGGAAAAATTATTTCATCTTTTGATGCAAAGTGAGATGCAGTAACTTTCCAAAATACAAGTTTTATATCCGCCAAATTTCGTTAACTCCCTTCAAACAGTGGAACTTGTAAAGATCAAGTTATCACATCCAGACAAAATGTCTGGACATTTATATAATATGTAAAACAAAAAATCAATCTTTTACATGTTCACTATTGCCTTTGTCATTGATGTATTAATAATTTCAAATTATGACAATTACATTACAAGCCTGTCTGATATTATTTCAACTAATTTTTGATGTAACATCATTTTGTGATATTTAGTACTTCACGGTACATCATTGCACTATCCTTAAATTTTTAAGTGTATGTTCTTCAACTTTACAGTAAAATTTAGTGACAGAAAAATAAAACATTACAGAATTCTGCCAAAACTTTACTCATGAAACATTACACAGTAATTTCATAGATTACTATGTGTTGGTCTTTAATGTTTTTTTTTTTATACATAATCATAAAGCTTTTAATTTTTCAGACATTCTTAATTACTAATTAATTAGCTACTTTAATTAATTTACATTAGAACTAAATTATTAATTCCACTGAGACTATTGTGTTGACTATATTTTTTTTAGAGAGAAAAAATACTCTTAATATTAGAACAATATAAATTCCTGTTGCAGTTTAGCTCCAGATAGTTTGTTGACATTACCAAGTACAATTACATTCTTTGTTGGTTGTTCTGTATCATTCATTCTCTTATTTTGCACCACTTATTCCAAGACTATCAACAGGAGTTTAAAAAATTTGTGACTTGTACATTTGCAAACAATACTATAAGGAATAAAGAATTGTATTGATACCATAATGTAATCACTTCATCCCGTTACTAGTTATAATACTAAAACTGTTTTTCTATATGTGTTTATCCTAAATATTGTTTATGTAATTATTCTTTATTATTATGCTTTTAAGCACTTAGGTAAAATATACCATTACATGATCATATTACCTTTGCCGCATTTAAAATTATACAATTCATCAAATAATTGAGATTAAGTTTGAGTATAATTTAATTCCTGGATATTATATTGAAATACATTACCTATATATAGCCTCACTTAAATAACTAATGTGCGATTCTCATGGATAAATATATACCTCATGCCATGTCATGTTTAAGAAGGTATCGAACCGATTAGTTACTTATCAAAAATGTAAAAACTTTTTACGGTAGGATTTTTGAAAGATTTCTTCACTCCTCATTTAAATACTATTAATTAAAATTGCAGTCTCACAACATGTTCTAATGATAAAAAACATTTAACATAAAGGGTATATTGTATGTTTTAATTACTAATGTCAATGTAGTTAAATGACCTTTTTGCGGTTTTTATAAAACGGTGATGTTTAAAAAAAATTGCAGACACACCTCAAACGCTATAAACATAGAAGTAGTATAAAGTAGTTTAGAACTTAAAATATCTACTTTTATTTTTCTTCCAAATTTGAATTTTGAAGAAGGCAGTAATCATCTTTTCTTATCAGTAAACTGCAAAGGCTGGAACACTTTGCCCATGACAAGATATTTGGTTGTAAATCACTTTAGTATTATTTAATATCCAAAACAAAGATAACTTTCCACCAAAACCATAACACTCTGCATCAAAAAAATTAATCTGCAGAGCTCTTTAGACTGATTTTCAAATGTTGTTGAAGATTAACTAATTAAGTAATTTAAACGTTCCGATGGCTCTGAAAACAAAGTAAATGGACAGCGAAGGTTGAAACGTCGAGAATCCCTCTCCCTAGAGACTAATTACATTCTACTTTGCTGAAATTACATCCCTCGAATAGCACCGCCCTATTCAAATATAAATTCCTATAAAATCCTTTTTAAGCAAATTTCTCTTAAGGGCAACGTTTATGTTTCTTGACAATGTAGTTTAATTTGTAACACAATTTAAATATTTTTAGTGAGCAATCATTACTATTATTGAGGATATATATTTATCAATTGTAAATGATCATCCATCTTTGTTGAAATCCTGTATAACATATACTTATCAAGAAATATATTCGTATAGATACAAATTTTGAATGTCTACGAATAACGACCATATTGGTTAATTGAAAGTGATTTGAAAAAAAATGTCTACCCTGTTTTATCTTTTCATATAGCCTTTTTTTTTAATAAACACAGGCATTTATAATTTATTATTTTTTCCTTAATAACTACGTTATAGAATCTTTAATAACAGGCACTGTTAAGTAATATATCTAACATAATTTGAAATAGAATCAGACACCTATTTCTTATAGTCATGTTAATATTTCATGAGTGTGAACTTCCCGTAGAAAAGTCATTTGACCCACTTTGAAGTTGTTCCTTTTAGGAACTGAGTCCAAGATGACCAAAGTACGGATAACTTTCCACCAAAACCATAACCCGCTTGAATATTTGGACTCTGCATCAAAAAACTTAATCTGTTCAATACTTTATACTGATTTCCACATCTTGTTGACTAATTAACAGCTAGAAAGGCTAGGCTTCCAAACCTCTCCTAGGTCATGAGAGATTGACAATAGTCCCTATCAATATCAATATATTCAGCTGAATAAAGGAAAGGTCTTTTAAATTATCTGTTATGCGTGTTCGTTGCCTAATGGAATCATAAATACGATTTCTGTAACAAGTTTCATTTTAAGCCCTATACTCCTTTTTTCTTTATGCTACCAATGAACGAAATTTTCTCGTTAATTATATTTTGAATAAATTTATACGTAGGATTTTTTAGGTTTCATTTAAATCTATATCTATAAAAGTTAACACTGGTAAAATATTTATATACAATTAATTTATCAGAATATGTTATGTGAATATGTTAAAGTCAAATACAGATGTTCATTAAAGACTAAAGATATCCTAAACACAAACTAAAACACACGTATATCAATATTTTTTTTAAAAAGAAGTTTAATTTGTTTAACTGCACAAGCAGAGGCGGGGGATGTAAGTCTATATAATAAAGTTGTAGCTTGTATTTGTTCTCTTCTTTCTTTCTTTGTTATGTATGCTTCCTTCAGTTCTAAGGATAAAAGCTTAAGCAATATATAATCTAAAACTGTTAGAACCAGACTATTTCAAAATGTATTGTTTGTTTATATATTATGCATTTACTTTGTGTATTGTACCATATGAACGATTTCTTCTAACAATTAGCACTTCACTAGTAGTTTCTTATCATTTTAAAATCATGATAATGTTAACTGTACAGAGTTGATTGGAAATTTAATTTTCAAAAACTGTAAACAAACCATATTTCTTTTTATGTTTTCTTAAGAGACAGTGAGTATAGCTTATACCAGTTGGTTACATTTTGACATTTATCTGTCATTCAGGCAAATATTCTTACAAAACTGTTTGATATTAGTTTCATTTGATAGCGTAATTGTAACAAATTTTAATTCACTTAAAATTTATCACAGTTACTTTACAGTAAAAATCTGGAGTGGCCTACACTCTACTTTACTATAAGTAACTCAATGTCAAATTTCTTGAGTATATAAAACATAACGTATCATTTAAGCATAACATAAATATCTAAATGGGATATAATTATTAGCATTGCATTCGTGAGGTAGTACAGATAGTGATTGAAGGACATATCAATTTATAAGCTTATTTTTGTACATCACAAATAATTTATTATTTGCAAATAATTTCATTAGTATAACTACAGCAGTAATATCATTTTTGAAAAACCAATGTGAACATTTCTTGAAACGAAATATTATCCTACAAGAGAACATGGCTATTGTTCAAATAGCCAGTAGATTTCTTACATCGTTTACTTAACATCCTTCTACATTGAATATTAATGTAAAATTTTCAAATTTAAAACAGTAAAATACCCTTTTTTTCTCTGAAAACATCTTAAACAGCGAAGAAAATGTTGTTTTAAGGTGATTTGTTAATTAAAGATGTACGATAATTACAGTTATTAATCTCTAAACGAAAGATTTATATTTTGAATTATCTTTTACATTTTTGGTTTTTAACAGAATTATTATACTGGGAATTTTATGGCTTCTTAGTATTTAATAAGATCATTTTCCTTCCCCTTTGTCAAATAACATATATACGATTTTTTTTTTAATGAGTGTTATCATTTACCTGCACAATATTATTCCTCTTACATCTCTTATAAGTCAATAATATATTTTCATTTTTCCATTAGAAACATCAATTTCATCTTAGTGGATTCGCTCAAAAAATTTCTAAGTCAATGTAAACAATGTAAAAAAATACAAAAAATTCGACAAGTATAGCAGGTGATCTCTTAGTCTAGGATAAACAAAGAGTTCTTATATCGTTATTGCTCTTTTCCGTAATTGAAACTTCATGATTTTTTTTTTATGAATTGCTAATTTTTTGTTCCATTTTTGGTCAAATTTTCATAATTTTTTAACGAGCCGTTTAGTGTCAAAAAAACATTTTCTGAAAACACAAATCGTACTCTAACGCCCCTTTAGCGAATGTAATTATAGAAAAAAATATCTCAACTCATTGTCCATATAATGTTCTATTTATAGACATAGTTTCATTCTTGTCCGTCAAACAGTATGGCTTGTATCGCTCTCACAAGGTTTGAGATTGATTTATAAGTCAAAATTTGTACATTTTATTGAAAAAAAAATATTTCCTGTTGATATAAAATTTTGAATATATTTTTCGTTTGTTCCTTTTGTAACCTCAAAGATAATGTTAAAATCTCAAAACTCTAGGGTTAGTAGTTTAGGAAAAATAAATGTTTTAAAAAAAACGGTTTTTGGCAAAAAAAGTGACTTTCCCATCATGCATAATTCTTCCCAAACAATAGGGATCTTCGTCTAAATGGGGCCCATTTTTGTGTAAAATATCAACTTGATCCATCAAAGATTCTGGACCGTAGCGTGGTAACAAGCAATGCTAACACACGCACCCACCCACCCACCCACCCACCCACCCACTCACACACAGACATCATCGTAAAAACTTCATAAAACGACTTCTGGGACCTCAAAACATGTAATTCCGTCAAAATCTCGAGATCGAATTTTTTCACGATCACTATACTTTACTTATAGTAAAGTAAAAAGAATGATTATGCTTCTATAGTACAGTTTCAAGCGAAAAAGAAATTGTATTATATACTATTAATATTACTATTATTATTAAATAAAAGGCTGCTGGAATCATTATCATTGTGTTTTTCTTTTCCTTAGGCAAAGACGTTTATATTCACCGAGTAGTTCTTGATCTGTAGGTCTACAAAACTTTTAAATTTGTAAATGGATGAAACTTAAATGTATGGTAAGACAGGCTGAAGGTCGATGCTATATTATTACAATTTGATGCAATATCTTTTGTGTCAATGGAGATAGTATTATGTTGTTTATTATAAATTTAAACAAAAGGTAATTCTATATAATTAATATACATTTAAAAGAATGAAAACTCAGAGTTTGAATCATGTATGTTATTGTTCTAAACAGGTAGGTATTGGAATAACTGAACAATTGCCTCGGAACTGTCATCATAACCATCTTGGAAATTTTAAAAAACCTTAAATGACTTAGACACTAATATTTATAGAAATTTGTTTAGGTTTTGTTTTTTTTTGTGTTTTTTTTTAGCTGTATTAAGTAAATTGAGTTTTATAAGTGGTTTTATTTAAGCTGTTTGGTAAATAATAGAGTCGGAATTAGATTAAAAGGTAGAAAACGTTAGTCTCGATTAGGGTAAAAGTCAGCCGTGCAGTACTTGGTAAATACTGTTGTTAGAAAGTGAGTGCCTGGAGGGTTGAAGTCAGAGGTCAAAGAGCCATTTACGAGTCGGGGATACGGGATAGGTGTTAAATCTAGCAACATAAGCTACTTTAGAATAACGGTGACTAATCTGATATTGTCAGCTCCCCTAATACTCCACCTAAGATAAAAGTTGTTGCTGATAACAAATCGTCAATAGACAAATGACCTTGTAATATTTATAATAATTTTATTTATCTATTTGATATATAGAGATATGAATCTATACTATGTATACATATACAAAAGTAAAGTTTACCGGGACTCGGTCAGTTCTTCAGGTTCAAATTAAACTCTCATTGCCAACGTTTTGGTTTTATTTAAAACCTTTTTCATAGGCAGAAGTATACATTTTGAAACAGAAAAACTAAGTATTACATACAAATTATTTTACAAAGAAAAATAGTCTGTGGATTTAAACAACAACTGTAGTTTGAATGAACACGTCACACTGAACTGACTAAGTCAGTTAATTACTAATTAATAATTAATTTATATTAATGTTATTATATATACGAGTATGTGTGTAAAGTTTAAATAATAAGGAAAAATAATTGAAATAAATACTGTGAGGCCTTTCACTTTCTGATGTCATATAGTGAAAAGGCTCAAACTATATATATCTATTATTTTTCTTTTTTCTTGTGGTTTAAGCTTTATTGATTCATCACGTGTTTATTATCATTTTTCTGCATAATTATATGTATATATATAAAATTAATGTTACAAATACGAGTAGAAACATAAAAAAGAGACTAACACTCACTATTCTCGATCCTGTTGGCCTTTTTGCAGTCTTTAGGAGCCTGGGCAGGCTTCCTGCTTTGCTTTACTGGTTTAGGACTGCCGCAGTGTTCTTAAAAACTCGGTAGTCCCCTCCGAAGAGGAAAGTTCCCGTTACCTCGGGACCAGGGCTTGCACAAATAGTTAATCAGACCCCATCGGGGCGTCATAGTATTGTGAGGAGTCATAGTACATGGGAAACGACTTATTAGAGATTTTAAATCTCTCGTTGGCTAAACGACACCTTGACATATAATGTGATCTCGATGGGGTGTATCTAATCGTCCCCCCGCTGACGCTGATCGTCAAGAGCTGACACTACTAGGCAAGTACCAGTTGTCCAGACCCATCAGCTATGCTCATGGCCTGTTCCCACTGGTAAGGCTTTGGGGTCTCTAGTTTCCCTGGTTGCTAAGCAGGCATCCCTCCTGCTTCCCACACAGCAACCACAAGGGTCCATTCAACCTGGGTGAGAACCAACAGCCACTGCGAGTCCAACCTCTGTTCGCGGGATGGAGAAAAAACCTCTCCATGGGCCCGCGCCAGCCGCAATACTGACTTATTTTAAGAGTTTCGGATCAAACTCCGGACCAGAAGTCCTACTGAACCTGCTCAGCTACAGGTAAGCTCAGTGGTCTTATTTAGCCCCTGGTTCAAAGAACCTCTGACATAAACCAATGCAACCTGTGGATAGTTACACGGCGCCAGTAAGGGCGTAGTCTTCAGGAGAGGAGAAAAAAAAAACAATAAACATGGGAGATGTCACTGCAAAGTGACAAACAGTGCAGCCACCTTACTCACGTGAACTAGTTTAAGCTATGAGTAAATGAAAAACTGAAAGTCTTATATAAGTAAAGGAGGAAAGAAAACAAAGAAGAAAAAATGGAAAAGATACAATAATGGAAATAATAATAATTTATTTAAGGAAAAACTTAAGAGCACAGATATTTTATAAGAAAAAAGAAAATTAATGCCACTGGATTAGCAGCACGTGGTATTAATGAAGGTCATAATTTTGATTTTTATTAAATAAAAATAATAGCCAAAGAAATGGATGAACAGAGAATCTTTAAGAATTAAGAAATACTTATTGGTCAACTATTTTACTCTTAATTATTATCACCAACTTAATAGATTATTATTAATAAAAACTGTTTTTGTTTTCGACCTTAAAAATATCAACTACTCTACTCATTGTCAATTAAACTGAATATATCCAGCTTAATAATATATTTCTACCAATTAAATAAATGAGGAACAGTAGATTTAAAAACATGCAGAAATTGGGTTTTATGGACCTGCTTAGTTGTAAGCCTGATAAAAAGTTTTAATTCCCAAAGTTTTAATGGAAATGTTGAACAAGCCATAACAGAATGAATACCTTCTCTTTACCCCTTACTCCATTTTTTCTGACATCTGTCTAAAAGATTATACTTCCGAGAAAAAAGTATATATTATCACATATTTTTTTTTTACTTTTTTTGGCAGCAATCTGCTATATTCTTTTCGCCAGGAAGTTTTTCCAAATTTACAAAATTTTACAGTAACTACTCAAGCATTCAATGAGTGGTTAGAGTCCACCAATTTTAATTTACTAATAATATAAATGGAATGTTCACCAGTTGTCATTGTTAAAAATAATTATATTTTAACACAAATTACACTGAAACTACAATGAGTAAAAAAAAATTATTGTTCAGTTTAGTTCTGCACTAACAGTGTTGTTCTTTCTAATGATTGTGGAACTTTTGCCTTGATTAAGGCAAAATTCATCTTATTTTTAAGGAGTCTTTTCTACTGAACGTGCATGAAGTTCTAATAAAGTACAGTTGAAATTTCGCTTTACATTATAACCTAATCACTTTAGAAATTTCCATTACAAAAAAAAACCGTTAGGAACATTCATTTTGAGAAATAACATTATTGTGAAAGTATATGCAAAGCAATAATGTATACAAAACTCCTACTATTTAAGAAACTAACAGGTATAATAAAAAGCATGTTCATTTCTCCATTTTGCAATACATTAACGAAATTACCTGAAAAATTAAGCATAATATCTTAAAAAATTAAAGTAAACAAAAAATTAAAATTATTTTTTATTACTTCCAAAAATATACTGTGCAAAATAATAAAATAAATTTATTGTCGAGAAAGTAGTTTTTGAAGCCATATGCTTTTTCATTGAGATGCTCCATATTCGAGAGTTTAGTTGAAAACATCAGCCTAACTGTAAAATGGATTACTCAGTATGTTTGAACGCTTTTGAAGTGGATATGAGGATTTTGCTATATGCCTGAAGAACAAATGGACAAAGTTGGGAGAGAGTGGGGCTGAATGTACAGTATGTAAATGAGGTTGGGAAAGGTGGAAACTGTGTGAATCGCGCTAGAAGCGTAACACATGCAGGAGGAAGAGCTGCTCAACTCGGCTATCAACCCCTGCAACCCGCCCTCACCAGCTCTATTAAATATACTACAGCTCCGCAGGCCTACTTCTAACCTACTTTTATACCTAAAAGAAAAAAAAATGAAATTGTCTCACAATATTACTATAAGAAAATGTATTAGACAATTCAACGACAATTAATTTAACTAATCAATTATTTGTTATGAGTTTAAAATAATTGTGTGGATTTAGATGAAAATAATTTCAATTATTTAAAAAACAAAAATCCCCTTTTGACCAGCTTAAAATTTTCTAAAATTTGGTATGACTCCAGTTTGGTTGATTTGTCTTGAATGTTTTGGGTTAAAATTTATGTATATGTTTTTAATCATCCAAAAGTATATGTTTATGGTTAATATAATAAATCAGCTTATTTTTTAAGAATAACCGGTGATTATTAATAATAATAACAATTTCTTTTGAAAATTTGATGAATAGAATAAAATAATCACATTAATTTCTTCTTTGAAACTGATAATTGTAATAAAAAACCCAAACTGAGGTAAAATGGTATACAAAAGTCTCCACACAAATGAAGTTTTTTATTAAACAACAACGCGTTTCGAACACCTAGTTCGTGTCTTCGTTGGAAGACAGTACAATACTAATTATATTTAATCAGTTACTAAATCAATTAAAATGAAATAATAAAATTCAATTATGAGAACACAAGGTTACCAAAACGCGTTTTGTTTAATAAAAAACTTCATTTATTTGGAGACTTTTGTATATCACTTTGCCTCAGAATGAGTAAATACCAAACCTAATGAGTTAAAAAAACCCAATGTAGACAATTGTTAAAAAAATAACTTAGTTTTTTATAGAGCAAAATTGCGATATTACACTTATGAAATTCTTTTTACTCAAATTTAAATTACATCTATTATTTATAAGATACTCAGATCGATTTCTTATTAATGGTTTCTAGTGTTCATTAATAATTTATTCAACATTAATGAAACAATATTTTTATTTTTACAAGAAGATCTTTTGTGCTATTTAGAATTTGTGAATGACGTTGACCTTCCACATCGTCAGCGATTTTAACCACCGTCAACCATAGTGTTGCAATATAAAATCCTTGGCCACCTTGGCTAAAATGTTTAGTTAAACCAATTTCAAAATTTGAAATTGATTCAGCAAAACAAATGTACCCTGGTAAATTGTAAATTATTTTTTTGTAGAATGTTGGTTGAAAACACCACCATTGGTATACCTAATTTACATAATTTATTCTTTTCAATCGATATTATAGCAAATATTTCCTTTATCAGCTATCGTCCTGATATTTTTATTGTAACGTTTTATCTGATATTTGAAAGTGGAAATTTAAACTCTGAAAGCTTTAAGATTTGTCCTACTTGTTTGTCTGATGGTGGTTGTCAGAGCTGAAGGCTAGATTTATTTATTACGGTAGAATATTGTACGTTTTTTTTTCTGATTTTCATTTCAAAAAATTAGTAAAGCTATACTTATTTCACATGTATCCAACAATTTATGATTAAATATACTATTTTTAATTTTAAATATATTAGCTAATTTAAACCAAGTATCATTTATATATACTATTTCAAAAAACAAACAAAATATATTTTAAATATTCACGGGTTTACATTCCATCTTTGTACGGGCGCAATATTCAAATTTTCTTTGAATTTGAATTATATTAAGTGAATAACTTTGAATCTGATTTAATTTTAAGCACTCAATTACAGCAATAGGTGTAAAATTCTTAAGAGCAAAACAGCGGCCTATCGGGTAATGAATTTATAAAATTTTTAGTAGTAGACGTTAAGGTAAAATGCCTAGGAAAGACTTTCCTAGGCATTTTATTCCAAAATGACATTGGTTATTTGGGAATAACAAATTTTGCTATTTCCAAATGTATTTATTCTGTTTTTTGTTGTTGTTTGTTTTTTGTTTTTTTTTTGACGAAACAAAGAGCCAACTATTACAAAAGTGATGAATCTATGACAAACCGAAGCAAGCTTACTGGAAATAAATTGCCTCTTTGATGAATAGTTCGTATGTGAGAAGTTTTCTTATAAAATGTTCAGTAGAAATCAGCCAAAATATTAAAGTTTCAAAAAGCTTTACTTTTATACAATACAGAATTAATCTCACACCAAGCAATATTTTCCTACAGTACTCAGTCGATTATCAAATAAACGTCTAGATTTGAACAACTACCGATTAACTATGTTTCTAACCGGAGATAGTAAATTTGAAAGTTACTTCAATCCCTTTAAAATTGATGACTCAGCTTTATGCAACTGTGATAATCTCAGTGTCCAAACCCCAGATCACCTTCTCTTCCATTGTGCTCTCCTCAACAGCAGCAGACACAATCTTCGGAAAATAACAATGTTACAAGAATTGACCTGGCCACCAAGCAAACCTCAACTGTTAACAAATGTATTTCATAGTTTTTACAACTTCTTAAATACTATAAATGTCATATAACGTAGTGTAACAATATTATACACATGAAGTATAAAAAATAGAGCATGTGAAAATATTGCAATTAACTCCCTCCAAGTAAGGGTACTACTTTGGGGAGGAGTTAGAGAATTAATGTAATATTTACGTTCTGATTCGTTTGCCAAATAAAGCTACTTTATTTATGAACTATGGTAAAAAAAATACTTGAATTACTGTTTATTGAAAGAATTTATGAAATTCTTCTGTTTGAAAAGAATATGAACAAGAGACTATTGTACCAAGAAATTATAAAATCCACATGTCTGAGTAGAATCATAACAGCTAATACTTTAAAAATAATTTACTTCTATTATTAACTTGATCAGAGTCAGTCTAATAATGAGAAAAATTAATTATTCTTTCCATACTATCTTTACTTTGTGGTTATATTTTTGTTTTAAAAGTTGTGCAAATTCCTGTTTTGAGATTCAGGCTTTGGCCAGAAGAGAAAATACTGTTTTAGCGGTATTGAAGGGAGGGGACGAATGAATTGGTGAATTTTTTATACCAAGTAATGGCAGGAAGGAACAAGGGAAATCTGATGAAGCTTTTGTACAGAATGTATTCCGAATATAAACAACAACAGCAATGTGGTGCTGAAAAAAAAGGCCTTACAAACAACCAAAGCAAGACAAATGAATAGGTCTATTTGAATTGTTCTAGAGTAAAATGTGCAACATTAATTAAATTTGTATGGCTCATATCACTTGCTTTGTTTCAACGAATAGTAATCTTCAAACAAATTCTGGATTTTTGAAAGATGAAATCATTTTCATTAGTGTAATAAAAACAAACAACTCATACTGATTATATAATTGTATGAGTTTATATAATTATGAATTTATAATTATGAATTAATTCATAATTCTATTTTTTTTTTTTTTTTTTATTTTATTTTACATAGTCACAACAATGCAAATGTACATTACCAGTGACAATGATGAAGGAAATATATACATTACACATGGAGGCAGGAGGGAAGAAATAATTCAGTAATTATACTTCCTGGCGTGAGAAATATGTTATAAAACTTAGATTAAATTTACAAGTCACTAGAGTAATTCACACTAATAAGTCTCTTGGCCAGTTTCTCTTCAGGCGCCTTTGGGGATTTCCTGGAATATTTGTTGAGGAGATGTTTTGGACTAAGGGATTGCTATTGCTACAAAGATTTTTATGGAAGGCTTTGTATCGAGATATTGCTACTTGATGAACTGTTGAAATCCTTAGGTCTGAATAGATTGTTTGATTTGGTATGTAAAAGGGACAATGAAGAATTTTTCTAAGAATTTTTGACTGAAGAGCTTGTATCCTCTGGGCATTGCTAGATTTTGTTGCTCCCCATATTTCAATTCCGTAAGTCCAAATAGGCATAATCATAGATTTATATAGTAATAGTTTATTGACAGTAGTTAATTTTGAACGATTATCAAGTAAGTGAATTAAAAGTCTATATCGTCTGTTTAGTTCTGTTCTTTTCATTTTGGTATGGGAGCCCAAGTAAGACGTCTGTCAAGGTGCAGTCCTAAGTATTTGGTGGTTGTAGCTTGAGGGATCGGAATATGGTTAAGGAAGACTGGAGAACACGCATCTGGCCGCAACGTAAATGTTACGTGAACACTTTTCTGTTCGTTAATGCGTATTCTCCAACACTTCAGCCATGACTCTATAACGTTTAAGTGTTGCTGGATATAGTAGGATGCTAGCTCAGGACTGTCATTTGTGCAAAGGATTGCCTTGTCGTCAGCAAATGTGGCTAAGACTGTATGGGGAGATTCTGGAATGTCGGAGGTGTATATGGAGTATAGCACTGGTCCAAGTATGCTTCCTTGCGGAACTCCTGCTTTAATATGAATAACTGGAGAAAGACAAGAGCCTTCTATTACTTGGCTAAAGCGGTGGTTGAGGTAGGACTGCATTATAAGGTAGTAAGTATGTGGGAGTATTTTTTTGAGCTTCCAAAGCAACCCAGCATGCCAAATCCTGTCAAAGGCTTCCGCCTCATCAAGAAAGACAGCTGAGCAGTATTGTTTCTTCTCAAGAGTAGAGGAAATGACATCAACTATACGGTGGCATTGTTGAATTGTAGAGTGTTGAGATCGAAACCCGAATTGGTGAGAGGGTATTAAATTTTTCGATTCTAAAATGGGACGAAGTCTTCGAAGAAATAATTTTTCAAAGATTTTGGCCATGGTTGGTAGTAAACTAATTGGGCGGTACGACGTACATAGTTGTGGAGACTTATGGGGCTTTGGGATCATGCGAATAATAGAAAATTTCCACAGAATGGGGAAATAGGTTGTTCGTAAGATAGAGTTGTATATATATGTAAGGAAAATTATGACCTTACGGGGAAGTTGTTTGATTATTTCGTTTGTTATAAGGTCATAACCGGGAGATTTTTTTGATGGTAGTTTTTTAATTATAAAAGAGACTTCATTTGGGGAGAATGACTTGGGTGGAAGAGAGAGCTGTAAAGGGGCTACAAGTTCATCAGTTACTTTTGCTGTAGTATCAGGGTCTTCTATATTTGAATTGGGAATGAAAAGGGTTTCAAGGTGTTTGGAGAAGACTGTGGCCTTCTCATAGTCGCTTTTTGCCCAGGTATCGTCGCCAGTAAGGATCGGAGTACTAATTTTTTTATGGGACAGTATTCGTCTAGTGGCAGTCCATAGTGACTTGTCTTCGGGTTTCAGTGCTTCAGTATATTTTTGGAAAAGACAATTTCGATATTGCTTCAAGTCTCGAGTTAGTTGGTTTTGTAATCTGTTAAATGTTTGTTTGTCAGATGGGTATCGACTTCTCTGCCATTTGGCTCTTGCTCGTCGTTTAGCTTGGATTAATTCCCTGAGGTATGTTGGTAGGTATGTAGTGTGCTTTTTTGGTCTGGATGGGACTTTAGCATTATTTATACAAGCATGTATATCCTGAGTTAATTTACTAATTGCGTCATCTATTTCACGTGATGTCTTGAGGCGTACTTTAAGGTCAGTCTGTCGTTCAATTTCGGCTCTAAATTTTTCCCAGTCAATATGTCCGTTGAGTAGAGTTTGATTATTAATAATTTTCATAGGATGAATAGATAATGATAGAAGTACGGGTGAATGGTCAGAGGAAAGGTCTGGGAGAGTTGTGATGTAAGGGTTTAGTTTTGAGATGGGTGAAGTGACAAATATATCAAGCAGGTCAGGTTTTTTGACTGTGGAAGAAGGCCAATATGTAGGAGTTCCAGGACTTAGGACAGTATAAGATGAGTTGAGAAGAGATTTACGGAGAATAGAACCCCGAGGTGTGGTTACTCGACATCCCCATGACTGGTGTTTACAATTGAAATCCCCTCCACAAATAAATTTAGGTGAAAGGTGTTGAAAGATATTTGAAAGGTCACTTTGGGTTATACGTTTGTTTGGAGGGCAATATATTGAAGAGACATTGTAGTTGTATGGATGGGACTCAAGGCAGATTGTGCATACTTGCATGGCAGGTGTGGATACAGAAGGTAGGATGTGGTGTTTGAGAGACCTCCGTACAAGCACAGCTACTCCACCATGGGCAGTGTTATCAGGATGGTCAGTGCGATATGTGATGTAGTCAGTTAGTTTAAAATATGACCTGGACGTAAAGTGGGTTTCTGTCAGTAGTGCAATGTCAATTTTCTTGTCATGTAGTACAATGTCGAGTTCTTGTCTGTGTTGAGTAAGTCCGTTGGCATTCCAGAGGAGGATAGTTAAAGATTGCTTAGTTGGGGAGGTGTTCATTTGGTAGCAACAGCAGGAACAAGACTGGTTATGACTGTGGTGAGAAGGGAGATAAGTGGAGTGATAGTTGACTTTAGTTCATTTAAAAAGGATGTAAGAAGGACTGTGAAATCGGAGGAAGGTGTGGGAGGAGGAATGAAGGTAGGCATTTTGTGAGGTACTTGCTGTGGTTCAGATGATGTGGCTCCTGCTGCAACGACATTAGCATAGCTAACGTTCTTGACGACTGGGTTCGTAGAAATACCAGTAGTTCTTGTCTTTTGACTTTCAGTTGAGTCAACATTTCGCCTCAGCTTCTTCTGTATGTTTTTGTGGATTTCACATCCTCTGTAACTTGCAGGATGACAGCCTTCACAAAGGGCACACTTCGCCGGCTCATCTCTTGACTTCATACAGTCCTCTGTTCTATGCTGACCTGCGCATTTCACACAACGAGGTGCTAGATTACAATAAGTTTTGGTGTGACCATAACGCTGGCACCTTTTGCACTGAGGTATTTCTTTTCGTTTATATGGCTCTTCCACAATAACTTTGGTATGGAACAAGGAAGTCATTTCAAAGATATCTTTATTATTATGGCTTGGTTCTAGATCCACAAAAAAGAGAGACATAGGCTGCTTCGTCACATTGTGAAGAACATTAGTAATATTTCGTACATTATGTCCTAAGTCTTTTAGTTCATCGTGGATTGTCTGTATTGGAGTGGAGTGGTGAATATTTCTTATTACTACTCTAAACGCTTTGTCTTGTTTAAGCTGGTACGTGTGAAAGGGGATGTTTAGCATTCTAAAATGACAGTTGATTTTGCGGTATCCCTCTGCTTCTTTTGGATATATTGCAACATCACTTGCTCTTGATTTACAAGCGAAATTACCTTTACCGACCAGTTCAGTAAGAGTTCTTATAAGATCTGGGAAATTTGTCACCGATTTTAAATATATGGGAGGTGGGGGTGGAAGTCTTGAAGTAGATTCTTCTTTTGACATTTCCGTTGACAGAACAGAAAACTTGTTAGGAGATAAGAATGATGGAACAGACACATTTGAATCAAGGTTAGCACCGCTCGTGGATGGTACACTAACCTTGGGAAGTTGTTTGGCACTCAAATTTAGATCTGATTGTAAAGCAACAGCCACTTTTTTATTTTTTGGTGGGGAATGTGTCTGTGAACGACTACGTCTCTTTTTCATGTTATACTAGTAATTAAGCACAACTGAATTGAATTACCTTTGACAGGGCTCTCCGAAGATCAATTTAAACAGGTCTTGTTGAATGAATTTTGTTGAGACAATAAGCCAAAGGAATAAAACTTCTTTACAAGTATATGTTTGAAGGCAGCACAGCAGGTAGGCAGAGCAGGCACAGATGTCAATAGAGCAAAAAGTCGCCTTTCTCGCATCCGCTACCGATGGTAATAATTGTGCTTATAAAACAGACACTTTTATGTCGGAAAGACTAACTCACAAATCTTAAGATTTAAAACCGAATAAATTAAAGACGTTTTATCACGGAGCAATGTTTTTTGGTGTTTTCACTAACAACTGTGCACCAGCTGATCTTCCATAATTCTATGAATTATTAATTTGGTTACCTGCTAAGAGAGGTTTTGTCTGTCAAAAAAAATTACAAATCTTGAGATTTTCAAGCCCTAAAGATGACATAAATATATGTCGAAACGTCGGCAAAAGGACTAGTTTAAAATCATTGGACCTCAACCCTCAAAAATTACATCATATATATATATATATATATATATATATATATATATAAACCATGATAAACGAAAAACGGTCCCGCAGGAATGATAAATGAAAAACGGTCCGGCAGGAATGATAAACTAAAAACGGTCCTAAGAAAAAGGTTTTAAATAAACACCAAATCGATGGCACATACAGTATAATTTAAACCTAAGAAACTGACCGAGTCATGATAAACGTGTTTATCATATATATAGTTAAAATGTCACATCTCAAATTATTGAAAATACAATTTGTAAATAAGGTAGTCATAAATCTTCAGTTTTGAAAATATCTCTCCAATCTTCATTAAAAATTGTTCTTCCTATTTAACTGCTCTCTCTTTTCATATTTACAATGTTTTCCTAAAATCTGATACTTGCTGTGAGATATGAAGAGACACGTATGCTCTTTGAAATATTTAGAGTACTGCAAAAGTCTCAATTTCTGTTATCAATATTTATTCCCACTATCGGATATTGTATTTGGACTCTTTGCATATGATCTTAGAATATATCTTAAGATTTCCTGCTCTAATGATTACGAACTTTCTTCAAATTTCAATAAATAAGCTTCAGAACTAGTGTTACCCCCGTAATCTTAATGAAATTTTTGCTAACTGTTCTATAATCTCCTTCTATCTATAAAAATTTATAATATATTCTTACAAATATAATGTGACTTTCTGATCCGAGTAGCTGTGTGAAGATACACAGTGAATTGATATTGACTCTAATTGATATAATTGATTATTGACTCTAAATTAACTTTTAACAATTATATTGTTGGTTTAGAAAACTGTAGTATACAAATGGTTGGTTTTATTACAACAAATTCATATGGCTCAACGAACCCTTTACTGTCGTAATCCCTATAAATCTCTCCTTCTTCTAATTGTAAATAATGTCTCACCTGTTTGTAATCTATATTACAATGATTATTAAATCTTATGTCAAACCAACCATTTAAAATTTCTTCAGAAGTGTTCCTATAAGTTCAGTTATCTTATGCATTCATCTTACTAACCTTTCCTTTGAGTCAAATTTAATATTCCTGATCTATTCATATTTAAATCATTAAATTAATGAATTGATTTTTCATACCACATCCAATTATACAATTTAAGAGGATGAAGGTATTTGTTCACAATATAGATAGATAAGAGGGCTTAAGTGGTTTCAGGGATTAAATTAAAGGTCTTTCCTGAGCTTGATTGGATCCAAATTATTTAAAAAAAATTCACTGTTTCTACCTTGAATATTTATATTTGCCTCTTGTTATTCTACATCAAGGGATTCTGTAATTTTTAGTCTGTGATGATCTCTTCCCTTATAATTTTTTAAATTATTCTTTTGTTGACTGTTAGTATTTGTTTTCCTAGATTGATGTTATGAATATATTCTATTGATTTTCTGGTAATTCAATGCATGGTAAGTCTTCACGAAAGTAAAGACGCTGTCATCCCAATGTAAAATCCACCAGTTTTGGTGGGTTTCACAGTCCCCATGTTTACATTTCTCTTCATACACTGGGTTTGTTTTCCTTAGTAGAAAACTGTTGATTTGATAATTGTTTTCCAGTTCCACAGATGCACTTCAAAAACATCTACAATTCCAGAACAGTTGCACTTCCATCATAAGTAATGGCGTTACTTTATCATTGCTAGTCTTGCATTTTACATTATTTTTTTTTTAATTGTGTTTTAATTTGTGTTTTTCAGTGTATTAATTTTTCTAGTACGATGTGTACAGTATTGGGAGTGGTTTCAACTCTTTTATTGTTCTATATCGACTGTTGGTATTTTTTTAATATCATAAGATATAAGTCATTAGAGTAAGCATTGATAATGAATGCTTGCTTTATTTTCAATATTAGACTGTAAAATTTTACAATTTGATGCAATGTTATAGATTTTATGTACTGAGGCTTAGTACTAACAACATGCATATATACTTTACTTATACTTAGATAATTTCAAAGTAAAAAAAAATATTTTCTTCACTCTAGTCAGGAAAATTGTAAGTAAGTAGGAAATTCTTTTATAAACATGTATGTAACAACTGTGTATAGTGATTAATTATAAAATGAAAATCCTAATACTCTTATTCAAAAATTAATGTGATTTCAATGAAAAGGAAGAATTTCAAAGGAAAAACATAGATTGTTCAATACACTGAAAGATAATATGGATAACAACTGAAGTGTTTACTTGTAGAGACTTGAGGGTTTCATAAATAATGTAATTGAATAATTATAAAGAACTTGCATTGGTTTTAAATTCATGAAATGTTTGCAAATTTGAAGCACAAATATCTTAGTTGAGCAGAGTTGAGAGGAACTGGAAGGTTTTCATTTCCTTAGAGCAAGATGAAGGAACTTGATCAATTTTGTTTACCCTCTCAAACGATGATTGAGAATTCGAAGGTAACTGCTTCCAATAATAACGCTCAAGTGCCTGCTTTGTCGACCAAATAAGCGAAATAAACAGATAAATTTGTTTTCATCATGACAAGTGAACGAATTTTAATTATTGATTGAAATTTAATTTAAGAAAGATATCAAGAAATAACATCTCAAGTAGTATGCAACTACTTATTTGATAAATATCTACCCACGCTTAATTCATGAAATTATATATAACTGAAAAGTCTGTTTCAAAAATAAAACCAAAATACCAACAAATAAAGTCCTTCTAAAAGGTTTAATTGGTATCAAAAATTAAACAGGTTACATACAGCCGTGTACCAACATTATTGAGTTAGATGCACCTGTGATGATAAGAATGAAATTTGTGATGTGCCTTATAGGTTATGAAGATGTCAAAAATACGATGCAAGTAATGTATTGCTTGGAAATGTGGAGGACTTACTCCCGGTATCAAGCAATCAAAATAAATGTACTGAAGACATTAAAAAAACGTTTAAACTCAATATATACGACAAAAATATTTTAGGACGTCAAATTTATTTAAGAATTTAGAATGTATTTTAAAATGTAATGTACGAATTAGAAAAAATGATTAATTAAAATTATAGTCATCACTATTAAGATAATTAAAGTAAATTAGAATTCAATATCTACAAATGGCCAGTTTGGGCCGACTTAGCAATAGCCAATATTTCTATACTCAATTCAAAAAATACTGACCTTATAATGAGATATGATCCATAATAAATAAAGAAGTGAACACTGTAAGTTAAATAGGAAATATAACTAACAACTTAGAAAAATACCAACAACTTATCGACAGCTTACTTTAAAAAGTAAATAAATAAATAAACCATTGATTAATCTTCACACAATCTCAGAAACATAAAGAGAAACAAATTCATAACATTCACATACTGAGAAAAATAAGAAATTGCCAAATCACTAAAGAAAAAGCACAAACTAAATCCCAATCAATTATGATGGTAATCAATATGATTCAAATTTTGTAAACCGCCTATAAATACAAAAATACAAATAAGAAAAAGTTAAAACTAATTTTTCTCTCTAAAAAGCAAAGAAACATAAATCTGAGTATTTTAAAGCATTTGAAATTGTTAGATATAAAAAGGCGATTAAAGCAGATGAATCGCACAACAAATGAACTCTTCAAACATCTTACAACTTTAAAAACATTTCAAAGGAACAAAGAGAATAAAAGGCAAAAAAATAAAATTATTAATGATTGATAACGTGAAACAGATGGTTAAATGAGAAACCAATTAGTTAATATTAGCCAGTTGTTTAGGATACATTTGTTGAAAACCATATAAACAAATGAAAAAACATAAGATTTGTATTAGTTATAACAATGTTAATTTATTTGTTCAATATAGAGTAAAGCTCCATGTCTTACTGCTAAGGTGTTAAACTAAGAATGATTTATTCATGTAAATTAGATGAATTATAATTGTGGTGTGATTTGGAATATTGAGGTCTATCGGAGAGGTATTCCCCAGGGGTTATGTTCAATGAATGGGGCGGGAGTTCCCTTTGTTCATTGACAGTTCGCTCATGAACTGATCTACGGTCCCAAGTCTTAAATCCCCTTGTATTGTATACCCTGGTTTCTGGTAAACAGTGTAGTCCTAATTATAAGCTTTCAGGCTTACTTCCAACTACTTGAATTAAATTGTAATTTGAATTAACAACTAAACTTTATTTATATAAAACTATATATTTATATTTATGTAATATCAAAGGAAAAGTCCAAACCAGATATATTAGTAACTGTTAAATAGGTCATAACACATAAAAACAAAACACTTAGTGCATTTAATTAAAAACTTAAATGATAATAATGAAGAAAATTAAGAGGAAAATAACTGAAACAAAAGAAAATCAAGGAATATAAATAATAAATACTTAAATAATAATAATGATGAGGTTGATTAGAATAAAGTTGTATAAATAATAATTCAAAATAAAAAAAAGATAATAATAAAAAATAGTCAAAGGAAAACTAATCTCTAACCATTCAAAACAGCCCTACCTTTTTAAATTCAAACCTGATTTACAACCAGCATTTAAAAACCAGATATTTTAATGCTAGTTGTAAACCAGGTTTCAATTTAAAAGTTATGGCTGTTCTGAATGGTTAGAAATTAGTTTACCTTTGACTATTTTTTATTATTATCTTTTATTTTTATTTGAAATTATTATTCATACAACTCTATTTTAATCGTCCTCATCGTCATTATTATTTAAGTATTTATTACTTATATACCTGGATTTTCTTTTGTTTCAGTTATTTTCCTCTTAATTTTCTTCATTATTATCTTTTAAGTTTTTTATTATTTATGTTTCCAAATCTTCTACATTTTTACTTTCTATTTCTTAGCTCCTGACTTATTCTTAGTTAATGTTTCTTACCTTACTTGAACCGGGAACATTTGTGACAACACTGTTGGTCTCCAACCATCGCTTCGCAAGTGCGCTTGGTGTCCCTATCTCAGCTCTCCTGATGACGGTTTAACCAACAATTAGAGACAGTAAGTGTGTTTGTTCCTTTGTTTTGTGTTTGCGATTTACCATGAAATGTTTGTTGTCCATTTGGATCGTTTTCCTGTTTACAATATATATATAAAGATTTCACATAAACAAGTGAAATAACAATCATGTATATATATATATATATATATCTATATAACCAATTAAATAAAACGATTCCACGAACTAAATAAATTATATTGACACAAATAACACACAGAAATGGAACAGAAACTCACTACTATATTTCGATGTCCTCGTCATCAGGAAGAAAGAAACGAGGACATCGAAATATAGTAGTGAGTTTCTGTTTCATTTCTGTGTGTCCTTTGTATCAATATAGTTTATATATCAAATATATAATTGAAATGGTCCAAACCGGATATATTAGTAACTGTTAAATAGTTAACAACATATTAAAAAAAACAAAACACTTAGTGCAATCAATATTTTGAACTACAGTGAACGTCATAAAGGAAGTAGAAGAGAGGAAGAAGAGGTAGTACGTTCCAGATGAACGATGCAGAGTCGAGTGAATAGTTCTTCATATTTTGACCTCGTCGTCATTAAGAGAAAGAGAAGAAGAAAAAGAAGATGAGTTCTACTTGGCTGGCAAACAGCAACTAATCACGCAATGCTTACGGCTTAGTGATAAGTAGTACTTCAAACTCACAATAAATGAATAACTAAAGAAATTATAACTAAGAAAATTAATTAAGAATAAAATAGCTAAAAAATAAGACAGCAATAGGCTAGGTTAGGTTGCAGTGGCAGTCCCACAAAGGATCACACGTAGGCCGAGCATTTGGCCCTTTGTGATACCACACAATGAAGATTGATTCTACAATGGGAGTCCTAAATTTTGCCTAACTCAAGTGTATTTAGAGTAGGGATCTTTAACGAGTCCCTGACATCGTACAAAGACAGCAATAACAACTAAAGGAAAAAAAAAGGAAAAGAAAGGAAAAGCAATAAAAATTAAAAATAAACAATAAAGGTTTGGGTTGAGGAGAGGCTTAGAAGGTGCTTTAACGAGATAAATGTTTTTCTTCATTTCTGATGTTCAAAATGTAGATGGTAATGTCTGTTTCGTTCCATAGTCTTCCAAATGTTGTCTGGCATACTGAAAAGTGTAAGCGTTTTGTTCAATTGTATGTTTTTTTAGTTATATATATATATATAGTTCAATGCAGAAAAAGAAACATAGAGAAATCAAAGTACACACTTACAGTCTTTAATTTTCGGTTTGAACCGTCTTCAGGAGAGACTGTAAGTGCGTGCTTTTGATTTTTCTATGTTTTTTTTTCTACATTGAAATATATTTGTCCGTTTTGGATCGGATTTTCAACGAAGAAGTGTACATATTTATAAAACATATTAATATATCTTCTCGACCATTGATACTTCAAATTCACCGAAGGGGTTCTTGAGGATTTTGGTCATAAACATACAACTCTTGATTATAAACTTACGTTTCCTCGGAAACACAATAGTGTTTGAAAATGCCAAACAACTTTTGGCGAAACGTCGGCTTATAATCAGGAGTTGTATGTTTATGACCAAAATCCTCAAGAACTCCTTGGGTGAATTTATATATATATATATATATATATATATATATGTAACTATCTATGTAATACTACATATATAATATATGTATATAATATATATAAACTAGTAAACATCTGTACCTAGGGTGTTACCACAAACAATATGCACATATCTTAATTAGTTTCGTAGTGCTTAATTTACAAATGGTCTCACCAAAGGATACGATGATTAGATTACTCAGTGCTGGAGATTACAGTGGTTTCATTTGCAATATTGATTACAGGAGTGCCGATATCGGGGAGTGGTGGGCCCTGCACACCTCAATTTCTCTCCATATGCTGATATAAGTCATCTTTTATGTAAAGTTACCACTGTCCAGTTTCAGATCAGTATCGAGTTGTATTAAGGTTCTTCTACTAACTAATTATTGACTTTATTTATTCGTTTAAATAACATTTTTTGTTCATAATATTCTGCAATCTCTTCCAATGATAGTGTCATATATGATAGATCTTTACACCCACTTCATAAATGATTAAGTAATCATCGCATAGTTGAAAATTTATGTTCTTATAACAATAATTTTTTAACTATGATTAAGTAACATACGTTTCTATTTAGATTTCTATAAGAATTACATTTATTAAGCATTCATTGCGTAGTTTTGTGTATAAACAATACGGGTTCAGTTTTCTACCATAGCCTTGAGGGATGAGTGCGTGCGTATGTATTTGCATAAATAGTTAAATTACATGACTAATAAGATATAACAAATCAAATAAAAAAAGAAAATGTACTCTTTCTGAGTTAATATGTATTTATTTTTATTTATTTATTTATATTTGTATAAATCATATATCCCAGTTAAATTCCACATATTGATCCCCGTGTTAATCTAAGAGCTTCCGAAGAAAAACATTTATCTCGTTAAAGCACCTTCTAAGCCTCTCCTCAACCCAAACCTTTATTGTTTATTTTTAAATAATTTATTTATATACATTTAAATTTATTTAAATTGTGGGCGCACTACAGATCTCAATGTTTTGTTGATCAGAATGAAATTATACGCAAAAATAGTATATTTTCAAAGAACGGGTTGAATACTTTTTTATTGAAACTACAGGTGCAAAAAGAGGTATTATGAGACATTTTATTATTTCAGAAAATATTTTCTTCAAGCTAAGCAGTTTCAGAAAAACGAAAATTTGTTTAAAAAAAATTTAACATCAAAAACCTACAAAAAATAATTTTAAAAATGTTGATCTCCGTAAAACACAATAATTCTGTAAAAAACTGAAAACCCTTCAGAAGTTAATGTGGTAAGTAAGGACAATAAAATTCATAAAAGTAATATATATACACCAAACAACCATGTAATTTATGATTATTATATTATTCTGTTCACCAGAGTGAAGGAGTGTTGCCTAACGAACTTGTTGAAAAAAATCTTTGTATAGCACTCCCCAACAGAACTAATTATCAGCCATAGAGTTCTTAATGTGTTTAAAACGTCCTTTATTTTGACTAATATTGGAGTGCGGGAAAGGGATTTTTATGTTATTTATGACAATTTGCCAACTATTTTTATGCTAGATGTCTGTTCATTGAACAAACATAAAATATCCTATTAGGTATCATCTTGCTACAAACATTCATAACCAATTACAATATCAAACGTGTAATAATACATTCAAGTGGCAAATGATCAATCTACAGTAATATCAGGATTACAGTAATACAGTCTGTCAGAATCACTGTAATCGATATTATAGTGATTTAAAAATGTATTTTTAAAATAATACATTTTAAAAATTAAATTGGCTGTGAAACAGTTCTTAAAAGGTTTACTTACAGTAAAGTTAGCGTAGACCATTTTTGCTTTTAATTGGTAAATTTTGCTATTCTAATTGATTCATTGAAGTTTAATTTCACTAATAATTGCTTTTTTGGCGAATATATCAATTAGAATTAGATTTCATTTATAAAAGTTCATCCCTCTGATCAAGGAAAGACCAAAATGAAAGTGGAATCTTTTTCGCCAGTATTACTGATGTTATGGGGAAAAGAGGTCATTAATAAATTCATATTTTAATACAAGGTAATGAGCTATAAAATTTAACTATTCCAACTATATTCCAGCGAAAATAAGTTTTTATTGTTTACCAATAATGTATTGAAAATAATTAAAGTAATCAGAATTATTATAGTTATAACTGAAGGTATGCCTTCATTTATTAAAAAATAAACATTAAACATTTAATTAAAATTAAATTAAAAAATCTGGAGTGGCCTACACTCAACTTTACTATAAGTAAACTTAATATCAAACTTCTTGGGTATATAATATATAATGTCTCATTTAAGCATAATATAATCGTCTAAAAGGGAGATGTTTATTAGTCTTTCATTCCTGAAGTAGTACAGATAGTGATTGATCCACTTTTTTTGTATGTCACACAATTAACAGTTATACAATCAATAGTATAACTACAGCAGTAATAACATTATAAAAAGTAAATTAAAAATTTGCTTGTACGAAATAATTTCCTACAAGAAAGCATGGCTTTTGCTCCAATAGCCAGTGGAGTGGATCTCTTACATAGTTTATCTGACCTCCATCTACATTTAATACTTAAGACAAATTTTCCCATTTAGAAATTAAAAATATTTTAAGTATATTAAAAGCACTACAAATTTTTTGTCTGAAATGTCAAAAATATGTAAGAAAAAATGTCGTTTTAAGATAATTTTTAATTTAAGATGTAGGTTAATTTCATTTATTATTATTAAAAGAATTTTTTTTTAATTCTGAATAATGTTCTACATTTTTAGTCTTTTATCAAATTATTATACTGGAAATTTTATAGCATGCTAGAGTTTTTTAAAAACTCACTTTTCTTTCCCTTAGTCAAAAATCATAAAAATCCAATTTACTCTGAGCGAATGTTATTTTTGGAAGCTTGAAATTTTTAAGTATAATGGTACGAACTATTAGACAAGAATAGTGAAAAGACAAGAAATGGATATAAGTCGAAAACATAGAAGGTCTCATACAGGATGAAAAAGTTCATTCCACAAACTTCAGTATTAACCAAAAATAATGTCATTCATAAACATAAAAAAATCAGCATCTGATATTAATCCTTGTAGAATGTTGCAAGATTAGATCGATCGATCCATGTAGATCGATTAGAACATTTTATTAGACAAACTCATCATACCATGAAAAGAATCAGAAATTATATGTTTAATATGCTCTATTGTCCTTGAATTTTTACATATAAGAATTATATTCTTTTTATATCACATATAAGTCGTTAAATCATTTCAAAATTTTCATTATATCTATAAACATTATATTATTTCGGTCAATTCACTCAAAAAATTCTAAGTCAACGTAAACAATGTAAAAAAATATCAAAAATTCGACAAGTATAGCAGGTGATCTATTAGTCTGGGATAAACAAACAGTTTTTATAGCTTTATTGCACTTTGCCATGAATGAACTTTCATGATTTTTTTTCTAAATTACTAATTTTTTGTTCCGTTTTTGGTAAAATTTTCATGGTTTCTTAATGAGCCATTTAACGTTAAAAAAACATTTTCTGAAAACAGTAATCGTACTTTAACGCCCCTTTGGCGAATGTAATTTTAAAAACAAATATTTCATTTCATTCTCCATACAATGATCTATTTTTAGGTATTGTTTGATTTTGATCGGTCATACGGCATGGCTTGTATGGCTCTCTTAAGCTTTGAGATTGAATTGAAGTTCTAATTTTTACATTTTATTGAAAAAAAATATTTGCAGTTTTTTTTAAATTTTGAATATTTTTCTTTTATTGCATTTGTAACCTCAAAGATAATGCCAACATTTCAAAACTCTAAAGTTAGGAGTTTAGGAGAAAAATTTATTCTATAAACAGGTTTTTGGCAAAAAAAGTGACTTTCCCGTCATGCATACTTCTTCCCAAACAGTAGGGATCATCTATACTATGATGGGGCCCATTTTTGTGTAAAATATCAACTTGATCCATCAAAGATTCTGGACCGTAGCATGGTAATAAGCAATGCTAACACACTCACTCACACAAAGACATCATCAAAAAATTCATAAAACAACCTCTGGGACCTCAAACATGTAATTCTGTCAAAACCTCAAGATCGAGTTTTTCATAATCACTATACTTTATTTATATTAAAGTAAAAATTGATAATAAAACGACATTTAACAGCCTGTATTAGAAAATAGTAAAACCCTCATGTATTCTTCTACAACAGAAGGTCCTCAACCTCAAATTTCAGTAAGGCAAAATTGAATAGTGCAGTAAAGTCAGGAGCCATATTTAATATTTATTGAAAAATTAAATGCAACTGATATGGAATGTTCATCCTTTTCATATGTAAACAAACTTTAGTTTTGCTTAAACACAACTAAATGTGGTATTCAAACAAAAACACAGATCTGGTATTCATTTCTTATTTAAATAAATAAAGTATGTTTCTCCCCATATCCTTTCAAGTTCCTTTTCAAACTAAACCTTTTTCAAAGCCAACAACAAAAGAACTAAAATTAAAAATGACATTTAATAAAAATCCAACTATTAATATATATATGTAAACTATATTCACAAAAAAGAACACACAGAAATTAAACAGAAACTCACTGCTATATTTTGATGGCTTCGTCATCAGGAAAATAGATGTGAATCACTCTGAAGACTGGTAACAACTCAGTGATCTATAAATATATCACAAACATGAATATCCTAAAACAAAAATCACAACCATATATCTTAATCTATTCTTTGTGATATATATTTCTTTGATATAAAATATATATCACAAACAAATATACTGAAGTAAGTTAAGAAAAATGTTTTAAACATCTTGAATTTAATCGTTAATTACTAAAATAAAACAAATCCAATTTTAATAATTTTAAAAGGAAATTATTACCATAAATAAAGTTTCTTTTTGCTGAATTACCTTTAAAACATTCATTATTTTCATTAAAACAAATGCTCAAATAATCAAAATAAAGTGTTAAAAAGTCTAGAAATTAGAGAAATTTGGCAAATTACTTCTTTAATAAACATGATATAGGATTAAATTTAGTTTAAACACATTTAAAAACTAATTTCATAGATACTTAAATAGTTTTTATACAATTGTGTTGATATAATTTTTAATAATAAACATTTCATAATATCAAAATTATTAATATGATTGATCATATATAGAAACTGCAGTTTCAAAGTATGAAAAAAAATATGTGATAATGCAGAATGAACCAAAAGTAAGTTTACAGTTGCCCAAATCTTTTCTTTGCTACATAAAGATTTCAATTGGTGAACAATATAATACAAGTATTAAATTAATACTAAATTCAAATGGATATTAAATTTATATTGGAAGTTAGAAAAGAACAGAGTAAATTAGTTGAAATTAAATACAATATATGAATGTTGAATTGAACTATTGAGGTTTTTAGCAAGAGGAATTAGTATGAAATTAGTAAATAACTTAATTAATCTACCAATAGGAAGAAATATGACATTATAAGAGATTGAACAAGTAATGAACATTTAAAGTGCTCAACTTATCATTTAGTGTTGATATAATTTTTAATAATAAACAATTCATAATATCAAAATTATAAATATGACTATATATAGAAACTACAGTTTCAAAATATTAAAAATTTTCAATGAATTTAACAACTATATGATAACAAAGAATGAACCAAAAGTAAGTTTACAGTTACCCAACTCTTTTCATTGCTTCATAATGATTTCAATCGGTAAACAATTATAATACAGGTAAAAGAAATGGATGTTAAATTAATATTGGAAGTTGTAAAATGCTGAGCTTGTTCTATGGACAAGGTTATTGCAGCCATGGTTTTAGTCCTGTATTATATTCTCATATTTTTTCTAAATCAGTTTTAGTTAACGTAATTTTCTATTATATGATTATAAAGAATGACTTTTATTTATTAATTAAAAGAATATGCCAGTAATTAGTAAAATGAACGTTAAATGATACATCATTACATTGTATAACAAAATTAATACTAATAACTGAATTGAAATAGTTAATTGTATTAAACATGAAACAACTAATATCATAAAAACAATGATAACTATTATTGAATTCAAACTGTAAGAGTTACACATATTATTAGAAAGTAATATATTCCATTAAACTTTAATAATTTAAAATGAAATTCTAATTATTTCAATAATTTATTTCTGGTAGGATATTTGTTTGACATTTTGATAAATAACGAACACATTATTCTGTAGTTTTAATTAATTTGTCACATTGTGTATAAATATAGGTATGTATTATTGATTTTAATATAATTTTTTTAAAGAAAGGACGCTAACCTATAACTGAAGTAGCCATTTGGTTAAACATAATCACTAACAAATTGTCATCTAATATTTATTTATTATTATTATTATTGAACTAACTTATTGTTAAAAATATACCTACAAATAGTTGCAGAAACGGTCGTACTTACGATTTGTTTAAATATTCAGGAATATTGTTCTTTTCAGAGAATAATATTTCATTATGGCGGATGTATTAGAACACTACAGAGTCGTATTCTGAACTAACCAAACACAGGGCATGATGTGCATGACTTGCACATGACGTCACTCAAGCAACATCATTTCAATTACGTCATTTATTGGTTCACTTAATCTCTTTAAATAAAACACTATTTTACTTGTTTTCTTTAAAGAAATATATCGAATGACTATATTACTATATATATATTATATATTACTATATAGTTCAATGTACATAAAGAAACGTAGAGAATCTTCTCTACGTTTCTTTATGTACATTGAACTGTATTTGTCCATTTCGTATCGTATTTTCATCAAAAAAGTATGTATTACTATATTATACACTATACTATATATACTATATTATATCAATGATTAAACCACAATAAGAATGGGAAAACAAGACTAAGATCTTTCAACCGTAACAAGCGGTCTTCGTCAGAGTCAAAAACCCAACTGAACACTAGATGCAGAAAACATCTGGTGAGGAGTTGAGAAGAGTGGGAGGGAAGAGTGAGAAGAGTGTGAAGAGAACACTCTTCCTCCCACTCTTCTCAACTCCTCACCAGATGTTTTCTGCATCTAGTGTTCAGTTGGGTTTTTGACTCTGACGAAGACCGCTTGTTACGGATGAAAGATCTTAGTCTTGTTTTCCCATTCTTATTGTGGTTTAATCATTGATTGTTGTTTCACGTGTTTATGTGAAATCTTTTTATACTATATTATATATACTATTTGATAAATAACGAGCTCATTATTCTGTATTTGAAATTAATTTGTCATATTGTGTGTAAATATAGGTATGTGTTATTGTTTTAATACACTAATCAATATAGTACTATAGTACTATAGTATACAATACTATAGTACTATAATATACTATACTATATTACTATATATATGGATATTCATGATTTCTTTTCTTGACCCAATATTTATATGATGTAATTTGTTTTCAAGGTTGAGGTCTAATGATTTTAAACTAGTCCTTTTGCCGATGCTTCGACATATATTTATGTCATCTTCAGAGCTACAACATGATTGTTTTACAATTACCCTACTATTACTACTATTTTGGTTATTTATTACATTTTACATGTACAGAAACAAAAAGGAATTGATTCATAAATCAGTTATTTCAACTATGGATTTTTTTTCACATTGACATAAGGATATTGATATAAGGATATGATTATTAGTCTTTCATTCCTGAGGTATTACAGATAGTGATTGAAGGACATATCAATTTATAAGCTTAATTTTGTACATCACACAGCTGATGCAAATAATTTCATTAGTATAACTACAGCAGTAATAATATTTTTGAAAAACCAAAGTGAACATTTCTTGATACGAAATATTCTCCTACAAGAGAACATGGCTTTTGTTCAAATAGCCAGTGGATTTCTTACATCGTTTACTTGACATCCTTCTACATTTAATATTAAAGTAAAATTTTCAAATTTAAAAAAGGAAAATACCCTTATTTGCTCTGAAAAAATCATACACAGCAAAGAAAATGTTGTTTTAAGGTGATTTATAATTAAAGATGTACGATAATTACATTTATTAATCTCTAAACGAAGATTTCAATTTTGAATTATCTTTTATATTTTTAGTTTTTTATAGAATTATTATACTGGAAAATTTATGGCTTCTTAGTATTTAATAAGATTATTTTCCTTCCCCTTTGTCAAATAACATATATACGAATTTTTTCTGAGTGAGTGTTATAATTTTCCTGCACAATATTATTCCTCTTACATCTCATATAAGTCAATAAACAATTTAAATTGTTCCTTTATAAATATCAATTTTATGTCAGTGGATTCGCTCAAAAAATTTCTAAATCAATGTAAACAATGCAAAAAAAAGTGACTTTCCCATCATGCATAATTCTTCCCAAACAATAGGGATCTTTGTCTTTATGGGGCCCATTTTTGTGTAAAATATCAACTTGATCCATCAAAGATTCTGAACGGTAGCGTGGTAACAAGCAATGCTAACACACTCACCCACCCACCCACACACATACAGACATCATCGAAAAAACTTCATAAAACGACTTCTAGGACCTCAAAACATGTAATTCCGTCAAAATCTCGAGATCGAATTTTTTCACGATCACTATACTTTACTTATAGTAAAGTAATATTTAAAACATTAAAATTAAAAACGGTACTGTTCTTAATCTTACCAATTTAATAACTTATAAAAAATAAAATATATATAATCTAAACTTATCCAAAAAAAAAAAACTGGTTTGTTTATCAAACTGTAAGGCTCTCTATTAATTTTAAAAAAAATCATAATTCAATTTAAAATAAAAAGTTCAATTCAATTTAAAAAGTTTAAAAAAATTCAACATATTGAATAATCTGAAGCAGTTTAATTATATAAAACAGCAATAACATCCTTATAACTTCACGCATTAGGGAGCTAAACTTAATTATTTCGTGGACAATTTAAAAATAGTTTCTGATTGGATAATATCTATGTGTATGCATGTGACGAATAGTAATTAATTTATAACTGTCTCTGTATTTTAGTATGGGTGGCATTTTAAGATCGCTAATCTCATTATCTCAAAGGGTTTAACTTTTAGTTTTTTAAACAAAATTCGAGAATAATCTCTCCTTCATATTTTAATGTTTTGCTGTTGTGCGTAAACAGTAAGGCTCCTGCTAACTTTCCCACTAACTCCCTACACTATCACTGAAACCCGGTATCTTTACTGTATTACCTTTTACTTTATTGTTCAAAACAGTCATTATTTAGTCTACTATTTTTATGTCAGATGTCTGTTGATTGAACAAACATAAAAAATCCTATTAGCTATCATTATCATCTTGCATCAAACCAATTACAATATCAAACGAATTACATTATGATATCAAACGATATAAACTATAGCGTATTCTTGAAAATACACACTCACATACGCGCAATGCAACACATACACTCGCACCGAGAGACCAGGGAAAGAGACAGAGAGATAGAAACATATTAACCTTGTTTTATTAACTGAGACTATCCACTGCATTACAAATACAGAAACTATTCACACCAAATGTAGATAATATGATTTAATAGAAAATACATAAGTGTATTTAAAAGAAAATTAGAAAATTATTAGAAAAAGTGTATTATAAAAGAAAAAGCCTTTTATATAAATTAAGTAATTAGAATAATGTGTTCTGTACTATTAATACTTTATTCTCAGTAAATTATAGTACTCATTGGAAAATTCTATGTTAACCAATTGAAGCGTTTTGAGTTTTCTTGATTGTATTTTTAAAAATATTGTGATGAATTCTATGTGATTAAATGTGTATCCAAAAGAGACGCGAAAACGCTACATGGCACACCCTTTGCTAGATCAAATGACATTATATGTTAACTATTATATGTACCTAACAGTTAATTCTTCATGAGTGTAGTCATTCAGGTGTTACATTACAACCAATTATGTGAATTAAGAACCTTTTTTCTTTCTGCTCCACAAAACTCCAGAAAATTGATTTTTTTTTCTTTTAAATAATATAAAACTGAAATTTCCATGTTGAAAAAGAAAGGTTCCTCAATAACATAAAAAAAAAGTTTTGTAAAAAAAAAATAAAATTATTAACTAAAAGTTGAGTCAGAGTTGTAAATACACTAGTGAGCGCATCGTTTAGTAAAACATTCAAAAGGTCGACGAAAATAGCTCTTCATTGGAGAATAATGAATATACTTTCTCGACAAAATTTTACCATCAGGAAAAAACGTCTCTTATAGAAGAGTGTAAAATTAATTTTCGTTATTAAATAAAAACTATTGACTATAGTGTTTTAATGAAGGAAGTTTAGTAAAGCATCTATCTATAATTCGAATGCTATTGAACAATTCGCAAGAATTTTTGACCAATGTTAAAAATAATATGGCCTTAAAAACGCAAAACTCAAAGTATAATAATCCTGGCATATTATTACTTTTCAGATGTCTTTACATTAATTTAGACAATTTCTGACGGTATTTAGATAAAACAAATTTAGTTAACATTAAAAAACTGGCTTTCAATGAGTTAACTTAAAAAAAAATATTTATTATTGATTGGTTATTACTTGATAATACTTTACTTATAAGTAAAGGAATGTATAAACCATTCCAAGCATATTAAAAGGTAAGAATTAAAATACGTATAATAATTATGGTAAAATATAAATTTTAAAACTAAATGAGAACAGAATTATAACTTTGAAACATTTTTTTGATATAGTTACAATAGAAGATTGTTAAACTTATCAATTTGGTTAAGAAGAGGGTGTAGTTTTGGTAAGAGGCCAATGAGGCTAGAACAAGGTGATACAGGGACGCGTTAGGAATTTTTAATAAGGCCCTCTATGGTGGTTCGGACGAAGCTGCTAATGACTATCGGATGACTTGGAGCTCAGGTCATTATGGCTGCGATGCTCCTTGTTATCTCCTCAAGCTGTCCTCTGCCTTGGAATAACTCTCTAATACCTATCTCGCAGGTCAAATTAATTTCTGCAGCTTCATGTCATGCCTCTCAACCGACAAAGCCAACCTTTAAATCTCACTGTTATTATTTTATCTGTCTTCTACTTCAATCTACACAAGATACAAATTATGTTTCTCGTAGTTTTACTTTTTTTTTATTTTTGCATAATTCTGAAGATTATCAGCTTTTGAAGAAAATTTTGGTTAGTCAAGCCAATATTTGGTAACCCACGACAACGGGAAAACAATTAAGTGACTACTTACCCAATAGCCTTATTTACCAAATGCCCATCCATTTCTAGAAAACGAGAAATGACGTTATCAACTTATCAATATTATTTTTTATAATGGAGGATTCAATAATATTAAGTTAATGATGGACTTTCCATAAACTAATATTCCGGCTCTCTCCCAGTTCAAGAAATGTTTAAATTTAGTTGTATGCAGAATAAAGCATCTGAGGATTTTAGATACATCTTTAGATGTGCCTAACACAAACCACACCATAAACGTTAGATACATACTCACCCACCCACATACACACGAACACAGAACACACACACACATGCGCAGACATCATCAATAAAACTTCATGAAACAACTTCTCGGACCTTAAAACATGTAGTTATGTCAAAATTAGTTGATTCGATCCTAAGATCGAATTTTTTCACGATCACTATACTTTACTCATAGTAAAGTAATAAAATATTTATCCAATTTCAACAAAGTAGCAATCAAAGATTGCAACTCGATTTAATACAGTTAGCATTTATGCAAATATATATTTTTGTAAACAGTTTATTAAGCAGAGCAATTACCAATAAACAGTTATTAATTTAAATGTGTAAATACTTACTGACAGAAATACATAAAGTTATTACAAAATAAAAACAAAATAAGTTGTTTCACAGAAGATTAGTTTGTTGAAGTTACGAAATCTACCCTAAGTCGAGGGATGCATGATGCAGGGGTCGCCAGCTCATGGTATATTTAGCAGAGTTATGCACCCACTCGGCCGCTACCCAGTCCCATTAACTTTTTATTAAACCACTCTGAGTCTTTTATCAATTTATATTATTTACAACCAGAAATGAAATCATTTGCGTCAGTTATTGCTTTCAGAGGGCATATTGAAAAACGAATTCTTTCCCCCATTACTTCTCCACCTTTTCACTTATTTTTAATTTATCATATCTGTATAAATATTAACGTAATCTAGGAAAAAAGAAAAATAACATTTAAAAATTTACACTATTTTTATAAAATTAGATAAAATATCATTGACAGAACTACAGTATTGTTAGAAATATTATTATGTACCATCTTATCTCATACATTTTCCTTACACTTGGACTAGTTCTAGCCCCCGTTCATTGTACGAATGGAACAATTTATTTATTTATTAAGTATATAATAATTATTTATTGTATTACTTAATATTAATATTTTTTTTGTATGTAATTTCAAACAGAGAATAACTTCCAGTTTCATGTTGACAGTGAACGAGTTTTGGAGGTAGTCAAGGGTAAGGAAAACAAATGAGCAAATGCAGTATAATTTTGTAATAATACTTGACTGCTCGAGGACCCATGGGTCAGCACACCTAAATTTTACTACAGTTTTTGTCGTTTTTAGGTGAATTTAAAAATAAAACATAAATTTACTTATTTAATATATGTTTTGTTACATATGAGCTAGTAATAGTAATAGTTAGTAATAGTGTGTGTATTATGCAAGAAATGTGTTGATCTAGTTTGTGAAATATCAACATTGCATTTTCCTTGCAAAATACACTTTTAACGCGTGAAAAAAATATTTATAAATATTTATCCAAAATAAATAGAAATATTTATTCTGTAATTAGCTATTGTGTTTTTTGACAATAATGTTAAAATTAAAATATTTTATTAATACTTGCATTTGTTACCTTCATGTTGGTCAAAGTGCAGTCAATACATTTTTTTTGCAGTTCGTGCAATTATATTATTGCATTTACAATAAAAAAGTTTTCATTTTTATAAAATAATATTATTTATGTTGTTCTTTATTTCTGAGCCGGTAACAATATTTTGTAAAAAAAATTATCCTTGCCATCTTGTTTTTGAATATAGACTATTATATTTCATATATACAAATATTCAATGCAAAATTTAACATCTTATTTATTTTACTATATATTCCTAAGTTGCTACACTATATTATGCAAGGAATTTTATTTATCATGTTTCTGCAAATTATTATTGTATTCCTATTAAGCGTGTTGTTGATGCGTAAGATAAATTCATTATTTTACTTTACTGTTTTTATATACAGATTATTGTATTTCTTTAAAAAAAAAATTAATTTGGAAGACAAATTATTTATTTAATTTACTCCTTTCTTCTCTCTATGTTACTAAATTGGCTTATCTACCATTTTTTTATCTTTAACTTAGCATCATTCTAAAAATTAAAATTAAAATGGTATATAGAGTAAATTGAAATAATTCTCTTAAGACAGAGGGTAACTAACAATGTTTTAAAGTAAGCATATATTTTAATCAGTCTTAATATTGGTAAAACAATAATCATAATAATAAAACCAAAAACATGTGTATCTAATAAAAAGAAATAGATTCTTAGTGTATTTTTTATATCATACAGTTATTTTTGATTCTGGTTGTCAACATTCTTCGAGCAAAGACCTAAGTATTTTAGTTTTATAACAAACTATTTGCATCTGTTTTTCTTTTTTTTTTCATTATTGTAATTGTCTTATAAAATAAATTGTCCATTTAAAAATCAAAATTTCAATTATTTTTCATAATGATGTGGAAACAGTGTTTAGTTCTACAACGGTAGCACTGTATTTCTACAATATAATCTTTTATACTAGTAAGATCAGTATGTAAAAAGTAATACTTGTAAAATGGTATATACAGGAAAAGAAGTCTCTTAAATTATTTGTACAATGAACAGAATCATTCGAAAAGTATATTCTATCTTAATTTTGGCCACACATCGTACAGAAATGTTGAGTTTAGTCATAAATCTCAAAAAGAAAGGAAGTAGTACGTAAAATTGCATTTTTTTTTAAGTTCGTTACATTATGTATGCAGAGGATTTTGCCTTCTTCTATAGAGTAAGTTATTTGTTTAATGTTTTATTGTATTCTTGTTGTAAAAGAATTGTAATAAACTAATTTATTCAATTTAGTCTATTTTTTTCTGTAGGTTGGTGATCCCGTATTATGTAAGTGTTCTTATCTCGTTTGTCCATATATATTATTCTACGGCTGTGAAAGATAAATTTGAACAGTTTATTATGTTTTTATCTCTAAGGGAGTAATACAGAATTGTGTAAAAAAAAGTCCTTTTGTCTCGTTTTTCTAAAAGATTATTACATTTTCCTCATAGTGCAATTGTAAATTTATAAGATAAGAAAAATGTTGTTTAGTATATTTTTTATTTCTTGTATAATTACTTTATCGTGTAAAAACATTGTTTATTGTTTTGTCACATATATTTTTGATTATTTTTTATTGTTATTTATCATTATTGTAAAATAAATATTAAACATGTAATACGAAACCCTTTATTTAATTTAATTCATTACTATTTATAATTAACATTCTCTTATGTAAAAATATATTGTTTTATCTACTTTACAATAGTATTTTCTGTAAAATATATATTGTCAAAAGACGATAACTTATTATTTTGGGTAACTTTTTCTGCACGTTGTAAGCACTATTTTATGAAAAAGGTTATTTTTCATCATCTAGCAAATAAATTATTGTATTTTTCTTGTGCAACAAAACTTCAATGTCTACGATCAAATCCTTATTTTTTAAAATATGTTTTATATCTATGTTGGTAAATGTCAGGTTTAATATGTATAGTGTTTTTTATCTAATTTGTGCAATTATTGTATTTTTTGCAATTTAAATTTTTTATGTTGGTTAAAATTATGATTTTATGTAAAATTTATTTTTAAGTTGGCAACATTGATTATATAAAAAGCATTTCTTGTCTACTTTCTGTAAATATATGTTTAAAATTTGTTTAACATATATAATAATTACAAATTTGTTCTGAAATAAGTTATCTTTGTGCAATGTTCTGAACAAGTTATTTTAATATTAAAATTAATGTATACATACAGACATTGCCTGGAATTTGAAACATTATAGATATTAATCTTCTCTTTCATTTGTTATTTCTGAAACAAAGTGTTCCAATTTTTATGAAAACACTGAACTCAATATAGTAGAAAAAAAAAATTGACCTTCGCCTATACCATCAAGGAATAAGTACTTACATTTATTTGATATGAAATTACATACATGCCAATTATATTAAATCAGTAAACTTGAATTATGTATTAAATTTAACATTTTAAATAACTTTGTTTTTATTAAATAATTTTTCCATCAATCTGAAAATTGGTATCTTAAGGTTAAGGTAGAAGGCTTATTACCTGCTTTTCTGTAACAATAATTTCTAAATTTAGTATAAAACTTAAAATTACATGGAGATTACTTCTTCTGAAGGAATCTTACACAATAATATTCATGCGAGAAATAAACTCAGAAGAGCACTTTTGAAGAATTCACCACCACATCATGCTAGATGTAAGAGAAAACAGTATCACATCAATGGTACATAGTTGTGTTAATTTTTGGATAAGTTTTAATATTATAAATAATTGAATCTAGTTTTATTTTAAGCAAATGAAATAACAATTATCTTGGTATCCTAAAGATAGCTTGGATACTAAATTTCACTTATTTTAAAAACAAAAAAATAATTTTCTGATTAGTCAAAATATTTTTGTATCTATTGGTATAGTTTCTAAAATAAGATAATAATCAACAGGATGATGAAAAAGGATAAGACACTCAATTGCTATGTAGAAGATCAGGTGTCTGTGGAGCCTAATTCATATTGGTAAGTTGTTACTACTAGTAAAAGAGGTATTCAGTGTGTTCGTTTTTGAAAGTAGGAATGATTTTACTTTTACAATATTGGTATAAAGATGATTTGTATTTAATAGGTACAGTATGTTTGTGAATATCATGAGAAGTGGTGTTTAGCAGGGTGTTGAGGAATTCTATGGAAAACAAAGCTTGAGGACCCAGGGAGCCAAATGGGAATGTGCCAAGTTAAGCTATTCATCAGTGCCAGGAGCCACCGAGGGCTATGTCTTGGCACAGGGGCTGCGGGGCCAGCACCTGTCTCCAGACACCCACACCCTACTATTCGAATCTGTTATGTTTCTTGTTTAACAAAAGTAAAGCATATATATATCAAATTACATTCTAATCTATTTTTCCTTTAAATTTATGGTATGCTATTCTTTGTTTGGATTGAGAAATAAGAGTAGACTACCAAATAGTACAACCCTTGGAAACTCTAACCAAATCCTGATGATCCTATACTGCACGTTGATTACTCTTTGACTAATTTATAAGGCATTACTAAGCCCCTTTTCATTAATTACATGTTTGGAAACTTGAACTAAAACCAAATAAATACTACTAAAACAACTAATCCATCAAATTCTAGTTTGAATTTACATAAACAAGCATGCAGTTAAGACGCTCACAAAACATTTTTTTCCACCATTCGTTTTCCAGTGTCAGACTACTTTTGATACCTGATAACAAACATTTAACTTATTGTTTTATAAAAAAGTGTTTATTGAATTGATAAAACTTCTTATGTTGTTTTCAAAAATAATTTAGTTTTTTTTATTTTAATGAACAAAATAAATTAATTATTTTAATTTATTAATTACAGATAATATCACTAAATTAAAATAAATAAATATCGAAAAAATCCAGCTACTGTTATTTTTATTTGTGGACCGTTGGATACTTATGTTTTAATCGATAGTGATCAGAGTTAAGGAGATACGTGAATATAGTATACCCACTGTAGTATACTGGTGTATGTCAGCATATTCTCTGCTTCATTGTCTAAAACATAAAAATCTGGAGTTGCCTACACTCACTCAACTTTCCTATAAATACATATCATAAGAAACCCATTGACAACAAATTAATTCTTTTTTTATTCTAATGTGCCTACCATAGTGAGGACGTAACATCAAATTTATAGTAAATGTTATGAAAAGATATTTGATCAGTTTAATGATTTCATTACTGTCAATGGGACTATATCTATGTGATTTGTAAGAACAAATTTTAAGTCATTGGTTTAAAAGGATCTGACATGTTATTATTACTATTATTATTATTATAAAAATTATAATTACTATTAAAATGAATTATTGTAAAATCATGGTCTATCCTTAGCTATTTAGCCACTTAACTTGGCAAAAGACAGTTGAACTCATTGTGAGAGAATGAGAGGCTACTCACATAAAAAAGGAAGAATATTGGAATGTTTTCCCGAGAAAATATTATTAGTCTGATGACTTGGGGCGCAGAGGTATGTAAGAAGATAGACTGGTTAGAGACCATTATCTTACCAACCAAAAATAGAGACGTAGAAGACATTGAGTAAGAAACACAAAAAGCAAGGCTGCCTACTTAAGACAAAGAAAACATGTCCTGAGGAAATGTGACGATCAGTTCCAGGCTAGGGTCCCTGAAGAAAATGGTGTTCTAGTTGGTATTTAGATTAGTTTGGAGCCCAGTACTAAGTCATATATAAATTTCAGCTCTTTACAAAAAAAAAACAAATCAATACAAAATACATACAATAATTATATTAAGCAAACGCTGACATATCTTTCGAGTGTAATTAATTTTCTCCTTTCTAAAATCAACTCTAAGTTTTTAACGAAGTTCATAATTGTCCTCGGAGAAATATTTCTCACTTGTATGATTTGCAAAATGCTTAACCTCTTAAAGTTAATTGTCTGGCATTCACATAGAATAATACCAACATTCCAATGCCTTTTCAATAGAAGGTTTTCATTGTTCGTACAACGTTTATTACAGCTTCCTCTAGTCGTGTATAAAAGATCGATGTTAGGTTAAATATGAAACAACAAGTTTTTTAATGTTGATACAAATTGATGTTCAGTTGAAATGAGCTTCTCAGACTAAAGAAGTCCCAATTTTCCTGCCACCTTTGATTAGCTTTCCTTTTCTTCCATTCCTCAACTGCATTCAAAAATATATGTTTCATTTGTTTTAAATTTTTTCATTTAAGAATTTATTCTTATTGCATATCACATAGGCTCATTAAAACATCCAAAAATTCTTTTATCAAATTTTTGAATTAAAACTTTTCTTTCACTTCATTTTCCGAAAAAATTTCTAAATCAATGTAAACAAATCTGACAAATACAGCAAGTGATCAATTAATCCGAGATGAATATTCCGGTTTTATACCCGTAGCTATATTGTCCTTCAAGTCAAACAAAATTTGTTGAAATTTTTTTTATATTCCGTTTAGCGTTAAAAATTATTTCGTGAAATCATGAAATATATAACAACGCCCTAGTTGTTATTTAGTTTTTAAAAAAGTAGCTTTAGCTCATTCTCACATAAAGTACTATTTGTAGGTATAATTTCATTTAATCTATCAATTGAAACAAGTTTAGCTTGTTCATACGCCACAAGCTTTCAGATTCAATAATAAGACAAAATTAATAAGTTCCATTCAGAAAAACACTTTTCCAGTGACTGAATAATTTGAGATATTTTTTAATTATTGTTTTTGTCACCTCAAAGATATTACCAACTTTTCAAGACTTGAAAATAGTTTAGTAGTAGTAAAAAGTAGTTTAGTAAATTAGTAAAGTAATTCTCATTAATACCTGAAATGTCTGGACTGAGCCGAGGACAGTGACAGTCAAATTTTGTAAAAGAAGATGATAACAGTAAAAAACTCTTGTTAATGCAGGACAAAACAATGATTTTTCGTTCAATGCTGAGGAGTCATTCTAGTCTTCAATGTCATGCATTGACCTGTCTTGTGATCAAGTTTGACCTGTCCCTGAGCGAGAGTTGTTTCTCCTCACGTGTTGCTTGCTAAACAGCAGGCGTTACCTGGACCACAGCCTCTTTAGCAATCATGGACCAGCTCTAGTAAAGATTGGACTGAAATGTTAAAAAACTGAGGTCGCTTTTGGGGGAACCTTGGTACCAGGATCACGAAAAAAAAAAGTTCACCCTACTTTTTTTGAAAATGAATGTTATTTTATTTAATCGATATTTGAAAATTAAGAATTAAATCAATAATTGATTTAATTGATAATAAAATTAAATGTTTTTATTAACTGATTTCTTAAATGAGTATCAATTTAAATAGGTCAACTTCTATTATTGTAAAACTTCAAGAAAACTACACAACATTAAACTTTTTACGATGTAAAAACGTTCATTAAAACTGTCATTCTTGAAAAAAATTGTTTGTAGAAATTATGAAGACGATACTAGGTGAGTATATATCTTGTGAATTAAAAAAAATGGTTATATAAATTATGTCAAGAATGTAAAGGTATTAAAACACTTTTCATGTCCAATAAATACACTATATTAGATAAATAAAGAATTAAATTCATATGAATTATACAATGCTTTAATTTCTGGTTTTAAACAATTTTGTATTGTGCGCTGTGTACGTAGTATTTTTGATTTTCTGATCTAAACTTTCAGATTCTGTGAAAATAAAACAGGTCCCCACTTGTCATCAGAACTTTAAAACAATGAAAAATATATACTGGCGTGACAATCACATAGACTTTATGGAAATAATCCTTAACCAACGAAATGGACTTCACTCTAATATAAAGTTGTTTCTAATTTAGATTTATTAAAATGGGTTTTTACGTCTTAATCATTTGTATTTACTATATCCTCCACATTATTTTATATACTTCTATACTTCACCATTTTCAAACATAAAAAAATGATTGTTTGTAAAAAAGATTTTACAATTTTTTTCTAAGATTATAAATTGTTGCTAATTAATCACCATTAAAATAAATAAGAATAACTTTTTTTTATGAAGACAGTTTGTCATATAGTAACAACTTGAAATGATTTACTTTTAATAATGAAGAAAAATTGTATTGTGAAAATTATAGGAGAGTGAAGAATGAAAAGTGTTTGATGCTAATTGGGTATCCACTTCTAGTTGCCAATTAAGGTGAAAAAATGAGTAGATTTCCAGAATAGACATGTATCTGCTTTCAATTTCAGCATTACAGGACCCAGGTTAATTATGATCACCACAATTGATCTTACAGAACAAGGAGAAAATAAGAACAATTGTTTGAACTATTAAATTAACTGAAATCACTTTCTTTGTACTAAACAATCACAGTTACAATATACTTCCTACAACCAAATAAAATAAACAAAGACATTAATTAAATTAAATTAATTTTTTTTATTCTAATTTTTTATATTTATTTTAGTTTCCTTTAATGAGTTTTTTTATTCATGTATATTAATTATTAAGGTTTCCAAATAATATATAATCAAAATTAAGAATAATTTGTTGATAACGATTTCTTTTATTTTTACCAGTCAGTTTATTCTCGTAATATTTTAAACTACTTACTCTTATGGAAAAGCAACTAACGTATTTTTTTATACAAAGTACTTAAATATCCAAAAAGTTAATAGAATTGAAGAGTTTCAATAGTCAGATGAAATAGTTCGCTGATTGTCTCTATCGAGGATGAGAAAATGAGGGTTGAAGAGAGAGCGACAGCGAGAAATGCTATGAATATTTTTCATTTTATGCTGTTTAGTTGTTAATGCATTTATAAATCAAATATAAATGTAACATTTTGATAAATGAAAGGAAATAAATATCTAAATTTTGAATAATAACTTAAAGTATGTATACTTCATCCAACTACAAACAAAACTATGATATATATTTTAATAGAAAATCTTCATGTGTTATAAATAAGATATCAATCCTATAAATTAATTACAAAAACTCATAAACCTGAAAATTACAACGAAAGGTCAATGACAAAATTTTTCACATACATATCGAGAGATTTTGTTAAAAAAGATTGATTAAAGCTGTTCTGCAGAAAATCAGAGATATTTGTGAATAAATATTTGCAATCTACTTCAAAGTGTGTTTCTTTATATTCTTACCAAAAAAGTAATTATAATTATTGTATAAATTCTCAATGTGAAGCTTAACAGTTTGGTTCATAAGCCAACAGATAAAAAAAGAATCGTGCGTCAGACGACACACGAATTTTGTTTAAAATACTGTAAACTAGGAGTCCTCACTTAACTTTGACCTGTGGAAAAACAATACCTTTTCAAGGCAGTTTGAAGTCTTTTTTTTCCTCTTTATTTCATTTTTAATTTCTGTATTATGTTGTATCTTCATTAAATTTTTCAAGTGGTTAAATGTTTTTAAGAATTAACCTATCAAATAAAAATGAACATACTGTCTACTAATAGATAAAAGTGCATCTCTGAATTCATGATTGTAAGCTCGAATAATTCTTAAACATACTATCACTTCACTTCTAGACATATAAATTGAAAGATGGTCAAATGAATGAAGCGCAATCGGAAAAGTAATTCACTTGGTAAGACTAACTAAGCAGTGAATAACAAAATGTAACAAATAGAAACGCCTATTTTACGGTGTTTTTTAAGATTTCGAGAGCTTAGATAACGTCACCTTGATTATTTCTGCTTGAAATAAAAGGTGCAGAGAATAAAATTTAATATCGATTATGTATTTTCAGATTATCTCTAAAGTGATTGTTTTTAAAATATTTTAATTTTTTTTATATATTAAATCTAGGGATTTTATTAAATATTAAATCTATTATTACTATACAGAATTAGTATACTGTATCAAGGCAATCAAGATTCCTTTAAATTTCTTCACTAATAATCCAGAATAGTTTTTTAAACATTTGAATCTGATAGATGACTTCTGCGCAGACCTTATCCCATAGATATCCAAATTACCTACCAAACAACCAAAATCTTGTGTGGAGATTTTTGCCAAATAGCAAAATAAATTTAGATAAAGTGTTCTTACAAATTTCAACCTAGTGCCAATATTTTTGTCCCATCCCAGGGCTAAAATATACTTTAATATATCATTTGTGACTGTAACTCTTAAATTTTGAGAAATCAATCTCCAAATATGTATCCATATATTTGCATCAATCATCTATTTAATTGTGAGCATTAAAGTTGTACTAAAAAAAAGTTTTCAATAAAAATGTATATAACATATATGTGGGAATATCCATGACAGTAAGTGCATACTTCATTTTTTCTGTATCCAAAGTTTTATTGTTAGTTTTAATAAGTCTAGCTGGACCACCTTTGCATCATTTGAATTCAAACTTTCCACAGTTTACGAAGACTACAAGTCAAATTAATGAGGAAGTACTGAAAACCTTTTTTATTTCGAGGGAAAGATTGAGGGTTGGCTAGAAAGCTACACTTCCAACGCTGATTCCTCAAGGGAATATTGTGTCTGCCTAATTATTCTATATTGGCCCTCTGAAATTTTGCCTAACTTAAATTACAGTAAGACTGGAAACTTTAACGAGTACTTGACATGATACGGATTCTGGACCGACGGCTTAACGTTCTCTCCGAAGGACGGCAGGCTCAGAGTGTTCACTCTTCCTTGAAAAAATCAAGGGCAAAAATGAGAATCGAACCGGATTCATCAGTCTAGAGCTGAGCACGATAGCCACTAAGCTACCTGATGTTAAATGTTAATATAATGTTACTGAATCGCAGACAACTTTTCACATCAAATAAGCTTATTTGTATACATAGTTCTTACAATGAACGTTTTTTTCATATTTTTTATGAATTGTGTACTCCGTTTTGTCATTGAAAAGTATAGTGGAGTGTGTTCATTGGTTACTATGAAGAATTAGTCAGATATATTAGTTCTTTGTCTTATCTTTCGTTCTATTTGTCATCCTAAAATCAGTTTAGTTTTTACTTCTATCTACTTACAGCAGTAATTCTTAATCTTGTTAGAGTTTAACAGCTCTTCTAATTTTATTTATCCGTTCACCTAACTCTACACAATTAAAAACATAAATACCCTTCTTCTTCTCGGAATTTTTATCTCTGATCCCTTTTAAAAACATCACTTTAAATAAAATGATCCCTTTTTAATAAATCATCACTATAAATAACACTCCAATGTAATTAAATTATAACTTACATATAAAGTGAAAAGCTTACATAGGAATGGGACTGAGATGGCTTTAGTACGGTCCGTGTGACACGCGACAGAATGCTATACGATCACTCTTCTGCCATGTGGTAGGGCTCAAGTGGAAATTCCAACAACCACTATAGCTCCACGTCTTCTTTCACTTCGTCTTTACACCACTAAAGTTCACAAGTTACCATTTTCTACTCACTCACGAATTCCGTTCAAGTGTTACATATGTTGCCCTTAGTCCTCGCATTTCACTTTGTGAATTATTCAACACTCAATACTCTGCCCTCTCATGATCTCTCACTCTCTCTCTCATTTTCTCTCTCTCGCTCTCTCATTTCTCTCTCTCTCTCTCTCTCTCTCTCTCTCTCTCTCTCTCTCTCTCATTCGCACACATACAACTTGTTCTTGATTTTTAATGAATAGATAGGACATCATTGTAAAAGCATACATAATGGTAAATCAAAACTCTAATTTTTCCTTTTTTTTAAAAAAATTAGCAATTCATTTTTTTATCGAAATGGGCAATAATATAATTTACTGTTTACTAAACTCTGTTTTAATAGAAGCCATTATTTCTTTGACCATATAATGCTTAAAAAGAGGGAATTCAAAATGTCAACAATGCACAATTATAGCACATATTTATATTTAAAATACTTGTATAAATTATTCATTAATCATTAATTCTCTAACTGAACATCACGCCTTTCATTAAACTGTTGCTCCAGTTTTATCCTCAATACACTCTATTACACCCTGTTAGCGTTACTCCATACTTCCTTGAATTTTTAATTAACCAATAATATATCTACAAGTCAAACATGCAATTAATATATATTTATTTATTTATGAAATTCATTCGTGGCAAAATATTGTTTAGCAAATCCATTAAAACAAAGTATTTGGGCACGAATCTTTTAACAACTAAGACGTACATGAATAATACCTGCAGAAAATGTTAAATTTCACGAAATGGAGTGATGAAGTAATATAGGGAATATAAACAGGCATGTTTACTCTTCATAAACTAAATATATTTCTGGAGGATCTGACCAAATATTATTTTGTATTTATATCATTCTGAAAATGTTATTCTTCCACTAAATTGTAATTTGATTTTGAGAAATTACAGAATTTATTAGGAGCAGTTGGTTATTTAATTTTCGCAATATTGATTCTACTGATAATGATTCTTACAAATTGATGTACTAACTTTTGGTTATTTTGTTTTCATATTTCTTTTTAGAACAGATAGCACTGCATTTCAAAAATTAAAAAGAGAAAGAATTAAAATATAAAAATAAATTAAGTTAACGGTACAAATACAGTCAGATCTTTGCAAACTTCAAACAATTAAAATACCTAAAATGTAAGAGAGATTATAAGTATAATTTTAAAAGTTAACAATACAACAATGGATTTTTTAAGGGAAATATCCGACCAATCTCAGTGGTTGCTCACGCATATTGGGCTTAATTTGATTAACGTGCATATTGTATCTATCTATATTTACCTAAAACAACAAAACACTTAATCTTACTAATGAATATCTTCAGTAGCTCTGCTTCAACCAAATCTACAAACAGAGAAATGTTTAATCTCAAAATTGATGACAAAATTGTTCAAATTTGCAATAAAATTCAATAAGTGTGTATTAAAAAATATTCTAAAATGTAAGAAAATATAGCAGTAAGAACATCAATAACAACACAGAAAGAGAGTGTAAGTTAAAATAACACAGCTTTTTGGTCTGTATTGATGGAGGTAAACATTTGACGAAGAGGTTGTTGCACTTTGTCTAGAAAAGTCCTAGGTTTTTATTACTCTTTGACTTTTTTATAGCATATTTTTAATATATGTTTGAAGTATTTAAAAAAAAGGATTTTTTTTTAAATATTAAGAAAAAAATTTTTATATCACTTCAAAAAAACATACAGGAATTATTTATGTTTATTTTTCCAACTTTAATATTTGTATATAAATATTACCATAAAAGTAATAGTAATATCACTTTTTTATTGAAAACAACAATATGGTAATTGTAATTTGATTATTACAAGCAGTAAAGGTTAAGTTAAATTTGTTTCAGTTGAATAAATTGGCTAATGGGAATGGTTTTATGGAAGAAGTCTCGGTGGGTAATTAGAAGCGGCACTGACCCAGTGGCGCCTCTTCACTCCAGCTTAAGAAACCCACCACCCACTAATCTTACTCCTGTTAATAACACTAGCCTATTGCCAACAACACAAACCTAATTTATTACTTTAATCAATCCCCTTTATATTCACAATCCTAATTGTTTCCCATTGATTCATTTCCTATTCAGTTAAGTGGTACAAAATATATACATGCAATGAAACTATACTTTGTACCCTAAACATATTTCTAAGGTAAATAAGTGAGAAATAATGCTACATTTATATATATATATATATATAACGATAAAAAGATTTCACATAAACACGTGAAACAACAATCAATGATCAAACCACAATAAGAAATGGGAAAACAAGACTAAGATCTTTCAACCGTAAAAAGCGGTCTTCGTCAGAGTCAAAAACCCAACTGAACACTAGATGCAAAAAACACCTGGTGAAGAGTTGAGAAGAGTGGGAGGGAAGAGTGGTATTTTAAAAGGGTGAAAGCACAGGAAAGGACTAATGTCCAGAAAGGGATGTTTGGGGAAACAAAGGAGTACAGTAAGAAAAAGTAAAAAACTATCCGCTAGCTGTCAACCCTCTTTGAACCCTCTTCCCTCCCACTCTTCTCAACTCCTCACCAGATGTTTTCTGCATCTAGTGTTCAGTTGGGTTTTTGACTCTGACGAAGACCGCTTGTTACGGTTGTAAGATCTTAGTCTTGTTTTCCCATTTCTTATTGTGGTTTGATCATTGATTGTTGTTTCATGTGTTTATGTGAAATCTTTTTATATATATATATATATATATATATATACATATATTAGTAAAGGTAGGAAGCAGACCTTCTTTTATACAAGTTGTATTAAAATCAATTGACTTGATTGCACGTACCGTTTTCGTATTGTGCTTTTCAAATCTGCTAACTAATTTTCTTTCTTCAAGGTTGAGTTCATGTACGAGTATAATATGAGCAAAGCTACTGTTAGACATCACTATTTATTATAAGTCGCAATTATTCTAAATGTAACAGAAAAATTAAATTAACCTAAATTATTGACATGTTTCGATTATCTTCAACCATCTTCAGAATGTTCTGATATTGTTATCTACCAAACAGGTATGTAAACATCATAGAAAGGAAAAATTACACTAAAGTTAAGTTTAGTTACAGTATGGTTTCAAAAATTATAAAAATGATTGTGAAAAATTAAAAAAGAATTATGATGGGTGGGTTGTTCTTCCTAGTAGTTTTAGTTATCCTTGTTTTCAGCAATATATATATATATATATATATATATATATATATATATATATATACACTCTAATTTTCTGTTTGAACCGTCTTCAGGAGAGATAAGAGAGGGAAACAAGTGCACTGGTTCAGAGACGGTTGGAGACCAACCGTTTTCAGGTTGAGTCTCCAACCGTCTCTGAACCAGTGCGGTTGGTTTCCCTCTCTTATCTCTCCTGAAGACGATTCAAACCGAAAGTTAGAGACTGTACGTGTGTTCTTTTGATTTCTCTATCTTTCTATTTCTATATTGAACTATATTTGTCCGTTTTGATATTATTTCAACGTAAAAGTGTATATATATATATATTATATATATATATATATATATATATATAAATATATATATATATATATTATATATTATTATATATGAATATTATATACATATTAAATATAATATAATATATATATATAAATATATTATGTCATATATACAATACAATACAATATATAATATAGTACTATATATAAGTATTATTATATATAATATATAATATATATATATATATATATATATATATATATATATATATCAATGATCAAACCACAATAAGAAATGGGAAAACAAGACTAAGATCAGTTGGGTTTTTGACTCTGACGAAGACCGCTTGTTACGGTTGAAAAATCTTAGTCTTGTTTTCCCATTTCTTATTGTGGTTTGATCATTGATTGTTGTTTCACGTGTTTATGTGAAATCTTTATATATATATATATAATATATATATATATATATATAATATATAATACTTATATATAGTACTATATTATATATTGTACTGTATTGTATATATGACATAATATATTTATATATATATATTATATTATATTTAATATGTATATAATATGCATATATATTATATATATATATATATATATAAAACCCTCACGATTCTCGATCACTTCGGCTTTCTTTGTGCTTTCAATAAAAACAAAACGCTTAAAAACAATTAAATAATTCAAATTGATTAATTCAGTTTAGGCGTCTTAAAATATTACTTAAGGAGTACATATTGCAACCAAAAAAAAATTTTTTTTTTACACACCAAAATAATGGGAAAATAAGGTCAAATATCTTTTGAAAGATATTCAGTGTATATTATCTTTTAACAAACTACTACTTTTATTAAAATTTATTAAATAATTATTTAATTAATTAATTTTTAAATCGTACAAAACCTACTACTATGAAAAAGAAAGTTTGATTGGGTTGTACATATTTACTTTACAATTATTATGAAAAGTTCAAAAAACAATTAATATGATAAATTAGTATAAACATCTTAGAAAACACTATAGGACAATAATTCATTTCCATTTCTGGACGACGATTTTTACTATCATGAATAAAATTTATCTTGTACAGTTTATTAGAAAGTTAAACAGAAACAAATTTTAAAGAGTTATTCTGATTTTGAAATATTATAACAAGTGTGGTATCAGCGAAGACTTGTTCAAGCCTCTTGGCGTTGGTCAAGTCCTTGTGCACGTCTTGGCTAGTTCTGGGCTTTGCTATCAGTTAAGTTAGCTAACTTTGTGGATAAAGGGAAAACTTAATTAGAAAGACAGAGATGCTTGAAGGGATTCATAATAGGGTATTACTAATTATTAGTACTAACTTCCAACACCTGAAGAATTTACGCAAGGAGACAGTCTAAAGAGATGGTTAACAGATTAGTTATTTTGGCATTTTATCATCTAATAGAAATCCAGATTCTCTTTTAACTATTAGCGGGAATTTAAAACTCATGTAATTATATTTGAATTGAAAGGACCTTTAATCTAAAAAGTCTACGACTGAAGTCATTTCTACGTAGGTAAATTTATCACTCTTTTCATTTATGTGCTTTAATAATTTATGCTTTTCAGACGGAGATTTAGCCTGGAGCTAGATAATGCTGTCCTTTTTTTGTTGATGCTGTCTTTTAGTTAAAGATTTTAGTATAATTTTTTAATTTCTGACTAAAGTTTAGACGTTTCTTTTTAGACAACTGAGGGAAATTTTAGTCTAGTCATTTTCTTGTCCTTAAAAGCTTGTCATACATTATTTTTCTTGGCACAGAGTGAGAAGCTTCCTCAACCAGTGAAGAATGAATAAGAAAATAAACTTTCAAACATTGATGTGAAAAAATAATTCTAAAAGATAAGTACTTGAACTTTTGCTCGTCATGAGCTTGGGAAATTACAAGAAAAGATATGAACATTCCTTAAAATACCAACATGGATATGATAAGAAACTTTGAGTTATCAAAACTTCACACAGTATTGAGACAGTTTTGACTGTGCAAAACATTAAACCTGTGCAAACAACTGAATAATATACAATTGTTTTTCTTTCAGCTGATCAAAAAGTTCAAGTACTTATCTTTTAGAATTATTTCTTCAAATCAATGTTTGAAGGTTTATTTTCTTATTCATTCTTCACTGGTTGAGGAAGCTTGTCACTTTGTGCCAAGAAAAAAAATGTATGACAAGGTTTTAAGGACAAGAAAATGACTAGACTAAAATTTCCCTCTGTTGTTTAAAAAGAAACGTCTAAACTTAAGTCAGAAATTCAAAAATTAGACTAAAACCTTTGGACCAAATTTCTATTGGTCCACATTTCTATTTTAATATGATTCCTATTTTACGTGTTTACTGTGAAAGCTTGTTATATAAACAGAAATAAGTACTATAAAATGGTAAAAACTGATAATAAAACAAGATAATAATCAGATAATTTTATTTATTTGGCTCGAGTGTAAACAAAACTTTGGCTTCTAAATAAGAGGCAAAGGTGTTGGAAGGAGGAAGCCCTTGTGTGGGTAAACTGGCGTAAACTCCAACACTCCCTGTATTCATGCAAAAAAAATAAAAAGGAGATTCAGGAGATCCACAAACGTGTGAACTCTTCAAAAAATTTATTTTTTTTAAAAAATGGTAATAAATTTTGCAATAACCAACTAAAGAAATAATCACGAGTATGTTTAGGAACAAAACTCTTACTTTAAATAAGTATATTGATTCAAAAAATAAAACACATACAGCATTTTATATCATAAAATGTAAGCCGCTTGTATTACAATCAATCTCTACATACTTAACAAAATTCTTACGATACAGTAATGAACAATGGCCTCCCCAATTTACGATTTATATTATAAGACATGCAATCAAATATTCGTAGTACGCTAAAGTGTATGCATCTGCATAGTTAACGAGATTTTACAATAAACAATGGAATAAAAATCAACGTCCAAACCACAGAAAGAAATTCCAAAATGGGACTAAGATCTTTCAACCAAAACAACTGGTCTTCTTCACAGTCACGACTGAACTGAAACTGGCATTGTATTTCTTTTAACAGTTTAGAAAAATAATGTATGCAATTCTTCTAAAACCCATTGTAAAGTTTTTGTAACTTTGCAGATTCTTGAGTTATGCTATATAAAATATATATCTCAAAAGCCAAAAGAGTTATAAACATGAAATTTAAATATTTAAGTTTCTGTTAGCCCAGAGATATTAAGCTTAGCACCAATACTTCACTTTTTCAGACAGTACTTGGTATGAAAAAAAAATTCAGTTCCTCAATTGGCAGCAATAAATCTACACTACTTAGATTGAAATCAATGTATGTCTAACCTTTTAGTTGACATTTAATATAAATGGAATGCAATCCACTTTGAAATCGTCCTTCATAGTCAAAAGTTCAGAATATCGTTCTGAAATAAGAATAAATGAAATTATAAATAATAAATTATAATAGCAATATATATCGTAATAAACAGATGGAAATAAAATATTGATAATAAGTATTGAATTAGACCAAATTGAAACTGATGAACCGAAAGCAAAGAGTTCTTTTTTGTTTAATAATAGGTTCTGTCTAAATAAATTAGTTTACTCAGGTAAATGAACGAGATCCTAAACTGGTTAAATAGTGAAGAAAATGTACAAAACAAGATGTTTATTCTCCTTTAATTATAAATAATAGCCTTGTTTCAAACTAGCAATTGCTTCTAAAGTGCGCTGGTCAAATTATTGTTACTAAACCACAAACATATATGTACGTTATAACAAATGCACGATTACATCATTCATTTCAGACTAACGTAACATTTAAAACTTATAATTATCGGAAATGATTATTACTAATCATAAGTGTTTTAAGGGTTCAAGTATTAAGAAATGTCCTTCGAAAAAAAATTAAAGCAAAAATTTATTCATTCTGGTAAAAAATTCAATAATTTTTCATATAAAAAGAAACAATCTTAAATTGTAAAGTTGCAAAAATTTGTGTAATTTTTCTATCTTTCTATCAAACCTCTAACAGGTTTTTACAGATAGGACCTACATAACTGTATACATTCTGAGACTGTATGAAACAAGCTACTTTGAAATGTATTCCATTTTGCATTCGACGTGTGTGTTGCACAATAACGCAAAATATTCAGTTAAAAATATTATAAAAATAAATACATTCTCAAAAAATATGAAAATACTATGTTCATTAAAAAAATTTTCTGAACTTTTATCCGAATATCTTTCTCTCTAATATATGTTCTTATCTAAGCTTTAGAAATTTAAGAAATGGTAAAATTGTAAACTCTTTGTTTCCTGTTTTCTTTAATTTTATCATTCATCTGTTAGTTAATAACTAAAAATAAATTATATATAGCCAACAGTTCAACACCTCCTGTTCGACTGCGTTGAGTTAAACTCAGAGAGGAGTAGGATGGAGAGAAAAGTGGTGACTGCCGGAGGTGCGTGGCCCCCGCAGCTTGCAGCTTTGTTGGAGGAGGGCCTAGTCGGTGCCTTCGGGGAAGTGGTTAACAAATATTTTAATTTACTGGGTTGATTATGATAGCCTGTATTATCTGTGTGCTCTGTTGTCATTGTGGTTATTTTGTTGTTGTTTAAGCTGCATTTGCATAGCATGATGGAGATTGTTGTGTAGCATTGAAGATTTTGATGCGTGTGGTGCCTTCGGGTGGAGCATGCTGTTTTCTGACAAAAAAAAAAAAAAAATATATATATATATAGCCAGGCATTCGTAACAGCTTTTTAGCTATTGGTATGAATGATTTTAGTTTTTATTCGATAGTTTAATTCCAACAAATTTTGATTCAATTGAAATTTAGTACAAATGCCCCACAATATAAAAATGACAAAGCAGGAAAATGAGTAATTCAAAGAAAAAAAACCTCTCTGATTGATTATTATTAATATTTGATATTAGTCTGTCTGGAGCCACAGCGAGCTACTAATTTTTAATGAGGTAATTAATTAAAAGTCGCGAGACGCTTAATATCAGGGATTCTTTTTTAGTTATTGCAAAAAATACTGAATGAGATCTGAACGTCTTCAGATGTTCATATTTCGGGATTGAAGGGGTACTAACAAATACGACTGAAATATGTAATCTTGCATTGCTAATTTAATAAACGGCGTGCGATGAATTGACAATGATGAACTACACTAACCTTAAACACATAGAAACCATTTTAGAACTTATTTCAGAGTATTTATATTTTTCTTCGAAAATAGTGTTTAGTTTAAAATAGCGTTTGATAGTTGGACTATAAACACTAAATTGATGTATGACTCATATTTTAGAATTGATTAGTATAACTATAAATACAGTATCTTTGATATGTAAACTTAAAAATAAAATACTTACCACTGAATGATATGCTCATTTAGTTTTAGACAATACACCAATTGTCTGATGATGTTATATGAAAACTGGGACAAACATTCATTCTGTAAAGAGGAAACCTTATTGTCTGAATTAAACGATTGTTACAGGTTTTTTTTACAGGAAAGAAATAGTGCCTGTAATTGGAAAGAAATACACCTAATTTGATCAAGACTGTTGAATGAGGAAATTACAGTCAGTGTCGGAGATACGGAATCCTATCGAAGGAATTGCACCATTAGTGCAATTAGAACGGAAATAAACATTCATTATTTATATAAATGTCCTCTTTGAACCTTTTGTTCAAACAAAACATAATATATAAATAAGAGAAACACAAGAACACTAAAACAATACTATTATTCATATAGTATTACTATTATATATATTATTTTTACTTCTTTAAGCACTTTAATACCAGATCTAACATTAATTGGTATCACATGCATTTTCTCAAACTAATAATGTATAATTGTTATGATCATGCTTCCACATCATTCACTGAAATACTGAAGTAAATTCATAATGAAATATTCAAACAATATTACTTATACTAATTAACAAAAAAATGAGTTACAAATAAAAACTTAAAATATAAATGCTTCATTTCCATAGGAAATTTTATTCAAGGGCAGTTCTGAGTTCCAAATAATTATAATTTATCAGAAAACTTAATTTGGTGTTATCTTTACTAAACTTACTGTTTACAATGAAGTGCATGTAATATATATACATTACAATCAAAGTCATGGACAATCAATTCAATTAAGTCATTTGTTTCAATGCATAAAACACTTTCATGATCTGACGAAATGTATCAGTAGTTATGGATCTTGAAGTAATGAGTAATGTTTCATTTAAGTCCCATCCCCTTTTGAGAGATCATTTATCTTTCAAGAGGGTGAAAAGTTAGAAGACCGTCAGGTGATAAAAATAAGTATAAATTATATTAAAATCAGGGGAATAATAACTTCATGGAGACTTGACCAATATGACACCATTTTTTTTAAAAGTGAGTAAGTTTTTTTAAAAATAACTTTAATATTTAAGAATACTTACACATTTGCTTACTTAAGGAGTATAATAAACGGGATCAGATGAAGAGCTAATGATTTAGGGTCTGTTGAGAGAGGGAGCAAGCAGATACCAAAGGAATATCCTTCGGCGAAATCGCTTTTTAATACTTTTCTACAGAGAGTGTTAGCAAAGTATACTTAGATACCACATAAGAAACCATATTAAATGAATCAATTCAGCACTTAGTATTTGCTGATGATCTAGACTTAATAGAAGGGGTAGAGAAAGTTTGTAGATGTCTATTGGAGGGTAACTAGAGAAAGTCAACCTGCCGGTCCAGCGATAAATACTTCAAAAAACAGTGTATAAAAGTTAGAATAAGACAGGAACAGGGAATATCTGCAGTATAGTTGATCGGGAGTTTGAGATAGTTAACAATTTTGTCTATTTATATGAAGTAAACAGTGTAGTTGATGAAACCGACGAGAAACGAAAAAGAATTAACGCTTGAAATAGAAGTTATTTTTTCCTCATCAATAACTTAATAATAAATATATGTCATGTATTATCAACTTTAAAATATTGAAACCACTTAAGATATATTGTGATCTATGGTATAAGACGACAGTCATAACAGAAAACTCAACATCTCTCTTAAATATATTCAACAAGAAAGTTCTATGCAAGATTCATGGACCAACTCAAGAATGTCATGATTGGAGATATAGTAAACATGCAAACTCCAGGATCTGTTTACAGATATTTGTCATCTAATGTTCGAGTTTGCGATAGTGCAGGCATGTTAACCAAATGGGAGGAGACAGGCTGATCCAGCCCCTAAGGCACGCGTCTTACGGCAATACCAAGAGAGATCGTTGGACTACGTAGAAAAGGTTATTAAACAGGTTAACTAATCTTCAACTTTGAAAGATTTAGAAGGCAAAAAACAAATCCTCAGACAAAATATTACTCGATCCGTCGTTCAAAGAAGTATAATAAACAAACATGACGTAAAAAAATAGTTCTGTAAATGTTGATAAATTTGAAATGACTGTTAAATTCTTCCTACAAATAAGGTTCACAACATTTGAACTTTTTTAGAAAATTTTAAGTACCTTTATGTCAGAATATTCGATTGTTATTTTTAGACATAATTGCAAGACCAAAACTACCGATTACGTCAAGTTAATGGTGCTTGTCACGTGAGAATATGTCAAATAAGAAAACTGTTTTTATAGTGCAACTAATAGATTGATTTTCTATTGTTGATAACATTTTAAAAATAGTTTTTAAAGCTTTCAATCTGATCAAGTGTTTATGTATTATCATTTTCTAATAATAGAAATATCCTGGTGATGTTAAATGCAATTTTCTATAGAGACCAGAAGAACGCGATGTAAGTAAAATGAAATAAATACCAGATTCCTGTGTTGGTATAATGTACTGTAAGGCACCTTTCACATTTTTTACTTGTGCCGAAAAACTGTCTAGTTCTTCTAATCTAAGACCCATTTAAATATCTAGTTACATTATAATACATCCTGTAACTTGGTTATTGTTACAAATTTGTGAGGCAGGTGAACATTGTCGGGAGATTTAGAGTTTCTGTTTTCATTTTGATATCTGTATCTAGGTTTGTTTCCTAATTGCTTTACTGAATTCGTTTTCACGTATTGCAGTTGTGATAGCCTCTCACGTTTATAGCACTTTCAGCCACAATTGTACAAACCGAAGTATATCGTATGGATGTAAAAAGTAAATTGGTGAAAATATTTGTTTTAAATTAATTTCTTTATAATAATGTAAAGAAAAAGTATAACATTATATGTATAATTCAATGGACCAAAATTTATAATTAAAATTTATAATTCATTTATAAATCCTAATATTACAAGTTCATTACAGTACTTTAATACTATTTTAATAAATTTTACTTATTGAATAAATTAGAAAATTATTTAAAATTTACTATTATGTTCTAACTATAAATACAACGAAACTATAAAAATAAAAGAAAATATCAATATATTAACTATATTTACTATGAAATAACTACTTTTAGAAATAAATCTGGGAATATAAAAAGTATCTAAGTATAAATTAAATATTCTTTGGAATGTTAAGACTACTATTTGGATTAAAAGTTTGATTGAGGTAAGTTCCAATTGACTTTCAACTTATTATTAAATTACTTGTGTGTTGAATTTAAATAGACATCATTCTTGTTGTTTCTGTTGTGATAAATCTCAAACGCTTTCAACTAACTGACAGCTCAAGTAATGCCCATTTCAATGCGATCTCCTGAGCTGTTCCAGCACATGGGTAAAGTTAAACAGAACAGAGTTCTTGTCAAGGTCCCCACCTAATTTATATTCCTGAGGCAGACTAAGCCAATCCACTTAATCACATTTTGGTAGAATCTTAAATTGCCGTCTTTTGAAATAATATAATTAGCTCCATACTGTCGTCATTTTTTTTTTCACTAAGACTAAATTAAAAAACTTCAAAATTCCTAGTATGTTGCCTACTAAATATTTTGTTTGCTGAATAACTTTATGTAAACTGTAAAATTATATTCTAACCAAAATTAAAAGTTGTGCAAAATAAAATAAAAATATTATTTAACTTAAAAATGGACACAACCTAGTAATGATCTCTTTGGATAGGTAGTCTTATTTATTGAAAACTGTTTGTTTTCCACTAAGAATGAAAGACGAGCTATATGTAATGCAGTTTTTTGTAATATATTTTAACATATCAATTGTTATTTTTTTATATTACTTTTATATTTTTTTATTTAAGGTATCGTCTGCCTTATGCATTTACTCTCTTTGCATATTACTCTTTCCTTTAATGTATTATATATAACAAAACAAAGTCTAATAAGAAATAAAATCAGAGGCTGTTCTCACTCAACTTTAATATAAGTAAACAAATTTTCAAAGTCATTGAAAATCAATTTATTTCCCTTTATTGTAATTTGACTACCTTAATTTTGTCAGTTACAATTTAATTTATTGCAGTGCTATAGCACTTCGAAAACTAAATAAGAATCGATAACTAATAATTAAAACTGGGCACACTCCTTGATTACAGTATTAATGAAATCAGTAAACATAATTATTAGTTACAAATCATGTTACAAGACACGTTGTTAATGCACAGAGTAACATTTAAGAAGATAATTGTATTATTTTAATGTAAATAGATAACTAACTTAAAAAGAATTGTTTTTGATATCTTAATGTGTTTTCATGTCTTCAATACTCTTGAGTCTTTTTTTGAAGTTTTATGATAATATTGTGACCTTGTGGGTAAGTGTCTATCAAAAATATTCAGCATATGCTGCAGGTTCCACTGTTTGATGGATCAAATTGATTTGGTCAATTTAGCATTTTTTTATTAATTTGACTAAAACAAAATTGTTATTTATAGGTTTGAATGAAAAAAATTTCAATTTCAAATAGCAGTAGTAGTGTACCCCCAAAAAATATAGTAATTCAGGATATATAATTGCTTCGTGGTAAATAATTATGGAACCAATTTTCTATTAATTGTTCTATTAATTTGGAACCAATTTTTACATCACTATAAGTAAAGTATAGCGATGTTGAAAAAATTTGATCTCGAGAAGTTGAGGGAAATACATGTTTTGAGGTCCCCAAAGTCGGTTTATGAAGTTTTTTCGATGAGGTGTGTGTGGGTGGGTTGGAGTGTATGAAAAATGTTGTGTAAACACTACAGTTCACAATCTTTGATGGTTCAAATTAATATTTGACACAAAAATGGGTCTCATAGTGTATAGTGTCGTATAGTTTGGGAGCAATTATACATGATGGGAAAGTCACTTTTTTGCCAAAAACCTGGTTTTAGATAACTTTATTTTTCTCCTAAACTACTAATTCTATAGTATTAAAAGGTATAAATTTTGGCATTACCTTGGGAGTTATAAAACCAAGAATTGAAAAAATTTTCAGATATTTTTAAAACAGAATTTTTTTTTCAATAAAATGTAAAAATGTTCACTTGTGATTCAATTTCAAAGCTTCTGAGAACAATACAAGCCATACCGGTTAACAGATCAGGATGAAATTATACCTAAAATTATAAAATTATGCAGAAGATGAGTTGAAGTAAATCATTTCAATATTGCATGAACCAAAAGGGCATTAAGGTCAATTTTATGTTTTCAGAATGTGTTTTTTTGACGCCAAACGGTTTCTATAGAACAATTAAATTTTTCCCAAAAATGGAACAAAAAATTAGCAATTTATAAAAAAAAATTGGGGAAATTTCAATTACCGCAAAGAGCAATAAATTAATAAGAACTGAGTTTTCATCCTGGACTGATGGTTTACTTGCTATTCTTGTCGGATTTGTATGAAGTTCTACTTGATATCATATGATGAATGCAAACTCTTTGTCTAGAAGAGGTAACAACTTTTGATCACATGATATCTGTTTTCGAGAAAATCATCTTGCAATGGACACTTATATATACTGTTAATATTGTCTTAGCATTTTTTTATTAATTTGACTAAAACAAAATTGATAATTTATAGGTTTAATGAAAAAAATTAAAATTTAAATGATTTAAGACATAATATGATGTGTAAGAAGAATAAATTCTTACGTATAAAAAAAATCAACGCTAATTTATTATGCTTTCCATGGTATGATAGGTTTGTCTAATCAATCCATATGTTGCATCCTTGAACATGACTTCATATTAGTCTAGACTTAATACGTATATTTGTCAAGAATACTATGTCTTCAAAGGATTTAAAAATATATGCAGATCACCTACTAGAATTTGTTTACTACCATGAATGGAAGTTGTATTTGACATCATACGATGAATGCAAACTCTGTGTCTAGAAGGTTTGTTAGAAACCTTTGATCACAGTATATTTGTTCTCAAACCAAAGTATTCTGTCAAATCAAAGCTAAAACAATAGAAGTGAGAGATACTTCTCCAACTATATTTGAAGTTTGAAAATGAATAACAAAATTTACAGACAGAGATGAATTTTGTATGTAAAAAACCAAATTGAGTTTTTTAACGCCAACTGACAATTAGATTACACAAGGAACGAGACCTAGAATTTCAGAAATCTAAATCAAAAAATATTTTTCAATATTTTAATTTATCTAGAATGAATGCTTGATTTAGATAAGAAGAAAATATGACAATTTTATTGACTTTTTTAAAGCCACAGTCCACCCAGTTTGATACATCTTAATAGAGTTCAACAGTTATACAGTTTATGGTGTAGTAAAGAATCCTATTCCATCGACTCAACAAGTTTAAGTTGTGGAAATACGATGCGATATCTACCATAATACTTTACAAGTAAGTCATACAACCTACTTATATGCACAATCAGCCCACCCCTGGTCACATTTTTGGTCTAATTAAAAACAACTGAACTCACTGGTGATTTCTAGTACTAATTCATGTATACACGAAACATACTCGTTTTTATGAGTATTACTATTGTTTTTACTATCTTTTTTTTAAAAAAAATGTATACTAGAAATAATTGAAGAAGGATTACAGTTGTCTAATAAAACTGATATTTCCAATTTTAAAACTTTAAATAACTGTCATATTGTTTCCCTTAAGGATAATACTACAGACACTTCTAACTCTTTACAAAATTTATGATTTATCATACAACAATTAGAAAACTTTAGTCACAATTTTTGGCTATTTTTCCAGGAACTGTAAATCTTTATAAAATTTCCATGACAATTGCCAAATTATAGACGCGACATTAAAATCAATTAAGTAATTACATTAAGTAAATAAATAATTATAGACGCGACATTAAAATCAATTAAGTAATTACATTAAGCAAAGAAATAATTAATATAGTTGTAATATATTGCAGTTTAAGCCAATCAACATGTTTACAAAATTAAAATGATTAATAAAATTTAAACCATAGCTCATTTATTCGAAGTAAAACCGTGCACTACTATTGGCTTATAGATTTTTACTTTTTTCTAATAATTTTCCCGATGGAACACCTCTTTTCTTTGCATGACACTCAAATTGTACAGAATTTCATAAATAGGAAATTAGGAATTAAAATACGAGTAAATTGGAATTGCGTCTTTAGGTTTGAAAAAATGTCTACTTTCAAAAGTTAATTTATTTTATTCATTTAATTTACTTTTTTTTTAAATCAACCAAAAAGAAGTTATTTCTGAGAAACTAATTCTTTTTGAATCGCATTTTCTCTGATAGAAGGAAGAAGTAAAGAAATTTACTTTTTATAATTATCTAATTCAGAATATTTAAAGGGCTGCCAAGGTTAAACTTCAAAGATTCGTCTTTATTTTATGCAAGGCATTTATCTTCCGCAAATTTTAAAAAAGGTTAATAACATTTATTGATGGTTCCAGAAATTGAGTATTAATCAAATATTGATTTCTATTAAGTACTGATTCGTAATTATAATTAATATTACTAACTATGTAACTAGTGATTGTCTACAGTAGTCATACTATTGGAAGTTTGACGACTAGTTGTAATTGTATGAAATACATCAATAACAATTTACTAAAAGAATCAATTTAAGAATGCTTAAAATGAAACCAGTTGGAGTGACTAAGTAAGGACTAAGCAACTATGGGCATGGATTGATTAATCTTTGTTGGGTTTTTCATTCCTTCTTCACAATCCTTTCTTCTGCCTCCCACCCCTTCAATTACTCACCCTTTCTTCCATTTTCTTCTACTCCCTCCCCTTTAGGCAGTTACCTGTTTTCCTTTTTCTTCTTAGTCTCCAGTCTCTGTTGCTATTCTACCCTCGTATTCAATTTCTATCTGTAACCCTCGGTAGCCTTTTTACCAAGTGACTATCAGTCTTTTAAGGACTACTTGGATTCGTGGAAGCTCATCTTCATGAATTCAACCTTGTGTACTTCACAACAACTGTCTTGAATTCCCCATTGGTTCGAAATCAGATAGCCCCTGTGCCGTGGCGACAGAGCGCCATGTCTTCTTTTTCATGGTTTGGCCGAAAGGCTCTCGAACATGAAAAACAGTGAAGAGTTCCAAACTAGAGGCATCAAAAAATATAATGAGATGATATGGAAAAAGAGGATATGAGAAATTCAGAAAATTTAAATTTCTAACTTTAAAAAATAAGTAGATAATAAAACATATTTATTATTTTATCAGTACATTTCAAGCTAATAATTTTATACATTAAATATATACGTTTTAGACGTACATTGAGGGTTAAATGTACATTATCTGACTGTATTATTTGTTCAAATATGTTTGTCATATAAAATTCCAATAATTTGTAATCAAATGCCGAAATTAAATTTTGAAAAAAAAACTAATTATCCAGATCCAAGTACGATGAAAAGTTTTAAAAGAATTTTTTCCATTCTGACATTTACAAAGTTTGTATTTATTTTTCTGGTAAGTGAAATTTGAATTTACATATATTTAACAATCTAATTATTACATATCTTTATTTCTCATTGTCCAATATATTACTTCTATGTTGTATCCCAGAGATTTAATTATTCCGAAATACAAGATTTTTGCTTTATTGAATTTCCACGTACAATGGACATCATTATGTCTTTACCCTCATTAACCATAATGATACAATGAATGATTTGAAATTATGAAGGGACAGAAGGAATTAGTGGTCAATGTTATTTGTACATACTTATATTATGTATTATCAAATAAGATATATGTTCTTAAAATATGTAATAAAACCATATTTTATATTAGCTTTGAATATTAATCATATATCAAGAATGATTAGTTCTGTTACTCACTAATTTCTTTAGTTATTTAGTTTTTTCCTTTTTTTTCCCCAAAAAAATAGTCTTTTATAAGAGGTTTTATTTGCAGGGTTGCGTTTCAATGGCACTGGATTAGTCGACAGATGGTCCCAGTTTTGATTATTATTTGGATGTCGCGTAACCTTCTCAATTCACATGACAATTCGGTCAGATGTGTCCCGCCTATAAACGGCTTTTTTTCCACACCACCAGTGGAAACTCTAATTAACTGAGCTGTACGCCTGAGAATAAAACAAAAAAAACCCTCTTGAATTTCCATAAGAATTTAAATTAATTGTTTTTTTTATTACAATGTATAATAGAATATTCCCTTAAAACTAAATTCAATTTTTCCTACAATGTAAAATATAGTCACTTTAAAGAATCTGTGTTCAAGTGCTAGTTGACTATATAAAAAGGTAACATTATCATTTTATATTTTATATTTCAAAGTGATTATAAATGACAATGAGATATACTTATTCATCTTATACTTCTACTTTAATCAAATTCACAGAAGCTATTATAATCTTAAATTTAATACTTAAGTTGTAAGCAATAAAATTATAAAATATGGCATATACTTGTATTCGTCCTTGAAGAATTTCTAGAAAAAGAGGACTGATCACCAGTTCTAATCTGGTAATCTGACAAATCTTAATAATGGGTAGCTACAGTATATCATCATCTTTGCTGTTAATCACTGTATTACATTATAAAAACAGAGCTGCTCCTTATTGTTCTTTTAACTTTATCTGATAATGAAAAGGGATAACCAGATCTTACCATTCTGAAATAAACAAATAAAATTAGCAAACTAAACCACTCATGTTTGTAAACTAAAGCACCCACAACAGTACACTATTTATTCTGTAAATACAAAACAAGCAGGTCATACGCCTGTAAGCTTTACCAGCATTAAATGCGTTAGTAGAATACATAACAAAAGACATCAAATTGATATTGACACACCAGTAGTTTTCTTTCTTTATTTATCGAGAAAATTATATAATACATATATAATATATTATACATTGTTTGATCCATACTTTCAGTTATTTCAAGAAATACAACGTACCATTACCAGTCCATGACTTTCACGATAACATAGTAACTGTTATGGTGCAATTTACTTACATATTTGAACGTTAGCCTTTCAAATATTATCTTCGTCCTCCATGATTGGACTCTTAATTTGTTTAAGCACTATCTCACATCTGTGGTTGAGGTCGTTTTGTCATTCTCTCCCTCGCGCTCTCTCTGTCTCTTTCACTCACCGCTTTTCTTTCCATGGAACTCATTTCTCATTCGTTTAGCCATGTATCTTTGGGGTAATCTCTGACACATCCTAGACAGCTAAGCTGTGTTGACTTGTCGCACTTCACAATGTCCTCAGGTCCACTACTCATTATTCTTCTTGATTGCCTGATTCCTTCTTTACAAATTGGACAAAATACTCCTTTCGCTATTCTTCTCCAAAGACTTCAAGACTTGGTTAATTAGTCTGAGTTTCTGCTCCATAGCATGCTGTCGGAATGATCATGGGCTCAAACATGTTATTCTTGGTTGTCAAGTCAATATTCTTGACTTCATAAGCATTCGTATGTCAAAATAGACTGTTTCCTGCCATTACAATACCTCCAATCTCATCTTTCTCCTGTTTTTTGTCTCAAACGTGAGGGAATCGATCACTATAATAGCCTAAGAAATTATAACCTTCGAATAAACAATAACAACCTACAACTAAGTTTAAGACCTTCTCTCCATGTCCCCACAGACAACACCAGGATTTTGCTTTTATTTAATTAACATCTGGACTAAATTTCTTACATTATTTCTTTAAATCATCAAACAAGACTACTTTTAAAATAAAAGGATTAGTGTTTAAATGTTAGTGTATATTTTACAATACATGCAATTCGGTCAAAATCTCGAGATCGAATTTTTTCATCATTCACAATACTTTAATTATAGTAAAGTAAAAAAATGATATATCAATAATGTGAAAAAAACTTATAAACTAAATAACTCAAGAATAAATGAACAAACAAATGAACTACCTGAAAGAAGTAAAAATCTTTTATAAAGCGATGGACAGAGATATTTCCTTTGAGAAAGAGTAATATTTTTTTATTATGTGAAAACTTTTATAAAAGTGGTGAAACATATATCAAAAACCAGCCACAAATCTAGATCAAAGACAAAAGCACTTGCTTAGAACAGTGAATGGAGAAACCATTATGAATAAGTTAGTCATGGACAAAATTTAAGATTTATATTTATGAGCAAAGTTATAAATGAATTATATTGTTAACCTGGTTAAACCAGGTAAATAAAATTAAATTAATGTTTTTTTACCATAGAAGAAATCTTATATTCACAAATATTTAAAACTAAACCTCATATTCTAAAAATTGCATTTTATCATTACTTCTAAAATCTGGAAAAAAGTACGAAAAATACTGCAAAGTTTAAAATCTTAAGAAAGGGATAAAAGGCAATGCTTTAAAGTTGATTACAAGTTTAAAGAGGGGGTTTTTACTTGTTTATTTCCTCCTAAAGAGTTTTAACAAGCATTTCAATAATCGATATCTAGAGCCTAATAAGTCACTCCAACCATTTATAATTAGTATTAGTAAACATGCTTCCGTAATTATTGCACGCTAAAAATATTTAACATGCAGGAAATTGTTTCCAAATAATATGAAGAAACGAATATGGATAAATTATTTCTATTTTTGAGAACCACATTCATTCATTGCAATGTACATTGAAATAATGATCACGGAGAGTAACGGAAAGATTATTACAGTTCAAGGCGAGATTATTACAATGATACATTAAACGAATTCAATGATAGTTACGAGCTGATAAATATTAAAATTATGTGACCAAGGCATCATTGATCTTCCCGACAACTTCATCAAAATATGTGAATATCGTTGAAACTTATTTAAATAAATTAAATTTTGTATGATTGTTTATATGACAGCTTGAATGATATCAAAAATTATATTGAGTTATCTGTGGTTGTAGTTGAAGAAAAATTAAAAATGGAATATATGGAAAGATAATCGTTTGAATATAGGTAGTAGGATATGATAACCAAGGTCTGAAGTTTTACTCTTACTATATCCGATCAGTCTGAAAAATCATGTTCTAATTGGCGCCGAGAAACTTTGAAAAAAAATAACTTGGAACGTTCAATGAGTGTTATTCTCAATTGTGTAGCTTCTGAAATTATATCAAATGATTCAATCATTCATAAATACAGTTACTAACATAGATCAACTGAAATATTAACACTCGTGCCATTAAGGAGAGTTTTACGAATTTTTAACATTGTCACTTGAAATAAAAAACGCCAATTGCATTATATCCTGGAACACTTTATTAAATAGATATGGTGAAAAACACAAGAACAATAGTTTATGCTCATAAAACATTATAAATCTTAATTATTGTTCCTTAAGAATTTTACATTAGTTCAAAAGAACTGGTTAACACCATGCAAACAGAATAAATTGTTTGAACTCTTGAAAACAGCCTACTTGTTCCGATGCTACCTTGTTTCGATTTATTGAATAAATTAGATTTACAAATGTTAAAAGATCGGGAAAGGATTATATCAAAATAAAAGATTAAAAACAAAATTTCTAAAATAATGAGCTGTTAGAATTTCTTATACCAGATAAATTCTGTTAAAAATTACTAGTCAAAATAAAAACGGCTAATTCATTATAGAAATCTAAAATTAATTAGAAAAGCATTTACGACCCCTCTACAATATTTATCTTTTGAGGAAACTTCTCACTCAATCCATATCACTGAAATTTTTAAGAAATTAGATTCAACTGCTAATAACAAAAAGGTTCCTAACCTGAAAATTTGCATAAATTGTTTGAGAAAATCATTTGTTAAGATCTCTTTAACGGATCCTACTACCTGAATGTCCTTTGCACAAAAAACCTTAAATAGCTAAAAATTAAAATTTATATTCAAATTGAAGCAATAAAAGCATTACAATTCTATGAAACAACAAAAAATTAGAAACATTGGAAACATTTCATCACAGTATTTTTAGAAAAAAAGATTTTTTTTTACCTATCATATGTGTGATTTAGATATATAAATAAAATACACATGTCTATTGAAATGAAACTAAATTATATAAATTTTGGAGATTCAATTTAAATCTTCTGTTTAATGTAATAGATTTTCATTTTCATTTAATTTTGTTGCATTGCATTTGAATTTAGATGAGATGATTACTATTGCCTGACAATACTTTATTTTTTTTTATTTTTTTCATTAATTGAGCAGTGTCAATTTATTTTCATTTCAATTATTTATTTCGTTAGTATTTTTTTCAATTTTTTTTATATAATTTTCATTATTTAATTTGTTTTCTTATTCTTTCAACGATTTGTTCGAGCCAATTCAAATAGTTGGTTCATTCAGAAAGAATTGAGCTGTTTACATAAATCTCTTTATGATCATTATGTAAATGGAAACATTTTATCAGCATTTTTAATTTCTCTGTTTTTTTATTGTTTTTTAGTTTTAAGTTTAGAATTTTATATGTATTATTCTGTTTTTTGTGCATTCAATATGCTTTAGTTCTTTAAAATATCTTGCAGAAGACCATCGTTAGGTCACCATATTAGCAGAATAGAAACAGTGCAAAGATTATGTCCAAATCAAATTGAAGAAGAACCTGCATCAGCAAGCAAGCTAAACAGACAAATACTGACTCAAATACGTGACTTGAAACATTTATTAGACGGATCGCAGTGAAAGACTAGGTATGATCTCTATTTTTAATTTTTTACCCTCGTTTTGAATAGATGTAGGAAATAAAAAACACGGAGTAAAATTTAAAATTCCTTACAATACCAATTTCTCTTTATGGTGTTAGGATAAAAACTATTTGTTATCACTGAATGCTTCACATTAGATGTTAGATAAAAGTTTATGGAACCAATATCCTTTCCATTAATCTGATAAAGTTATTGATCTTAGTTGATCTTTGCTGTTTTTTGTGCTTTTGTTTCCATTAAACAGGACTCTACATTATTTTTCAGTGAGGTGTTCTTTCGAATATTCTGAAAACCCACAATTCTTTATCATAATGTCCGATGTGACACTTTACTTTGCAAAATTAACTTTCAGTGAGCTAATTCTCATTTCCGAGTGGCTCGAGAAATTCGTTGTATTGAACCTTGGCAAGGTCATGAGAGTTTTAACATTTTGTCTCGTGCCTAACAGATAACTTAAATTGAGGACCTAATATATACTAATTTTAGTATTTTTAGGACCAATTTTAAAAGTTTGTGCGTACGCTACAAGCTACACAATGTGATGAATCAAATCATATTTCATTAAAAAATGGGTCCAATAGTGTTTATGTGTCCTATTGTATTTGGGCAATGATGTATCATGGAAAAGTCGCTTTCTTTTAATAACAAAAAGTTTATTTATTGCAACAGTTTATTTATTAACAGTTTTAGATATGTTAAATAAGCATCTTCATTAAGAACAACATACTTATCAGAAGAACAAACAATAGAATCAGTCACAAAAACTTTTGAAAACAAAATAGAAACAAACCTAAGACAACCTGGCATGGCCTACACTCAACTTTACAGTGAGCTGATGTTCAATAAGTCTACTATAATGAGATGATATGATTTTCACTTACTGTGATGCTGACCAGAGGCGCATATATGAGACATTATATGATTTCCAAATGTTTGTATGCAGTTTTCAATAATTGCAATTTTAAGCAATTAAATACCAAAGCTGATTTTATTAAACCACTGTTAAATACAGTGGTACTGCACGGGAGTTCGATGAGTCTCAGCTTCAGTTAAGTCCAAATAATGAAAACTTATCTAATTTCTCATAACTGACAAAATGTTTATAGGTAATATAAAAAAAATAAAATCATTAAATTGATTATCTATGATTTTGATAGTATCTAACCTGAGAGTATATTACAGCTTTATCATGATAGTCACAGTATAGAATAAAATTTAATTTATTGTCAACGAAATTGATATTATGTTTACTTGTAGTAAAGTTGAGTTTAGAACATTCTAGATTTTTTGTTTGCTCATATTGTAGTTGAGTGTAGGCCACTCCATATTTTTATTTATTATTTGTTGAAAACCAAAGTGTTTTGACGACGATGGCTGGTGTCAAATTAGGGCATTGAATGGCAAAGAGATGGCATCACAACTTGGCCTAGCAAGGATATAGTGGAAATTAGTAAGTAACATCTGATTTGCAGATAACATTTAATTTTTTAATTAAATTAAATTTTCCTGCGCTTCAAATGAAAGTATTGGTTGCTTTTACAACTACAACCTATCTTCCATCCATCACTTATAAAATTTCCTTTCGTATATTATTCCCATATTCACGGTAAGTAATTGACAAATTATGAGTTATAAGAGTATTAAGTAGTAAGTAGTAATATTCACTTTATTATTTTAATTTCTATAAGCGTAATATTCTTTTTCAGGAGTAAATATATGGTAGAACGCTATTTGTTCGAAAAAGCATTAATTTCATGAAACTGGTTTATGAGGATACTCCTTATTTTATTACCCAATTTGTCTAAGTACTACATAGGGACTGATTGCACTAGTACAAAATGTTTTATAATAAATTGTGGAACAATTTTACAATCTCTCCCTTATTGCTGAAGGTAGTATTTATTATTAGGAAATTACATTTGAGTATATCATTTTATTGAATGTTTGAACTTTTATAGTTTAATTGATGATGCTGACTCTTCATTTATTTTTAATACTTTTAATAAAAGTGGAAACACTTTCACATCACGATTCCATTAACATTTATCTTTTCTACATCTTTTTGATGAAAGTAAGTACATTAAATGTACAGACTCTTTTTAATGAAATGAAAAAAGAGTGGTTTATAATTGCGAGGAGTAGGGAGGCTTGGGGTGGCTCACCTGGCTGGAATCAGTTCTAATTAAGTGTATCCCTTGGCAGTGCACCGCCTCAGATAATGCCCTCATAGTGACCACTTTATCATCCCGGCACAATTCATAACTTAACTTTCCACAAACTCTAGATCCTCCGACTTTATCTTAAATTATTGTTATGTTAATTACTTAAATACCAAGCCAAGTTCTGAGTGAAGCCTTGCCAGACTACCTTAGTAATATTACTATCGTCTCAATTATTTATTTCAGTAATTTTCACCACTTAATTAAATCCATCATTTAACCATTTGAAAGGGAAAATTCTTAGTTTAACAGTTTTTAACAATGCTAACTGGAATAATATGCTCTTAATGAATGAAATACTGCCTTTCAAGAGTACTTTCCCGATTCTATTAAAATGGGATATGACTAGAAAGACAAAGTGCCACACTGTTCTCTGGCGTTCAATCAAGAATTCAACTCTTGCTCCTCCTTTTCTAATCTCTAATTCGGCAATCGTGATTCATTTGTCTGAGTATCTTTACGAAACAAGATTAGTCTTTACAACTATAAACGCGCTAATTACTTGTAAGTACCGTTATAAGACCATAAGCTACTGTGTTAATTTAATCTGGTAATATTTACTCAAAATAAGTAACCCGAGCAGTGATAAAAATATAGGTCACGTTAGTGGTATAACTTTTATTTTGTAATGTAAATCTTAAAATAAATTGAACAGAAGAGTATAAAGATACAGTGTAAAATAATCCTCAAATATTACAAAACCTAGTCTAGAGTAGAGAATATGAACATTAAACATATTGTTGTTTGTGTCCAGGTGCGATTGGATCAGATGGACAAAATGAACAAGTGACTTAGTGAGTACCCAATTTATTGCCACCCACATTTCTGGTCCCCTTGACGCACTGTTCCGGAAGACATCGCATGAGATTGAGATATACATTTTATATAATTTTATCCTTTTGGTGTATATTCACAATATCGCTGGAATAAAACATTATTGAAATTTGGTGATGTCATATCATTTCAGTCATTTGTATTGACTAACAAATTTGAACAATTACAAAATTTGCCTAATAAATTTTGAAATAATTTTACAATCTCTCCCTTATAGCTGAAGGTAGCGTTAATTACCTTCTATAAATACTACTATTAATATTTACCTATGCTTGACGCATAGACTGATCTTTTCTTATCATTATATGAACTGATACTTGCTTATTTATAATTCTTCAGTAATCTCGTTGAGAGGCACTCGATCGTTTCCTACCACTATTTGGCAAACATCTGCAATGACTTGTTGGTGGCTGCTGATGAATGAGCTGCCAGAACGGCGTGTCTCGACTAAGCTTGGCTCTAATTTGAAACAGTTCTACCATTCTTTTATCTGTGCTATTCCCACGGCTTGCTGAACTCTCTACCTTTGTTATCACCAATCATGGTGGGACTTAACGCAGTATCGTTGCTCAAAGCCACTCAACAAGTAAGGACGAAAATCCTAGAAATGAGTTTGATAAAAGAAAATAAATTTCTCTATGAACCAATTATGATTTCATTTTAAAAGCACATCGTATGGTGACTAATAATAATTAGGTGGTCAGGAAAAAAGTATTTTACTGATTTAATGAACCTTGATTTATGCGTGTTAGTCATAATCATACAACTACTTTATACAAATATTTTCTTTAAACATTTATAAATAATCTGAAGCACTTCACATAACTTCTACTTATAAAAGTATCACCCTATAATTAACATACATCTCCATATAAAGAAAAACTTATTGGCCGAAAATGACTTCGGATCATAAAAGGTAGTTAGTGAAAGTAATAAGTAAACAAATTACAGGTCCATTAAAAACTCAATACATAACTGCTTTTAAGGTTTCATATGGCTTAGAAGCAGTTTTTGTGGCAATGTTAAGAAATAGAGCAAGCCACTCAACCCATCTCAATGACTGACTCCTAAAACTTTTAAAGTTGTAACTAAACTAAAGCTATCCCGTTGTAAAGCTAATGGTACGAAAATGAACACGAGGATTATATTTAGTTGTGGAAGGTCACCCTAAATTGTTAATTTTTAACAGAAGAAAATCAAGCAAAGTAGGAAAAAACCTTAGTTCTTAAGTTAATTTAAGTTAAGAGCATTTTGCAGTTCTTCAAAATTTAATCTGGAATAGTAGTCTGGGAAACAAACTTCTGTGAAGATTTTATATTAAATCAACCTCATTATCAAAAGAAAAAAAGTTGTGGGATGATAGAAAAGAAGTTATGAAGATAAAACTTTAAGGATACTAGAGACTGGAATTGTACTATCAATGTGGTAATAAAATATTTCACCGTCAAAAAGTACAGTAATGATGAATGAGCCGACAGAACACAGCCTCGCCTATCAGAACATAGATAAGTTTAAAGGGTTGACGAGAGATAAGCAGTATCTCCAAAATGCTTATCTAACGTTACTTTAGACATAAAGAAACATTCTGTATTATTTTTTTATTGAAGGAAATAATTAATGTTAACTTGAATCAAATTTATTGAACACTTGTACCCCACTCCAATTTTAACAAATACAAACTAACAGGTAAAAGATTATCCATGAATTTATACTTATAGGCATGAATTATGAGAAAATAATTATTAACAATTACCATTAATTCTATTACATTCGTTAACCTAATCAGCTAATTAAATGATGTAACATTATTATGGGAACGAAAGTAACATCAGTTCTTATAGTAGGATAAAATAATCGACACTGTCAGATAAGAATTTCTACATCACTAAGAGTCGTTTGCAAAATTAAAAATTGGCGACGTAATTTAGATATTGACAGTTTTTTAAGATTTTGGGGCTTAGGTAACGTGACATATATAATATTTCGGATAAAAGTTGTAGAGAATATAATGTTTACCGGACTAACTGTTTTCAGAATTATTCTGAAGTTTATAAAAATAATTTTATTTAAATATTCTGCTAACTCCTTCCTGGATGTTTTATCGCTTATAACATTTACAACATTTAAACAGACTGAATCTAAAAAGCATCGACATATTAATGTTTAAGGCGTAATTAATAATGCTAATTTGGTTCTGTAGTAGCACAGTATACACAAATTACGTTAGACACATAATGAAATGAAGTTCTAAATTGTATATTTTTTTAATTTTATATGCACTAATTATACTTGTTAGTGTAATTGGATGTCATTTAGGTCCCCCCGCTACTAATTGGATGTCATTTAGGTTTTCTTGGAGGTGAACGGACACACAGACAGATGGACCTACATTTTTTATGTATATAGACATACTTTAATTGACAATAAAAAATTGATTTTATAACCTATAATGACTTCCAAAGGTATTAAAAAATATAAAGATTTCACTGCCATCCACATTATTGATACCTCCAATTAAAAATCAATTTTAACTGGTTAAAAAATCAATTACCAGTTTTAAGCCAGCGATATAATACAATAAGTACTGTTTGTACAACCTGTAAAAAAAGTAAATTGCCACCCTTGATTCACGCTTTCTTTTTCCACAGAACATCCCCAATTTATTTAAGATTAGTATTGCAAACACTTATACTTGATAAAAACATCTAATCGATAAGAACACTATCAGAAAATTCTACTTCAATAATTATTCAATTATGTATTTTTGATACTGAATGAATGTATATTTTTAACTGTAATCAAAAACAGTTATTACTATTTACTGAATTTTACTATGTTACCTTTTTACCAATTTTGCTGAAATTTAGTTGTGTCAGGAAGAAATATATTTGAAGAAATGTATGTGTCAATAAAACTGCGATAAAGATAATATATATGGTTTAAAGAGAAGCAAAAGAGATAAGAAAAAGTTGCCTACTCGCTGAATATCAAAGCCTTTTTCAAAGAAGTATTTCTTTTTTATAAAAAGACATATCCTACTTGAGTGCATTCCTATTAGTGATTGAGCACATAAACTGCTTAGGTTGCATTCTTATTATTATGAATAACATTTTCAACACTACACAAATAAGGCATTGTAAAATAGTTTAAAACTTAATAAACCTGCCCTTAGAAAACCTATCAACAAAAGGGATAACAGCTATCAAGAAAAACATCTAAAATAACTTTTCATTGCATTTCCGCACTCCTTCACCTTCTTGAGTTAAATTGAGTTCATATCGATGCCAACTCCACCTTTATGCCTCATCAAATAACTTATATAATATGAAATTGAATGTACTAAATAAATTTTCTTTGTGGAACTATTTAGTATGGATTTAGAGGTTTTTCTTAAATTACAGAATAATAGAATTTAGCTGACAGATTAAAAAGAAGCCTTTTTGTTAAAAAAGTTTTTGCACTGACCACTTTACTAATTTCATTTTTTGATAAAAAATAATTACCTTTTTGAAAAAAATCAGCTATGGAAAACTTCAATAAAAAAAAGTTATAATAGATTTAATGTTTAAAATTGTACTATGGTTAAAATAATCACATATTATTTTGGTAATGACATATCACAAGGTTCGTTTTTTACCTTTTTAAGAGTGAATCATAAAAAACTCAAATACACATACAGGAAAAATATAAGAAAAGATAAGATTTGTCTTAAATGGTTTTTAATGAACAAAAAATGTCAACTTTGAATTTTAATAGTAGTATCCTCCAACTCAAGCTAAAATAAACACATTACACAAATTAGCACAATAATGAAACGAACATGCACAATCTCCACAACCTTGTCGCATAATTTTCAACCAAAAGAAAAAAGCATTTATTTTGTAGGTTTGTTGCGATCGAAGATGGACAACGTCCGAAAGCGCTCCAACTCCAGGATGATCTTACGAGGTATGACGGTTTTACCTATTTCTAATAAAAATTTATTTTGTATACCTCTTTAACTGCATAATGCTAAAACGTTTTGTTGTGTATTTGATTACATACAAAAAAAAACACAGAACCATGTACATAATTTTCACATATAACACCCAGAGCTGAGGTTTTCAAGTTGATGTCAATAGTCTTGTATTGTTAGGAAGTTAAGATTTCATTGCAGGCATCTATTCTTACAGTCACTAATCTGAAGGGTATGAGAAGAAAGATTATTAATCTAAGTGCATTTATTCTGTTATTCAAGCTGAAAATTTTATTGAAGAAGTCATGAGGTAATTTTTTATAAACCCTGAATAGGACCAATCGAGACTGAAACTTCATTTTTAACTAGTCCAATTGTGAAATGATTAATTCATGATTAGTACTAATTTTATGCTGAATCCTATTGGTTTTTAAATCAATTTTAATTTATTATTCAAAATAGAGTTCCATTTTGGTTTTTCAGAAAAATTGTGTATACTGATCATCAAAAAAATCGATTTGAAGACGTCCAAGGATTTACGAATTTTAAAGTGCCCTGAACATATTTCTTTATATTATTAACCTGTTGTCTAGATTTCGTGGGTAGGTAGGTAGATTGTATAAAAATGATTAATCACATTTTTCCTACTCTTTCAGTCATTCGAGAAACTTGGAATTATGTTTTTATCACCTTTAAATTGCATTATAAACATGTGGTGAATTTTCGATTATTTAAGTAGTATGAAACGCTAACAATTGAGGAGATAAGTTTCACTTATGTAATGATTGTGCTCAAACAATAGATTTGATTAAAAATATCGATGGATTAGACTTAGCAATGTAATTAAAATATTATTTAACAGAAGCAAATACCTTTTCAAAACAATTAATAGGTAAACAAGTACAACTATCGTTATTTTATTTGAATATAATTTAAAAACTGCATCCAAGAAATTACATGTCTATTCACATATTTTAAAATATCATCTACTCTAGAAAACATTAAATCACATAAAACATTCATTTATAATGTTTGCAAATAATTTATTTTAAATCTTTCAAATACCTTGTGTAGATGTGTTAATCATAGAACCGAAATTGAAATTTCCTCTGTTTATATTATTATTAAACAATAAAATTGAATATTTCTCTTTTTATTTCATTTAGTAAGTCTGATTGAAAATAAACTATACGAAGAAATATGCAGTTATTTGATTATTACCTTTTCTGTTTATTTTTTTTTTTTTTTTAATAAACTATCTCAAATAATAACCAATAGAATATTTATATTACAATTAAACACATCATATCTGCCGAGCATAAGAAAACCTATTTATTACCTTTCATTCGATTTAATCAGGGCCTATTTGAAGAAACTGCGCTTAGCATGCCATGCCCCACTAGACAGCTCTTACATAGGACAGGCAAGTCAAACTCAGAGGCCCGCGAGGGCTATAGGAATCAGTTTGTATTGTCATCAGGGCCGCACTTCTACAATATTAAATAAAGTCGTTTAAACATTATTACAGAATATTTTTCTTTTACGGGTACTTTTTTATATTTATTTCATATTTAAAAATTCAAGTGCAAAAGTACATGTAGTTTAACAAAAGAATATAACAAAGGAACTTAGCATGAGATATAAATCTGTTCTTTATTTCTGTAAATTATATAACAACAATTTAAAAAGCAACATACATGACTCGCATGTATTTGAAATTGAAAATGGACATTTATTACCAAGTATTCAAACACTTTTTATGTTTTGTCCCGAGGCTTGACACCTCTGGTATTTGACAATCTTTGGTATGTCTGACTGGAATTTCTGTGCAGTTTGTAGTTTTATGAGAAATGACAAGTGATGATCAGTCAACCTAGTTCTCTGAGAAGTTTTTGTTAATTTCATGAAGGAAAATAACTGTTCACACAAATAGATAGAACCAAACATTGCCACAACCAGCATGACAAACTTTCTCAAGTTTACAAACGTTTTCGGAAGATATGAAAAGAAATGAGGTATTCCCACATCAAAATACTTTGCTCTGAGTAAAGAATACACGCCTCGTATTTTGATTTTTTTTCTTTTTTTCTGATTTTTTCAAAGTTGCTTCAAATCGTCTGTGGGGCCGCGAGTTTGACATGCCTGATATAGGGGACAACATACTACTACAACGTTAAATAAAGAATGAGATCTTCTTCATAAATAATTTATTATGCAAATGTCATGAAGAACAGTAAATAATCGTCATTTCACTCCTTATTTTCTTTAACTTCCATCAACACTGATATTTTATTTGGTATTACTATCAAATAAATATTAGAATTCTTCTTTGAGTGATCAAATTATTAACGAACAAAAACATTTTTATAGTTCTGAATTTTTGTAAAGAATGAGAGAAAACTTACTTCTTGTAATGTAAAAACTGTGCAAATACTCGCTTGCCCTTTGGCAATACTTTAGGAGTGTTTTATGTTACTTAGGCAACGTAACCTGGTAACCTTGCTCAATCATGAGAAGGAAAGGTGTTTCTGCAAGCAGTATGTTTTTATGTAAGAATGCCTTAGCTATGCATTGCATACAGGATATTTTCTTGAATTATAACTAACAAAATATTATTTGAATATGTGAGTTAAAAAACTTGATGGTTTGATATTTAGCTAGCTATACATATGAACTTTAAAATTGTAGGACATTGTCTATGATTCATATTAAAATTGAAATCACTCACGCCTTCAAAACTGGCTTTCTTCTTCCCCTTCTGCTTCCTTGTACCTTTGTAATTATTAGTAGTACCATCCTACTTTTTTCAGACTGTCTAGGTTTTACTTTTTATTAGAGGACAAGGCGATATAAAAATATCTTACATCAGTACAACAAAGTTAAAAGATAACAAATTGCTAGTTTCTTTGATACTTTTGTTCAAAGTAGTTTTTAAAGTTAACTTTTTATGGAAGGTGAACTTCGTAACTTAGTGCTAGATAAAGTTATTCAGTCACTACAAATCCTATTTAAATAACTTAAAACTCATCTAAAACTATCCTGCATCAAATCTTAAAGCGGCTTAATCTTAAAGTTAAATCTTGGAGTGACCAAAATAAAACAACTCGCTAAAGAAAAGGTAGTAATTGAAAAAAATAAACCTACCCCGTTTTTTAGTAACGAAAAAAACATTGTTTGTTTAATAGGGTATTTGTTGGGTGGAGTATTTCTCCTTCTAAAAACAGCTATTAATTTTCTTAATATATGTTGAAATACAATAGATACAGCATTTTCTAAAACTCCACCGCTCTAAGGATTCACTGGATTTGTATAAGAGCGCTAATAACGTTGCAAGAGAAACATGTTTTTTAATGCTGAGACTAATTAAACATATTTGGGGTCTACTCGCAACAGCGACTTACCAACTTGGCAGTGTCCTCTATATAAAATGAAATCAATAGAAAAGCCGTTCCTTTTGAAAATATGTTACAAGATTCACAAATAAAAAGAGATTAGAAAATTCTTTGTCAAATAATTTTATTTCTTTGCATTGTAAAATTGTAAATTTTATTACATTACGTATAATAAATTACATAACGTTTCTGCTTGTTTTGATTGTATTTGTTCATGAAACATACACATAAACTCATAAATTTTACTGTGTCGAATAGTAGCTCCGAATCAGTTTTCTAATTGGACACGAAATGTCTACTTACTGGCTCTGAATTTAATGATTTAATTAGTAATATACTTCAATTAGTGTAAATGAACTAACTTACTAGTTATATTATTCTTCTGGTTGTAAACTTGGAAATTTATTTTTTTCTTGTGTTTACTTGTAACGATGTTAAGAGTAGACCATACTAAGTTTTTTTTAATTCTCAAATCAAATTAAACTTAAAATGAACATTTTGTTTGATGATGAAATCAACTAAACCATATTTCTCTCTTTGATTTGAATTAACTACCCTAGCTTTAGATTAAGCTAAGCTCTTTTAAATAAATCAGTTTTATACAAATCCCATTTCTAGTTGAGTAGAATGAACTAGAAAGTTGTACAGAAAAAGAACTAAACTGAAAAAAAATCTGAAACATTCAATGACCTGTTTGTTAATATTGTTGAAAATACCAAGCTCACGTATCATATAATACATGAAAGTTGATTATTCGAAACCTAAACTTATTATATGTATATCTATTTTTCAACATCACTTTTCTTCATTAAGATATTATCAAGTGTCAATGAATAAAACACCTCTAAACCAACGTTTTTTCTATATTTGTAGATTACATTAATAAAGAAATTAATTACGATGACATGAAAAATATGTTACATTATTTATACGAATATACATTATTACTTTGGTATTTTTCGAATATATGTGATAGAATTATGAAAATTTTTAAATTTTGCAATTAAATGAAAACAACTGCGTTATTTGGAACATAAACTATTTTAGAAATAGTTTAGAAATAATTACTAATAATTTGTAACTATAACTATGTTTAGATTTAAAGTCCATTATTTTATAAGTAGAATATTCATTAAAATAGGCATTTTTACAAAGAAAAAAAAAACTGAAGTTATCAATTTCACTTTAAAGTATGAATATTGCTATTCAAACTTTAACATTACTTGTTATTTGAATATTTTGATCAGTTTACTTCAATTCTGTAAATGTACTAAATCAATATTGACTCTTAAACATTTCCTTCTTATATTGTACCATGTTTCATCATTGAATAGAGACCTCAAGGAGTTCCATTATTAGTAACGCTTCTTACTAATTAAATTTTGTAATTAATTAAGTTTTGTAATTAGCATTTCCTTAAACAACTTGTCATTTGATAATATTCTGTAGTTTTCTCTTATATAATGCTCCAAAGTAACTCTGAAACGGAAGCACTGGTTGAAAGAACACCTAATTTACAAAAGAAATTTTAAATTGTCTTTCATTAAAATGTTAAACAAAATGAACTTCATTAAAGAAGTAAAAATATTCCCTGTAATATTATCAGTAGAAAAAAAGGTTGGTATTAGATAGGCGTATAGATAGGATATTTTCCTTCCCATATATCTCCGTTATTTTCTCGAGGTGAAAATAAGATATGTCAATGTCACACTAGCGGCCCCAAAATCATGTCTGCCTCCTGAGTTAGACAAAACATTACTTGTTAAAGGATTATCTGTGATACTATCTAAAAACCATAGAAATCACATTCTTCTTATCCCTTTGGGAAAAGACATCCTAACCAGTTCTTTAGTTCGAAATGACATTACATTTCAGATTAATATAATGTTTACCTGTCCATGATTATCAACTGGAATAACGATATGGAATAGAGTGTTTAACACAAAATCACCCAAGATAAGCAAAATTTGGTGTAGCCACTGCTTGGAAGGGTGACACCATGCGTTGCTGCATTTGGTAATGTGGTATACCCATGTTTAATGGTTGCTGGAGTCATAAAGTGAGCCAAGATTTCACACCATGAATAGCACATAAAGCGTCAAGCCTAGAACTGTAGACGTAGGATAAACAAAATGATCTATTATTAGTTAAAAAACAAGACTATCCAAAATATAATACATACCTAATTAATTATACGTACAAAAAGGGGCACATCGGATATATGGAACTAAAGACAGGGTATTGACTGCAATGCTCAGTAAATTGTGGTGTTCTAAATAAATTTTGGGTAAAATAGTCCTTTCAAAGAGAATAAAATTGAAAGAAAATGTTAATGTTTTTTTCTCTAAAATATTTGCTTAAAGGATTTTAAAGTTGATGTAAAAATAATAGTTGTCCACTTTTATATTTAAATAATTCATTTCCAAATATAATATTTTCATACTATTAAAAATAAACGTATATACAGTAAAGAATAATACACGATCATTAGAGATTTCGTATTGTGAATTAGAATTTCAATGTGCTTCAGTATTCTGTCTTCTTCATTTTTGAGTTTAATGGCATACTTTGAATAGATTAGCTTGTAACAACAGAGTAAAAATAATGACTAGAAGTAAGATTGCATAGCGATGGTACTTGTCAAGAAGTTTTCCCAGTCATCCATTTTCTACAAATTTACGTCATATTCTTCATAACTCCTCATCAGACTTCATTATTATTTATCTTACTTGAACCATCCGCCATTATCTAGGCAGAAATAAACAAAACAGTACTTATCCGTAATCATTTGAATCCTAACTGGTATATGGTATCACTGGGATAGCTAAAAGATTTTTCCAATTTCTATCATTTGTCGGGTGTAAAATGAACGTTTTCTGATATATTTAACATTTTTTATGTATTTCGTAACAGTATAAACACTCAGGTTTTTTGCCTGCCGTCTGTTTCGGCAAAAACTGAGGGACTAAGTAAGTTTAAAAGTGCCTAAAATGGTTTTAAATATTAGTAACTTTGTATTCCTAATATGGCAAAGCTCGGAATACAAGTAATGATAACACCACCTTTCTGAAAACATAATCACCTCTCTTGCTGTTTTACGTACAAAATTTATCAAACTCCAAAATTCATTTCCTCACTCATTTCACTAGCTCAGCAGTATTTAGATATAGCAACTGAAAGAAGGTAAGTCTTATATTATTTCGATGTTTTAATCAAAATTGAAAAGCTACTCAGATGAGTTAATCTATTAAATCGTTTAGCGAAAATTGCTTTGCTGTTTCTATTGCATTCCTTCTGTAATCTCAACGATCCTTGTTTGGATGTTTTATTGGCACGCCTTTGTCTTTTTTCTGCAATCGCATTTCAATCTATTTTCGCTGTTCTCAATAGCTTTAACTCACTTTCTTTATGGAATAGTTTTTAATCTATAAAGTAACGTTTCAACAAAAAACAGAAATGTGCAAACTGTGTACACTTAATCATGAATTTTTGTTCATTGAATTAAAGTGAAGGTAATAATAATAATTGGCACAGCTAAAGTTATTTGCTACCATGGCTTATAGTTTTTAATTCATAGTCAGTACAGTTTTAACTGGCATTTGAAGAACACCTTTTGCTTAATTTTCACTGCGTTGATTGTATTTTCTTCATTGCTATGTTATATACATTCGGCGACAAACGAAGAGGAGAATAAAACTCTTGTATTTTATCAAAAATAATCATACGGATCTTTACATCCATCATTCATTACAGGAAAACCCCATATTCTTTTTTGTTCATCTACTTCCTTGGCTATTATTTTGATATCTTCAAAGTCAAAGGTGTTGATGTTGCATTCTTCTTATTCGTTCTTATTGAATAACTATATAGCTATATCCTTTTTAGAAACCGACTAGTTTCTCCATAGCATCGTTTATCACAATTTTTGAATTTCAGAACATAAATAAGGTTACTTTGTAAATCCATTGGAATTTTTCCATTAACCTTGAAAACAGTGATTTTACTTTTCTTTTACTGTAAAATGCTAAAGTAACTTCAGAAATATTTCGCTTAAAAAGATTTTTGATTGTCTATAATAAAGCCTAAACATAAGTAAATTTAAAATATTTCTTATTTAAAACTTCTGGATTAGATTGACTACTGTTGAAGTCCTGATAGTTTTTTTTTAAACATCTGGACCAAATTCGATCAATTAAATTATTGGAGTAATTGATTATATTCCATTGTTTATTCACCAAATTAAATGCTAAATCTAAAGGTATATTCGTGAAAGTGACTAAACATCAAGAAAAAAACCATACTTACAGTAACATTTAAACTTAAACTTTGAAATCAAGTGAGTTTTTAACGTTCAATTCATTATTTTTTGTGATATACTGAGATATTTTTCAGTATATTTTGATAGCACATAAGTTGGACTACCTATGAATAAAACAGTAGGGCGTAGTGGAAACCCTGGCTTGCGCAGCTTTACTAGTCCATGTATACGTGGTGCTATTCCATTTGTGACTTCATTATTGAAGCTTGACGAAGCTTCTTATCTATACATAATGATGCCTTTAATTCTTCAACTATCTCATTTCTCTTACTTTTTATTATAGATGAAGGATCTTCTTCTTGTAATTGAATAGGTATTACTATCCTCTAACAATGTTTTCATTTTTATTTTATATTCTTCTACATTTATTATACCAGTATTGCCAGGTTTACCACTTTTACAAACCATAATGTCTTTATTGTCTCTTAAAAACTTACGAGTTTTATTACAATGTTCTATAGAAGCATTTCATTTTTCATTCAATTAGATGAGTTATTTAATCTGCTATTCTGATTTCTTACGATATTAACACAACAAAATATATATGACGTTTTCCGGCGTCTTATTGATGGTCGTTTAAGAGTGTGTGGTAATCAGTCTACAAATCTCAATGACAGACCTATAGTTCTCGATGTAAATAACAACATCATTGTTTTCATGTATTATTGAAGAGTGAGAAAGATGCTTCACCGTATTTTATGAGGAACTAGTTACTACTTTTAAAACATTTTTCCGGTAATTTAAGAAACTTAAACATTCTTATTAGGTATTGCATTACTATGAATATTTAATGAACTGAAATATTGGATCGTACTATTGCACTAAAAACGATCAAATCCTAATATCTTTTAATTCTTCATTAAAAATACTAAGCTAGCTCTCACAAAGGTTTGTAAATACTTGATGTTCCTTTAAATCAATGACCAAACTGGAACAGCGATGTAACAGATACATTGGCTAAAGCCACAAACGCAATGTTATGTTGCAGAAGATGCAGGACATTACATCTTTACCACAAATTTACACTTTGGATTTGTACAGCTGTGGCAAGACCAATCTATTATATGTAGCGGTAGTGTGGTTTTAAAATGTAATTAATAATACCTAAATTTACCTGACAAACAAAACAAACCTGACTTCTTTTATAATTTGTTTGCTATCTAGGGATTGTAGGTTTCTTATGTATGGTGGCCAAGAATGGATGTTTTTTAAATGTCATTTTGAGATTGGTTTCCCAGGATATATCTGTGTTATATTCTCGGTAGTATGAAACAACGTCTCTTGGACTTTATGGAATTGTTAATCCCTGACTTACTTAATTGTTCTATATTTAAAAAAAAAAATTTTTTTGCAATAATATTCATATAGATTGTTGTTCTAGCTTAATTATTATTATTTTAAATTAGTTTTTGGATAAAACTATGTTTTTATGATTTTTAGCTGTTTTTACCTCTACCACGCTTAGTATGGGATAGGAGTGTTTTTAGTGAGAGGTATTCGAAGAGTGAGGATTCGAAAATGCACTGACCCTCGGTGTATCGAACGATTTCTCTATGTGAGGATTTTTTTCAGTTTGACCGCTGGTGTGTTTACTTTATTACTTCCAACCTAAACGACAACTTTTTACAACTTAAATCACTGATAGAAGAGCTAGTTTGGAGCAGCGAACCTGCTGAAAAGAGTCAGCAATATCGATGGTTGTGGATTGATATCATTTTCCCTGCTGTCTTCTTTAAGACCTCTCCCAGCATAAACAGAATATGGTTTTAAAAGTTACTGGAGCCTCTTAAACTCGAGTTACAAAGAAAACTACTGTATTTTATTCTGATCTCTGCATAATGTTTCATCTTTAAGTCATTTTGTACTGTCTTGTGAAAGTGGTTTAAGGAATCTATGAATCCAATATAATTTTCCGAATTTATGTATCAGTAATCCCGTTATAATTTGGTAATGAAAATAATTTAATTGTCCTAGAAAAAAATCACCTCATTTACGTATGTATTTCTATCGATGATATAATTTATGTACTAAGGGCAATTATTCAAGTTGTATTGTTAAGTATATTCTGTAACGGTATAGATTTACTCTTCTCCAACTGATCTGTACTATTCTCTTTACTTACTTATCACTATCGACAGAAACTAATTTTTTCTAATTTTAATTAATTTTACTGTTTTATTGGCAGCATTGAATAAAGTTCAGAACATTTTTTCCTATACTGAAAAAACCAGCGATAATATGTTTATGTGGAGAAATCTATGTAAAATTCTTAGACTGTGGTTGAGTATAGATTCCTTTCTGACAATTCTACCACGAATTATTAATAGAGTTAATGATTTCATTAATTCGCCGACATGATACATTTAAATTCTGTTGAAAAGGATGTAGGGATAGGTTTGTTAGTATCGGAAAAGTTTATACCATTGAAATAAAAATATAAATTGTCGACTTGTTTGAAGTAAACGCAGATATATTGAAAACAACGAATGTGTTATTTCATAGAAGTAGTTAAATATATATACGGAATCACAGAATATCACCTACTTAGCCATCCAATGCAGTAAAATGACTGCATTAAATATTCTTAATATTTTAAACAAATAACTTTATTGAATTAAAAACATTTGACTTAAATGAAAATAGTTTGGAATGTTTTATTAGGCAAGGAACGTTTGTTAAGCCAGTGTTGTTAAAGAAGAAAATGGAGGAAAAGTGGTTGAGAGTGTAGACAAATGCGCTACCCGACCGGACCTAACATTTGTAACTTATTATCTAGCCGAGCTTTATCTTTGTGCATGCTCCACTACAGCTTTTCTAGATGGAAAATATTATCTACTTAAATGGAGCAAGAAAACGTTTAACTGTATTTTCTAGTTCAAGCACCAGACCAAACAACACTATTTAAGTCCAATTTGACCTATTCAAACTTACCACCATGTTTATGTAGGTAAAATGAAAACGTTCCAGTTTAATACCAGTACATTTTTAAATGTTTTTTTTTCATCTTCTTCATAAACATTCCTTAGCTTCACAATAAACAGAGTCTTTATTTTTTAGTTGACTAAATATAAGCTTTAAATAAATAATATATAAACTGCTAGCTGAAGCATACTCTTTAACAAAAAGTATAATTTCTGACTCTAGTCCAACCAGACTACTGCTCATTCAACTGTAGCTTATTTATAACCTGAATATATTAACGGATATAAATTTGATTGACTCATGTATTCTTAAAAAATCGGAAATTAAAAAATCATTATTGCATGGTTGTAATATGCAACTTACAACTCAACTACTAGTTACTAGTTATAGCCCAACTGAAAACATCATGATCCACTATAATGGTATATATATTTTAAACATATATAGTTATCATTATTTGAAAATATTGCTTCTATAAAACAATTATGACTGATAATTGCGTTATTTCACAAACTGTATGAAGCGCAATTTGTAAGATTTGAAATCAGAAGATTCAATGCTGAAGCTATGCACTTTTCCAACTTAAATTCTACATTTGACACAACGACAATTCACATAGTTCCTACTCATGTTGAAAATTATTTTTGTACACTGAATACATTAAACTCGTGTAAGTAGATTTTAATTTATCAAATTTTGTTTGCAGATGATAAGCAGAATATTAAATAACGCAAAGATACCGACTTGTGCCAGCTCAGCCGATTTTAAAATCAATAAGAAAGCTAGGATTATAACATTTCCGTTTTCTCCTGGAGGTCTAAAAGATGGCTGTGAAGGTACATCATGGAATACAAGAAACATAAGTGAAATGAGAAAGTTTAGGCCTATTTTGAAATAAATCAAACACTGAACTATGCAAGCTTTTTGAATCTTTACTAAATTTCTGTAAAATTGATATAAAAACCAATACACATTAATATAAACAAAACCTTTAGCAGCTTAAAAAGCCAACAAACAATTCTTTATTCACTGTCATTAACATTACATTATTATTACATCTTTATAACCGACTATCTCAACCATCTTTGAAGACGTTATATAAAATGGATTCTGTTGAAATCTTTCCCAAGCTGACCTCATTATATACAAGTCAAGCTGGTGACACAGTAACACTGTACAGTCCTACTTTCCTGAAATCCAAGAATCGCATAATAAAAATCATATCCAGTAGCCGTTAGGCAGCAATGGCTGCTTACCCATCTACAAACCACTCAGTCCTTCCCTGTAATACAAGCTTATAATGAGGTTTTTTTTCCTTACAATAGTAACCCTGTTTGAGAGAGTTCATTTTTCTTCATATATATCACACAGGGTGTACAGTGTATACGACAATAAAATTATACTAAAATAATTCTATTTCTGGACTAATATTAAGAAAATATAACACACAAACATTAATTAAACAGTTAATAATGTATACATTATGTCTAAAATATAATGATAAACGACTATAGTATCAACGGTTTTACACATTAATGGGGTTAATATATATGTAATTTTTTAATGTATAAAATTACGGTAATTAAAATAAAGTCATAATTAAATATGTCCATTAACTAAAAGATATCCGATGAAGTGTTGTCCAGAAAGTGTTTAAAATAAGGTAAGAGATCAGGTGATATTAATTTGTTGTTCAGTCGACCAGTCCTGTCCTGCAATCAAGGTAGTGGACAGTGGTATATTAAGTGATACCGTGTCTGGTCAGAAAGTCCGTCGCATGTAGAACTTGAATTTTCAATACTGTGGAATCTTCTATTTTTACTTTATCAAGTATGCTTATTCCGCTCAACTTCCCGTTGCAGTTCCAAAATGGCTCTCTTTTGCTCTTCTTCAGCTGGTATTTTTCAGTGAATGCTAAATGTTTGGTTTGAAAATGTTTTTCAACGTTACATTTTTTTTTGTAAAAGTCCGTTTTTTGGACTTTTTGCGAAATTTAAAGCACAAGGTGGTGAAGGCAAATATAATTCTTCTACGCAGAATAAGGAGGTATTGTGCATGGTTAGTGTAGGGGTCGCACACTCCCAAAGCAGCCTGCGTTTAAAGGAGAAAGCTATTGGCATTGATGTGATGCATGTTTAGTGGACAGAAAAAAAAATTTAAAATTCGATTTTAAAGTTTCACATCAAATACAAAGATAACTGTGCAACAAATAAATATAAAAATATTAATTCATAAATAAAAAATTAAGAAATAACATTAATTAATTTTTATGTGTTTTTGTTGAGGCCAAAGAGAGCCATTGTAAGGAAGCTGAAGTGCCGACCTCTGATCTAGAGTCTAAAACTTTTACATGCTAAGTAACTTTAAATCTCTTCAGCCGTTGTCTTTAGCTTAAAAGGCTATTTACTGTAAGTATATAGGATTATGTATACTTACTTTACTTGAGAAAGTATACATTATTTTAATAATCTAATTACTAGGAATAATACTCTGTTTCAATCACACTCCTGAAAGAGCAGAGAGGAAATACTAAGATAATTTTTCAGTTCAGAAAACGTTATTACATTATTTACAGTAGAAGTATATTCAAAATAAGAAGTGAATAATGATTCAAATTTGTGTATTTTTAGTTAAATACTATTGTTCAATTAAAAATTGATATACTTATTAATGAATTTATTTAAATAAAGAAGTTAAACTTCTATCTGAGACTTATACCAGTGAATATTGTCTCTTAAAAACGGATTTAAGTTTCAACTTTTCTTTAGTTTGAAAAAGAAGTTAGGAGCCCATTGCCGGTTCTTCGCTCACCTGTTTCATTCCAACTTTCTAAGAAAAGGTTTTATTTTCAACAAAAAATTCACCCTTTTCCAGATTCTTACTACATTTCTGATTACAGACTCATTTTATGAATAACTTCTTTTTCAAATCAATAATATATACACTTTCTGAATTTATTCAAAATTGTCTTGGGGTATCAACTTTTCCTAATGGAACTTCACTAACTGTTTCTTCTTTATGTTTAAAATTCAAAAAGTATTCTTCAGTGTTATTTTTTCTGAATGTTTCTAATTTCAATCAATGACTAGCTAAATTCAGCAACCTAAAACTTCTACCTTTATCCAAACTCATTTATTTGTATTATCATTGGTAGAAACATGTGTACACTATTATAAACAGGAAAATTTACAGTTGAAATTATAATTAGATCTGAATAAGTAGGATTTAACACTTTTGAGAAAAAGGATTATTGGTAGAGAAGGAGTTACAAAAAAAAAGGCATTTATGATATTTATGTACTTCCAATTTCAGCAAATTAATAACCAAAGTTCTTTTTCTGCCAAAATTTTGATTTTTCAGAATTTTCGTATCCCTCTAATGGTGTGAGCGGTGGGGGGCGGTTGGTCATAATTAATAATAGTTATTTCAAGAACAAATATTATTATTTGTTCATGGTATTTGAAAAAATATATTAGCCAAATAAGAAGAAAAAAGAACTGATTTTGCTTAGTAATATAATTAATTAAATGAATTATCCATATTGAGGGTAGACAACTCCCGATTATATTATTATTAATATTAAGTATTAATAATTTCTGTACGATAACAATATCCCTCAATGAAAACATTGACCTATTTACTTTGTTATGTTACATCCTTTCATAATTGGCAGCACAATTATATGCTTCACTGTAACCAAAGCACTCCAATTAACTCAAGTGTACAAATATAATCCTATGTTCTCAAGCTTCATGACTGAGCTGATTGAAAAGCTCATCCAAATTACAAAGCTCATTACAAGTAAACATCCAAAGACGAGTCATATCCCCAATGGCATATTATCAATTCAATTCAAATATTACACAATTCAATAGAATATTAATTTTCAAACATTATACATGGTAAACACTTTATGTCTAGGACATTGTGAAGCAAATCTAGACATCATATTAACTAACCTGCTCTATTAACTAGCTGTTTGTAACAATTAAACAAATATCTGGAGTGACCTTCATTCAACTTTAGCATAAGAAAACATGTTATGAAACTCATACACAATCATTGAGTTTCGGTTCTATTTCGTTGCAGCCATCGCGATAAAATTACATCATACCCTCTTGAAAAGAACATTTCAATGATAATCATTTTAATAATGTAATTTGTTTTATTGTAGTTATAACAAATTTTCAGTTATAACTATTTTTAAAAATGTTGATCTGGAACAATCAGTGATGTCATTATTATTATTTGGATTAAGCTGAGGGTCTGAGACTCATCGTACTCGTGCGTAGAGCTACCATACCTTCCCTAATCAGCTTCGTAATAAAACAGGCCTCACAGCGTTAATCCCCTACTTTTTGTGGTGAGTTACTTGAATTAATGAAATGTTTTTCAACTGTTTATTTTCAAACAAATATGTTTTCAACTGTTTAATTAGTACAGATTATTACTATCAATTATTCCTATGTATTTTTTTACTTAGAGTAAAAAATAGCAAAACTTACTCGTTTAAAGTTTTTTTGTAATTTTAAAACATAAATGACGTTACAGAAAAAAAGTTGAAATGAAAATGGTGAAAAAATTTCCAATTTTCCAGAAGTTCTCAGATATACTATATTTGCCCCATCTCAAGATATTTTGATTTTAACACTTTATTATCCATCTTTAAGTCTCACAATGTTGTATTCACTTTTAAACCCTTGGTGCTGTCTTTCAAAAACTCCTTTCTCGTTCTTTGTTTATGTTATGGAGAGAATCTGTTTTATCAACTTCCATCACATTAACTTCATAAGTTTCGGCTTTAATGAAACTACCAATCCGTAAATCAGTCAGTTGCTTATCAATATCTCTTCATATATTTTTATAAAGGTGTAGGATAATAGTTTTGCATATATCCTGCAACAAATCCTATATCTGAACCTTCTGGAAATATACAATTACAATTACACAGATTTTAGTTCCAAATTTCAAAACTTCATATTTACTGCACCTAATTTTCTATGTTTGTACCTTCAAAAATAGACCATTATAATTATAAATTATTTATTTAAGAAGGAATTAATACATTGTTATAAATTATTACTCTAAGAAGGAAATTCCAAAGATTTCTAGTCGTCAGTAACTCCTGAGTCTGGCAGCCAGTTTCGAGATATAACTATGAATAATAATATAATAACTATGAATAATAACCATAACTTATGAATTTGTGTGATCATGTGTTTTACCAAATAATGATTACTATTATATCATAGTAGCTTCTCTTAGATGAATATTATATATACTATTTCTGTTTTATATATAAATATATGATTTATATATATATATATATATATATGAAAGATTTTTTTAATAATGTATCTTGCTTAAAGTTATAAACAGTTTGGATTCAACTAAATTTTTCAAATTTTTATTTTTTTTTTCATTACTTGAATATTTAATTTACTCCAATCTAATTAATGATTAATTAAATTTCAAACTAAGTTTAATTCATCTACTATGAAAACGGTATTTAAGGAAGCTATGAAATTATAGGTGTGTATAATTACTGAGGGAGAATAAATTGGCCCTTAGTAGAGCTTCACCATTTAAAAGTCGTCTACGTCATTACGGAAGTGATGAGAAGAAGAAAGTGGAATGGTTCTGATCTTGAATGAGATTTATAAATAAGACAGTGGTAAGAGATCACGATAAGTTAAATATTATCTGCGCATTGATTAATATAAAATGCGACTGAACCAGATCTCGCACTCGTTTGAGATTACTTCAGTTCACTTAATAAAGGGCCATAATGATTCTATGGAATAGTTGTTCATGCAATAATTCTAAGTTTATTTTCAAAGCCTACACATACAGGCCTTTAGTTTTGTTCTGGAGCAGGTAGGGTTTTGTTCGTTTGTTTTTTAGCCCCCATTTTAGTTACGGGGAGCCTCATTCCTGGGTAGACTACATCCTTTCATCATTGTCAGTCCCCAATTTTACTTAAATTGTGTTATTAGATCATAAAATAATAGTTTGTATAAGTTGCTTTCTAAATAAAAGTTCTAAAATATTGTATTTCTAATTAATATAAAAATTAAGTTATTTTTTTACTTCTAGAAAGTAAGAAATCAATAGCGATACAAAAGAACACTGACAATAACTTTTGAAAAACAATTAAATGAATTTCAAAGGAAAATACTTATCCGATATTTGAGGAAACATGGTCTTTGAGTATAAAAGAATGTCATGGGGTCTCGTATTTAAAGTTTAAATTTGAACAAAGCAAGGTGTTAGACACATTCATGTTAATGAGTTTAGTTGGAACAGAGTTATTCTAAGGTTTTGTTCCACTTCTCAATGAGGTTCAATCTCCGACAGGTGGCCAGGACCTTCCGAATTCATTCAGAGTGCCATTAGCATACAAGAGAAAGGTAATGTTCCCATATGGAGGTAATAACGCCAACCATACTAGCTTACAAAATTTAGTATGTGTTTTAAATTCAGGTTTTTTGTGTAAAAAGATATTGTGGTTTAAGAAAAGCATTTTGGCGAAACAGTTTACTTAAAATTGTGTTTTTTTTTTAATTAACTCATTTGCAAATTCAACTGTCTTAATTTAGTAGAATTTTTAACAAAATGTTTAGTTTTCTTATTATTTAAAAAAACTGACAATATTAATATAGTTTTATGTTAATATTATGTAACAAATATATATATATATTTTGAAAACTCTTATAAACACTTTTAATTAATTGTTTCAAAACACTAATGATTAATGGCCACATGATGATAACATACCATTTACAAAACAAAATTGTTGAAATAATGATAAACAATCGGCAAAAATGAATGCTGATATTCCAGTCAGCTGAAAGAATGAAGATGAAAATAAAATTCAACTTGATTTCTAAGAAAGCCCTTATCAGCCTGGAGGTCCTTCCTGCATCTCTGCAACGTGTGCAATGTGCAACACTCTTCACTTCTTTTTTGACACCCTAGAGTCAACACAAAAAGGAAAATGTCGGTACAAATATGTATTAATTATGGATTTATTGAGTTAGAGCAATAAAAACTTTCACACGATTGGTTTTAAAAACGACTGTATTTCGGTTGTTCACTGTAATGCCAGGTAACACCACATGTCAACATGGTATCAGGTGATCAGTCCAATTTATGATAAAAAAAAAGATCTGGAGTGGTCTACACTCAATATTACTATACGAAACTTAATATCAAAACTTTTGGGGTATATAATATAATGTCCCATTTAGGCATAATATAAATGCCTTAAATAGGAGAGTTTTATTAGTCTTTCATTCCTGGAGATAGTTAGGTAGTGATTGATCTACTTATCAGTTATAATATATATATATATATATATATATATATGAGAGAGAGAGAGAGAGAGAGAGAGAGAGAGAGAGAGCATGCTAGTGTTTTGCAAAAATTTGCAAAATAAAATGCTCCCTTAATCGAAAATAAAAAAAAATCCAATTTACTCTGAGTGAGTGTTATCTTTTTCTTCAGTGCTGTACTCTGTTTTAAGGTTGCTGTATTAGAGAAGAAATATAAACCAGATTCGCATACTCAAGTCAAATTCAAAATTGACTTTTCAATATAATTTAAAACTTTTATAGCTGGAAGCTTTAAATTTTTTAAAGTAAAATTTTTGAAAATAGATATAAACTATTAGACTAGATTAGTAAAAATACTGGCTATTTCTCAACAGCATACTATCTCCTTCTTGAGAAAAGAGTCCATTCCTCACACTTCAATATTGTCCAATCTTAAAATGAGTCATGAATACAACAAAATGTTTATCCGATATTAAGTTTTGTTCAAGGATTGAATGGAATCCGATACAAGTTTTGCAACATATAGATTGAAAAGAGCATGTTGTGAGACAAATCCATCACACCATGGAAAGCATCAGAAATTATATGTTGATTGGCGTTGATTTTTTACAGGTAAGAATCAATTTTACATCTTATGTTAAGTCATAAAATTATTTAAAACCTTGTCATTAAGCCTCTAAAGATCAATTTTATTTCAGTAAAGATCAATTTCTAATTCAATGTAAACAATGTAAATAAATGTAAACAAACAGAAGTATAGCCAGTAAAACATTAGTACAAGATCAATATTAAGTTTTTATAGCTTTATTTCTCTTTGAGTAATTGGAATTCCAAGCATTTTTTTGTAAATTGTTAATTTTTTGAAAAAGTTTCATTGTTTTTTAATGAGTCGTTTAGCGTCAAAAAAACCTTTTATGAAAAGAGATAATAACTCTAACGGCCCTTTAGTTAATTTAATTTTGAAAAAATTTAACTCAACTCATCTTCCATACAGTGTTCTATTTGTAGGTATATTTTAATTTTGATTCGTTAAACAGTAATGCTTGTATCTCTTTGACAAGATTTCAGATTCAGTTATAAGTCAAAATTTTTACATTTTATTAAAAAATATTTCCTGTCGTTTTAGGAAACTGAAGAAATTTTTCATTTGTTGAATTTGTAGCTTCAAAGATAATTTCAAATTTTCACAGATCTAGAATTAGTAGTTTAGCAGAAAAAAAATGTAGCCTAAAAACATATTTTTAGCAGAAAAAGTGACTTTCCCGTCACGCATAATTGCTCCAAAGAATTGCTCCCATGAAACGCTATGAAACCCATTTTTGTGTAAAATGTTTTGTATACAAACTTTGGTACATACTCACCCACCTACACACACACACAGACATCATCGAAACAGACACTTCTTAAAACGACTTCTGGGACTTCAAAACATGTTATTCCGTCAAAAACTCGAGATCGAATTTTTTCACGATCATTATACTTTACTTATAATAAAGTAAAAAATGCAAGATTTTGTAATGTTAAGATAAATTGGAATAAATTAATAGCCGTTGTTAACTATCCCGCAGTGAAATATTGCCCAGTAACAATATGGAACATTGGTGACATCCAATTACGATCGAGATTGGTGTGACTAGTAGTTTGGCTAAAAAATGTTGCATCACCTCATCTAAGCATCACAGTCGGAGAACCATAGAATGGATACATGCATCGAAATCTAGTGTTCTTTTTTAATTATCACTTGTATTATTATACTTAAACCTACGTAAGGAATTAATTTTATTGGTTTACATTACATTTTCTAAAATGCAATAAAATCATTTTTTTATACATAAAACTACTAAATTTTTACTATAATCATATCGGAATAACAGAAATGCGAATCAATGAAAAATTATTTTTACTTTCAATTTGCTGTAACTTAAATGAAAAAATTGACTTCAAACCGATATACATTGTAGTCCAAAAAATCGATTTTTAATAATTTAGCAATTATCTCTCTGTTTGGGAGTCAATTTCTAAAATATTATTCTGGTGAATATTTTTCAAGAAAACATTATTTTATCTTCTTCACTCTCCGATTTCCAGAAACACCTTTAAAACTAGATTGCCCAAAGAAGTCATTTTGACTGTAAACAATAAAACAGCTTCTTAGAATTTTCAAAGTGAAGTAATTTTTTTATTGTTAATACTTACTAATAACTTGTTTTATGACTGTAAATAACATAAAAAATAATAAAAATGGATTTTTAACAAATTTCTTTACACATTAGTTATTCTTTCATAATACATTGACTGCTTTGGGGCAATATAGGTATATACAAAGATTTCACATAAACACGTGAAACAACAATCAATGATCAAACCACAATAAGAAATGGGAAAACAAGACTAAGATCTTTCAACCGTAACAAGCGATCTTCGTCAGAGTCAAAAACCCAACTGATCAGTTGGGTTTTTGACTCTGACGAAGACCGCTTGTTACGGTTGAAAGATCTTAGTCTTGTTTTCCCATTTCTTATTGTGGTTTGATCATTGATAGGTATATACTAAGATTCAGTCTTTCTAGTGTTAAAAACATATTTTGTTTGATTATAATTATATTTTCCTAATATTTATTATTTCTTATCTTGAAATATTCTATAAAGGTATTGTGATTTGATGAGCAACATTTAAACTCTAAAACATTTTTATTCCAGTCTTCTACTCATTGAATCCGATTAAAATAGTAACTAAAATCTGTTAATACTTCAGTTGATACATTCCTCCTGGAATTTTCTAGTTGTTCAATTGTCTGGTCACACTGCTTCCTACGTGCTAGAGATCAATATGTTCTTAAATGTGGTTGCAGCTATACCCATACAAACGTAGGTAAAAGAAAAATGAGTATGCATTCCTTGGTTTCGGAAAAGAAGTGACATCCCCAGCAATATTTTTAGATGCTATACATTAACTTGTTTTGTGGGAGGTTGTCGCAATAGATAAAAATTACTCTATTATTCAGTGCTGGTAATCGTTGTTGAAAACCACTTTCACATCCTACATTACCTCTTTATTGATTTACGGTTGCATGGGAAAATATCATAACTCACATAAAGTTCTAGAATTTTAACTTCAAACTATCTAGAACTGTTAACTATTCAACTTGTATTAAACCGTTAAGTTCAATATGTATACACTAACGAAGATTCATTTATTTCTACAATTATAACACAAAACAGTAATTATAGAAAAACCTGTTGAATATAAATATCTATACTGAACACATATTTAACCACTTAAGACATTTGAAATATATATGTTTATTATGGTCTGCAATAGAACAGTAATATTTACTCTGTTTTAAGTATCTCTTTACACATTTAATGCCAGGAAGTGGACCAGTCCTTTAATGTCAGGTTGATCGTTTTTCACTGTTTTTACTAATAATTCAAACTTCAAGAAGATACATAATAACTTAAAGGTTTCTTTCCATATTGATATCTCCATCTAGTTGCATATACTATTATTTAAATTTTCAAAATGTCCATTATTGAAGTAAATCTTGATTAAATTATACTTAATGAATACGGTTGAAGATATAGAAAACAATAAAAATAATAAGGGAATGAGGATTCTAAAAAATCGAAGATAAATCTTTAGTTAATATACACCAACTTAAAAATATATCTATAACCTTGCATAACTAGTCCATTTCTACTAGTGTAACCATGTTCTTTTGGAAGTCTGTATAATGTTCATCAAAACATCATCTCCTTAAGCAAGCCTTACTATAGTTACCATCCAATTTTCGTCGTCACCCACAACCAACAGAACAGCTGCACAGGTATCTACTCCAACCTGAAACACGCTTCATCTTAGTGCCTGCGATGTGCTATACTTTCAGTTCGAACCTATTTAACCACACGAACACATAGATTTTTCTTTTTATGAGTTACGTCGATAGTTTTGAAGAATAACTTAGGAAATACATTCTACATGTTTTAAGCGCCTTAATGATGGCTTGAAATTCCAATTGATAGCTTATGTATTTTCATAGAAGTTGTCTTTCCAATAGTGTAATATATAAAATTACAATCATCCGTCTCTCTCGTACACTCTATACACTCATTCATGTAAAGTTCAGTCTTGGATTACAATTGATATAATCTTAAGCTCTGTTAATAAATCTCTATTAATTAATATAATTAATAAATTAATTTATTTTAAGCTATTAATTAATAAATTTGTAAGCTGCTGAAAGGTTTTTGGTTAATATTGAGAAACTCAATGACAGTTTCATTTGGTTGCAAGTTTATTGCAGGAAGGGCAAGCACAGCGTAATTTTATATCCACCCAAACTGAGAAAACTTTTCACAGGCTTGTATCCTTCGGTATGGCAAAATTCTTTGCTGCCTTGGTCTTGTTATCTCACGGAAACACATACCATCTTCATAAAATGCCGTAGATATTGCATTTTTTGCCGTAACAACTTGTTTTTATCCTAAATAACTCTTAATGCATGTAGTAGGTGAGTTACTTCAAACTAATTTAAGTCTTGGGATGCATCCTGATTTTTTGAGGGTTTAACTCCATCATTTACGTAAGTTAGTAAAAATTATATTTTTTAATTTAGGATCTCAATTACATTTTTTTTAGAAAACATAGAAGGGGACAGGAAGGTGCAGAGTTCCTCCTTAAAAGTCATTATAAGTCATTAACACCATCTGGTGTTAAAAATGCTCTATATTTTTTACTCTTCTCATGAAAACATACATGAAACAATCCATTTTTCAAGTCTAGAGAATTGAAAATCTTAGCGTACTATAACTTCTCTAACTGATTTCTGATTAGGAAAAGAGAGCATCCTCCTTTAAAGATCTTATTAAGATCTTACACTCTATGCAGATGGGAAATTGTCATTCTTTTGTGAATCAATACAATCCAACTGGTATGATTTAAAAAACAAGACTTTATAATTTCCTTTTCTATCCCTAACTCAGTTTGTTTATTAACATCAAGATTTTTCCTTCGGAGATAATCTTCAGAATCCCCATAATTCTGGCACATCGATAGGTGATATTATTTTAATTAAAATTCCTACATCTTCCATTGTTTTGGACTGTTCTCATTAACTTCTTTAATTATATCATTTATATAAACGTCACTAATATTTTTAACATATATCTTTTGAATTTCTGGTCATTTTTTTTCCTAACCATGGTCCCTTTATCTTGCTAAAAATTGCATCTATTAGTCTATAAAAAACCTCTGTCTTCTACATGTCATACCTAATACAAGTATCTGCTACTATCTGAATTGTAAATTACAAATATCTTTTACTAATATCAAATCTGTATTATAGTGTCCCACATAGCTTAATTCTTTGGACAACACCAAAAAAAGTTACATTATCCACAATTTATGTGTTGACGATTATACAGAACTTTACTCTAAGTAGCTATTATTTGAAGTAATAAAAAAGTTAAATAATTGTTTTTTCTTTTTTTGGCAGTACATTTTTTTTAAATTCCAATAAAATTTTAATTGAATTGATTGTTTAAACCAATCCTAAATTTATAATTAAAACTTGCTATTGAATGTTTCAATAATTAATTGAAATAGGCAGCATTGGCATTAATTAAAATCGCATGAATTAGCAAAAGAAGTTCCTAATAATAAAACTTGACTAGAAATTAACCTAATTGTAACACTGATTAAAAAATATTACTTATCAAATCACTAAATGTAAGAAAAGAAATTAGCGATGTCATCTAATAGAAAACCTATTCATCAATGGGTGAACTAGAGTTCATTATTTCTATCATTGTAAAACTCGTTAATTCATCTGCGGAGAGCCAAATGGCTAAAACTTCACTCAGCTTAACTTGTCAGTCTGATTGCTTCTGATCGCTTTTTTTCTATTTTAATCTTCTCCTGATGACAAACTATTGTTCGAAATACAATCGGTCTTTGTCCTGTTTTCTGTTTTATGTACTTTTAAGTTCAGCTGGACCCGCCTTTCCCGTGTTTTTAATTATATATATAAATAAAAACAAATTAAAAAGAAGATAGCACACAGATAGACACAGGAATAACTCACTTCTATATTTCGACCATCGTCGTCATCAGGAGGCAAAGAGTACCGCATGAAGGCAGAGCGGCGACTGAACACGAACAGAAAGAAAAACTTTCTTTTTATACTTTTATCTTATATATTTTTCATTTATTTAAGTTTTATTCTCTATTTTTTATTAAAGCTTAGTACATAATTTTTAATTTCTATTTATTTATGTATCATTTCTTCTGTTCATCCCTCAGTTTTTATTTTTTTATGATTTTATTTTATTTGTTTTTGTGTTCACTATTATTTTTCATATTCCTATTTTAATTTAAATTGATTCTTATCTTCCTTATTCTCTGTGACCGGGCGCGTATGTGGCAACAATGTTGGTCTCCAACCGTCTCTGTACCAGTGCGCTTGGTTTCCCTTCTTTATCTCTCCTGAAGATGGTTCAACCAAAAATTAGAGACTTTAAGTTTGTGTTTTTAATTTCTCTATGTTTCTTTATGTACATTGAACTGCATTTGTCCATTTCGAATCGTATTTTCATCGAAAAAGTGTATATATATATTTGTGTGTGTGTGTGTGTGTGTGTGTTTGGAAATAGAATGAAACACGAATTAAAAGTTTTAAAGAGGAGCCAGATTAGCTCAGTGATTAACGTACTCGCCTCTGAACTGGTAGGTCCGGGGTTCGATACCCACCTGGCCCTCGATTTATTAACATAGGAGTTAAATAAATCTGAGTACGTCGTACCTCGGAGAGAATGTTAAGCCATCAGTCCCGAGCGTGTAGGTTTTTGAGGCACTCGTAATAGATCCCGACTCTAAAAACACATGTTAGGCAAAATTCAGGACTCCCAATGTACAAACAATCTTCATTGTGTGGTATCACAAAAGACCATTTGTGGTATGTGGCATCATGTTTGGCCTGTGTGCGTTGCCTTGTTGGGACAGCCACTGCTAGTTAAAGGGTTGCCTAATGCTACTGCTACGGTTTTAAAACTTGTTGTGAATCGAACAAAATTTCAGAAATAAATCTTTTTATGATTACTTTATTTATTGCTAATTGAAAACCATAAATAAAACAGAAAAAACAAAGAAAAGTTATGAATACTATAACTTTTTGCATACTGATTGATTGCTTTTAGCATTGAAATTAATAAGTTTTTATGATATGAACTGTATTCCACATGGAAGTTTAAATAGTTATACTTCCAAACACTTCCATTTTATATAATCAGCTAATTTTATATTTAGCTTTGGTGATGTTCCTGCTCTTCTTTGGCTTTCCTGACCTATCGTTTCTTATTTAATTCCCATTCTATTTTTTCAATCTTTCTCAAACAGTTCCTTTCATTCCTTCTTTTTCAATTTTACTGCAATCTGCTCTCCATTCGAAATACTTCTGTTTTCATCTACGTTCCGCGGGCTCTCTTTCAATTATTTTTTCCTTCGCCTTCTATTTGATTATCATCTCATTGACTTACAAATCCGGCCTTTTCTTATCTTAAAGCTGGTTATCTAACAGAAGTTCCCTTCATTATATGAATTTTGAACATCCACTTAAGTCTTTCAGATATTAGTCAGGTTTTTTCAACCTGTCAAATCAGATCTATTATTTTGACTAATTAACAATTTTAGATTAATTAAATTATTAGTCATTAAATTAGATAATCTGAGTAAGCATCATTCATTCTACAATATTGATTATTTTAAAGTAGACTATTGTTAATTTTACCATTTTTTCAGTTGGTTTATTTGAATATGGTTTGATGCCTCTAAGATTACTATCTTGACACGAACAATAATATTTGAGGTGTTTTAATATCTGGTGTTCAAATAAAACATTGGGTCATTAAAATTCAAAATCAGAAACAAGAAGACTAATGCTAACATGCCTAGTCGAATCCAATATTAGCTAACAAAAAAAAAAACTATTGCCGTCCTGGAGAAAGTGGGTATTCATTTTTTATAAACAGTAAATATAACAAGTAAATTAAAATACTGATTTTGACAAAATCACGTGTCTTGAGGTCCGCAAAGAATTTTTGACGTTTAATCGATAATGTCTGTGAAGCTAGTGTGTATGGGTGGATTGATGTATCCAAAAGTTTGTGGAGACACTGTAGTCTAGAATCTTGATGGATCAAACTGATATTTTACACAAAAATGAGCAATATGATGTAAACGTGGCCTATTATTTGGAGGCAATTTTGTATGATGGGAAAGTCACTTGTTTCTGGGCAAAATGATTTTTTAGACAACATTTTTGTTTTTCTAAACTACTAATTTAAAAACTTCATATTTTGGCAATACTATCGAAGTGTCACATGCAATATGTGTAAAAATATTCAGATATTTAAAACAACTGAACATTTTTTTTTTTTAGTAAAATTTAAAATCTTTTGACTTATAATTGAACTGAAAAGCTTATGAGGAAGTTAAAGCTATACCATTTTTTTGGGTCAGAATTAAATTATACCTAAAAATGAAGCATTATGTAAGGAAGACAAAACATTTTTTCCAAGATCACATTATCCAAAAGGGGTATTATAGTACATGTTTTCATAAAATATTTTTTAACGCTGAACTGTTATACCATATATAGAAAAATGAAATTATACCAAAAATTAAACCTAAAATTAGCAATTTATAAAAAAAATTAATAAAATTTCGATTACAGAAACAATTTACCTATAAATATCCCTATAAAAACTGAAAATTCATCTTGAAATAATTGATCACCTGCTGTACTTGTCAAATTTATTTACATTTGTTTATTTTGTTTATATTGACTTAAAAAATTTTAATTGTAATCAAATTGTTATATAGAGGTTCTTAAAAATATTTTAAATATTTTAATGAGTTAATATCCTATGTTAGAAGAATAAAACTATTAGATATGAAAAATGAACTCCTAGTAGTTTCCCTTTGGCTTTGCAAAAGTATTATTACTGCTGAGGTAAAACGAATAATACCACATGGATTGGTTCTGTGATATACAAAAACAAGCATGTACTCATATTGAAATATCTGGATCAATGACTATCGCACTTCTTTTATGTTTAAAGACTAATAAATTCTCCCAATTACAGATTTATATAAAAAATTATTCATTTTCTCTTTATTTTACAAAATGAAAAGACCTCTATTGGAGATTAAATATCGACAATATTACTTGAATAAAATACTGATAGTTTGCCCTATATGTTGTTTAGATACAAGGCTCTACACAAAGTATTTTACAGAGGGCCTCGAAGGAACAGAATGATCACTTGGATTGAACGCTTTCTAATATCAATAAAAGGGCTGTATACTTTATGAAGAGTCTAATATACTCACGAGTGATCAATTAATTATGGAAACAGTTTTGACTTCACTGTGAGTACCTAAAAACAGGGATCATCAAAAATCATAAATGATTTAGAATTTAAAACTATATGCAGAACATATTTCCAAAAGAAATTTATCTCATTCTGAGGTAAAATGGATAAACCAACAAAAGTCTCCACACAAATGAAGTTTTATTCAACGCGTTTCGAACACTTTGTGTTCATCATCAGGAAGACACGGGTTGGTAGAGTGAACACAACTGTTGTGTTCACTGGACCAACCCGTCAGTACCACATCCTTGGTGTCTTCCTGATGATGAACACAAAGTGTTCGAAACGCGTTGAATAAAACTTCATTTGTGTGGAGACTTTTGTTGGTTTATCCATTTTACCTCAGAATGAGTAAATACCACACAATTATGGATTGCACAACTAATGATTTAGAAATTTATCTATTTAACTACCACAAATAGTAGCTGGGTTTGACGTCAGACAAAGAACACAAACTCTCTATCTAAAAGAGATAGAAATCTTTGATCGGATTATATCTGAATGCTAGGATGAAGATTTTGGATAATCATATCTTATACTATGGAAGTGAGGGATACTTCTCCATGTACATTCATGAAGGTCATTAAAGAACTTAAACTTTAAAGTTCAATTTAGTTATAATGAAATGTACAATATGACAGATAAGTACGAGGAGTGTACGAATCCGATAGATAGATCAGTTTAATAATTTTAATAACATGTCAGATTTCAAGTTTCTTTAACTGAGAAAATGATTAAACTCACATAAAATGATAATGCCAAATTAAAACAAAACAAAAGTCAGTTGGTTATTAACGAGTTTTATATTATGTTCCCTGATTACTTATAGTAAAGTTGAGTTTTGGTCCCTCCAGATTTCTTCATTGGAAAATTGGATTTAAAAAAATTGGATAGCTTTAAAAGTTATCCAATTGAAATGTGAAAATGTGAAAAAACGCTATGTATTCTTGGGTAAATGTGGTGATAAAAATTAAGAAGTCAATTGATGTCCGGTAAAGACTACAACCATTTGTCTTTTTAGGATGTTTTATCAGTTAGCTGTACATGTGTCGTCATTCTGAGTTGACCATCTCATGTTAACTCAACTTAGCTAAATTTTTGAGCCACTTTTGCTTTTGTTTTCCATTTATTACACAGCAAAGGTAATATTTAGTTATTCACTCTTACCTAAATAGAGCAACCCTTAATGAATTGAGTTAAATCAAACTCAATTACCTGTTAAATCACCTTGCCTGAATATCAACAACCACTAGGTACATCCTTTTCAGTAATAAATGCTAGTATGGGCAAATTCAACAAAGTTCATCATTTTGATGAACTTTTTATTATTTTACATAACTTTTATGATTGTTCGTCTAATTATTATTACGCTTAACATAATATTTCTATTATCAATTTCTGTACTTTAATTTTTTTGGACAGGCCGGTGTGGACAAATACAATCTTCATCTTTACAACGATATTCCCATGAGTGTCCCTCTACCTTGCACTTTAAACTAGCAGATAATTTCTGTAATATGAAAGATAAACTCACCAATTATTTGTTTAGCTTGACACAGTAAATGTCAACCTTATGTAGATTTTATTACATTGAAGTCTAATAATGGTTACATGGTTAGCTAAAATATATTTTTGATTATATTAATTTATTATGAAACTAAGGTCATATTTCTTAAAACTTATAATTTAAGTTGAAAAATCAATCAATGATCTTAGAATCATGATTTATCATACTCGTATATTGAGAAATGAAAAAGAAATATTAAACATGTTTAATAAATATATCTCGTTTATGTTTGTGTTTTAGTAAATTTCTGCTTGTCCAGATGCAGTCTGATAATCCACTGTAAAGTCAACTTTTGAACTGATGTCTACTCCATAAAAAAACTGAAAAACAATAAGCTATAATTAAAAAGAAAAGAAAAGTTATGTACTAAATAAAACTGGCTAGTTCTAAAATACGCGCTTAATAATGTTGAAATACTTTTAAAGAGCTTAAATTTAGTAAAGAAGTTAAACTAAATTGAATCGAGTCGGACGAATTCATATTTTAAGGTAAGAAAGGCTTTATAAAGTTTCTCGTTGCTTCAGGCCCTGTTTACATCAGTTGTTTTTGTAATGTGATCAGTATAAGCAGAAACAAAAGTTGCCCCGGAGACAAAATAGGACATCATCGCTGAACAAGATACAAACCAATTCAATTAAAGCAGAGCAGTCTTGGAGGAGGTGCATTGTAATAATTCTTTTATCTTTGTTACAAAAGAAACTTTTCACAATAACGTTTTGTCTGGCTTGATCTTGAGGCAGGAAAATTGGACTTTTGCGAAGAATGAAATTTATGGGAGTATGGGAAAGCCTTAGTGAGGATGAGGTCTAGTTTTATTGAAGTCCGGATGAGTTCTACCCCACCTTCCTTCCTAACTCTCCTTGTCTCCTCTACATTATTCATCCTAGCCCTGCTAACCCAAACCAAACTGTACTCTTTAAACTATTCCTGCTTTCTTTTCTATTTTTTTGTCCTTTAAAAATTAAAGTGGTATTCCGGATCATGGTCAACCAACAGTATCTTAAATCATTAAATTTGAATTTCAATCATTGTTGGAAGTTTGGTGTTCATTCCTGAAAATCATAATCTTTAATTAATAAAGCAAGCTCCAATCAAAAGCATGTTATATATTCTTAATTTTAATTAAATTAGGAAGAATAGGCTAGAAATGTAAAGATACATTTCCAACATATAAACGTAAATATGCGTCAATAATCAAATATTGATTAATTTTAAGAGAATCGAAAAACATTTCTGATATGTTGGGTTTAATTTGGTAACTCAAGCCTGATAAATTTAGGTAACTTGAGTAAAGTTGTAACAGAAGTTAATTATTAAGTTTATCCCGATGGAGAGTAGATATCTAACTTAAATTAGATTGAAATTGAATGAAATTCCACCTTTATGAGTCTTGAAGAGAACTTTTCAACAAATATTCAACTGTTAATATATGACTTTTTTTAAAAAGATGGTTGATAGGCCCTAAGAGATTTCTAGTTGTAATCTGTATATTCAATCACTGAATATGATTAAAAGTTTGTCATTTTTGTCTATAGCATCACTCATAAACAATTTTTTTTCAATCTAATTATGATTCATGAAGAAACCCCAATTTTTCCCATCATCAATCAACGAAATTATAATTCACCATTTGAGGCATTAATAATCAGTAAATAAGATCTGATTGATTTTATTTCAGTGAGCAGCTACAATACTACTTCTGACTCATCCAATATACATATAATGTATTTATTTTATGCAGTATATGTATTACTCTAGAAAACTGGATAATAACTAAGGTTTTCAAAAGTTAAATTTAATCAGATTAAACAACTTTAACTAAAGCTGATCCATGTCTACGTAAATTTCCTGTAATAAATTTTCATTGACTTTTCTTAAGAAATAACGACTTCATAAATTATTATAATTATTTTGTACAGTCAAGTAAAGGTTAGTCGCTATTTTTTATTTACAATTTTATTTTATAGCGTTATTGGATATGTTTGAAAGCATCATTTCTCTACTTTTTTTTATTATTATATAAATTTATAAATTTAGTTTAAAATAATGTGTTATTTAAATTTAATAATTTAATAGTTAAAAAAGTGCTAATAATAATAATAATAATAATAAATAACCTCTTAAATGGGGAGATACCAAAGGAATGGTATTGTTGACTCTAAAGCATCTGTAAATTTGACAGTAATTTAGGGTTAAATGTATTTAATAGCCAGCCTGATAGGAGCAGGCTGGCATCAGTATGCTAACCAGTAAGGCGTCGTGCAACATGTTTGGAATATATTTCCCAAACGACAGTAATAACAATTTCGTACAAATTATTACCGTCATTATCATCCTACAAAGTCATTCACACTTTCCTTCCTTGTACGCTTTGACAAAATAGAAACCTCCCTTCAAGATGATATGAACTAACATGTTATACTCTTCAGAGAATGAAGATCATGGAAAAGTTGATTTTGTGCTTTTGACAGATTAACATGTTTTGAAGTTCCCTGAATCCATTAATATTTCTTTAATGGTGTCCCGATGACGGTGAGTGTGTTCCAAAATAGTTAAAATTTAACCTTTACAGGATCCTTATTAAAAATATACTAATGTTCGAGTTCGTAAACAAAAAAAGGTTCTAATTGATTAAATTTATAGCTTAATCAAAAAGTTCTTCTTTCGTAAATAATAATGAACCAAAGTAACATCACATCCAGGCTTATTACAATGATTTAGATATGCTATATTTGAAGGTGGGTCGGGTCAAAGCTGAAACCGGTCAAACGACCCCACAACCAGCATGCGAGGTAAGTGGCTAACATCTCTTACATGAATTACGAATACTACTCTTTGTCAAAAGACTTTTTAACACGCATACATATGGGATTATATAAAAGACAAAATAAACTTTTGACCTCACAAACGTAGCTTAGTTTTTCCAAATATTAACACTGAAAAATCATAAAAACCTTACATACTTAAACAAATTGGTAATTTTGCGATAAGAAACAATAATTGTTTTTACCAGAGCACTAATAATACATTTATGAAGATAAAGTGAAGATTTAATGTTAAGAGCACATATTCTACAAAATAATCTCTTACAAGAAAACATTGCTTCTGTTCCCTGAGCCGGTGGTTACATTAGTTTTACAATTAAATCTTAGATCTAAACAACTTCCAAGAAAATGTCAGTGTGTTTGATAGTTTGAGATTAATCTCTTTTCCTTTCCGAAAGATATAAGGACCATTTCAGATTTATTTATACCCAGACCCTTTTAAATAAATAGAATATCTGTCCATTAGATATTCTAGTAGACAATATCTATTAATAATTATGGGAGCATATTGCATCATCTGAATTATTACTCTTCTTCTAATAAGAGGTTTCCCGCATAGCCTCGCATTTCATATCCATCATTATATAGAATACATCATAAAAGGACTTTGGGGACCTCAAAACATGTAAATCTGTCAACATGTTGAGAACGAATGCTTTCATGATCACAATACTTTACTTATAGCAAGTTAAAAAAATATTAATAATATTCAACTAAAAATTTTGAAAAGTTAATTATATTTATCAAATTTAAGCAACACGAAAGAATAACCGGGATTTAGTTAGTGTGTGCTACAGCTACAGAGGCTGATGAAGACATCAATGGACTTCACTTATGTTAAAGTCCATTAAATATACCACAACTTACTTTAAATATGAGCTAAATAGGGGCGCAGTGGCTCAATAGGAAGAAATATGGATGCAAACGACTAAGGGACTTTTAGAAACGAATATATTCCTATTATAAAATTGTCAATGATAATTTTGAAATAACCTATCGCGACGTAAGACAGTTACTAGTCAACCATATACTTTGGAATGGATGAATGCACCGCTGAACACGGAAACATAGCAATAACAATTAATAATATTTTAACTAAACAATATTGAACTCATTATTTAATTAAAGCATGTAATACTTGTGGAAGCTGCTTCATTGGAAAATAACATAAATAAAATAAACATTCAGTTTATTTTGAACTAATGAACTAATTAATGACTTTCCAATTATTTCTATAAAGAGTTTCATTTCTTTTTATAAAATAATCAAGATATGGCTAATTAGTGCTACGATAGTTTCCGGAAATCAACTAAACAGAATTTGATATAAGAAGCCAGAGAATAACATAATAATCCTTAATTACACAAAAAGAATTTTAAACACAGTAGAATGTAAAAACAACAAAGCATGAACTTTGTTATTATGAAAAGAATATGCATTTTCTACTTTTTAACTTTATCATTTATTAAACTATCGTTTAAACTGAGTTCGTTAACCAAAGTTTTCTATATAGTAAATGTAAGAATTGTGGTTTGCCATAAAGGTTAATTTGACGTTACTGTTGACAGGGAAAAATGATACTTCCGATAGGTTTTCGTCTAAAATTAGGAAATCGTTCTTGCAGCTTGTGGGAAAAGCTATCTGCCATGATGGATTGGTTTTCAATTATACAAGCTACAATAAGCTTTTATACACAGGGAAAAACCATACTTTTCCAGAACAACTAAAATTAAAACTATAACGGATAATTATTATCAAAAATTTACAGTAAATTAAATTATAATAAATAATTTTATTAATAAAATTGCATTTTCAAATCAATAATGTAGAGAAAAAATAAATTGTAATTTAAGCATTGTACAATAATAAATTTATCTTTATTTTATCAATTAAACATCAATTTACAATGAATTAATAGGTACACTGTCTATTAAAATAGAATATTTGCTAAATGCATCCAAAAGTTTGTGGAGACACTATAGTTTACAATCTTGAATGGATCAAATTAATATTTACACGAAAATGTCCTCATAATGTAGATGTGCCTATCGTTTGAGAGCAAATATGCATGATAAGAAAGTCACTGTTTTTGCCAAAATATGTTTTTCTTCTAAACTAATAACTCAAGAGTCCTCAAATTTTGCATTATCGTGGAACTAATAAAAGCAATAAAAGAAAAAATACTCAGATTGTTAAAACAACTGAATTTTTTTTCAATAAAAATATAAAAATGTTGACTTATGATGCAATCTGAAACCTTGTGAGAAGGATACAAACCATCCGTATGACGGATCAAAATGAAGTTACATCTATAAATAGATCATTATCCGGGGATTGAAAACAGGTGTTTTGTTTTAAAATTACATTAACAAAAAGGGTGTTATGGTAAATAGAATGTTTTCAGAAAATTTGTTCCTTTTGACAGTAAACGGCTCATTAGAGAACGACATTTTTCCAAAACATTGAACACAAAATGAGAAACTTATAAAAAATTCGTGTAATCCAATTACTGCAAATACCAATAAAACTATAAAAACTGAATATTCATCCTGGACTAATGCAACCTGCTATAATTGTCGGATTTGTTCAATTGTTTACTTTGATTTGGAAAATTTTTAAATGAATAAAATTGAAGGTTGGAGGTTTAATGAAAAAATTTGGAATGATTTAATGACATAATATGAGATGTAAGAAGAATAAAACTTACATGAAAAAAATCAAACATATAATTTCTGATGCTTTCATAGTAGGATGGATTTCTCAAACAAAATGCTCTAATCAATCTAAATATTACATCCTTGAACAAAACGTTATATCAGATGTAGACATTCATGCGTTTATGAATCATATTATCTTTTTGTACTTCGGAACACCAGATGTTCCGAAATAACTTGGCAGTGACTTAAAAGAATGGATCCGGTTGCGGTAGCAGGCTTTATATGAGAACAAAAAGGTGACAGAGAAGATAAATTTGGTTATATTTTAGCTTGTTTAAAATCTCAATCGTCATTAAAAAAAATTTATTGAAGCATTTTCAACTTCATAAAATAATTATAACAATACTATGGACCGATTAGAATCAAGATATGGTAATGAAGAAATGATATGGTAATATGGTAATGAAGAAATGTAGTCGCTTCATTGCTTTTGGTTTTAAGTAAATTTAACAGCCATAATTGACCAAAAGTTCATGAAAAATTAAATACTCAATTACAAGCTTTATAATTTTTTTGGCTTTATTAAGGAGAAATAAACAGTATGGTTTTATCCTTTAGTGGAGTCATCTGTTCCCGATAGTAATTTTAAAACCTGAAATAGACATCAAATTAGATTTAAAAAACTAGTGGTTGACTCATTTTTTAACTATAAAAGTTCAGAATAGAGAAAAGATTTTTTTTTCAGAAAATGAAGTAATGACAAAGCACATAAGAGCAAACTATCAGTTTTGTATATTTCTTAAGACTGTATTAAGACCAATTTGGATTAACTTAAAATTTCTTCTGCAGTAGCTCTAGAAACAACTAGTTGATAGGTGAGAGATGTTTGGATAACTGGTATAATTCATATAATTGTATGGAAGCAGTTGTTCTATCCGCTTCAAAAGGATAAGGTATTGGTATTGTTTCAGATGGTTGAGAAAAAAATATCTAGATGGTAAATGAAGAGTCTAAAACGTACATTATGCCGAAAAAATCAGTATGAGCTGATATTAACAATGTAATAACTGATAATGTCAGGAGGATGGTTAATATAAGGAACAGGTATCAAATATGTATATCCATGAATATAAACATTCTGTCATATCAGTGATCTGATAAATTGAAACCCAGAAATGCTAGATATCAAGAATACATGTGTCATAGACTACGCGATTCAGAAACGTAAAAAAGGCTGAGCAGTTTTTTGAAAGCACTCTTATTCGAGGAGTATGATGGAAGATATCTTGTTCAATTACTGTGAATCAAAGGTAGTCCTAAATATGATTACACTTTGAAATAACAACAAAATATATTGTTAATTACTATTAATGAACCAAATAATAAATTATTATCTAATTACTAAAGATGGTTAAAACTTGAATTAAACAAAATATTGTTAAACAAGAAACTAAAATAAAAATTAATGAAAAACTGTAATTGTTTTTCTTATGGTGCTGTATTCAGGGAAGTTAAATCACTCAAATACAAGCAGCCCTGATGTCGTTCAAGATAGAAAAAGACACAGTCTTAATGTGTCAAGAATCAGAGACTTAAATATGTTATACTTTAGTTACTCAAAGAATAAATTATATTGAGAAAATAAATCCTAACTCTCTCAATCTTGATTTAATCATAATTAGATCAATTCCCAACAAAAGATTACTCTGTGACACTGCCGTTTTCCTTGGAAAATATCTTCAAATTCATATTTATTGGGCCCCATTCTCATTAAATTATCATTTCATTAATACTTCTTCACAATTTCTTCAAGGTTTTTCTTAAAAATTTTTTTTATAACTTTGAATAACACTTTTTGCACATGAATCGTCAAAATTTATCTTACAAAACATTATTTTTTCAAACTTGTTAATTATAATTTAATATTATAATAATTTTATTCAATATATAACAGTTACTTTATCACCAGTATGATAGAAACTACTGAATAACAATTCTCATTGAAATCTCAACTTAAACAAATACATCCCGTCATTATTTGAAAATTATCTACTTCCACATATTTTGACGTTTATTATATATTACAATTTTGATATATTTTAATATTCTTTAGTTAATTTAGACATATTAATATAATTAATTTTCCAAGATAAAATAACTGAAAGTTCTTTTGATATATGTATCAATATATTGCAATAAACCAATTATTAATCAATTATAATAAATATATGAAAGCCATGAATTTATGATTCATTCTTTATAAAAAGTAATTATTATAATAACTAATTTTTTAAAGATATTAGAATATGGATATCAAACGATAATTATTCAATATTGAACATTAATGATTCTTGAAATTAATGATATTACAGTCTATTATTTTTCTTGTAAAGCAACTTCGACGAAAATTGAGGCAGAAATTTTACCATAATTCGAGGAAGTGGAGTTATTTTGAAAGGTGTAGATTGAACGATAATGCCCGTCTTTCTCAGGTGAAAATTTATTTGAAGGTGGTGGCGAAGTAAGAGGAGGGAGGTCTTTCATCAAACACCCTCCCAGAGAATTCCCCTAACTGGATTAGGTTCTACCTAGAAGATTTGTGTACGATAAACCTGCCACTCCTCCGTGTTTCACTATAGATATAAGCATTCTTCTCCAAGACAAAAATAAGGACTAAGCGGTGCAAATAATGCTTTATTCTAGAAATTGCCAAAGTTCTGGTTGACATTTCATTGTTCATCTACACCTTTATTTATAAATATCTTGCAATCTCATTGCCAAAAATATGTTTCCTCAAAAGAAGAAAATTTTATATATTTTGGAAATATTTAACCGATGTTTTATATTTAGAAACCGATGATAGTGCCTACTGTTTGCCTGTAAACATTATTAACATAACATTCAATCAACTTTTGTTTTGTACAGAAATATTTATTCTTCACAAAAACTTACTTACATAAAACATTTCTATATAGTATTCTAGATACTTATATAAGTATAACATTACTTAATTATAAGCATAACCTTATTTATAAAACATTATTATATATATCCTTATAAAAATAGCTGTTTTAATTTTGACCTGATTAAAGTATGTATTTAAAAATTAGTAAATCAACAAACTAAATTAAAGAGTTTGATGGATAAATATCCCTTAAATCAATATATATATTTTTTTGATTTTATGTAATTGTGTGTGCCTGTGAGTGTTCATATACAATATAGAAACTACCGTAACATACGTGTTAAAACAAAAGTGTAAACAGTACTAGAACTATTTTTTCCCCTTTTCTGTTAATCATAGTAAACTGAAATTTTGGAATTAATATCTTGACACAATTAATATTATTCAATATATCTTTCAGTGGTTTTGAATCATAATAAGAGCCCACATAACACTTATAAGAACAGCATTAATTACCTCCTGTAGTTGCATATCGGAGTTGCCTATTATTTTTATTAAAACAAACCTGAAGCACTTTGTAGTAAATGTATAATAACAATACATAATCCAAAAGATCATATAAAATGATGTTTGATTGTGTCAATTATTTCACCAGTAATGGTAAAAATATAAAGGTCAATATCTTTCTTTGTATCCTACTAAATTCGTATTTCAAAAATAATCAAACAAAATTCGCGGAATTTGGATACCATTAGGTAACAGAAATTACAATTCATGTTGATAACTGTAACTTTAGTTTCACACTTTCTTGGCCTTATTACTACTTCTAGCAAAAAACAAATTCTTCAAAGTATTATCGAAATACACTAATTTTAGGTAGATACTATTTGCAAAATTTTTGTATCCTATAGTTTGTTCTTATGTGAAAAAGATGTGTATTTAATTGATAAAAAATGTTAATGCACCGTGACAACGATTTTATTTTGTTTAAAAGCTATAAAGATGATCCCACTCTAAAAATGTGTATTTGTGTTTAGTTTCAAAAGATATTATGATTAATTTTATGAGCAATAAAACAAAGTCACTCCCGACTAGACATGAATGTTTATTTAAGTACCAAATAAAAAGAAATCAGCATGGTAGGTGTTCACCATGGGTTTATCTTCGTGGTTATGTGATAGAAGTTTACTTAAGAAGCATTTATAACAAAGCAAACGTGATCCCTTAGTTAAGCAAGTTGAACTTAAATTACAATTCCCTCAATATTCACAGGCCTTATGGACTCAAGTAGAGATTTTCATGGTTATTGCAATTCATTGCAAGAAAATATTCCAGTCTACATTCAGTCAATTGTAAAGCATGCGAAAGCAACATTACAATTCGGGTCAAAATATCAAAGTAGACGTTTTGAGATCCCCTGAGTTCAATAAAATAAGTTTTGTAGATTAGTTTGAGTCTGTGTGTGTGTGTGTGTGTGTGTGTGTGTGTGTGTGTGTGTGTGTGTGTGTGTGTGTGTGTGTGTGTGTGTGTGTGTGTGAGCAAGGCAAACTCTTTATTTTATAAACTATAAAATATGCCTGCTATGATGAAGTTACATAATACCTTCCAGTGAATTATTGTCAAACTAATAAGTAATCAATTTAATGATTTATTTTATTGTTTTGGAGTTATTAGCATGTTTTAGTAATAAATTCTAAATCATTCATCTAGAATAATCTGATATGATATTAGTTTTTGGACTTAACTAAGGTCTTGAAACTCATTATACTGGTAGGTAGTGCTATCATATATAAAAAATTAACCTTCCCTTTGCGTTTTTTTCAAATAACCTTTAGATTTAAATGTCATTATTACTTCAAAATTGTCCTTAAAGAATATGTGACAAGTACAGGAAGTAATCAATTAGTCCAAGTTGAGTTTTCAGTTTCTATAGTCATACAGTTTTTTACGTAATCAGAATTACTTGAAATTGTTTTCATAGGACACTAATTTTATGCTCAAATTTTTCTAAACAGTTCATATTTATACAGTTAGCCATTTAGTATAATAATAACTTTTTATAAAACTATAAAATGTGCCATAACACGCATGTTTGTTCAAATAATTTATAAAAACACATTTAGCTCATCCTCTGAAATAAACTGTTTTTGAGTGTAATTTCATTACGATTTGTCAAATTGTATCACCTTTTTCGCGTCCAGACACTTTCGAAATCAATCATAAGTCAAAAATTATAGATTTTATAGCAAACTAACCTTTCAGGCTATTTAATAATTGTGGGGTTTCTTCTGGTTAATGCTGTCGTTAGTTCAATAATAATCCCAAATTATTTCAACACTGAAGTTAGTAGTTTAGGAGAAAAAGTCTAAAAACACATTTTGATCAAAAAAGTGTCTTTTTCACGATGCAATATTACCTCAAAACAGTAGAGTACACCTACATTAACCGAAACTTCTTTGTGTAAAATATGAATTTGATCTATCAAACAGCGTAGCCTGCTGCTTGCTACAATATTTTGGATAAAAACGTAAACAGTCACTCACATAAACACATAGACATCATCGAAAAAACATCAAAATCTCCAGCTCTAACTCAATTAAGTTTACTATTCTTTTCTTATAGTTAAGTAAAAATATATTAAATTTATTCAGACAACAAAAAATACGTACAGTGTATTTTATGGTAATTGTTTCAAATGTAATTAAAATTGTAGTAAAAATAAGTGAATGATGACTTCTCATTAAAACTATTAAGACATTAACTTTATAAAATTTGAATCCACTATGAAAACATACTGGTCTTTTAAACTCAATAAGTGCAAAATGTAATATCTCCATTGTTTATAACAAATACTCTTATATCAACAAATGTTAATAGTAACAATGTTTAAATTGTTTGTTAGCTTTTTAGAAGAGATCACTAAAAAGTGTATATCAACTTAAAAAAACTATTCAGTTGGTAATGTTCCCTTGTATAAGAAGAAAACTGAAAAACATTATAAGGTGGGAAAACTGGTGTTGGAAGGTTTGTGCTGAAAATCATTCAGATTAAGAGCCAGTCCCAGGGGACAGTCCGTAATAAATATTAAAGAGCCCCTCTGAATTTATTTGACTTTTACTTCTTATTCTTCCTCTAGTTTCGTTAATAACCCGTTTAGCATTACATTACGTTTTCCCCTGCATCAAATATTCATTTCACACTATCTGAAATACCATGACGATTTAAAGAATTAAGTTCTAAAACCACATTTCTAATCAACCTTAAATGTTAAATAATTGCATCATTCACATTGTGAATAGTGATTCATATGAAACCTTAATTCTCTTCCTTAAGATGACTAACTGTTAAAATACTTTCACATTTTACATTTTCTATTATTTTTACTTTACTGAAAGTAAAGTGAAATAGTGAAAAAATTCTATCTCGAGATTATGACAGAATTACATTTATTGAGATCTCTAAAGTCGTTTTATTAAGTTTTTTGATGATGTTTCTGTGTAGGGAGGAAGACGGGGGTTGGTGGGTATGTCAAAAAGGTCGTTTACACTACGGTTCAGAATCTTTGATGGATAAAATTGATATTTTATACAAAAATGGTATTCGTAATACACTCATAGTGTAAATGAACCCTACTGTTTGGGAGCAATTATGCATGATGAAAAAGTCAATTTTCTGGACCAATTGTGTTTTTAAACATTTTTTTCTCCTAAATTACTAGAGTTTTGAAATGTTTGCATTATTTTTGAAACTACAAAGTATTAACTGCAATATCCAGAGATTTTTAAATTAACAGTAATTTTTTTTTATTTAAATGTAAAAATTGTGAATTATGATTCAATCTAAAACATTCTAAGGATTATGCAAGCTATAGTGTTTGACGGATCAAAATGAAATTAAACCTAAAAAGAGAGCATTATATAGGCAATGAATTGAAATAAATTTTTTAAAGTTACATTAATCAAAAGGGCGTTATAGTACATTTTCTGTTTCCAGAAAATGTTTTTTGATTCTAAAACGCTCAATAGAGAACAATGAAATCTTGCAAAAAATTGAAACAGAAAATTATCAATTCATAAAAAAAACATCGTGAAATTTCAATTACTTCAAAGAACAATAAAGCTATAAAAACTAAATTTTTATCCTGGACTAATGAATCATCTGCTATACTTGTCGGATTTTTTATTTATTTACTTGGAGTTTATTAAGTTTATTATTTATTTACATTGACAAAATTTTTTTAACTGATTTAAGATTTTATCACACAGATATCATAGTCAGTTAAAAAATAACCGATTTTTTACTCTACTAAAAGAAAATTTATGTTTACAGGTTAAGTGAAAAAAAATTAAAATGATTTATTATGTAAGAAGAAAATATGTAAGAAAATGTAAGAAAAAAAATTTTACATGTAAAAAATTGTAGCCATCAAACATATAATTTCTATGCTTTCCATTTTGTCTAAAAAAATGACCTAATCAATCTATATGTTGCACTCTTGAACAAAACTTAATATCAGATGTAGATTTTCTTGGGTTTATGAATCATATTATCTTTGGGTAATATTGATCTTTGAGGAATGGACCACTTTGTTCTATATTACAAAACAGATACATTTGAACTAACTCTTCGGTGATTCGATGGCACAAAAATCTATTCTTAATGTTCTGTTTTGTAAACATAAACAATTTGAAATGTTAAGGGGGCTTAATTGACTTAAATCTTCCATTTAAAAAGAGATCAGATAAACGACATTAAATGTAACAGATCCATTGGCCATGTAATACTATAGATAGCCGTGAAGAGATCCACTGGCTATAGGAACAAAAGTCATGTTCTTCTCTAAGAGACTATTTCGTAACATGAAATCTTTACTTTGGCTTTACAAAAATGTTATTACTGCTGTCGTAAAACCAATGATATTGCATGCATTAGATATGTGGTATACAAAAACAACCGTTTATGTTAATGACTGGTTTAATCATTATCTGTACGGTCTCCAGGAATGAAATACTAAAAAACATCTCCCATATAAACATATATGGTGTCTAAATGGGACATTATATACCCAAGAAGTTTATTATATTTACTTATAGAAAAGTTGAGTGTATGTCACTCCAGATTTTTTTGATTAAGATTGGTAAATATATCATTTGTTCTAATCTAGTCACAAATTTATTTCTAAGCAAACCACTCCCACAGAAAAGATCACTGAACTCCAAGTATATTTAACTTAAATTTAAATTATTGGAATATTCGATAAATTTCAGAGAAAAAGAAAAGATAACTTCCTTTCAAAAAACCTACTAACATTTTTTAAAATTATCAATTTTATGATCATGTTTAATTTCCATTAATGAAAAGATTTTTAATTATTTCAATCCTAACGTGTTAAAAAAACGTTTTATCTGCTATAAATAAATAATATTATAATTATAAATGAAATAATGATAATTTTATCAACAAATTTACACATGTTTATTTTCCATTGTGTATTACTGCTCATATCTATTATTAATGTTTAACCCCACAATGTATTAAAAAAATTCTACCTTAGTTACCATCTATAACTAAATTTTATAGCAATTTTTAATGAATTATCAATAACTTTGCCAATGATTCTATTTCTACAGTAAATGTGGGGACATTTAGAGTGAGAACTACACACAAAGGCACTATGTTGAAGAGGTGCCCTTTTAAAAAAAAAACATTAAAAATATGGTCAAATTAAAATATATGAGTTTAATTCTTAATGATTTTTTTATTTAAAATTAAAACTAAAAAAGAAATTTTTATTGTAAAATACACAAAAATAATTCAATTTAAAAATATTATCTTCAACGTTAAAAACTGGAAGAAGCAAAAGAAAGGTTTGTATGTCAACTATACAATAGTTTTTCTCCTTTGTATATGGCTTAAACGACAGGCTACTGTACTATACTTGGAAAAATTATGATCAAATATTGAAAAATAAGCGTCATATGAAAATAACAACCTGTCTTTGTTTTAATTCCCTGCAGTTAATAAGCCAACAATTACAAATTATAAATAATACAATAATGAACACTAAAGACAACATAAACAGAGAGTAAAATTTTGTAAATCAAATACTTTTAATTTAGTTAAAATATAATTTTTGATCAAATAGTTTAATTGCTCAAACAGGTTTTAGACGGTTTGGCGTTAGACGTCACGCGACTTTGATTTGCCTCATCATGAACCCTCCATGCCATCACATGGATTAATAAAATATAATAGTAATTAATGTTCTGGTATATATGTTTTGTTTTTTCTGTGTTGTTAGGGTATCTATAGAGAATAAAATTTGATGTGAATTAAACTTGTAATCGACCAAGTGTTTTCAGATTTTCCCCAGTCCTAAGCTTGTAAAATCCTTTCATCTGAATAGTGTACTATCATTTATCATGTACCATACGGCTTATAACTTCGAAAAGTTGGAAAGTAATTCACAGAGATCTCGCCAATGCCTAATCACTGGTACGGATTTTGATTGTCGGTAGAGTACATTGACAACATAATTTTCAAACAATTTTTGTTTCATTGTTCAGAAACAATGTAAACAATTAATAATAATCATGTGATGTCATTAGAAAAGCATACATATGATATCGAAAAAATACATTCATTTCAAGGCTTGTTCAACTAGTTTCAGAATACTATAAGGCTATGGAATTCGATATCTAAATCAAGCAATTGAAAAGAGAGTAAAACTTTTTAAAATTTTAGATACACAATTTTTTAGAAACGAAGTTAAATTCCTTAATAGGATAAATAAATTCTTTCTCATTATCATGGCTTGAAAGTATTAACTCAAATAATAATTATTAATTTTAAAATTAGTTTATAAGTTATAATTGTCGTTCTGTCATGTAATACATATTTGTATAGTATATATTCAAGTAAGTAATTTTAGTGGCAATCATTAGCCAGTACTAATATTGCCATGAATATGGTCGTGACAGAGGAATACATCATTATGTCATGGTTTCGTGACATATATACCATCATTATCAGCTTTCTCTTTTCTCTCTCCTTACCTAACTTGTCAACTTTAAGTATTTTTACATAAAATTTAAATTAAATATTACTACTTTATATAGTTCATATATCCCTTTACTTGTCATTATAGTCAAAAAAATGAACTCAAGTTTATGGTATTTCATCAATTAAAAATATCCTTTTGTTACAATTATTACTTAGTAACTTTAAGATTTTTTTATTATTTGGATACGTAAATTTCTAATAAAAATTAATGATTTATTTTTACCTAATTATAATTATCAAAAATATCATGTTACAAAACTTTAATGGAACTGACTTATTCAGAAATTTAAATTAAATAAAATCTACTTAATACAATGTTTTTAAATTAGTTATCTTTTAAAATAGCCTAAGCAATTTCATCATATCATTAAGTATTATCATATTTATTAATACATATTTTCATCAGCCTGGTTCTCTAAATCTTTATTAGATGTATCTCTAAAAGATAGTTTCAGAAAATCTCTGAGGTGTTCACTGGAAGATTGCGTTCCTGGACGGGTTTCTGCAGATTCATTTAAATGTATAATAACATTGATGAAATCCAGGAAGGTGATTGAAAAGTCATTGCGGTCCCGAACCAGGGGAATCGCTTTGGATACAGCCGTGCATGTAACTTCTCTTCCTAAGTGTCCAAATAACTGTAGTATAGATGTGGTGGTATGAAAGTCTTCCTCGCAGCTTTTATAGCCTGAATTAGAAATAACCATACCTCCCGGATGAATAAAACTCCTTCTATTTGAAGGTTCTTCATTCCTTGTGTTGATTGCCTGCTTATCAGGATCTGTGATTAGGGTTATTAAAGTCTTGACAGATAAAGGTTGCTCTAAAGATAAATAAATTTTATATAAATGTGATATTGAGATTCCATCTAAAACATTCAAGATTTTATGATATGGAGCAACATTTCTCGAACACTTTATTGCTCTGGTCATTATTAACTTATCAAAACAACTACCGAGTAATCCTAAAGAAAAAAATTCCTTTGAATTAGAATTGATCTCGCGGCCATAGAGTTCCCAACTCAATACAGTAAGAAAGTGTATCATTTCGGAAAGAGGAATAAAATCAAGTGGACTACAGGTGGGCGAGGCGACGTCGTCTAATTCAGTCAAAGGGATGCCCGTCTCGTCGAGACCACAATCCTGCAGTAATTGCCATAGCATGAGCCGTAGCATACCACTCTTGAATGTCACTCTTTTCTTACAGCACATCTTTGAATAACAGTCATAAATCTCTTCCAACAAAGACATATTCTTCATCATGCTAAATCTTAGTCTATCTTTTTCCTTAATCCAGTAGAGTTTCAGAAGGTCATCTTCTTTCTCAATAATTTCATCTGAAACTATCAAATTTTCGTAAATATTTTTTTTCTTTGATTCCACCTTCTCTACATTGGTAGGAAAAATGCTTCTGTGCCGTTTTTTTACTGGATTATCTAAGTAACTAATGCAATTACTGTGGTAATTTTTTAAAAATTTTTCTTTAGTGTCTTTTTTGTACATTCCATCCGAAATTTCTAATTTAATTTCACTCTTATCTTTACTTTTAACAATAGCTGTCTGAGAATAACACTTGACAGAGGATGAATGTGTCATAATAAATTCATTTTGCAAGTTACTTTTTTCCACATGCTGGTAATTGATGGCACAGTCATAAGAGGGTAGAAATGAGTTCTTCTTAATGAATGCTCCAAGAAGATATTTCCAATTTTTTAAAGAAAAAAGTTTATTTAGATGATAATTTACGTTTACGAAGTAAGGTGGCATATTAATAGGTATAAGGCAGGCAATATTTCTTCTGGCACATTTATCATCTAGATATTCCGGGAAAGTTTCAAGTTCACTTGGACTTTCACGCAGTTCCTTAGATGGAAGCAATGCCTGGTGTCTGGTAGTGTAACTGACGTTATACATAGATACCAGACTGTCATTTGTGAAAAGAGGATTTGCTTCAATAGTAGTTCCATTTGTGCAAACGACTCTCCCAGGGCCGTTTTTCTTTCCATTCACCCAAAGAGTTGATAGTATTGCACCATTAGATAGGAATAAAGACCCCTGTCCATGCCTGATTCCTTCTTTCCATTCACCACTATGGAAGTTAGTTAGAGGAAATACAAAGTCTTTGTTAGGAAACCATTTCCAAATATACTTGCCATTCCCTTCCATTTTACCTTGATTCCAGTTGCCAAAATAAAGATCTCCGCATGTGAAATACATCATTCCGTGACCATGTCTTCTATTATTTTGCCACATACCCTCGTAAAGTCCCCCCGTCATGTAACTGAGCTTGCCTTTGCCATGTCTCATCCCCTCCTTGAAGTCGCCGTCATAACAGTCCCCATTGGTGTACACAAGCTTTCCTTTACCCCACACTTTTCCTCCTTTCCAATTTCCTGAATAACTTTCTTGGCATTCATTTCCCCTATTTATTAAGTATCCGTGTCCTTCTCGTATCCCTAACTTCAAACTGCCGTGGTATAGTTTCATGTCTGCCCATTCTATGGTTCCTACTCCATCAATATTATCTTCGTTAAAATAACCTTCATACATTATTCCACTCGCCCACTTGTATCGCCCATTTCCACTTTTTTTTCCTTTTAATAATGAGCCCTCAAAAACATTTCCATTCCTAAAATCGATTTCAACTGAATCATTTGTCCATAAATAATCTATTGTTGTAACATCTGCTTCTAGTAAATCAAAAACATCTCTAATACCATCGTCATTGATACTCGTAACGTCGGTACTCTCCTTAGGTGAATTATTGTTCTCTTGACTGGAGCCTTTGACTATAGAATAACTTTTGGATAACTGACTTTTGACCGATACACTGTTGTTTCGATTAGACAGAGAGTCCTGGTTATTTTCCGAATCTCTATAAGGCAGACAAAGTTCATTGGGTTTTATATTTCCGGTGTTATTTTCTTCAAACTTTTCATATTTAAGGTCTATAAAGTATTTAGAGAAAGCAGAAAATAATTGGTGAGCAGTAGTGGTTGAAGTAAGTGTAGCACGACTTTCTTCCAACAATACTTCATCCTGGTTCGAAGATAATTCAATATCAGAAGTTGACTTTACATTGATTACCGAAACAGACTTCTTTTTCCCAAGAGACATTTGTTTATGCTCACTTGTTGCAAGCTGGTAAATTATTACACTGTTTAACCGAATGCATTAGTATTAAAAACTCATTTCACTACTCAAGTGAACTAAATTTATAAATGCTTATTAATAAATAATTATTAAAAGAAATTGATAAATGATGATTTACTATATATTTTAATAAACTTTAATAGATAAACCAAATTACTAAGTAATTTGACCTAGTACTTTTTAAACACTTAAAGTTTGGTTTAACTCTTACAATGTTTCAGTGATATGATAGTAATATAACTTATACTAAAGCTATACATCGAGAACATATTCTCAAACAAAAACAACCTAATAACTAATAATATTTATTGATAGAAGTCATTTCTTATTAATTTGAGTCATCTATTTGAAGTAAGACAAGGTTTCAAGAATTTGTTCTCTATAAAAATAAAGCATAAATATTTCAATTTTTAATGGCATTTGTCAAAATTGATAAATTTATCAAATATTTTCAAAATCAACACTACGAACTATCAAAATGTAATACTGAATAGTAAAATCATTAAAAAAATGGACTAACCCAAGTATTTTCAAATCGTGAATGCTAAGAATGGTGAAACATAAGATGTTAATCAAAGAATCAGAGAAAAAGTGTTTGTACAACTTTCGCTAGTTTGTCAATTAAACCGGCGAAGAAAAGCATTATGTTAAGAATTTTTGAAAAAAATGAAAAATTTATAGTTTTTTCTAGTTCTTAAACATGAATAGCAACCAAATACATTCTGGAAAATAACAATAATTCATAAATAAATGACACCTTAGAATTTTCGACACATATTAGCTCTAAAAATAAAATCTAGAGTTCTACACCCAACATCACTTTAAGTAAAATTAAAACAAATATTTTCAGATGTTTTAAAATTTGAGGATTTTTCTGTTATTGTTCATTTAGCCTCAAAGATAATATTAAAATTTTAAAACTCCAGCATTAGTAGTTTAGGAGAAAATGTTGTCAAAAAACTAATTTTGGTCAAAAAAGTAACCTTACCACTATGCATAATTGCTCCGAAACTATACAGCACATTCACAGTATGAGGTTGAGTTTGTGTAAAATATTAATTTTATCATCAAAGATTGTGGATTGTAGTATTTACACAATCTCTAGGAGCATACTCACCTACTCACACACAGACATCAACGGAAAAACATCATAATTTGGGGACCTAAAAATATGTCATCCCATGAAAAATCTCAAGATCAAAGTTTTTCGATCACTATACTTTATTTAAAGTATATTAAAAATTAATACTGTGAAAGAAAACAAACAATGTTTCTATTAGTGATACTAATAAACAAAGGAAACATAGGTTAAGAAAGTCTGTCAAAATGAGGTTCGGGAACTAAAATAGAAACCACAAAGGACAAGGGCTGAGGTAAACCAAAAAAAAAAAACGTGAGGAAACAGTTGAAGAGAGATTTTGGAAGAGAATTATAAAGTGAAATGAAGTGGACGGCCAAGAGTTGAGTGCAGCTGAGAATGCTTGTTACTTCTCCATTACCAATTCAAGATCGAAGAAAACAAAATACCGCAAAATATCGTATTTTGTATGCCTTCATTTTGTTATAATAAAAAAAACAATTTATACAAGCTTGGACTAGTGTGAGTTAAAATACATATTTTTTTGTTATATATCTTATTTCGTATAAAACGAAATTGGTGAAATTCCTTTTATAGATCACTAATACTGTTATGATTTTAATACATACTTTATTACACTGCAACATTGGGAAAAATAGTAGTTCTTGTCTTGACCTAAAGTACAATTAATCATCTTTTCCATACTTAACAATATCCTAAAACTAAATACTGTCTAAGGCAAAAATTGTTAATATCATACATGGCGCGTCTGTAGCTTGTTTACTACTTTCTGATACACCTTGACCTACTTTTCAACCGCAAGACCTTTCGGAATTATGTTTCAAAGGAATATTAAAATGAATTATGAATACAGTAAATCTACGATGCACAATTAGTTTTAGATCCCTTGATCTAGTTTTGCAGTTTCAAAACAACTCACGGATGTCCAAATTTGATTAGAGTCAAAACTAATCAGATGTACTCTAGCATTTTTGAGGAAGTTTTAATGTAACTATCGTGTTGAAGTTATAGTATTATCAAAATTATAACTAATCAATTTAATAATTTTATTTCTTTTATTGTTGTAATAAACATTTATCAGTTATAACAAATTTTAAATCGTAGAACCCACTAAGACTCATCGTACTCGTGCGCTGCACTACCGTATCTAACCTTTCTCCCTATTTGGTTTTTAATATCTGCTTATATTTAATTTTTGTATTAACGCCAAAATTTTCCTTACAGAATTATCTTTCACCGTTATTTTTTGCAGATATGGTTTGCTAAAAGTCTTTATATTTTCAAGTTGATTGCCTCGTTTTTAGATTGAATTTTTTCAAAGGTTCCTTCAACTTCCAAACAGAGTATGTTAACTGCATTTTCCATAAGTAATAGTAAACAAAAAAAATGACATTAGTTATCCAGCAATTATTTAGAAAGCCTTCCTTTGATGATATAGTATTTTCTTAAAAATGAAAATTCAGTTGAAATGAGTTTTATTTAACTAAATTATACACGGTTGTTGTACCCACCTTTACTGCTTTCATGTTCAACCATTTTTTATTTCATCCTGTTTATTCCACTCTGCTCCCTAGTTTCCAGGTATCCACTTAAGATTTAGTTACTTTTACTGGTTTCATTACTAACTTTTTTTATTAATAATCCAGTATACCAGGCTGTAGCCATTTCTTGGAATCATAAAACTTTCGATCAGGCGATTATTTGTAATTTCGCCAACCCTGTAAAATTTATGCTAACACAAATTATTATTTGCGTTAGCATTGCATTAATCCATTCTAATGTTTCAATATTAAGAAATCTACATATTCCCGCTGATTCAATAGATAGTTCTAAGGAGTGCCAACAAAAGTACTTTGCAAGAAGTCCAGAGTAATTCTTTTAGATCTTAAAGATTCTTCTATTTTGTCACCGAAATTTTTGGAACTTATTCTCATTTTTACTATTGGTATTATTTTTATTTCATTATTTGTGGTTGACTGTAGCACTACGTCTCCTAGGAACTATTGTAGTTCCCCCTTCTGTACTGTAGTACCCCCAGTTGACTTCAGTGCCTCCAAGTAGCTCAACACTTTGCTAGGTCTAGCTGTTCTTCTATGGTTTCGTTGAATTTCCCGAAACACTTACCCCTGCAGAAAACGTAGCCTGACAGACAATCAGCTAGTGTAAAGGTGCTTCTTCCTCTTTTTTGTAAAATCTGCAGAAACCATCATTGATGATACCCATTCATCGCAGCTAATTAAATTTGCATTACCTCTATAAGGAATCCAGTTAAGAATCTTAGATTATTCCTGCTCCTTCCAAAACAATACAAGGTTTGCCTATTTTCAAATTTGTCGAGAATTATCTTTGATTGTCTGTGTCCTTGTAGAAAATCCCAGTATTTCCTTCTGTTTCCTAGTCCTCTTCTCTAAGGAGTTCATGTATATTGTTGTCCTATGCCACAGTATGGTTTAGGATACATACGTGGTCTACGAGCACCTTCTCTGACAAGTGCATCTCCCCGTGAAAGTGCATCTCTATTTCTGCGGAGAGAGAGAGAGAGAGTCTGTTTCGCGTACCCAAAAAATTGAGTACTAAAATAAAGTAGCAGTTTTAATATTTTTAATGTAATTTGCTCATCGAATAGTGTAAGTTCATGAAAGTTTTGTAGTAAGACAATATCTAATAATAAATTATTATTTTATAAAATGATACGAAAACTAGCTTACAAATAGTAGCCGTATCATCATAAAAAAAATAAAGTAAAACTTTTTTGAAAATAATAGAGTGCTTAATCAAACAAATATATATCGATTTTGAATATATATAAAATGCTTATATACGAGTATGTTGAATATTGATATATGAATATTATAAAAAGCATATTATTTAAGTAAAAAAATTTTACTAAGAGCAGTTTTATTTAACTAAATTAATATTATATATATATGAATGTATAGATGAATGTATGCTTGATAATTAGATATGATGAAGGTTGTGACGTGTACCTAGATTGATTGTAACATTCTCACTTGCCAACCATTATTCACTCTAGAGAGTATTAAAATAATTTATGTTTCTTTGACGATCGCTAATACACACTTATGTGTTTTATTCTCCTTATATATTATATCAAACTATCAAAACATCTTTATTTCAAATTTTCTATTAAACCGTCAAACAAGAATACGTTTTGACTGAATTCTGACAAAAATTTTCTAAATCTATGTAAAAACTGCGACAGGTTCATTTGGCAGGCAGTAGCCCAAGTTAAGTTTTCAGTTTTCATAGCTTTTTGCCCATTTGGGTAAACAAAATTAATAGAATTTTGTCTTGTATGTTGCTAATTTTAGTCTATTTTTGACAAAACTTCTTTGTTCTTAAGTTAGGTATTTAAGTAAAATCATTTTCTGAAATCGTAGAAGGGACCATAACACCCCTTTTTGATACATAAAATTTTGAAGAAAAAAATATTCAGCTCATCCCGTCAAAATTATGCTATTTATGGGTAATTTCAATACAATACGTGGAACAGTGTGGCCCTTATCGTGCCCACAAGCTTTCAGAATCAAAATGTAGGTAATAAATTTTACATTTTATAGCAATAGTGACCTTTTCTGTTGATCAAAAATGTTGAAGTTTTATTCAGTTTATGTTATGATAAGTTTCATATTAACTGCCTCTAAGTGAGAAATGAGGGAAGGGGGGAAAAAAATAATAATAAACGAACGAAAAAATAACAATTCATATAACATACAGTCATTTGAATAGTTGTGTAGATTAATCATTGTGAACAAAATAAGTGTTAAATCTTTTTTAAACACAGGACTTTAATAGATACTTGAATATCTATTAAATACTTGAATGTTCTATACTTTTTATACTATATTATGTTCTATACTATACTTTATACTATACGTTATATACCATATACTTGAATGGTTTTATAAATACTTAATATTGTCCTACGTAATGCTATACTCTTAGTAATAATTATACATAAAATAATTACTTTGTCGTCAGTGATCTCTATATTAAAACCAAGAGATAACCATACTGAGTTTTTATTTATGATTACTGAAACAAATACACTGTTATTGTTCATTATTAATAAACAACTTCGTCAGTTATTGCCAAATGATAGACTGAAACATTGTATCCTAAGTGAGATAAGAAAACGACACTCTTATCTTTCGTCTGACTTCAAAAGTTTCTAAAGCTTGTATTAGAACAAGATAGTGAAACATTAATCTTCGTTTCATCCATTGATAAAATTACTGTTGAAGACTCGCTTAAGACAACGCAAGCCGTAATAGAGAAAAATAACCTGAGAAGGTATGGTATAGTGTTTTAAACAAAATGTTTATGAGCTTGGGCACTTCTCATTGCCAAAGATTAATGATGAGCCAACATTGAATCAACTCTTTCTTCTTGTATCATGAATTATTTTCACTTTTCAATATTATTTCACCTCTTAAATATTAAAATAAGAAATGATTATTTCCGAAAACAGAAGCAGTGAATGAGTCATTTGATACTTGCAAGATAGTTATCACAAGGAAATTCTTTTAACAACTTCTTGTGTCACACGAATGAATTAACTACTACCACATTTGAAAAACTTGAACTTTAAAACGGTAACGTAAATTTCTTAACAAAAAAAGTTATGTCATTTATATAGTAACTGTTAGGCGTAGTTGGTTTTTTTCGTTAGATTTTTTACTTTTCGAGATTGAAACTTGTTACTGGTTTCAACAACTTTCTAGAAACCTAATTATAACTTTTGAAAAAGGGAAAATAATTGACATTTCACAGGATAAAGGTAAATCTAGGGATATTTGGGCAGAAGATATAAAATGATTTTTAGGTTAAAACTTAAATTTATATATATTACTCTTTTGTATAAAAAAATGTTATGTTTACAAAGAGTGTAACATTTGTTTTTAAAAGAATAGATAAGACTGTTGGTTAAAAGTTTCACTAAAAATATATTATCAAAACTCATATTTTAATACTATTCAATAGTGTGTAGCACATTAAAATTGTATATTTACATAATTTTAAATTGCACTAGTCTACCCATGGCCCATTGGGTCATCCAACACCTTCCTTTTTAATGCAATCATGTTCAAATAAATGCAGATAAACTCTAAATTAATTAATTTTTAAAAAAGAGGATAGTGATACATATTTTTAAGACAGCTCTTTTTATTTACTTTTTTTGTACAATTTGAATTTTCCAAAAAAAGGAAAAATAATGTCTTCTTTCTGTTTGACGCTACTGAGAGCAACTTGTACTCGTAATTCGTCATGTCAAAATGCTGTTTTACATAAATGAACTAAAACTTTCTGTAGAGTCTCTTATGTTGGGGCAATCCAGACACCTCTAGTGGGTCAAGAAATTCTTGAGGTCAATGTGTGGGTTCTGTTCATACACAAACCGAGTTGTATGACAGATATTGTTTAATTTCTCTTGGAAATTATTCAATGAACCTATGATTAATTTTACTATCTGTCTCGTTAAATAGAACTTATGTAGAATTTTCTGTGAACAATATTTGTTGGTTGGCGAATGAAGAGTAAATGTATTCAATACACTAATCAACATTATGTGCACTGATAAACACGTCTTCGGGCAGTAATAATCTCTTCATTTTCATTTTTTACAACTCGGTCTTCACCAATATTTATCAGCAATGTAGAGTATTCCTCATCTTCTTCTTGAACTTTCATATTGCTAGTTAAATGTAATTTAGTAAATTTGCGCCATACGTAAGACTGATTCAAGCATTATAGCTATCAGCATCAGTTCCTGTCTTGACAACTGGAAGTAGTTGTCAATTCCTGAGAGATGCTACAGCCAATGCAATTAGTCCTGAACTCCTTAATTTAGAGAGAATTAGTTTTATTTAGAACTTTCCTATACTTTCCGATGCATCGGGAGCCTTACTCTACCTTTTTATTGAAATAGGTATATCAAAGAAGAAAACATAGGCATTATGACAAACTGTTTTTTGATTACAGACATAATTGTGTGCTGTAATATTTTACTTATATTAATTTGATGATTTCTAAAACTTCTGTTAACTATAATAATTATCATTTGTTTATATATTAAATAATTATTTCATATTCTCATCGATTATTCATTCAATTTTCTCTTTCTAAATTTATTATAATTAAATCGATATAATTTAGGTCGAAAAACTATTATTTAACCTTCGACATAATTTATTTCAGTTTTTGGAAGTCTTCTGTTCAATAGTATCTCTGGCACAAAAGGTAGCCAGTTATTTTAATCAATTTGGAGCGTGTGCAAACTTATAAACCTGGGTAACAGAGTTTTATAAGTATGTAGACTAATAGATTTTTGAATCATAGATTTTGTAACTATTCATATAAATATGTCCAAGATAAATTTCAAGGGTGTGCAACATGTGACATGGAAGTACTGCTGATGATACTAACATTGTACTTTTCATTACAGAGTGACTTATTATTATTATTTACAAGTTTCTTCAATATGTTGGGTACATTAAGACCTGTATTTGTTAGTTATTCTTCTTCCTACAATGCAGTTTTTTTATTTATTTATTTATTAACCCTAAAAAATTTGCAAAAAGATCAATACTTTTTAAATGACTATTATTTTGCAAAAAGTCATGAATATCTAAAAATAACCGAGATATACAATTATTTAAAAGGAGGTAAGAGAAAGAAATAACAAGTAATAATCACTCTGGAATAGAATATAAAATATAAAATAAGTGCAAAAATAAGTAATTAAAAGCAATAATTCACTTGAATTAGTTCACTGTAATTAGTCTCTGGCTGCAGACTAATCCTCTTCAGATGTCTTTGGATAATTTTCTGAAAATTTGTAGAAGAAATATTTTGGATTAAGTAATTACTATTGTAAGGATTATGTTTATGAAAGGTTTTATGCAATATATTGCAATTTTCTTAACTGTTGAAATATTGAAAATAATTAAATTATATTTTTTTTGGAGGATTTTGGATTGTAACTTCTGATAATTGTAACAGTTTGTTGATTTTTGCCGCACAATGCAGTACACTGCTAAAATCAAAAAGAATTTAGATTGAAAATCTATCAAGTTAAAGGTGTAATTAGTTATAGCAATGCAAATAAATGTTAATGACATTCATCAGTATAATGAAGATAAATAGTCCAGACATGTTGGTTAGATAAATGACGCATTGAGAGTAGAACTACTAAGTTTGAAACCAAGAGTCTATTTCTTCATAGTAGAAGGGATATATCTACCAACATTACTTTTCCATGAAATCAAACGAATTTCGTTTAAGATGGGATCTAATAAAAAGTTTTTCTCTTATTTTTATATAAAAGTTTTTTCTCAGAAGGGATTAACTTTTGATTTTCGATAAATAGTCTTATGACTATCCCCTACAAGTTTTACTTCAAATGTATAATACACAAGGATAGTTTTAGTACTGCAGAGGTGAGCATATGTTAGTTATAAAAAGCTGAGCCACATACATGACATCTAAACTAATATATGAGGTAAGAAAATATCAACTAGAATGGATAATAATTTAGAATAGATTATTATTATTATTATTATTATTATTATTATTATATTATTATTATTATTGTTTAAGAAAGATTCAGATTAATAAACGTACTTTAAATTTTAAAAAAATACCACTTTTTTCATTAACTTAATGGCTGAAAGAAATAATTCTTTTAAGAAGTTACTTCGAAGTTCTAGTATATCGACTTTAATTACTTCAAACAATAAAGGAAAAAAAATGTGCACTTGGAGATCTTGGCCACGTTGACCAATAACAATACTAGACCCTACTATCTTTAAAAGAAGTTTAAAAGTATATTAAAATATGGCATGAAATAACTTTAACTTTTCATGAACAGTTTAAGCATGTTTGAACAATCTAATGTTATATTTGTTTAATAAGCTGAAAAGAAAACTTGGACCATTGTTTGTTCAGTGATACTACACATATTTTGTATTGTGTAGGCAGATTAAATCTAGGACTAATACTAAGTACTCAACGATATCATTTCATAAACATTCTTTTACCTAGAGTGATTTACTATAAGGTAAAATAATGCAACTAATAAATTAAACTGACCAAATAGACAATAATTAATGATGACTATTTCGTTTCATTTAAAATGTATCAATTATTGTTATTGTTTTACTTATTTAATCATTGTAATGTTCAATGACATTTTTGAACTTAGACATCTTTTCTAAGATGTCTTTTTGCATAGACATCTATTTAATTTATTGCTCTGATGTTCACCGTTATTTAGTCAAAGAATCTTGGTTCTGTTTCTTGCTGCTGTCCGTACTTTAATTATCATTCATGTGTTTATAAATGAATCCTCCCATATATAAACATATCAATAAATATTTATGTATAGTTGAAATGTATTACAAGGAATACACATTCCTTATTATTTATTATTTAAAAAATAAAAGAAATACACACCTACACTCTCTAATTTTAAGTTTTAACAGCCTTCAGAAGACTATAGAAGGAGGGGAGGAAAGAGAAAGAGAGAGTGAGGGTGAGAGAGAGAGAGAGAGAGAGATGAGGATGAGAGAGAGTGAGTGAGAGAGCAAACGTATGACGCAGCGACGCGACGGTTGAAAACCAAAAGTTTAGTAACGCACATACTAGATAAAAAAAACTAGTCTTAGCAATTAACCAAGAAATAAGACAAAAAAAGTTGAAAAATCTGGGGACAGAGAGAAAAAATAGATGAATAATAAAAAATGTAAGTTAAGAAAAATTATAAATTAGAAGATGGCTGAGGAAAAGAAGGAGAAGAATATACATAGGGTACGGTATACGAAAGAAAAATAACATAAAATGATTAACCTTTAGAAAGTAAAGCCTTCTTCAACATGCGTTATTCTGTTATTTGTCTACTAAAGTAATGAGAGATGGTTCAGTGTCTGTGAGAGTTATTCAACTTCAGGAGAAATCATAATAACATCAATTAATGCTTTACTTGAGATAGCTTCTTTGAGGCAGAGAGTTTTAATACTATATTGTTGCGAGTAATATAGCTTAAATGCTTTTCTAAACATTTAGAAAACTTGTGTAAGTACCTACAAACTGGACGAAGCGAAAAGAAATATTGTTTTCTGTAATTTTTCTAACTTATATATATATAGGTGTATATTGTAATCGGGATTCGGTCAATTTTCCAGGATCAAAATCAAACTCTCAATGCCGACGTTTCGGTTTTATTTAAAACCTCTTTCATAGGCAGAAGTCAGAATTTTTGAATTAGAAAAATGATGAAATTTACATTATATAAAATGAAGTAACAATAGATAGTTAGTGAACTAACATCTTAACTATCTATTGTTACTTCATTTTATATAATGTAAATTTCATCATTTTTCTAATTCAAAAATTCTTACTTCTGCCTATGAAAAAGGTTTTAAATAAAACCGAAACGTCGGCATTGAGAGTTTGATTTTGATCCTGGAAAATTGACCGAATCCCGATTACATTATACACCTATTCTATCCAACGGTTGATATATTATTGAATTTGTTATATATATATTATTCTGGCGGTATTCTATTATACGATTTTATTATTGAAGCCTGATAATGCTCAGAGAAAGTGAAGAAGAAAAAGAAGAAGAGAGAATAAACAGAGAAGAATAGTGCTTGAAATGCACTATACTAAAAAGGAGCAAAACCTCAATAATTATAGAAATGTCATAGCCAATATAAATAGTATACATTCATGTAAAAATGTTTTCAAAATAAATAAAAAACATCTATATCAAAGTTTCCAAGTTTATTTTTCTAAAATAAATTATCAACAAATTCTAACTAAACAAAATTTTACAAAATATTGTAGAAAGAAGATATTCTGACAATAGATTGATGAAGAACCTTAGAAAATCTGTATCATCCAACGTTGAATGACATTGGATTTTGTTCTAAAACCTTCATTTGGCCAATATAAGACTACACAGCAAATTTTATTGAAATCGGTCAAAGAACCTCGGAATGCATAGATAACAGATAGACAAACAAACAAAAATTATATATAGATAGTAAAAATTTATTTTGGACCTTTGGTAAAATGCATTACGTATTTATTTATTCTTATCAATAACTCGTTATTATCAGTACAATGTAAGGTTTCCTGTGTAAACACCGTCATTTTCGATTCATAACTATTAGTCTTTTAGTGTAAAATCAAGTTTTCATTTTTAAATATATGTACTTATTTTTAGAAGTTCCAGTACTTATTACACCTACTTATGCTTATTTCTTTAAATACGATGCAATTATCTGTATCTTTGTTATATAACTATTACTTATTAATAATTTCCTATTTTTTTTGTATTATGTTAAATAACATCAAAACGTCAATATTGAGAGTTCACTTTAACATGGTGGACTAATCAAACCCTGATTCATTTTAATTCTATTCTACTAGTCAACCGAATAATTCGAATTGTTTGCATATATATAAAGTAAATTCACAGAAAGAAAACTTATACGAGAGATTAAAGAAACTCACTACTACATTTCGACCTCATCAACAGGCAGAAAGATGTGAGCCAAAAACAAGTAAGTTCTCACTTTGGAATAGTCTACATCTTTCTATCTGATGTCAACGCTGTCGATATATAATAGTGAGTTTTGTGATTTCTTGTATGTATTTCCTCTCTGTCAATATGGTATATTAAGTTTGTTGAATTGTTCTATTTAATTACTTTCATTAGTTTCCATCATGTTTTTATTGTGATTATTTAGGATGTACATATATATATTACTAGTCGTTGCGTTACAACGTGCTTGGTCTCCCTTTCTCTTTTCTCCTGAAGACAGATGGATTGCCCGAAAATTTGAGTTTGTAAGTGTTTCTTTACTTTGTGTGCTACCTATCTTCAATTTTGAACTGTTATATATTTATAGGTAACTCACCACAAATTAAAGAAGATAGTCGCTCTAAGGCCTTTCGTTTTCACGTCGACGTGAAAACGAAAGGCCTTAGAGCGACTATCTTCTTTAATTTGTGGTGAGTTACCTGAATATTTATATCACGTGTTATTGTGACAATTTTCTATATATATATATATATATATAACACTATTTTTCTTTTTTATCGAGGTTTGGTCTAGCTTCAATAATTCAACACCTTTTAGCCGAGGTTTCGTCTATATTTGTAGACATCTTCAGGGCTACATCAGTACAAAATTTAATTACAATAACATGAAAAGTAATTATATTACATTATTTAATTAATATACTCGTACAAAATTAAAATTATATATAATTTTACAATTTCACAATACCTTGGTATTTTTCTATTGTAAGGAAGCTGTCTACAAATATAGATGAAACGTCGGCTTAAAGGAATTGTATTATTGAAGCTAGACCAAACCTCGATAAAAAAGAAAAATAGTGTTAAATATATGTGGTCGAGATAAGGAAAACATTCAAATATATATATATAAGTAACTCTGTACCAGTGCGCTTGGTTTCCCTTTCTTATCTCTCCTGAAGACGGTTCAACCGAAATTAGAGACTGTTAGTGTGTGTTTTTAATTTCTCTACGTTTCTTTATGTACATTGAACTGTATTTGTCCATTTCGGATCGTATTTTCATCAAAAAAGTGTATATATATATATAGTTAACACATGAAAGAGAAAAAACAAATAAAGATACACACAAAAGACTCACAACGATATTTCGATAGTCGTTGTCATCGGGTAGAAGTAGTCCCTTTGAGTAGCTGAAGCTAACTCATATAACTAACTCATATATATATATATATATATATGGTAGTGATATGGTGAGAATGCGAAAGCCAACCGGTTTTGTATATTTTCCTTAAGAAGTTAAACTACATGTACAGTAAACTAAATTATAAAAATATGATTCAAGTAAAAATATTTGCAATATTTTACGGAAATATGTGGAAGTATGCAAGACTGAATTATATAATAACTGATTGTGATTTAAAAATTACATCTTCTTTAGAATTTCATCAATATTTTGATGAAAAAAGTCCTTTTATTTAAACTAATTACTTTGTTAGTTTTTTTAACGTTGGCATTAATTATTATTTTTAAAGCAGTAACATACATATGAGTATTTACTCATACAAAAGAAATATTTACATTAAACAAGTAAAAATCAAAAAGAGGACTTTTTAATAATAATTCCTTGAAGGTAATTCTTTATTACTTTTTCATTGATTCTGAAATTCACTGAAAGTTTATTTTATCTACTAATTTTTTTTCGTTTGCAAACTGGCAAAAGAAACTACCAATTGATTTGTGAAAACGTAAAATAATTAATTTTAAAATAAATTGTTATTTACTTATTTTTAACAATTTCTTGTTCATCATTTATTCATAGTGTTTATATTGATAAGACATAAGCATATTAAAAATTATATAAAATATATTTAAATTGGAGCTATAAAGTTTCACCAAACAAAACTGAAGTTAAAGTATTATCTATAATAGGGTATTCATTTAAAATAAATTAATAAAATGAGATGTAACTTGTCTTTGATATATATCACCCCCTTGGCCTTTGCTAAGAGACGAGACATGTCCTCATTAGAACTGCAAGGATAAGAGAAACCCCCCAAGTATAAGCCATCAGCCCTTCAAACAGACTGCGGCTCCTTTGATATAAAAAAAATTACAAAAGAAAACCCAAATTAAAACCAGAAGATTATGTTGACTTTACTTATCAAAGCTTATGAAATGAAAGTCCATCAAAATGGTCAATATATAAAAAAAAGTTGATAAAAAGTCTAAAGATTATTATAATGTTGATATTCCTTCAATAAATCTTAACTTTTGTTAATAGTATTTTTTTACTGAACTACGACATTTCTTTCTTGAACCAAAGTTACTCTTTTATTGGGTACCTAATGAATACTATATTGAATGACTTTTGTCATACTGAAAGTTTCATTAGGTTTCAAGGTCGCACGTAACGCACAAAGTATGAAATGAAAGTTTCATTACCTATTTGTAGAAAGCAATTGCTTCTTTAGCTGATTATCTGTTTTCGTATTTCTTATGAGAGAAGTAAATATTCTTTTAAAAATTTAATTAATTATATTTTCCTACTTAACAAATTGAAACCAATCGTCCACTTATTTAAAGCTATTTTAGAAATACAAAAATAGCATTTCTGGTGTCTACATGGAATGCCATTTTCTGTGTTTATCTATGATACACAAGATAAAAGAGTATTCTTTATGGATTAGTTAGTAGCGGGTGGGAGGCCAAAGACATAGGAAGTAGACCAGCTTTTTGTCAACCCTGCTTTTTTCTGGACCCGCTCACTACCAAAGGGTTAAAGGGAGCCGTAACAACATCTCTAACCAAGAGAAGCGACCATACCGACTAGGTCAGGGAAATCCCCGCATTCTGACTACATCAAGTAAGAAGGTTTTAAAAAGTTAAGAGAATACTTCTTGAGAAAATGTGACTACTCTTACAAGTTATTAAATATTTTAAGTCATTAAAAAAAAATAAAAATTGTGTTTTACGGTTTTTAAAATGTTTTACTTTTTCTATCTAAAACACATCTCAGTTTGTTCCCCTCGTTGCTAGGATGGTTGACTAATTTCATGCACTGATTTCTGCCTGTGTATTTAATTTCTAATCTGCATGATTTATATGCAACAATAAATATTAGGGTTATTTTATTTTAATAGCATTAATGTCTTCAATCATTACAAAATAGTCATTGGAACTAACCGAAGTCAAATGGAGGTAATGTGCCTGAGATGGTTTTGATGCGCTTTTATTGTATTAGAAAAGAATTGAATTTCACCCTTTTTAACTTTTAGGTAACAACATCACAACAAGTAACATGACAGGTTGAAGCAGTTTGGGGGAGTTTGTGCAGAGAAGTCAGCGTAAACTGCTTTACACTTGCTCCACTGAAATGTCTTGTGCGAGCAAAAAAGCACCTTCCAGAATAGAAAAACTGGAAACATTCTTAACCTTTCTGCTCACAACTTCATACGATGTTACTTGTACTCGTTTGATTATCGAAAAGTATCCAACCTGAACTGGGACTAGTTATCCCTATTTGACAAATTTATATTTTGAACGTAGAAGAAATTATCATTTTTGTTTAATTTAATTTAAAATTCCAAAGTAGTTTTTTAACAATTCTGTTCTTATTTGAATAATTATTATATTTTAATGCCACAAATCACAAAATTGAACATCTTTAATATTAAGAGTTTTTTATCCTACCGTGAGTAAAGTATAGTAATCACAAAAAAAGTCGATCTCACAACTTCGTCAGATTTATATATTTTGAGACCACCAAATTCGATTTCTAACGTTTTCTGTATAATTTCTGCCTGAGGGTGGGAGATGTGCATCCAAAAGTTTCTGGAAATGGGTGTTATAGTTCAGATGTATCCTACTGTTTTAGGGCAAATTTCATCATGAAAAACTCACTTCTTTTGTCTAAAAATGTGATTTTAGATAGAACTTTTGTTCTTCTAAACTAGTAACCTTAGTGTCTTGAAATTCATTATGAAACTCAATTTATTATGAAGATTATTATGAAACTCAATGCTCACTAACTGGGGAAATATTCAGAATTTTTCATTCCAGAAAAGGTGATTTTTGAAATAAGATGTAAAATTGTTCACTCATGATTGATTCTAAATATTGAAATAACAACATAAGATACGAATAACATGCTTTACTTATTGGATTCGTTTATTGACTTCAATTTTCCCCTTGACTCAAGGTAGGCTAAATTTTTATTTAAATGTTTAACAAACTATTTAAGAGAAATAAAGATCTGCGAAATAAGAAAAATGAGTTATATGGTATGTAAGATTATTTAATTCTTAAATATATAAAAGTAAACATAAATCAACCAAATATTTTATGTTTCTAAAATGTTGGATGATTGTAACATGAAACTGTAAAACAATCCACATAACACACCCTTTAATATCTAAGTTAAATTGATGTTAATATTAATTTAACCACCCTTCAATATTAAGTTAATAACATCCTTTAACTTAATATCAAGGATGTTATGTCCTTAATTTCAGGCATACAGTTTCTGGTGTGTTAAGAACCTAATTTAACACATTTAATTCAGGTAACATTGGAAGACTTTGGAATCGGATGTATTAATGCAACTACCATGAGAGCTCAATAGGTGAATTGTATCGATTTTTTCACTCACTCAAATAGTGAATTTGAGATTTTTTAAGGTTTCTATTTTCTTCGTACAATTTACCGTTGAGACCTGTTCTGATTAAATGATGTACCTGGACCTTTCCGCCATACCATTATAAAGCAGAATAAGTTGTTTTTTAACGTGGAGCACTTTAATTTTATCACAAATAACCAGCCACATCCTCAGAAATGAGAAAAATGAGATAGTCCTCGTAAAGTACCCAAGGTGGACCTCGAGGAGGTGGGCTTCCACGACCTACAACGACAAAAAGCTATTAACATAAGCCTTTCAGTCTCTATTTTACATCTAATTGGTGAAAGAAATCATGAATAATTACAGTTGAAAAGTGAAAAAAAAAAGAAGAAGAGCAACAGTTAATAGGGAGTTGCGATATATAGAAAAGAATTTGCAAGTGGGAGAAAGAGTGAGAGATTATAAGAAACGATACAAGAGAATGAAGGAAAAGCATCCAATCACTAACCAAAAGGTGATCGGTCAATAACCTAAGTCCACCATAACCAACCCTAACCAACAACATCTGACTAAATCTTAGGCTTGACAGGCAACCAAAGCAGCCAGATCTCACTGATGGGCGAGAAAAAGTCTTAGGAAAGACTGGAGCTAGCCAGTGGGGAGTGGACCCAGCTCCCGAACGAGCGCGTGATAAATAGACTATTATCGTAATAAATACCACTGTAGTGAAGACCCGCAGACACCAGTCCAAGAACTAAAATCCCTAGGGGGTGGCTAAAGCCACCACATTTAGAGATAAGTCTTGAAAAAGACAGACGCTAGCCGGTAGACTTAGAAAATAGGTAATCCCACTGGCCAGAGCGCGTGGAGAGGACCTACAACCCACGGACTGCGACCCACTCTATTAAGAGAAAGTCTTGAAAAGACAGATGTTAGCTACATAATAATAATAGGATGGACTGCCACCCAAACAAGTACGTGATCGAGGGGACTTTCTACCCTCGGACGCCGACCCACGCTAACCATCCGCCCAGTAACGCCTTTATTAGTTCATGCCATGAGGGAACAACCATCTAGCATGTTAAACACCTCCCAACGACAAGTTGAAGGCACATCGAGGGGGTTTACCGCTTTGATGAAATAGTGTGGCCTTAACTAGGGTTAAGTTTGGATGGGTAAAACTATATAAGTTTATCATGCCTGAGAATTTCTGAGCTCTACCACTATAGCACAGCATAATTCGTCTATATCACTTTTCTCTCTCTCTCTCTCTCTCTCTCTCTCTCTCTCTCTCTCTCTCTCTCTCTCTCTGTAATTTTATATATATATACTCTAACGAATATAAGAAAGATGAAAGAATTTTGAAGGTAATAATTAAGACAAATTCTACATGCGTTAACTCAGCAGACAAGTTAAATATTTGCACTTACTATAGCAGTTCCAACACAGTAAACCTCATAATTAGGAATAACTGCAACAAAAAACAAAACTACAGAAAACCAATGTAGTGTACAGGTACAACTGCATCATAGGAGACTGTGAACTTCTTCTTCTTCTCTTCCTTCTGATGACATGAGGCCGAAATATTGAAGTGAGCTGTGTACAGATTATTAAAAATAACACTAAACTTAACAAATAAAAAATGTTGTAAATATTGACTCGGATGTAAATATTTATTACTTAACTACTCTTTTATAACTTTATTAGAGTATATATTTTATATGACAGTACTAAAGTAGGAAATATAATAGTTGACATTATATTTATAAAAGTAATTTTTTTCACTCAAAAAGTAATTTTTTTTTAAATAAATAATTTTTTTGTGTTCAGATGTTGAGTCAAGAATAAGTTTCGATGTTGAAGGTACAGAGAGTTAAGGAGGAAGGAAGGTCGGTTTGGTTTGTTTCCAGAAGCGTTTATTCCAAGATCTTTAGTGGTAGTTATAAATCTCTAGTGTCTGGATAATAAATTGAGTTATTGGTGGATCCCCTTGGACAAAGGTTTTCCTCTGAAGTGAACTAGTTGGACGACGGGATTCCGAGCACTTCCCTCATCGATCAGCCGCTCAATCTAACTAATGCACTCTTCCGATTTCCTCACCTTCCATCCGAAAACAAGTCTCCTTTACCAGTAAATTCCAACCTTTTCTTTAACTTTCATTTTCAAAACTTTCATATTTTAAATGGAACATTCTCTCTCTCTCTCTCTCTCTCTCTCTCTCTCTCTCTCTCTCTCTCTCTCTCTCTCTCTCTCTATCTCTCTCTCTCTCTCTCTATCTCTCTCTCTCTCTCTCTCTCTCTCTCTCTCTCCTCTCTCCTCTCTTTAAATATTTTTATATTTATATTTAAGTATATATATTCATTCAGCTAAAACTATATTAAAAATATTAGATGATGTATGGTGCGCACCCAATAATTTTTGATAAAACTCTATCTTCCATAGTTGCAACTGCATTTCTTGGTTTGTTTCTACTTGGTTTGTATTCTTTTCAGTAGTGTTTGTAAAGGGTGTGGAGTCTCTAGTGCAGAGATGAAGAAATCAAAAAACCTTGCATCTTGATTAGGACTTCCGGAAATCACGTGACGAAAGAACAGAGAACAGAAGTCCACAAAGATAGACAAACAAACCCTTGTCTTTTCTTATTATGAAGAGTTCGTAAATAGTGTGTGATACACTAAGTTAAGTAAATCTCCATAGTAAAGTGCGGGTTACGTGATATTTGTGTCATATAAGAGCATTTTGAGGCAATGTTGACCGCGTCATTTATGTTGCCAAGTTGTGCTCCCATTGAGGTAAAACATGTGTCCAATCATAAAACTACATAAGTACTTTTAAATATATGCACATGTATTAGATAGTAATGCGTTAGAAAGTAGTACTCCGCACTGAATTATATCACCCCTTGGGTCAAAATGAATTAAATTTCTCTACAGTCAGATTTTTATTTAAGAAATTAGTCGAGTCAAAAAATTCACATCATTTCTTATCAGGAGCATTCCGGTCAATCTTATGACGTAATAAAGTGCAAGGTTTTTATTGTTTTGATAGTTTGAATGTAATGATCTTACATGTAATTTCAAAACATGTAATTTCGTGAAAATGTCGATGTTTTTCATTATCACTATCATTAGTGATTATACTAAAGTAAAAAGTAAAGGTATTTTGTCATATTGTAGACATTTAAGACACATTTCAGATATCTACATTTTTCAGAGGTAGTTTTTAAAAAAACTATTGGTCATAGTGTTTGTTCTCAATTACAATATTGTAAAAATACGATATTTTAACAGTATCCAGACTGATCACTTTACTCTTAATTGTACAAAACTTAAGAGTCCTAAAAGGGTTATAGCAGTGGTTTGTTACAGCATCATCGACTACAATATTCGAGCACATGATCCCAGTCTACACCGTTGAGGTGGGTTTGGAAAATAAGGTTAGAGTGTCTGTCATCACAGACACAGATAGTTCAATATCGTTAACATTATTATTAATATTAAATATATATCCATATTTAATTTATTAACATAAACACCGGGTAATATAAATATATAGATTTTTCCCATATCATGGTCTTAGTTGAAAGCCATCAGTGAAAGTATATTAAATTTGTAGGACCTTTCACTGAAGTTTGCCGAAAAGTTTTAATGTAGAAGTTATAAAGCTGAGGTAAAATTTTTGGAAGGTTCAAACCTTAACAGCACTATTTTTACATTTATTTAAAAAGTAATCAATTTTAACAATGTGAGGCTTTCTTCCTAGGAATATTAAATACTCTTCAAACTTTTTATAGCACTGAAAGTGCTAAAAAAAAGCATTCTAAAGTTAAAATATTTTCTGATCCCAAGTCTAATGACTAAATTAATGAAAACCCTGTTTTTTTACAAAGAAAAATATTAACTTTTGATAAGTAAAATGATGGTATGCCATAGTCTAAGATTTACTTGACAAAAAAAAAAAACTGGAGTTAATACTATGGCAATGTTATTATTGTGTTTATCGCCAATATTATATTATTGGCATTTATAGTGTCAAGAAATAATCTGGAGATTTGAGGATGTGGACCATATAAGTTAAAGAAGGTTATGCAAGAGATAATTTTCTCATTCCTCTTATTGATGGATCAAGTGGATGCACATGGGAGCATGTTTGCTATACGGAGTAGAACTCAAGGTGCAGTTTATCATGTATCTATTAACCCACATATCAGGATTTAACTTCATTTGCAAGCATCATATATTACATAAACCCATCTTATCTCTTAAATAGCTACTGCAAACGTCGGACCAGTTTAGAATGTAGATGCATTAAGTGCAAAACCGATCAGGTGACTATAGCAACTATTTACCAGGTAAGTTGGATTTATGTAATAATATTGTTTACTCTGTTAATTTATTCATTTGTAAGGTTTACCCGACAGTTTTAGTTCACTCACCTTCCTTTCAGAATGAAAACTAACCAGCGTATCCTAGCTGATTAACTCAGTCTCGTTTTCAACACTTATTAAGACAAAAATAAATCTTAATATATTTCGATGGCATTTTTCTATTTTCAAGTCTGTAAATAAAAATAACAACGTCTTGAGAAGATTTTAAAAATGCTTGCATATAAATGTTTAGAATTAATTTACAAAAATATTAATTTCTCATGCTATTAAGCAATTTTTTTGACTTTATAACTAATAAGTGTGATATTCAACCTTTAAGTATATTAAATGCAGATTCTATTATTCTATGGTAGAAACATTCTATCCTGATAACTTAATGCATTGTACAGTATTTTGGGCATCTTAGAAGTAATTAATTAAATTAAAGCAATTAAACAAACATTAAAAATGTTTTAGGTTATTAGCTCAAAGAATAGTATTTTTCCTATTTGTTTCTATAATCAGATGTAAAGTTTTAAATATCTCACATTAAATAAGTAGTCTATTTTTTTTTGGAAAGAAAAGAAGCAATAAATTGTTTATGCCTGAAAAGGAGTAATTAATGATAGCAGAGTGTGTGATGTTGAGAAAATTAGATAGGGTTCCGGTGGTTGGTAGGGGTAATTTATTCGTGTGAAGACAATAAAAGAGGAATGGCCTGGGAGAAGGGTTGAGGACAAGAGGCGAAAATCTGTTGGCTGAGGCTGTATTTCCGAAACATTGCCTTTAGGACCTCTCTCTTCCTTTGCCCTTCCCGACAACAAACGCAACATCAATCTAAACACCGCTTCTTTCCAATACCAATGCTTGAAAACACTATTATTTCCTGGAATGTTTCTCTATGTTATTTGTTCTTCTGAATTTTTTAAATATTTTCTTTTGTAAACTTGTAATATTATAAAGCAATTGACAGTAGATAAAAATTTCAAAAATATGTTTAATATAAGTGCATTACGTAATACAAAAAAACTGAATTAATGGTTCCTAAGGTATAGTAGCTTCTTTTTTCCAAATGTATTATATTATACTGTCTAGAATGTAGTCATTCAAAGCTTGCAAATTAGGAATAGAAGATCTTCAAATGCAAGCTAATTCAATTGAACCTCTTTAGAAATAATCAGACTACTTTGTAGACAAATACACCCTAAGAAACAAAATTATAAAAGTCTAGTATCTTGCACTATTTTTTTACTGATCAGAATATAACCCTAATAATAATAGCCTTTATTAACAATGTCGTATGACAAAATATCAATACAAATAATAGGGTTTTCATCTATTTGATATTAATTAGCTTATTATTCCACCAATAAAGTCAAGAGTAAATTATCGAACAGCATATCTTAAAGTGTGAACAAAAATAAATAAAAAAACTACTTGGCAAGGATACCTCCGTCACTGTCAGGTGAATATAAAAATGAAAACAGAAAGTATGTTCACCCTTCGTTTGTATTTGTCTTTGTTCCTTTTATTAAATACTATCTGATCAACCCGGCTTTACCCGGGAAACTATTTAATTCCAACTCTAATAATAAATTACATGTAACGAAAACAATTTAAATTTTCTATAGTTCGGTTACACTTAACTTTTTTGAGGTAAACGAAATTAATACAGAATTAAAATTACAGATTACGCAAAAAAGATATAATTTAACATTGATTATAAATTGCACACATTGTCTAATACAATTGGTAGTTGATAGATTAGATTACACAAATAATAAAAAGAATATTTTTTGCTGAACAATAGATCAAGAAATGTTGAAAGAAGTCTAAGCTCATTAAATGTGATATGTCCTATCTGTTACATATAAGGATACGAATTTTAAACCCACAAATCGTTTCAATTAGGAGCCAGTCAGTTGAAGAGGCTAAGCCACATCACATTACATTTCATTCAATAATTTCAATTTGAAGACTTCATACAGTTTTAAATGTTTAATTAAATTTATATCAGTAAACAAAATTGTCTCTTAAAAGTTTGAATAACAATATTTTGATGAAATATTATTTGTTTATGAAGAAGTATTGAAAAGTGTCAATTGAGTTCTAAATGTTAAATTCTAAATATATTTTTCATTATGTAATATTAAAGTTATTATGTTATGAACTGTATTAATTTTTTATGCTGGATATATTCCCTTATAAGTTTTACTGATTTAGAGATTCATAAAGGTCTTCTAGTTAGATATCATCGATATATATGGAAATATCATCATTTTGCCTATATGGAGTAGGCCGGATACTAATTACTAACAACTAAATATTTTAAACAAACGAATTAATCAATCAGGAATAAATAAAGAAGCCTTACATCCATTAAACTTAAACAAAATACTTTAACTATTATTAGAATTAAGATAGTTAATGGTTAAGATTAGAATTAATGGTTCAAATACTATCTATCATTATTATTCGTAATACTATCATGCATACTTAAAGTTATTAAGTTATTATTTAACGCATAACTTTCTTTAATGCTTAAAGTAAGTTAAACCAATTAGATATGAAAAGTTAATGGTAAACTTTCATTCAGCTATTGATAATAACTAAAGCTTTGTTAAAGTTAATAAGAAACCCATATAACATTATAATAATTGTCTTTAATATCAATCTGAAAACAATAATAAAATTTCTGATACCTGGTTATTTCCAATTGAACAAAGCATGTGGAAATATTATCAGTTGGTTATTCATAAAGAATAACCCACCTGCATCCGCCATTACCAATTAAAGTCAAAATGTAAACTAATAGATTATACAACAAACCTTATCTATTATAATATTTTTGGGATATTACCTGTACCACAACTCTGATTTTTAAAAAAATTTACATAATCCTTCCCGAGGATATATCTAATAATATCGTAAATTTTCACGGCGATTGAATGTATGGTTTTTGAATCTATGAGTACAAACAAACATACGTTTAAAAATTCGGAGTTGATACATGGTAATCCAAAATATCATTAGAAATTATAGAATAGTAGAAAATATCATTTTTAGTACAGTGTTAAGTAAATGCCTCTGCATACACAACGTTAGTTGTCTCTCCTTCAGGTTTATGGAAGAACAAAGAGTTGGAACTTCTGACTCTTGAGCAAGCAAACTACGAATAACCATGTGAGAAAAAATTAGTCTCAAGAAACAAATATATGCCTCTTCAGTAGCCCTTAAAAAATGTTGTAAACAAATCTTAAATATCCTTAAACATCTGTTTAAGGATTTACACTCGGAAACACTCATTGAAATTGAGCCCATGAGAATTAATATAGATGTCAATTCTTTGTGCTAACCCAAAGAAGCTAAACTAGGATCAAACCAAAACAATAATAATCACATTGGGTGCAATCTAGTTAGTGGATACAGTACCACTGCAGGACCTACAGGAAGCCTTAATGTTTATCAAGTAAGCATGAATGTGAAGGTAAAATGTGTTGTAATGCTCAAGTTCGATTATGAGGTAAGACTGAGGCAACTACAATGTCCACACCATAACCTCTTTGGAAGACTTAAGATAAACATGGAAAACAATTCCAGATATTACTTCATTCTTAGGCTCACAGTAAGAAATGGATGTTCATTACATTTAAATTATGAAAATATTAAATTAGATCGAAGAGAAGTTCAATTGAAGAAGTATACGAGGAAGAGGATAACTAAGAAAAACACGTTAATAACAGAATCCAAGCAAAAAAATAGTTATAATGAAACAAAAATTACTGCAAGTCCTCTTAGGTTTAGAAGGGTAATTAGTAATTAGTAAATTAAGGAGATAGGTACGTTCAGATTAATACCCTTCAAGTAAGAAAGTGATGGCTCCGTCCACAACATCACTTCAAAGTTTATAAAGGTAAATAAAGATGAATTTAGAAATAGTTTTCTTTACATGAGGTGATTAGTAACTTCAAAATTAAAAATAGTGTTGGACATTGGAAAGTTTAATATAATAAGATGTAGAGTAACAACCATTATAAAAAGTGGCATCAATGTCAAAGAAAGGATGCCATTTCTGAGCACCTGATGAGAAAAGGTAATAGTAGAGCAAAATGTTAAAAATTTATTTTTGTATAGAATTTCATTTTCAGAACTGATACAATATAACTGTTGTGAAAGATTAAAAGGAGATGGCGAGTGTCTGTAAACGAACACTTTAGCAAGGAGGATGATATAATTAGACCCTTATTTAGAAGTATTAACTACCATATTTCAAATTTAGAACACATATAAAAATTTACAAACACACACAAAGAGAGAGAGCATAACCAATGTATTAAAACAGCTTAAAGAAACCCGCAAACAAGATAATATATTAAAAATTGGAAATTTATTTTTCTTTCCAATTAGATCATGATATGTATTCTAAAAACACTACAAAGAAAGCAATAATGAGGGAGGTCATTAATATATCACTATTTTCATAACGTTACCTAATAAGTGACTAATACAAAGCAAATGTTTAAACATTACATAATATACGGCTGGAGCCTGCATGTGACATAGTCTGAACAGGTCATTTTGCAGAGACTGAGATAAGAAGCATGTGTGCTGCCAGATATTGGCCTACCGAACGGTGACAGACAGTTTAATACCCTTCCATGATAGATGGGACAGTTGTTATAACACGAGCAGAAATAAACTTCTGCCAAAAGCCCTCATCCACTATTTTCCTCCTCCCATTTTTTTTATTTTGCACTCCATCTATTCAGTCCACATTTAAAAGATATGAGCTAATAATGAAAGCTCACATGAAAACTTTGCTCATATTCCTTTATTACTAATAAATTAATCAAGTTACTCGGTAGATAAAAATATTTGTTCAAATAAAGTATGTTATTAATTAATAATTGCTAGCAAATTAATATATTGGAATAGTAATTGTTCAAAGATACAGTTCAGAAATAAAAGGAAACATTCTTGAAAATCTCAAAACTTGCCATTAGCGATTAAAAAAGAAAACAAACAAATAATAGCAAAAACAAAAATAATAGCAAACAAACATTCCTAATATAGAATGTTTCAACGAACCAATAAAAATCACATATCTAAAAAAATAAGTCATGCACAGACTCTGGTTGAAAAACTGATGTAATAAATTTGAAATATTTTGCAAAGTATACGGCAAAAATGTTTTAAAATATAATAAAAAAGACAGTGGAAATGTCTGTGAATGGCAAATTGATTGATTAACTGTCAATCGTAGTAGATAACTAGTGGAGCACTGGTTGTTAAGGAAGTAGAATGGTTGATGACATGACAAGATAAGAGAGGGTGGAGGGATGGAGTGAGAAGAGGGTGGACTGTCAAGTAGAACAAAGGGCGGGAGGTGTGGGTGGCGTCCATTGTAAACCTGTTGGCTGAACAGACGAATCCAACCCACATTGTTCACCTGTGCACAGGCAATAATTCTCTCAAACAACGCAGCCTGTACAAGTGTCATTGGAACACAAAGTTAAGGGCAATATGAAACTCGAAATGAACTAACTCTCTGCCCGTAAAGAAACTTTTTTATCTCATTGTTTTGCCCATTACAGTATTTCATAACTTACCTTCCTCCCACCAGACCCTAACATCACTTGTTAAGGCTGAAGATTTTGATCGCTCTTAATGCTTCTTGGTAATTAATACCCTTTTATACCGTGAATTATAAATGCGTAAATCCCCCTTTCAACACACGGGTCGTACGTGGTATTTACCTATTTATAATTCACACCATAATACTCTGTGTAACTCTCAGTCTTGCTAGTGCTTTGTAGTTCAAGAACCTAACTTGAGCTTATAACATACGGCTATAGCTTACCCCAGCTTAGGTCACTAAATCATCAAAAATTTTGGTCATTGAGAATAGTTAGCTCTGATATAGAAAACAGCAAATGCTCTTCCATACTCTTAAATAAGGTTTTAAATAGGTGCCACGTCATTATTTTTCCTTCTTATTATGCCCAAAAGACTTAAAATAAACTAACAGGGAAAGCGTTGGAAAAGAAAAAATTTTTGTTTGCAAATTAGTTAATCCCACAGTTCTTTTCAGAAGGAATTAGAGCATTAATAGTAACTTAATGCATCAGTATTTGTTAGAAAAGAAAACAAAGCTCAGTTATTTCAATCAACAAAACCACATTTGTTTTTGCTGATACTCACCTATTCGATCTATGTCCCTACTTTCGGTATTAAAACTGAGTTATAGTATTATTCGTATATAAGTGTACGGTTATAAGATTATAAGAACATGTAAATATTACAAAAGACCCTCCTCCCAAGGAAAGGTGTTATTTCAAAACCAAACTTCTGTTAGAAAGTAAAACATGTTTGACTCTTGCTAGTCAGTGAGATTGGGGTCAGTTTTTCAGTTTTGTGTCAGTCCTATACGACTTTTGTGAGTGCTTAACAGATGATTGTACTTACTATGTCTTCTGTTCTGCGGCATACAAAAAAAACAGCATTAATGTTTAATTACAAAGTACACTTCTTTTCAGTGAAATTATTAATTTAATGAAAGGTAATAATTTATAGGGTAGTATATTGAATAAATGACATTATCAATAACTGTAAAGAACACCTTAGGTATGGTTAAAAGTTGTTATTATTATTATTATATTTTAGACTAATAAGCTATACTCATAAAATGATGATTGATAAATAAAGAAATTTAACAATTTAAATATTAAATGTTTGATTAACTTAATAGTATATTTATATTTGATTTAGAGAAAATTATCTTTTAAATTTAACAGAATGGTTAACACTCTGAACGGTTAATGGACTACCACTTACAAAAATCTCGATCCCTTAAATTCTTAAAGTGACTAATCAAACTTATAAGTGAAAAGTTTGTTTAAGCTAATATTAATAAATAAGTTATTTGAAAATAAAGGCCAAATTTTGTATTATAGATTACACAAAATGAAAAAGTTACATAATAGTAATTATTTAATTTCGCTATTTAAAAAACATATTTCACTTTTAAGTAAATGCTTTTTAAATTCTGTCTATGTGATTTAAATCTTGATTCAATGACCATAAAAATTATATTAAAATAAATTTTTAACTGTCACAACTTGAGTCCCAATATATTTCACATATGAAAACTGGCAGCAGAAGATTGTAAATTATTTCTTCTATCAGGTAAGTACATATATGGTAAAAAAAGGATTCGATCTAACGAACTCTTTAAATCATAGGGATATGGGCTCTGGGTTTAGAGTGCCTCTGAGAATCTTAGGGCGGGTTCTGAGTGCCCGCATTGATTGAGGATACTACTCCTCTCCATTAGCTATGACCCATCCAGTTTGTATTTTTACCATAAAACAGACTAATTAATAAACACAGGAATTCCTTGACTATTAATTTTAGAATGTAACATTCTAAATAAAGTTAAATAATATTATGCAAGGTAGGTTGTGAAGCAACTAACTTTGTAAATTGTCATTCTCACTTAACTCACTTATACTTCTCACTTAAACTTAAATCCTCACTTCAATCTGTATATATTTTTTGTCATTTTACTGATTATACCTCTTAGATATTCATCCCTATTGTTAGTTACAGAACTTTTCATCTTGTAGAGAAATCTCAGTAGGGTAATTTCTTTTAGAACTTGCGTCATTTTTGAAAGCAGTTAAGCTGTAAAAATCTATGCAAGTGGTTGGATACCTCATTTTTTTTCCAGTGGTTGTAAATCCATTTCTTTGTTACAATATTACTGATTTTTCTTTGTCCATTTCGTATAATATCCATGGTAGAGATGCGTGAGTCAATGTCTAAAATCAATCCGCATTATCGTGTGCCAACCCTACCTGGTCAATACCAATGTATATCAGGTAGTGATTGTGGCGAAAAACTAACACAATTGTCAGCCTGATTTGATAGAAAGACAAAACAATGAAATCATTTACCTTCCCATAACATTCCATGCAATATCAGTATTTTATGCTAACAATAAAAAATAAAATAAAATTTTTAAAATACGAGGGCGGTTTGATAAGTCCGTGACTTATTTTGAATAAAACAAACGTTTTTGGGAAAGAAACATTTCATTTTTTCTACATAGTCACCTTTTAGCTCGATACATTTAGTTCAGCGTTTTTCTAATTTTTTTATTCCCTCCAAATAATACGTTTTCTCAAAGCTCTCAAAATACGCGTTTGTTTCGGTAATGACTTGTTCATTCGACTCAAATCTCTTACCGCCCAGCCATTTCTTTAGGTTTGAAAACAGAATATAGTCGCAGTGGGCTAAATCAGGAGAATATGCTAGATATGGTAGCAGTTCGTATCCCAATTCGTGGATTTTGGCCATCGTGACTAGACAAGGGTGCACACGTGCATTGTCTTGATGGAACAACACTTTCTTCTTTGCCAAATGCGGCCATTTTTGCTTCAAATCAACGTCGAATCTGTTCAAAAGCTTTAAATAATATTCGCCGGTGATCGCTTTACCTTTCTCGAGGTAATCGATGTGAATGACACCACGTGCATCCCAAAAAACTATGGCCATGACCATATTGGCTGACAGACTTTGTTTGGTTTTCTTTGGTCCACGTTCGCCCACAGTTTCGATTGTTCCTTGGTCTCTGGCGTGTTGTGATGGATCCATGTTTCGTCCACAGTAACAAAATGGAGCACAAAATCGTCCGGATTACGGCTGAACATCGCTAAACACTCTTTTGAAGTGGTCAGACGATTGCGCTTATGGTCAAGTGTGAGCAATCGGGGCACTCATCTTGAGGAGAGTTCTTTCATGTCCAAATATTCGTGTAAAATATAATGTACCCGTTCAGTTGAGATGCCTACAGCATGAGCCAACTCTCGCACTTTCATTCTTCGATCATCCAATATCATTTCATAGATTTTATCAACGATTTCCGGCGTGATCACTTCTTTTGATCGACCTGAACGTTCGACGTCACTAGAGCTGGTACGACCACAACGGAACTCTGTAAACCACTTCTTAAACATTGAAATTGATGGTGTCGAGTACCAGTACTATTTATCAAGTCTTTCCTTAGTTTCAGTGATGGATTTTTTACGCAAAAAGTAATGCTTAATCAGCACACGAAATTCACTTTTTTCCATTTTCGTAAAAATACACGAGGTTGTCTGCTTTAAATGACTATCAAATACCGACTCCACGTGGTAGCTGGCTCATAATTACATAGTTTTCCACTAATGGATTACAGATGACGGCAGCACTGTCGTATGTAGAGTAGCTGCGCGGGAAATTCAAAAAGTCACTGACTTATCAATCTGCCCTCGCATTATTATTAACCGTCATACCTCGTCTATCGCTGGTGAAGTCGCCCGACCGGTTTCGCAATGGCTCCATCACCAATGGGACTCCCATTGTGATGCAGCCTGTTTTGGTATTATTTAGCGCTCCCAGCTGAAAACAACAACAAAACAGACTGATACCTTTTTTACGTGAAAGCTCTTTTGCCGCATCTCGGGAGCTACAAGCACTAGCCTAGGACAGAGGCAAACAAAACCTGCGAGATACGCCCGAGGTGAACCACACGGAGGCGAGCTTCCACGACCCTACATCACAAAAAAAAAATAAAAATCTTATAACAATTTAATAAAAACAAAGCAAAATCTGGAGTGGCCTACACTCTACTTTACTATAAGTAACTTAATGTCAAATTTCTTGAGTATATAAAACATAACGTCTCATTTAAGCATAACGTAAACATCTAAATGGGATATAATTATTAGCCTGTCATTCCTGAGGTAGTACAGATAGTGATTGAAGGACATATCAATTTATAAGCTTATTTTTGTACATCACAAATAATTTATTATTTGCAAATAATTTCATTAGTATAACTACAGCAGTAATAACATTTTTGAAAAACCAAAGTGAACATTTCTTGAAACGAAATAGTATCCTACAAGAGAACATGGCTATTGTTCAAATAGCCAGTAGATTTCTTACATCGTTTACTTGACATCCTTCTACATTGAATATTAATGTAAAATTTTCAAATTTGAAACGGTAAAATACACTTTTTTTCTCTGAAAAACTTCTTAAACAGCGAAGAAAATGTTGTTTTAAGGTGATTTGTTAATTAAAGATGTACGATAATTACAGTTATTAATCTCTAAACGAAAGATTTATATTTTGAATTATCTTTTACATTTTTGGTTTTTAACAGAATTATTATACTGGGAATTTTATGGCTTCTTAGTATTTAATAAGATCATTTTCCTTCCCCTTTGTCAAATAACATATATACGATTTTTTTTTTAATGAGTGTTATCATTTACCTGCACAATATTATTCCTCTTACAACTCTTATAAGTCAATAATATATTTTCATTTTTCCATTAGAAACATCAATTTTATCTCAGTGGATTCGCTCAAAAAATTTCTAAGTCAATGTAAACAATGTAAAAAAATACAAAAAATTCGACAAGTATAGCAGGTGATCTCTTAGTCTAGAATAAACAAACCGTTTTTATATCGTTATTGCTCTTTCCCGTAATTGAAACTTCATGAATTTTTTTTTGTGAATTGCTAATTTTTTGTTCCATTTTTGGTCAAATTTTCATTATTTTTTAACGAGCCGTTTAGCGTCAAAAAATCATTTTCTGAAAAAACAAATCGTACTGTAACGCCCCTTTAGCGAAAGTAATTTCAAAAAAAAATATCTCAACTCATTCACCATATAATGTTCTATTTGTAGGCATAGTTTCATTCTTGTCCGTCAAACAGTATGGCTTGTATCGCTCTCACAAGGTTTGAGATTGAACTATAAGTCAAAATTTTTACATTTTATTGAAAAAAAAATATTTCCTGTTGTCTTAAAATTCTGAATATATTTTTCGTTTGTTGCATTTGTAACTTCAAAGATAATGTCAAAATTTCAAAACTCTAGGGTTATCAGTTTAGGAGAAATAAATGTTTTAAAAAAAACGGTTTTTGGCAAAAAAAGTGACTTTCCCATCATGCATAATTCTTCCCAAACAATAGGGATCTTCGTCTAAATGGGGCCCATTTTTGTGTAAAATATCAACTTGATCCATCAAAGATTCTGGACCGTAGCGTGGTAACAAGCAATGCTAACACACGCACCCACCACGCACCCACCCCACCCACACACACACAGACATCATCGTAAAAACGTCATAAAACGACTTCTGGTACCTCAAAACATGTAATTCCGTCAAAATCTCGAGATCGAATTTTTTCACGATCACTATACTTTACTTATAGTAAAGTAAAAAAGGTCCCACTAAACAAAAAATATTCTTCTTAATAAAATTTAAAAAGAAGCATATTTCTTGATATTTTTACTTTACTATAAGTAAAGTATAGTGATCGTGAAAAAATTCGATCTCGAGATTTTGACGGAATTACATGTTTTGAGGTCCCAGAAGTCGTTTTATGACGTTTTTACGATGATGTCTGTGTGTGTGTGGGTGGGTGGGTGGGTGGTGGTGAGTGTGTTAGCATTGCTTGTTACCACGCTACGGTCCAGAATCTTTGATGGATCAAGTTGATATTTTACACAAAAATGGGCCTCATAAAGACGAAGATCCCTATTGTTTGGGAAGAATTATGCATGATGGGAAAGTCACTTTTTCAGCCAAAAACCGTTTTTTTTTAAACATTTATTTCTCCTAAACTGATAACCCTAGAGTTTTGAAATTTTCACATTATCTTTGAAGTTACAAATCGAACAAACGAAAAATATATTCAGAATTTTAAAACAACAGGAAATATTTTTTTTTTCAATAAAATGTAAAAATTTTGACTTATAATTCAATCTCAAACCTTGTGAGAGCGATACAAGCCATACTGTTTGACGGACAAAGATGAAACTATGCCTATAAATAGAACATTATATGGAGAATGAGTTGAGATATTTTTTTCTAAAATTACATTCGCTAAAGGGGCGTTACAGTACGATTTGTGTTTTCAGAAAATGTTTTTTTGACGCTAAACGGCTCGTTAAAAAATAATGAAAATTTGACCGAAAATGGAACAAAAAATTAGCAATTCATAAAAAAAAAATCATGAAGTTTCAATTACGGGAAAGAGCAATAACGATATAAAAACTCTTTGTTTATCCTAGACTAAGAGATCACCTGCTATACTTGTCGAATTTTTTGTATTTTTTTACATTGTTTACATTGACTTAGAAATTTTTTGAGCGAATCCACTGAGATAAAATTGATGTTTCTAATGGAAAAATTAAAATATATTATTGACTTATAAGAGATGTAAGAGGAATAATATTGTGCAGGTAAATGATAACACTCATTAAAAAAAAATTCGTATATATGTTATTTGACAAAGGGGATGGAAAATGATCTTATTAAATACTAAGAAGCCATAAAATTCCCAGTATAATAATTCTGTTAAAAACCAAAAATGTAAAAGATAATTCAAAATATAAATCTTTCGTTTAAAGATTAATAACTGTAATTATCGTACATCTTTAATTAACAAATCACCTTAAAACAACATTTTCTTCGCTGTTTAAGATGTTTTTCAGAGAAAAAAAGGGTATTTTACTGTTTCAAATTTGAAAATTTTACATTAATATTCAATGTAGAAGGATGTCAAGTAAACGATGTAAGAAATCTACTGGCTATTTGAACAATAGCCATGTTCTCTTGTAGGATAATATTTCGTTTCAAGAAATGTTCACATTGGTTTTTCAAAAATGTTATTACTGCTGTAGTTATACTAATGAAATTATTTGCAAATAATAAATTATTTGTGATGTACAAAAATAAGCTTATAAATTGATATGTCCTTCAATCACTATCTGTACTACCACACGAATGCAATGCTAATAATTATATCCCATTTAGATATTTATGTTATGCTTAAATAATACGTTATGTTTTATATACTCAAGAAATTTGACATTGAGTTACTTATAGTAAAGTAGAGTGTAGGCCACTCCAGATTTTTTAACTTCTAACACTTAGTCTTATACCACAAAACTGGAAAATGAACTCCCGTTATTTTAGGTTTTCATGTAAAGGAAAACAAAAGAAAATCAAGAACATTTACATTTCTCATGCGTATTAGATCTTACGAGAACCGGTGTATTCAACATGGTATGGACGTTAGCCAATGAAGATCACTTGGGGGCAATACTGCTGTCCTCTTGCATCTTCCTATTACATAGACGAATTTAAGAAACGCAGCCTGATGATGCAGCCATTGCGAAACCGGTCGGGCGACTTCACCAGCGATAGACGAGGTATGACGGTTAATAATAAATCTTATTTACTAAGCTCTGCGGCACCAACAATATGCATGTATTTAATAAAATTTTTACTATATTTAACCTTTAACCAACTATGTTTAAAGTGGAAATATTCGAAAATAAATGACAAAAGTCGTTAACACATTATAATTATAAACAACATTATTTTGTACCAAATTTCAATATTATTGGCATTTTTAAAAACTGGATAGTACTTTTGCAAATGAAGAAATTGAAACCCAATTAAGCAAAGCTTACTAAATTTTACCTTAGAAACAAATCGCACTTTTTTTTTGTTTATTCAAGTTGATGTTTTTGTCGGAAAGTTATCACTGATTAGAAAGTTTCATTTTTGATTTCCTTAAACTCGGTTCCCTAATCCTGTTGTCTGGGGTAGCGAAATTAAAAATAAAGTTGGAAAAGTGATAATGGGCAGCATTGTTGGTGAACGTCTCTTTATTCGAGTGGAAAACTTTGAAATATCTCTAATGAACTGGAGAGAAACAGGAACACCTAACAGTACCTCTGGACCGAGAGCGAAATGCCAAGTAGAGGGAGAGAAATAACTTCTTTACTTTAAAAACTTCACCACCCCTTCCATCCAAAACCATCAAAAATTATTACTTTAGATATAAATCTAACTTAGAGCCGCTTTATAGCCAACTTATATTCCCCCCAGACACGATTAATTATATGTATAAGGTTAAAACGACTAAGCCCACAAACGATATAACTAGAAAGAACCGAAACTGTAAGTTTGGAAGGCAATGATGAAAACTGAAGTAAATGTCGATTGCAGTTAGGTGTTTTGAAAAATATCATTCAGGCTTCGATTTGAGTTTCTTTTATATCCAAAGTATCTAGCTTTTTTATTTATGTTAATATGCATTGACTTGTGAACTCAGGATTTTAAAGTAAATAGCTCGAAAGTATGCGAGACAATTCACATATTGTTAATACTCGTAAGCTTCACGAGCAATCGTCGTAAATAGTAATAATACATTTAAAATTGTATTTATGTTCAGCTGATGTGCATCGGTCCTGCTACTAGAAAAATGTGTAAAGGAAGTTACTAAAAAGAAAAAGAAATGTATATAATAAACAAATTATGAAAATCTATATAAATAAAAGAATGATTTTGTCTGTACATTGCTTAGAACTAACTCATTTCAAGTTTTCTTTACGCTTCATACAATGGAGAAACCAAATCCACCATTAGAAAAATTTCTATCGGTTTTTCGGTTTGTCCGCAAAATTTTGTCACAAGTAAACTCAGCCACCATAAGACATATAAGCTGAAACTTTGACAGTAGATTTGTGTAGGTCTAACTTAAAATATAGGCTCTGAATTGATTCGAAATTCAACGTAGAAGTGAAGTTCTGGTCGTTTAAAGCAAAAATGTTTGTCACAAGTAAACTCAGCAACCAAGAGACATAACGAGATGAAACTTTGACATCAGATTTGTGTATACCTAACTTAAAATATAGGTTCTGAATAGATTAACAAAACAGTGCAGAAGCGAAGTTATGGACCTTTAAGCTGTATTTTGCTATCTTCACAAACATGTTTATTTTGAAATTATACAGATGTAGTAGGTATTGTTAGCTGATTGTAATTTCATTTGAGCACATGAATATATTGCGTATTTGACATCATTGAAAAGATGTTTCCCAGAGTTGATCATGTACTATCTATTCAGAATAAATAGTTTTGTGAACGAGCAATTCTCAACCCTTAATATGAACAAGCAGGAAAAATCAACAAACAAGTTCTTAGGCTATATCAAGCCTTTTTGTACAAAAAGAATGCTTTTAACATACCTCTACAAAATAGCTAAATTAAATAAAAATCTATAATTGAATTGATTATCAACCAGTTTGACAATATTTTTAATCATCGTTAATTTGAGTGAAGCCCACTCCAGATTTTTTTTAATATTGATTGTTAAAATTCAAGATTATTTTAACAAATACAAAGTCAATAAGTAAATTACGGTCCCTTAAATCAATAACTAAAAACAGCACAATTACGATAAATTAAACGTAATGTAATGTTTGCCTAAGAAATGGCTCGTAAATTAAACAATATATAATGTTTGCCTAAGAAATGGTAACTAATATTTTACATTCATGCAGTTGTTTTATGAATAATTGTTAGAGAAACTGATCATCAAGGGGAAAACACGTTTTCTATATATATACTCGTATATTTGTAAAAGTTGGAAGCAGTCCTTCATTTAAACATATATTGTTAAATAACACCCCATATTTGGCTTGTATCTGCTTCTTACACAATTGGAAACTGGAGAAATTGTGTAAGAAGCAGATACAAGCCAAATATGGGGCGTTATTTAACAATATATATATAATATATATATATATATATATATACACGAGTTCAAAATTCAAGAAGAGTAACACACAGAGTAAGAGTAACACACACTTACAGACTCAAATTTTCGGGTAATCCATCTTGAAGAAAAAGAATAAGGGTCTACAACGTGCTTGGTCTCCCTTTTTCTTTTTTCCTGAAGACGGATTACCCAAAAATTTGAGTCTGTAAGTGTGTTTCTTCAGGATCCGTCTTCAGTAAAAAAGAAAAAGGGAGACCAAGCACGTTGTAGACCCTTTTTCTTTTTCTTCAAGACGGATTACCCGAAAATTTGAGTCTGTAAGTGTGTTTCCTTACTCTGTGTGTTACTCTTCTTGAATTTTGAACTCGTATTGTGTCCAGTTTGGACCGTATTTCGTTTTATTAAGTGAAATATGTATGTATAAAATTATATATATATCAGTTCTATGATTTCTTTTTATGTGTTCTTTTTAAATTCTATATATATATATATAGAGAGAGAGAGAGACGATAGCAAAAGTAAAGATGCCGTTGGAATTGGATTTGTTGTATACAACAATGAGGAAACTGTCATCGAAGAGCACAAGTACCGCTTTAATACCCTCTGCTCCAATAATCAAGCAGAACAGTTAGCCTTGGTTAAAGCTTTAGAATGGATCGAGAACTTGACATCAGAGGAAGTTCGGAAGGAGGAAGAATACTGATTACAATATATACAGACAGTCAAATTATACTATATATAATAAAAAAAAATTAACATTGGCGGAAAGGATGAGATAGCACTTATCTAATATGATGAAAAATGATAAATTTAAGGTCACTTTTTGCTGGATAAAAGCTCACATGGGTCGGCTGGGCAACGAGGTTGCCTCTTTTGCCTCTTGGCAAAAGAGGCTTCTCAGGATTACACACTTGGAAAGTCATATCCTGCTCCTAGAGGGTATGCTAAAAAGATGTTTTCAGATCATTTTTATCATTAAAGCAATAGGAACAAGAATGGTCATTCTCGATAAAAGGATTGCATACTAAGTCATTCTTTACTACAGTTATATAAACGAACAAGTGCAACGTCGATCTTTCATACAAGATAACACAAGCTCTTTCAGGTCATGGTTGAACTAAATAATACCTCAACAGATTCAATATCATTGACAATGATAGGTGTTCTTGTGATGGTGTATCACCGCAGACTTGGGCCATGTGTTCAGCTGCCCAATTCTAGTGCACGAGAGTCAAGTTTATGGCATTGACAATAACAATTGGATATGATTGGCTTCCAGCTAAGAGCATCACAGTGCAAATCAGTAAACTCTTTCAAAACTTTAAAAAAATTGTAGAGCTCATAGACATTATAAAAACTTTTATAAATTTAATAAATATTTATTAAATTTAATTTAATGTAATGTCTAATGTAATCTTAATGTTTATTTTTAATGTTAAATAAGATTTGATACAGCATGTAATATGCTATATGGAGCGTGCTAAAAAAACATCATAATAAAGATGACTACTATTACCAAAGCTCCAAATTGTTTAACTGCTCAAGGAAGATTTCATTAATTATTTCTAAATAAATAGAAAACATGATTAACCAAAAAAAAAAAGTTATTGAACTCTGGTACTAATTTATAGTATATGAAAAGTTCCATTTTGATTATAATCATTTATTTGTGTTTATTTGTTTATTAAATCCAAATATAATTGTACTTTTTCTTTATCTTCAACTTTTTAAAAGCAAAAATTAGTAAATTTTGTTTAATAAATTGAACAGATAATAAACATCCTTTTTTTAATCTTATATTTATAATCAATTTATAAATTTTATAAATATTAAATTGTTATATTCAGTGTTAATATTTCCTTTTTGGCATTTACATCAAACATGAACCAATGGGAGTTAAATTATATTTACCCTTCTGATGAAACTTTGGAGTTTGGCTCAAGGAAAAAAAACATGGGAATATAGGAAAAGTATAATTCGTATACATTGTGTGTGTGCTGCAATAGATAAAAATGTCTGCATATATAGTCTGAGTGGGTGAACAAATGATGGAAAAGACCATCTCTCTTGAAAGACATGTATGACAAGTGTCAAAGAAGAATGTCTAAACTCTAAACGGTATATTCATTTGAGTAATAGGGAGATTGCATTTCTACAGACGGAAAAAAGAAAATTAGAATAATTTTGTCGGGATATTAAAGTCTTCTCTAAAGTCAATCTGGAGTCAGGTTTGTTTTACTTGAGGCATATTGGCCCCACCCTAGATATACTATTCGGCAAATGGAAAATATTGTAAATAGCACCCTTGATAAGAACCATTGATCTGTGATCTGTCAGGTTCTGTGTATAACATATCCACAAAAAAGAAAATCTGAATAAGGCAAATTTAGAACTCTTAATAATTAGATCCATAGGGACGATCAAGACGATGCATAACTAAAACTTATTTGAAATAGTGAGAGAGTTACATGTTTTACCCTCAGGCAAAGCCAGCAGGCATGGGCTTTGGAACACACAAAGCTAAGCGTCGAGCAACACTCAGTGATGAGCAAGAGCACATTGATCAGTAGAGAGGTCATAAGCAGAGACATTGTGTCTTTATTTAACATAAGTGCCTACAGACTTACTGGCTCATAACTTAGTCTGAGCCCTAATGCTGCAATTCAATCTTACTCCAGTTACATCATATTACTTTTATTCTGCAAATAAAACAAATTAATCAGAATATAGTTTTACTTTCAAAAATAAGTAATATGCAAAATAAAAATTTGAACAAGTTATCTTTGGATACAAGGCAGAAGTTATATCATCTAATTTTTCCAATTAGTTACACGACTACTTGTCGTGATAAGGCAGGAGTGATTCGAATAAAATAAATCTGCTTTGAATAAGTCAGACTGCTGGCACGGATTTGATGTGAGGATTGACAGGGGGAAATTCACAACACTCTCCATGTTATTAACTTACTAGGAAAAATATTTTGGGAATAACAACTCTAATACGTTTAGTCAACTGGTAAATTGAAGACAAGTATTGAAATATAAATAAAAATTGCTTGCCTAAAAAAATTTTTTATTTACTGAATCCATTATGAATAGAACTGATCCAATGCTGATTTATTATTAAAAGCAGTAGCTTGACAAATTTGACCAACATCATTTATCTCGCAGAAATGGGCAGGAAGCGTTCATGCAGGTCGAGTAATGTATTATGTTGAGTTGACATGCATCTCGGGTGAGAGGGAAAAATATTGTGATATTATAAACCTTTTAATAATGCAACACCAATTTGTGGTTGTCACTACCTACCAGCTTCCACAAGCATTCATACACTTTTCTTTTCCAGATGACAACATCTACTTACAGGTGGCAGAGCACTGCATCGGCAGCACTGCACTCTGAGTAATTAAAACAACCAAATGTTAATGTTTCAGATGATGTAATTTCATGTGTATGAAAAAATTGTTTCACCTCAAGGAACTTATTAAGTTTGCGAACAATACTAGCCTTTCGAAAGAAAAAAGTCTGGGTGATCTATACTTAACTTTACTATAAGAAACGCATTAACAAACTCATTGACAAGCAATTTATAACTTAATTTATTTTCAAGTGACTTTCCACATGTTCATTGAAAAGTAAATGTAATCGCTGTTTCAGCACAATCTGACAACTGACTACAGGTAGACTTAATAGCAGACTTTTAGTTTAATATTTTCACTTCCAATATTATAAATCATGAAACTGTTATCAAGTGATATTCCTACCAAAACAATAGTTACTACGAAATTTTAAGTTTCTCACAATAAAATACAGTTATCAGTTTTTACTATTACCTCAAAACCATAGGTTCCTTTATCACACCAGTAATATGTATCTGTTAATTATCATTAAGATTTTTCAATGGCGGGACTTCAAGAGTGTTGATAACATTTCTTATAGACACCACCCAGCCAACCAGAAGTAGACGTAATTAAAAATAGATGCAGAGCAATTCAAAACGTGTTTTCTAAATTTTACAGTTACTTTTTTACAATATCAATACTCTCTAGAAGTGAACCAAGTTACTATTTTTGTTCACTCATTATTATTTTGTAAAATTGTATAACTATTTCACTTGTAAAATTGTATTTTCACTATTTCCATGCAAAATAAATTTCCTAGATAATGGAAGAGTTTACTGTAAAATATTTATGATGATATGATGAGTTTCTCAAAGAACAAAAAGATTGAAATAAGTTATAAATTTATTTTTATTTGAGTTGATCTGAATAGGAATATAATCTTAACCAAAGCAGTCAATAGTGATATCGCTGTAGTGTTTTAAGAATGGCATCTACTTTCGTCATATTAAAATGATAAAACATACATATAAAAAAACAAACGATGTATTCAACTTTAAAGAAAATAAATTAAAACTTCATGTTTCTAAAAGACAATTAGCACCGAAGAACGTCTCCAGTGGACTGCAGTCAACTTTACTATAAATAAACCCATTATAGAAAAAAGAAATACATGACCAAGTTAAAAATATGATGCCATTACTTTGATCAAATTACGTAGTGCTAGTCAAATGCGTCATCAATCGGTGAGGCAGAGTTAGCATCGTCAGTTATATCGCAAGGTTAGCCCAGTGGCAACGTGCTCCTCCCTGGTTAGTAGGCCCGGGGTTCAATACCAATTTAGACACAAGATATATTCCACGTGAGAGCTGAATAAATCAAAGTACGCCGTCCATCGGAGAGGACTTTAAGCCATTGATCCGAAGCATGTACGATGTCAGGTACTCGTCAAACTAGTATTCGAGTTAAACTTGATTCCTACTCTAAACAAATTTGAATAAGGCAAAATTTTGGACCCCAATGTAGAATCAATCTTCATTGTGTGGTATCACAAGGGCCAATGTTCAACCCACCTGTGCTCCCTTGTGGAAGTGCCTTTGCAACCTAACCGAACCTGCATTGGCGATATGTTTTGATCATTCGAGAGAGAGAGAGAGAGAGAGAGAGAGAGATTAAAAAAAGCAAAATGGGAAAAATGTAAACTTAATAGCAAAGAAACTGTAATATCTCTTCATGTGAACCGTATTCATTTTGAAAAACATAATGAAATGCAATATTTTATCAAATGTGAAAAAATAGGTAAATATTAATTGACTTAGATGAGTTATTTAAAAGTTGGAAAACATTTTTATGAATCTTTCTTAAATTAGCATTAGTTTTCCAGATAGTTCAATAGATGCCATATAATTAAAACATACATCAATAGTTCAGATTTTACTTACTTTATGTTAATAAACTTTTTATATTTATGTTGCAAATGTACAACATACCATTTGAGAACTGTACAACACGAAATATCTTTTGAGAAATACAGTAATTCTATATATAACATTGATAAATCATGTAAAAATACAGTTTTACCAATTTTATAAATAAGCATCTATTTCAATCAAGTATAAACTAAGACATATAATTGCATTAAAACAATAATCTGGAAAAATTATAACGGAACTAATTCGTGATTAATTATTGCAGATACAGGAGTATCAACCAAAATTGTAATGATGCAATAACAAAGTTTGAAAGATATTACTCTAGAAAGCAATTTAGAGGGAACTCTTCAGAACTGATACATGGACCAATTCGTAATTGATGTATTTATATCGGCTTTTAGAAAGGGGAAGCCAGATGTTTGCGAAACGATAATATTTTCATAATATTTCGATTTGACAGCTGCTTGATACATTCAGACTTTCCTCTGAAGTTAAACATCAATTCCTTTAATTAATTTTTAACCCTTAAAGTGTTTGCAAGGCAAACAATTATTTAACTTGACAAAGCATAAAGGTATTTTAATTTAGTTAATTGAAATACTTATCTTTCTTCTCTTCGCTTAGTCTAATATTTGAAGGGTAACTTTCTCTCTCTTCAAATATTCAGGGAAAAAATCAACTGAATGGTATTCATTTAAATTCAATTAGGTCAAAATCTATTCCTTTTAGTTCAATTCCATTAAATGGAATCAACTTTTTTTTTAATGTAATAATTACGTCATGAAAATTGTATAAGTATGAATCAAATTACAAGTGTATTACAAGTAACTTTACAGTGAGAAGGGAGAGAGAGAGAAAGAGAATAAAGGCAGTGAGAGACAGAGAAGAAAAGTTTTAGAGAAAGTGTGAGGGGAGTAGGAGCAGAAGAGAGGGATAGAAATGGCGAGATGGGGAAGTTTAAAATGTGACAGTTTCATTTTAACAAATAGAGATGCATATAAAGTTTATTTCAGATAGTCGGTAATTCAGAAATGAGGAAACACCAATAGCAGTGTTTAAACAGTCAACGGTCATAGCTGTTGACTCTTGACTACATCTGTTCCCGTTTCTCAGTTAACCAACATTGGCAGTGGAGTAGCAAATATATTTACCACCCTGGGCGACGAAAGAACTGCCCCCCCCCCCCCCAGTTCTGGAAAAAGAACCCCCCCCCCCCCCTCTGCTGACCGTTGATAAAGGGATAACCTCCAAAATTCCAAATCTCCTCAAAATATTTATTTTCATGAAATACAATCAAAGATCTACTTTTAGAATGCTGTTATTAGTCCTAGACTTTCATCTCATCTCATTACAATACTCGTATGTATATATAGTCGTTATCAAAGAAAACCAATGATTTTTTCAAAACAAAAACGCATAATTCCAATCATGAAAAAATTTAACAACAAATTAACTGGCTACGCAAACAAACATAATAAACTTTCAACTCTTTTAAAAAACTAGTTTTAAAAAAAAATTAAAATAAATTTATTTTAATTTGCAAATATTACAGTTGAAAAATCCGTTTAAAAATAGTATTACATCTTAAAACATAAAAACGATTACGAACTTGACACCTCATTTTGGTATAAAAATTTAGATTTTTTGTTAGGATTTTATAATTTTAATTTTTGTTTATTTTCTCTTTTTCCCCGCTCTAAATGCCGCCCCCTGGCACGTGGCACCCAGGTCAGGTTTTATTATTGTTATTTTTATTAGTGTTGTATTAATCTACAATAGTATCACAATAATCCCCATTAGTTCTTTAAATATCAACAAAAGTTTAACAATAATAATAATAAGAAAAAGAACGAACAATATAATGACAATAATACTAGAATAAAAATATAATGATCATCATGCTAGATAATAATAATCAAAATAATACTAGGATAATAATACAAAGAAGAATATAATGAGAGCAATATTGGACTAGTAATAACTACTTAATAATTAAATATGATAATTCCAATAAAGCATGGAAAAAAATAGAATTACAGAATAATATAATGACTTAATTTAACATGTTAAAATATTTGTCCACTAATTCCTTAAAGGCTGTGACCAGGCTCTTATTCAGCAAAGCTTCAACCAGTGGAGCACTCACCTCCAGAAGTCACAATAAGTCTCCCCTACTTGCTCCGCACGATGTTCAACTCAAATAATTTAAGTAATAATAAATCATCATTTTAAAATGAATCAAAATAAATTTGTTCAAATAATTGTACAAGGTGTGATATCTTTTGATATAAATAATATGCCCAGGTTAGGTGGCCAAGTCAGTGTAAAACCTAAATTTACCTGTTGAATTAACGAAGATCATTCCATATCAAATACTGGCTAATCAAGACCAATATTTGTCCATGTTTGGGGATGTTTACATTACAATTGAGTCAGGTTCAGGCAGGTAGGTAGGAGAATGTAGTCGTGATACCAAATCTATGGAGCTATGCTTTGATACTACCGGGCTAAAACGTTTGATAGGGATAGGAAGGAGCATGAATTTGTTCTTTAATCCATTGAAATGTTTTTGTGTCTAGCTGTTTGATTAAGGAATAATGTTTCACAATGTAGAATTTTTGCTCAGAGTGGTGAACAAATGTCATCTGGACATTGGTAAAACAAATTGCTGAGTATATAATATGTCTGATGTGAGTAGCTCTTATTAAGAGGAAAATCGGTGTTACTTATCACTCATAATACTGATTTGTTCACAAAAAGATATGCAATGCTTAAGGTGAGGTATGATGACTACGTTTTTATGTCTGGATATATTATTCTGAATCACTCAGAGACACCCAGAAATCCTATTGATACTCTTTGAGAATCACTCTTCTAAAGCCCTAACAAATCACGATTGGTCTTGGAAGAACAGTGGAAGTAAGAGGGTTGAAAGATTGAACAGTGTACGAGGTTGAATGCCTGCTTCACAGGGTACTGTAATAAGCTAAACACATAAACCTGAAATGAATACACAAAACATGCCCACTAACCTGCGTACAGGTATCCTTTCGTCTGTACCTGCAACAGTACACACATATTAATATTTATTCAATGGTAATGTAAAAATATTGTGTAATATTTGTCAGGCATTGTTGTCACTAGTCAAAATCAAATAAATCTGATATATGTCAAAGTTATATAATTAAAACATAAATCAGTTCAGCATATTTCATAAAATAATTATTCCCTTTATTATTTACTAGCTGTTTTTACCGGGAAACAATTTAATTCCAACTCTAATAATAAAGTACATATAGCGAAAACAATTTAAATTTTCTATAGTTCGGTTACACTTAACTTTGTTGAGATAAACGAAATTAATACAGAATTAAAATTATAGATTACGCAAAAAAGATATAATCTAACACTATTGTAAATTACACATATTGTCTAATACAATTGGTAGTTGATAGATTAGATTAAACAAATAATAAAAAGAATATTTTTTGCTGAACAATACATCAAGAAATGTTGAAAGAAGTCTAAGCTCATTAAAGCGATATGTCTTATCTGTTAAATATAAGGATACGAATTTTAAACCCACAAATCGTTTCAATTAGTAGCCAGTTAGTTGAAGAGGCTAACCATATCACATTACATTTCATTCAATAACTTCAATTTGAAGACTTCAAACAGTTTTAAATGTTTAATTAAAATTATATCAGTAAACAAAATTGTCTCTTAAAAGTTTGAATAACAATATTTTTTATGAAATATTATTTGTTTATGAAGAAGCATTGTATCGAAAAGTGTCAATTGAGTTCCAAATAACTTGTCATTTTGCCTATATGGAGTAGAGCCGGATACTAATTTTAATTATTAAATATTTTAAACAAACGAATCAGGAATAAATAAATAAAGAAGCCTTACAATTATTAAACTTAAACAAAATACTTTAACTATTCTTTTAAGATTAGAATTAATGGTTCAAATATTATCATTATAATTCGTAATAAAATTATTCATACTTAAAGTTAATAAGTTATTATTTAACGCATAACTTTCTTTAATGCTTAAAGCAAGTTAAACCAATTAGTTATGAAAAGTTAATGGTAAACTATTGACAATAACTAAAGCTTTGTTAAAGTTAATAAGAAACCCATTTAAAATTACAATAATTGTCTTTAATATCAATCTGAAAACAATAGTAACATTTCTGGTACCTGGATATTTCTAATTGAACAAAGTATGTGGAAATTATATCGTAAAGAATAACCTGCCATTACCAATTAAGGTCAAAATGTAAACAAACAGGTTATACAGCAAACCTTATCTATTATTATATTTTTGGGATATTACCTGAACCACAACTCTGATTTTTAAAAACTTTATATAAACCTTCCCGGGGATATACCTAATAATTTACTAAATTTTCACGTCGATTGGATGTATGGTTTTTGAATCTATCGCGTATAAACACACAGACATACATTCATTTTTATATATATAGAGATTATATGATAATAACATGTATTTTAGGTTTGTTTGATATCGGTGAATAAAAAGAAGTTATTAACTTAAAAGTAGTAAAGAAGGAAATTAACTACCATTGAACTTATAATTTATAGCATATAATTTAACATATATGTGTTGACACAGAGTTAAATTATAGTTAAAATACTAGTGTTAACATAAAATATCAAGTGACATTATCTGTGAACAAAGATAAATTGTTGAATTTACCTTGGCATAAGCTGCAGTGTATTTTCCACCATATTTCTTTGACAATAGAGCAGCGCAGACTGGTTGTGGCATGCAAAGAACTTTAGGGAGTCCAGAGTTCACTTACGCTTCCCTAGAATAGAGTGGCCAACCCCTATATGACTGAGTTTTACTCCATTATAAGATCAAACAAATTTGTAAAAATGTTTCATAAAAATTGATATTTTCATGAATAGTTATTTCATTTGAAAGTTTTCTTTTTACACTGTTCAGTGATAAGGAATTGAGAATAATAATTATAATTTAAAAAAAAAATTTAAATAACTTCCAGAAATAAGTTTCATAAAACATATTAAATTTGTAAATATTTTAAAATAAAAAGTTTAACTGCCTTCCATGAACTACATGCATATTCTAACCTTCCCATAATTATTAATATAATTCCTAAGTATGGACATTTGAACACGTAACTTTTGATTACTTAAAATAAAAGATTATACTATAGAAATAATCTCTCTAAATGGAAGACATTAAACAGAAATATTGTACAAAGTATAATATGTGCAAAACATAAAAAAAAAACTGAAGTAGTATGCACTCAACAGAATTGTGAGTAAATATAATATCGAATTCATTGATATTCAATTTAATTAATTGATTATCCTACGTGGGTGTCTTCATTATTCAAATTATAAAGAGAGTATAACCAATCGTTATAGATTTTGGGAAAAGATTTGCAATTCGTGATTGAAGGTCTCCACCCCAATAGATGGATTATTAAACCTTCAAAATAAGTTATTTTGCAAAGAACTTCATTTTCAGAATTAACAATAACCGTTCATACTTCAATTCATTCATTGTAATGAATGGCTACAAGCATTTTACTGGTGTGATGAAAATGTAATAAATATTTAAAGCTGTTGAAAAAAAGTTTAGAGTGGTCATTTTTAAACAACGTTCAACTCTGTTAATTATATCAATACCCATTACAAAAATAAAATACCTTTCTTTTTTAAATTACAATCGCAATATGAAATTTACTTCTTATCAATCACTTAAGGAGGTTACACCTTCTTCCTTCACAATGAATGTTTCATTAATATTATCTCATTGTTAAGAAATCTAAGTCATAATATGTTTCATATATACATTATACAATGCTTAATACTATATTATTTATGAAGTATGAACAAAGATATTTTGTTTAATTAATGCTACGAAAGTTATATTGAATAAGAAGTATAACTTTCATAATTCATTTTAATAACTTAATGGAAATATTATTTCTTCATTCATCTTAACATATAGTTATTGTAAGAAATAAATTAAGCAACAATATTTTAATTAGTTTGGCATATTTCTAATTAAGTAGGTATAATATATTCTGTAGCAAATATGTACTATTAATAAATAGATAATTGCACTTCATATACAAACCTTAATAAGCATTTTTAATACTAATAATGTATTCTGCAGTTATAATAATAATGATAATAACAATAACCAGTCACAACAATAATCATAATTATAGTGATATAATTACAATATAACAATATTTCTTCCATGATAATGCTACTCAAGCTGATGGGAGTAGAGTTCATCAGGCAGTTGTATTCACAGCTGCCTCATTTATATGCTGGTTAAAAGGAAAGCGATAAAGTTAAGTGTGTGAATAAAAAAAATTAAAGCCATTGTTATCCAATGAGATCGCTATGGTTGATGCTGCTCTACGAGTTCCCTTATATCTGGTTCCTTCGATGTTAATGATAGTCGAAGATCACCTCTTTTCACAATGTTAAGTCTATTGCTTGCTTTTGATAACGGTTGAGAAACGCAACTAAATACAGATTCAACAAGATAAGCTGTAGGAAAAGTACTAACGTAGAGCTCTGCTTTATCCGAGAGCAAAGCGTACTTTGTACCAATATCATTTGTTTTTCATGTATTGTACTTTCCATTATAGATGTCGAAATATTCAATTAGTCAGATCATATCTTTCTCTTTACTCGTTTCTTTTGCACACCTCAGCTTTCACTGGAGTGCATCGATCTAACAAATAAATCAAGAAAAATATCATGTAAAGGATGACAAGAATAACCGGGTCCACTTTAGTTTACCATCATTCCAACTGAACTTGCATTTCAAAGATTCTGTACCTACAAAGGGAGAACTTAAAAATATATGTAAAATATGTATTAAAAGTTGTTTACTTGATTACTATGAATTCAATATCTATTTGACATCATACGAAGAATGCAGACTCACTGCCTAGAAGAGGTAGATTACACTACCTTCAATTATATTACATTTGAATGCGAGCCAATCACATTGGAAAGGATAAACATTTTTGTTAAATGATACCTAAAACTATAGAAGTGAGGCATTTCTCTGTCTACATTTAAGATTATAACAAAAAAACTTAACTCGGAAATTGAATTTAGTTACAACAATGGGGTGCACAATATGACAGGTATAGCGGCGGAGCGTACGATTCCGATAACATTCAGACCTCAATAATTTTAATAACATGTCTGATTGATCAATAATTTCAAGCTTCTTAAAACTGATAAAAAGGTTATAAGGGTTTCCCAGAAAGGTGGAAAAGAACTTTTAGACTCACTAGTAGTGTTTGGAAAATTCATCTCCAATCGCTGCCGTGCTTCACCTGACTCACACGCCCAAAATTGCATCACATCAAACTAAGGTATATCTATTTACTTCTTCATAGATATTGTCTTTTCATATTAAGTATTTATATACAGTTTAAGATGTATTGCACACAGAAGAGGCGTGGCAACATTTTTGCTGCCCCCACCCCGCTGGCCATTGATAATCCGTTAACTTCCAAAATTCCAGAAAGACCTCAAATAAACTCTCATTGCCAACGTTTCGGTCTTTATTTAAAACCTTTTTCAGAGGCCTTCAAATTAAACTCTCATTAAAGGTCTTTATTTAAAACTTTTTTCATAGGCCTATGAGAGTTTAATTTGAACCTGAAGAACTGACCGAGTCCCGATAAACTGTAGTTTTGTATATAAATATACATAAGAAATATCAACTACTGATAAAACAGTAGTTGGGTATTATAACATTAATGAAAATAAATGTATCACTCAAACTATATATATATATATATTATTCGCTTCACATATAATCCTTCTCTTCTTAATTATAATTCATGTTCCAAATTAATTATTATTAATTAGCCAATTTGACATTCATAGGCAATAGTGATGGCGATACCGGGCAATGCTTGGGTGTTACACGGCTCCTTTTGTTGTTACGGCTATTCCCATTGATCCTGGAAAGTGGAATTCGAAGCCAGACATGCCTCAATGGTCGGTGGGAAATCCTTTTTAACTCCCACCAACACCACATCACACAAACATTTGTTTAAACCATAGCTTTCTAGTGAGCTCTGAATCCATATACATTCAAAGTAGCAAATAACATCTTCAAACTTAAATTCTTAATCATCTAATGAATAATTATACATGTAATTCAAATATCTAAATAATCAGGCATCTACTATTTCAATAAACACACATCTCTATACAACAAGATTAAAATTGTGATTTAATTACAGAATTTAATTGATCTTTTAATTCCACAATTGATTCAATTTCATTCATTAAAGAATCAATAGATATATGCATCTGTCCACCATGGTTGATTTAAAAATTTGATTCGATTACATTCATCCGAGAATGATTCGGACATTTCAACATGGCTTATAAAAATTATGGCATAAAATTACAAATAGTTATGCTAGACCTTTCTATATGACACGATTAATAATTTGATTCCTTCACATTCAACCGGTAACAGTACACTTTTGCCTATTACAATATTGAAAGTCTACAGTGCTCTATGAATCGGTATTGCAATATTTCACTATGACAAAATGAAAACTCAGATCTCAGATCAGTAGTTTTAGAAACCTGTTTAGGCCAATTGAATGTTTGTTCGATTACATCGATCTTGTTTTAGTGTGCCAGTGGAGCCTCAGGGAGGAAGTATAGGGCGTTGAAATTTAACCAATAAATTTAATCACAACTGCCAGTTTGAATATTCTCCCGTTTCAAATTGTTTGATGATTCATTAAGGCTAATTTCAACAATGATGACATCCATTTTTTCGTGGACGAAGAAATTAAGTTTTCTGTATTTCTAATATATCAAAAATGTTTGCGGATAATTCATGAGATATTTACTTTATGCTTTGAAAAAATTGTTACTATTTATTTTATTCCCATGTTTATGTTGTTGGCATCAGTCATCTGCAGAGTTGTGTTGATGTATAAGGTCTAAAATACTGTAAGGTAGTTCAAGAAAAGAAAATAACCTGGGTGACTATAAGCATACAAAATGTCCATCACTAAGTTTCTTTTAAAAAAAGTGTACAGAAAGTGGAAAACATTAGAAGGTAGTTGCTGGTAAGTAAGACGACAATGAAAGGCCATTATACCCGGTTAGCTTTCAAAACTTGGCTCGTCAGTTTTAAAACTGATAGAACTACAAAACTGTCGTCTTAATTGGATTTAGATTAATAGATTTTATTTAGATTTCTCCCTCTAAATGATGCCCAGGACCACCATTAGTTCATGTCATAAAGTAACTCCAAATTTTAATTTTAGATGGTTTATAAATCTGAACAAATAATGTAATTATATAAAAGGCGTTAAAATTATTCACACTACTTCGAAAGATAAAATATTACAAATATCTTCTTAAATTAAGTAATTATGAAGTTAACTTTAATACTCATATGTTATAAAATTACATATACAATATTAATTAATTAATGAACTCTGTAATACTAATCATAAAACCTACCTAAATCTGAGTTTAATGATTTCAAAATATAACCTAATTAACTGATAATAATAATTCATTTTAATTATTTCATTAACCATTAATACATTTAAAAACAATATTTTAAAAGTGTAAAAGAAATTATAATGCAAGTTATTACATGCAAGGCTAATTAAAGTGTCTCTCATTTAGTAACTTTAATAATGAAAGTTACCAAACACTCTTCAAATATTATTGTGAATTTAATGTAAATTTATTGGCGAAACTGTTAACTTTAAAGTTAAACCAAAAAATCTTAGTCTCCTACACAACCTGAACACATTTTGTCTCCATTGTCAATGAAATAATTGGTATTTTATATAATTTGAGTTAAATCTACATAATAGAAGTTTCTACAAAATTCTATTTAACAAATGCAGAATTTAATGACCAATCTCAAGGTGAGAAGGAGAAAATCTAAGCCCATATTTCTATTTTTTTTTTTGTGGTAAAAGGAGTCGGTGGTGAAATGCTTTATGCACGCCAATTGAAAGCGGTCCGATTCACCGCTCCTGGCAAGCCAGTCTACCGACTAGAACACCACCTGTCTCCAAAATTGCTGCCTCTTTATTGTGGGCTGGGGACTTAGATGGAGGGGCGTACATTACACAGTATAGAGGTTGAGTGTCAGTCTGGAAAACCCACCACAAGTGGTGCTGCACAAAGCTACCATCTAGACACTCTGTTGGCAAACCTTTTCTACTCGCTCGCAAGGAAGAGGTTACCATCCCGTACCGCCCAACGTTCAAGCTAGGCCGAAGTCCTTTTGAAGAAAACCTGCCCAGCTAAGCCTAAAAGACCGCCAGTGGGCTGGGCTACTGGGCCGCGCTTGGAACGGCCTGCCCTGTACTGTTAGCTTGCACTGAGCAGCTAACACAATTATCACCTCCGCGACGGGCACGCCAGCACTAGGTACATCCACCCCTAAACCTATCGGACAAAAGCCACCCAGGTTAGAGGTCGTTAACTAATTGACACTATTAACTATTCTTCATATTGACCTTGAATTTAATTTAAAAAAAAAAGCAACCATGACGTCTGTTTTCCAAACCAAAGATTGTTTTATTCTATTATATAACTCAACATGGCTTAAGAAAAACTACAAACAGTTTTCTATACTATTCTTAAAATTATTTTGAATGTTTTCTACCACAACATCTACATAAAATGGAATTGTTGAATTCACTTTCACATTTAAGTATCCTTTATTCCTAATTTAATACAATATAACTAAGAGTATCTACAGTGTTCAATGAAGATATCTGAGTAAACAATACTGAACCTTGGATGCCAAAATTGTTGTAAGTTCAATATACTCCACAATATTGAGGCAATATCCTTCTCAGGCGAGTTGATTGTATTTTTACATCTATATAATTTTCAAAATTGATAAAAGTTTCCAACAGAAGTTAAATTTTTATATTCACAGTTCTATAAATATGAGACAGAAAAACCAATTACAAAAAAAATCAATTGAACTTCGTTAACTTGCTATTAAGTTACATCACAATCTTCATTTCAGGGATTTTCCCTAAAATACAATCTTCGTTAAAACAAAAATGGTTCTATGAAAAAAAAATTGTATTCATTAAAAATTTTCGCTTCATGTCTTATAACTAATTCCTTTAAAAAAGTTAATACTTTCCAACTGTAAAAAGTAATAAACAGAAATATAAATCAGCATAAGAACAATTTGCATGCCAATTAAAGAAATTCCAATTTTGAAATCTTATTTACCAGGAAATAAATACAAAAAAACAATTGATTATAACTTTATTTCTTCTCCCCTCTCAACAAAAACTAAAAGCTCATTATTTTAAAATTTCAGCTTTTTCCACTACCCAGACTTATAATGGGCTTCTACAACTTATGTGTTAGTCAAGGGTGAATGGGTTAGTCAAAGGCACCATCGCTTACAGAAACATAACATCACTTGTAAACATTTTAGAGTCACATTACCGGGCACGAAGTGGCGTCCCCCATTCAAATACTGATCCCGTGTAATGGTGCTCAACTTGCGGTATCACGAGAAACCGCTGTAGTTAACCTTGTTATGACTACTGGAAAATAAACATTTTCACACCGGGAACAGAATATAAATAAACAGGATAGGGTAAAAAAAAGGATCATTCCTTAAATTGGAAGTTTTATTACAAGAAATACAAAGAATAAAGAAATATAAAAAACAATGATTCTCAAAAATGATAACAAAATATAATTATAAAATTATATTTAAAAAGTAATTGTGCCTCTCAAAATACAATATGCTAACCTGACAGCAAATTATGGGAATAAAAAAATTTATAAGGGGTAAAAAACAAACTTGTTATTTAAAAATAGAAGGCATCCTTATCCACAATATGGCTTAAAAAACTAAACCACAAAAAAAATTATATCAAGATCAGTATTTAATCGAAAAAAAAAGTCTATTTCAATAACAACACTGAAAGGAAATCATATAATTTACATCCAGTATTTTTGTACAATTTGTATAGTTTCCACAACCGTTCTTTTATTTCTTACAATCTATATATACAGATAAGCATCACATAACTCTGAAAAGTCTCTTTGGAAACCTCCTGCTTGAAAGAAAGAAGGACCTTAAGTACAATTAGGCCAATGTCGCAATCCAAGATTGGACTGTTAAACCATTCAAGGATGCCATATACGGAAAATTAATTTTACATAAATATAATCTACCAAACATTTATCAGCGATTCTTCTTTTCTGTTAAAACTGTTTCGTTATAAAGATTTTCAGGACAACGATTTAAACAACATAACGACAAGTAGAAGCAGTGTAATTCATTAACTGAAACTCTTCTTTCATCAACAATCAACATTAAAGAGCAAGAGTGTAAGGCAATTTAGAAACACTTATTACCTATTATTAAATGTACTTTCAACCCCGATAATTTATTTTCATTTAATTTATTCAACCTAACCAAAATATTTTCCAAATTCAATACTACTAAACATAAAGAATAAACACTGTACACTTCCTGTTCAATTATCAAGATGTTAATTGCAAAATAATACAACGACTGCTGGAATTAGATATAGATTGACTGAAATTACGTAATTAATCGTTTAATTCTGGAACAAAATTGTTTTTGTGTGATAACTGGAAGTGTGAAATTCTCCCTAGCATTTTTTTTTATTAACATTTCAATATAAAGCTATGTAAAATAATCACAACACGTGATATAATGTTCTGGTAATTTTATACAATGGAAATTTTACGGAAAATTTCCTGAAACCTACCATTTGTACTTTTTCAATGGAATAAGTAAACAAATTAAAATATTAAAGCAAACTTGAAATACAAACGAAAAGACTCAAGAATTTTTCCTATAGTAAAATGATCATTGTGGTGAGTTACCACAAAATAAAGCTCTGTGTTAACAAAATGGGGAATCTCCATAACTGGGTCACACATTGTTGTTCTTTCAACAACGAAACTCAAATAGTTCCAAAAGTTACGATGGCATTTCAGCGAACAATCTACCGCTTTGTTCTCCATCTAATATCACAGAAATTACAAGCCAAGTACACTTTGTTGGCCGTATCATCTTAATAATCGAAGAAATCATTACAAACAATAATTTTGCTTAATTATCATGGGTATAAAAGAAAACAGTTTCTATTACTATTGATATAAACTGTTATAAACGAAAATACTTAATTAGCATTGGCGATTAAAATAGTAACAAATATCAAAGAGTTTGAATTACATTACATACAGGACAGTAGGAAAACGACCAACTCCAAATTTCGGTGAAAGCGATAACTAGTTAAAGGTATAAGATTTCCTCAAGGAAATAGGTAAAAAAACATGGTGATTCATTTCAAGTATTGGGGCCGAAGAAATCACCGTGACAATATAAGGTTTATTAGGTTAAGTTTGAATTGTAACTAAAAAAAATGTATATGTTAATCAGAATGAATAGTAAACAAGGAAATTAAAGGAAAGGCTGAAAATTTTATTTTAAGAAAAAATTACACAAGTATCGTTGGTATACGAAATACTATTTATGACGGATTTAAAAGCACGTTAGAACCTCTATTCACCATTCATTTAATTAGTTCGTTCGTTATATATCTTTTAAATACAACCATAATTCTTATATGATACAAATTCATTTTGAAAAGTTATTAATGAAACAATCAACTCATTAGAATAGATGGTTAAATAAATTTATAAAAAAGTTAATATTTTTATCCTTCAAAATAGTCGTATAGTTCAAAACCATTAACATATAATTTCGAATGAACTTCATGCCTTTGAAATGATTATATGTGGTATTAAAATACAAAATATAATTCACTGTGATTAATAAATTCAAAATTAAGAATGGACAAGGAATTGAATGAAATCATTTATGACTTTATGCCTTTCACATACTTCAAATAAACCAACTAAACGAACCCGTGAATAAGCTGAGAAATTGACTTTCATAGACGAATGAAAGTCACCTTTCTTGATAAAGACCAACATAAAGTAGTGGTAGGAGTTTATCTGATTAAAGGTTATCACAAGATAAGGAAAACGTGAAAGCTTAGGGAGGACTTAGCAATTTCAATTGGTGGGTACTTCAAATTATTAATGACCGTGCAAAAGTTGCTCTTGTGATGTGGATAAGCAGATACCGAAACACGCATCTTTTCTGACATGTGACAGAAGGATGTGGGCCGGCCTAGTTTTAACAAGTCACTGAAGAAAGATATTGTTTGTTCTCTCCTAGTCAATAAGAAGAGATGCAGAAGCATAACTAACACTAGAGTCATTCATGTTGCGACACTGACTCGACTGAGCATACTTGAGAAACTTCATGTTTAGTCGTACCCCATCTGTTCTAGCCAAATACTCGCATGCCTAAACAAAAAACAAAAATCAACTCCACAAATAATCTTAATCAAGAATCTCTATTTCGACTCATATGACCATTTTGTTTAGTTAGTAATTTTTCAATTATAAAACATACCATACTTAAGATGCTCCCAGCATGTATTACATAGTAATTACCTGTAATAAAACTCCAATCGGGTGGCGACCACAGATCGTGTTTCCATATTTATTCAAGTAATCAGTAAAATCAGAGGGCTTCAAAGTTTCAATAATATTCATACCCTGAAAAATGTTATCACATAATTAACAAATAAATTAAGTTAACATTAAACCGATAATTATGTAATCGCTTAGGATACCTTAAAAATTAATTTATTATAAATATTGGTTATATTACTAAAAAGTGAAAAAATATTTTAATCTTCAACATACCTTCAATTCTCTTCTCTTTTGAAACGGTTTTTTCAAAAGTTCACGGTCATACTATACTATAATATTATACTTTCGAAACATACATTATGATTTATATAGGCACAGTTTAATGAGTTCTCAAAATCAAATAATACCTAAAAACTTTCATAACTGAAATAAAAATAAGCATGATATGACACTTCAGAACATACATAAACGAGTTCTTGATTTTTTTTTATTTGTCTTGCTCTGTTTATTTTGGATTTATTGATTTTTTTTTTGAGCTCTGAATAAATTATGTTACGAGAAGGTATGTAATATTTATGTGAAACATGATAATATAAATAAAAAATATCAGGTGTTTATATAAATCAAATCACCGTATCTTGAACACGTCGAGTATTCTCAAGAATACTCAACTGAATAAGGTACATAAATAATACACAAAATAAAAAAAATATTGACTACGATAGAAAAAAAGTTATGTATGTCAAAAATTTGTTAACATAACGTAAATATAACTTCCCAAGAGGATTAATAATACATTTTTTTACTATTAATCATAATAATGCAATAAATTGTCCTAATGTTAAGATCACCATCCATGATAGATCGTCACTCTAAATTTCAGACAGCTAAGTCTTTGATATTTAATATTCAATGGAATCATTTGCTAATGAGACATAACTTTCTTAAAGGGTTCTCTACTCTTATTAACCTGTTTCTTGTTTTCAGTTTGTCTTGGAAGTATTTAGAACAATGTTTTCAAGAGCTATTTTCCTCCTCCAGATCAACTTTTTAAAATTAAAAACTAAACTAACATCTATTATGCTATTTTAAAGCTTTCAAAGGACCAGGACGGCCCAGGCATTACTCTAAGTCAAGGCGTCATGGACATGTATGTCAAACATTTCCTCTTCCGTTTTATCAAGATGTTGTACAATCTAAATCTCTACATTATGAAACTGATACATATTCTCAAGTAGTTTCAGTTCCTTGTTCTTTCGATTGCTCAACTGATTTTAATGCAGTCATATTCACTTTAATCTCCTCCTCAGAAATATATTTCAAATCGATTCACTATAGCTTTTGTGTTTCTTGTCAAAATCTAGGTCTCACAAGCACACGTAACTATAGATATGATTAAAGTCTTGAAATCAATCAACAGTCATACAGTAGTGCAATATTCCCACCTTCTTTTTTTAGTGGAGATGTTGCTGCTTTTATACCGTAACACTTCACTCTTCACATTTGCTCCAGGGGGAGAGTAGAACAGTTGATCTGTTAGTTCGAAAGTTACATTGGGTCACCTGTCACTTATTCAGTAATGAGATTTACTAAGCAAATAGATTTAGTATGCATTAAAGCATATAATTCTATTGTGCTGAATAATCCTTCATATAGCTAAATAAATAAGCCTCCGTAAGTTGTTCACAGTAAGTTACCACCTACATGTGATTATTAAGGGATAACATAGAGTAGGCGTACATACAAAAATCCTCTATTGCAAAATTTATCTAATTAAACAAACTATAACCTACAATGAATCTCTAGAAACCAAGTTAAAATCAATACATTTAAACTTTTTTACTGATTAAGTGTTTTTCTTATTTAGTCTTGAGTTAAAATATCACAGTAGTTCGATTGGACCAACTAAATCATTCTTTTCTTCTTTTGTGACTGATTATAGTGGCATTATTCCACACTGGTGACTACTGAAGACTATAAGTTACAAATTTATTTACGTAATATCCAATAACTTCATGTGAAAGTCAATAATGAAGGTACAAGTCAATATCGACCAACAGTCAATAGAGTTGCAATCAAAATTCACCCTCTGGAGTAAACATTTGAAAAATTGGAGCAAAGAGAAACGCACAACTTTTTAATTATTCTTTCAATAATGAGCTCACTAAATGTACTTTGTTTTAGAATGCGCAGTGTTCTTCTTCAACTATTAAATGTGTAGGTCTTTTGATCCTCCCTGTTTCAACTGATACTTTTAGTTAAAACGTTGTTACTGTTAAAGTTTTTACTTTAGACAAACTTGAAGAAGAATATCAGTTGTTTGAAACATGACTTAATAAGTTGTCACAAAGTTATAATTTTTATTGTAAATAAATTTTCCCTACTTATGTTTATGAATTGGAGATGTCACCTCCTAACCTCTCTACTAACACTTATAATTTTACTTCATAAGACATTACTCTCTTATAATAAATAACAGTTTGAAACGCAGGGAATGACATTCTCTATTTTATAATTTTTGTAAATTAAATTCTGTAATTCAATGAGTGCTTATTATGTTATTAAGTTACTGTAAGTAAACCTGAAGAACACTATGCGTTTGAAACGCACTGTATGGTTGGTAAAACTACTTTGTTAGACTTTTCTATCATTTGCAGTTATAATGAACCAAATACTAACTGACAGCACAACTGGAAAATGAAGAGTCACAGTTTATAAAACAGTATACTGACAATTCTAAGGAATAATTACGATTGCAATATTAGTCCATTATCGACTATTGCTGCTGGTTTTCTATCATTCAATGTTTTAGTTTTAATGATTTGCTAATATGAACACTTTGAAATATTGTATGATAATAAAATAATATATAAAATGCTTATGATGCTGTTGTAATCTCTTCTTAACCCCAAAGTTATCCAATAATCCTAAAGCAGAAATAAACACTCTTAAGATCCCAATACTAATTTGGTTAGGATTCAGCAATCCCACATAACAGGGATTACTGAATGTAAGTTAGCTCTCCTCTAGTCAATATCGACCAACAGTCAATAGGGTTGCAATCAAAATTCACCCTCAGGAGTAAACATTTGAAAAATTGGAGCATCCAATTGTAAATTATTGATTAAGTTTTTACAAAAGTTCACGGTCATAATATTACTATAATGTTATACTTTATAGTATAACATATAGTTCTAACTATATTTTATAGTTATAAAAATGATTTTCCCTGTGCTTTGTTAATGATCTTTGCAAAGGCTACTCATATAGGAAACCGTAGACGTTTGAATTCAAATGGAGTATAAATTATTTAACCGATAAATTGGTGAACAAATATTCTCCAATTTATTCACCACAAAATGGTGGCCAACTACATGATAGTCCGAGTCATTTTTCAAAATTTGGAATGTTTCGCGAGCCGCAATTAAATACGTATTTAAAAGGTATGCAAAAAATACATACGGAAACGATAATGTTATAAAATATAATAGCACAAAAATGACAAGGCAACTCGAGTACCTTTATTGAGAGCCGCAAATAATCCTTCAAAGAGCCGCATGTGGCTCGCGAGATCCTGGTTGGCCACCCTTGTCATATAAAATTAGCCAATCAGGATTAAATGATCCCATTGCGAGAAACCTAAACTTATTAGAACGAGATGATTTTCAAATTAACCTGGCATATTGAACAATGACAGTGTTCCTTTAAAAAGGTTTATTTTGGAATTAGCCTGAACTTATATCATTTCAAGTTATAAATCAGAAATATACAAAGAAAACGATGTCTCGCTTTTCTTTAGGATTTTGGCACCCAACAATACCCAAGAGAATAAGAAAATATGGACGGAAAGAACAATAGAAAAGCAAAACAACTTACACACCAACAAATTCATATACATTACTCAAATAATTTGGGAACGTCAGTTTCACTAAAATCGATAAAAGATAGGAAATTCTCTCTTTTATGTAGAGACTTTGCTTTGGCCAAAAAACAACTTTAGACTGCGACAACAGAGTAAATTAAAAAATGTATAGTTTAAATGAATACTTTTTATCATGTCAATTTGAAACGTATCTACCTAATTTTCTTTTCCGTTTCACTAAAGTTTGATACAATAATTTCCTAAAAGATTATATTAGTGCTAGTTGACCCTGCGAACTTGGAATCGCGAGCTGTTAGTGAATGTCGTGTCACCTTTAGCTTTTTTAACATACATGTCATGTACATTTATACTTTGTACCAATTACTAAGTATATTTTACTTAAGTACTATCTTGCCTAAAATATCTGCAAAAGATAAATCATAAACATCAGATAATTGATTCCATGATATATTAAACTATCAGAATTTTGTTGGAAACTTTATCTTACATCTCAATCTAAAAAATATTCTACCAATATATTTTTTATTGTAGTGCTTGTTTTAGCTTGTTTACTTGCTAGTGTAGTCCAATTTAATGCATATGCTTGCAATGATTTTCCCTGTGCTTAGTTAATGATCTTTGCAAAGGCTACTCATACAGGAAACTGTAGACGTTTGAATTCAAATGGAGGATCCATTGGTATCCTAGGAATGCGTGGTAGTAGTATATGATCCCTTTGGTGTTTTCCATTTAAAATGGTTGGTTCAATTCTGGTATTCATTCATTTTTTTACTGATAGCCTAGTCCCATTGCATAGTTGTGGTGCGTTTATATTTCATAGAAGGATGATGAAGGAACCAATTTTCAAAGATAAAATATGCAGTGGCATTCCTGGTAGTTCCAATGAATTTAAAAATGCTATCGGATAATTAACTCATTCATCGTAATTGACAATAGTTTCTATGGACTTATATGTTTCTGCAACAGGTATCTCATTCTGAATTATGTAGTTTATTGAATTCACATCAATGTTTTTGGCTGCCAATTAGTGAGCACGCTCACTAACCCACTGAATATTTTTATAATTCTGCGATAAATTGAAAAAACTGGCAATCAATTCATCAGTTGATTTTACAATGTGACAAAAGTTTTCTGGTAATGTACCATATACAGGGTGTGGATTCGTCCATTTCTATTTTAAAGACCAAATTTCCATATTGGTCTTTAAAGATATTTTCTCCATATATCGCCATAACACTGATGATTTGAGACGTGCATTGAATCCATCTGCAGGTGTTGAACGTAATATAGCTGGTAGAGTTGGTTGAAAATCACCAGCTAGCAAAATGATTGCACCACCAAAGAGCCGTTTTGGTTCTTTTAAAACAAGAGCTGCTTTGAAAAACATTTCAAATTTTTGTAAATAAACCTTTAAATAATAATTTTATTCCACTTAAAAACTTTCCAAGTCAATGTAAACAATGTGAATAAAAATGCAAACAAATCCGACCAGTAGGGCAGGTGATTTATTATTCCAAACAAAATTTCAGTTTTCATAATTTGCGCGGGAGCACCCGAACCACAACTCTAATTTTTAAAAAAATTTACATAAACCTTCTTGTCGATATATCTATTAATTTCCCAAATTTTCACGGCGATTTGCTGTATGGTTTTTGAATCTATCGAATACAGACAAACAGACACACATTCATTTTTATATGTATAGATTATGTAATCCACAATAACGTCTAATGCTGTACTGAACTGAATGCTGAACTAAATTAAGTTCCGTAATTCCAGTGCTTCACAAATTTCAACTAGGGTGCGTTTACTTGAAGAAGAACACAACATATTCGAAACGCGCTTTTATTAATGAAACTTGTTCACGAGGAGAGTTCCTGAATAATTTCCAAGAATGAAGACCACCGAGTAACTTATAGCACAACTTACGAATCTTCGGAGAAGTTGAATATATTAGAAATTAACGAACAATGACAAAATAAATTATTTAAATTCTCATGAAAAGTTTTAAACAAACTTTTCATTTGAAGTAAATGATATAACTGCAAACAAACAGCGGTACATTATCTAACAAAATATTTATAATTACACAGAACATGTACGTACAGGGTAGAACACTAAGTACCAGTAAAGAAAAAATGATTCCTACCGTCTTATCAAGATTAGTGATGGACTGATAGATCTCTCCTTGAGATGAATCATAATACGTGTATCTAAATCTCCGCCCCCAGTGACAGAAATCTGAGGAGACAACGAACAAATTTTCAGGCTGAGAGAGATAATTAGCAAAGATTTTTCCATAAATAGCTTCTTTCTCACTACCCACGGTGCCAACCATGACAGGTACTATTGTAAATCTATCCTTGTACCTAGAAAAATACAAAATACAATCAACATAAACTGTTATTATAATTTCAGAAGTAAAGTAAGAATGACTGATAAAATGTCTTAACTAACAATTAAAATTTAATTGAATGGCAAAATATAAAAAAAAATAAGTGCCAAAAAATATTAAGTCCAGAATGAAGCTGTGAAAAGCATACTTCAAGACATTTTTAAATTCGCTCATAACAATATATGTTATATACTCACTCCTCCATTACTTTTGCTATATAAGGAAGATGCATCTCTATGCTATGCTCATCTTCATCCACATCTAACTCCATTCGAACGAACTGGCCTGTGGCTTCCAACTCAGCATACACTGGACAACAAGTCAAACATATTGAAAAGCAATGCTTCCTTATACGTTATTCATTATAACAAGATGGAGTGTTAATTTTATTGAAGTATTCATATAAAATAATATTCACTTTTTAACACCTTTCAAAGACGATATACTTTAAAACAGAAAATTACTAGTAACTTTAAAAAAATAAATCAATAATGTTTTTCTTAAAAAAAAGGAACAACTAATTGCATAGTTATTAGTGTATATAATGCATTTTTGAAAAGATCATGTTCTGAAAAATAATTTATATCAAAATTAACATATTTTAATGGTGTTAATGTAATATGTTCTCAATTAAGCATTTATGAGAAAATACTGGGACTACCGTATTTTCCGCACTATAAGGCGCACCTAAAAGCCTTCAATTTTTTCAAAAGCTGACCATGCGCCTTATAATCCGGTGCGCCTTATATATGGATCAATAATGAGCCGCAACAGTCTTGCAACTACGGTAAGCAGCCGCCGACTCCATTTTCCCCCGTTGAAGAAGTAGTGCGCGGTGCATGCTGGGATATATAAGTCACGTGGTTCCAAGGAATGAAAGGGTTTTTAAAGAAAAGGAATATTACAAGTCTTGTTCGCACGGCGGTCAAACAAGAAGTGGTGTTTATTCATTATTCACAGGCTCTCGTATTACTTGGGAGGCAATGTTGATAAGGATTTCTCCGTTAATCTGAGCCCAGAGTGTCTCTCGGCTGGACATTACGTATATAACGGCGCTTCATTTCCATTTGTGTATTTCAGTAAAGACCCTGAAATGGCTCCTATTAAGAGACACGCTTACAACGCCTTACAATTCCCTTTAGCGCAGCACCGTCTAATGGATGCATAACGTAACCCCAGCCTCTACTGTAGCGCCTTATAATGCGGTGCGCCTTGTATATGGAAAAAGTTTTAAAATACGTCATTCATTGAAGGTGCGCCTTATAATGCGGTGCGCCTTATAGTGCGGAAAATACGGTAGTTTTCCTAATGAAATATAATATATTTTTTCTATATCCAATTTATCTTTTTATTGGTCCATTAGATTTAAATATGTTCAAACCATTTTATATTGTATTATAATTATTTACAAATTATAAAAATTGTTATCAATGTATTATCACTAATTTGTAATTAAGTATAATGAAGATAAGTATTTATAAGTTACTTTACTTCTTGAGAAATAGAATATAAACTAAGTTTGTTAGTTTCTTTCTTATTAGGTAGGTAATTTAAAATAGTTATCTGCTGGTTATTTTTGTGCCCTATAATGAAAATTAACATTATGGAGTTAATGAAATGTTGCATTTATGAATGGCTTTTAAAAACGAACATTTTACAAACTAATGTATTATCATACTAATTAGAAATAATCTATTAATTAAGTCTGATTTTCTGACTATAAAAACTGAATATAAAACAACAAAAAACAAATCTTTTTGGCAACTGTTTAACCATTATAATATGAGATTATTATATTAATTTGTATACAGCCATAAATAATTTAACTACTCTCAATAAAATGTTAAAAAAAATGTTTTCATTGCTTACAAAAAATTGTTACAGTTTGTAAGGAGACACACAAAGTTCAAAGAATATGTATATCACTTTTGCATAGAACGGTATATTACAAGTGATGTAATCACAACAGAACAGATGGTGACTTCATAACACCTATCTGACAGACATTATCTATAAAACACAATTCAGGAATATTTTATAATGCATTTTATAAAATAGATTAAACAATGAACGTTGATATAATAAAAGTTAAATAATGTTTGTTCACCTTGACTGTCTATAGGGAGATCATAAAAAGGAGTTTTATAAGTTAGAACAGAAGAAAGAGCACAGCCTGACAGACGAACATGATGAGAAGGGCCTAGAATGAATACCCTCTGCCTGTCACAAAAACATTATTTTTAGAACTGGATCGAAAAAATGAAGCGGCATAAACATAGGGTACTTACACAACAGATGGGGTGATTTGTCTGTAAGCAAAGGCACTGCATGCACCACAGTACTGGTAACCAGCATGACTGAAAAGAGGTAAAAACACCACATTTACTTCTTTAGGCTATCTAAAATTAACTGCTGCTCAAAAAGACAATTTATAATGTTCTTACGGAGCGATAATTGCTCTAGCAGGACCATGAAGAAAGTCTGCAGCACTAAGCCAATTATCCAACTGCCTATTAAGTTCTTTACCTACAAAAAAATTCAAAAAATGTTTCTTGTTACATAATTTCAAAAGTAAACCCACAGTTTCTTTTCAGTAACCAAAATTAAGGTAAAAGATGAACCCAACGCTATCATATCATAAATAAACCTATAAGGAATTGCAATCCATATTTTGTGTTTTTATAATTAATGCATACAACTATTAAGAGCAATTAAGGCTCAACCATAAACTATGAAACATTATTTAACCAGTAAAGAGTATGTCTTCTACCACCGATAGTAGGAATTTAAATAACTGGGCTGATGATTAAAAACGAAGAAATACGATAACACAATTTATATAAGCGTCATATTAAAACAAAATACCTACTATTATCTGTATACCAACTTCCACAGTGCCTTGCTTTTCGGAAAGACATTATCAATAACGAAAGAATTAACTATCTATACAATTAAACTAAATCATAAAACAAGAGAACCTAATAACACTAAGTTCAAGGCAACACTGCTTAGAAATAAACTAACTCTTGCTTAACTTTCCTACAATAAGCCTTATCAATATTATTATACATGTTCACTTTCCTTACTCACAAATCATTATAATACAGTCATATTATTATTATATTATTTCACAAAACCAATTGCAAATTATAAATAATAACAATAATATCTTCATATACATTCTATTAACTGTGGTATTTTGTACTGGTAAAATGTGAGCTGTAATCGAAAATGATAAATATTGTAAAGGTATTATAATTAAATAAAGTCAACAACAACAAAAAATAAGTTTGGTTTTACATTATTTTTGACTAACCCAAATCTTTCATGTGGACTATGTGATGGCAATAATTCAATTCCACATATAATACAAAGATCCCTTGAATTCGTTTGTACATTTAAACATATACTCTTTAATTTAATCATCATTAACATTTTAATTTGTAACTCATCATATTAAAAAGTAATTTACAAATGTTTCAAGTTCTGTCTAGCACTTAGATACGGAAAAAATGTAACGTCACTCAAAAAACCAAAAAGAAGAGAGAGAAAGTGAGAAAAACATCTCACTTATTGGTCTTATTGTTCGATGAATAAATGTTTTGTTCCCTTTTAGTAATCATAATTAAGTAATTATTCCAAGCGCTGGGTTTAAACATTTTGATTCTTTTCGTTTGGTGGACCAAAGAGCCTAGTATTTAATTGTCATCGGGCCTCAGATTACAGATTAGACCACAAGAAAACATTATTGAAGTCAAGTTCCATGGCCTAAATTCAACAGTTAAGTCTCTATCGGAATTCTGAGGCAGTTCCTATTCGAATAGTAGTGCATTATTGGAATATTCTGAAGTAGGCCGTATGTGGCTTCTTTGAGCACATTCTCTTATTTAAATTTAAACAGTTATGATATTTTTTCCAATATTTACCCTATTTATTTCTTTATAAACTTTAATTGTACCCAAAATTAGACTTTTTACTTTCTTTGACACTTGTGGAGATTGAATTAACCATGGTAAGTTAACAGTACCTAACGTTTTGATATTTGAACATGCAGTTCAATTATTTGATTTTAAGTTAAACCCATTTTCTAATAACATACACTCCGTAAGATCATATTATAGGATACGGTTAACATATTGTTTTATATATTATCATAACAATCCCAATAATACCTACTTACTGCCACTTTTGACATTTTTAATCTTCCTCCATAAGTTTCGGTCTTCATTCAATTTGAAATAACGAAGTAATAATTTCATGTGTTGGTCAACTTAAAACAAACATTTCCGAGAAGTCTATTTATGAAAATTGATAAACAAACATCTTTAACCGGGTTCTATTTACCGTTTCCTGGCACAGAAAATGGAGTTGCGATTTATGAAAACGACGCTGCTAGGCAAAAAATGAAACGTGAAAAAGATAACAGAAAGTTTAGTTGGGTTTACGGATGAAATGTACCACTAAATGAATTTAGCAATTGTCGTTCAACCAGAAACAAGGTGTTATGGTTAAAAGTAAATACTTCTGACTTTATTGAACCTAACGTGGTTATCGTAATGAATATTTCAAGTAGCTGGCAAGTGAATATCAAATATGAACAAATTCAATTTTCAGAAATCTTAAATATTCAACTTTAAACTTAAGAACACGCTCACTTGTTTTCACATCTCTATCCCAAAGTCTTCAGATGAACAATATATGACTGTTTACTATTTTAAGTATTAAGGACGAGGGTGAAGAAGTGAATGCGTTTGTACTTGGCTTTGTAATGTTAAAACTTAACTTTGTACTGTTTTAATAATCAAAACAGTATTAAAAAAAATATTGTCACTATTTTCAACGTATATGTGAAAACTTTATTTCCTTTGTAAGGATGGTTTTAATATTTTCAATTATAGCGATCTCGTTATTTTTTTATTACTTTGGTTACTACTAAAAGCATTCTCGTTATGGTTACATTGTGAACTGACGACATTTAGATGCGTAATGTCTCCTGGGAAATGTCGCCGTAATCACTTCAATGTACGAGGTTGTGGCGGATTTCAGTTTCCATAATTAAAGGTGTACTAGTGCAACAGATCATTTCTTTTATTGGAGAGTCATTGTTATAATTGTTTGTTACAGATTGCTTATTGTAGAGCTGTTATAATACGCAATTAGGGAAACACTGTCGGCGCTTTTGGAATTAACATTACATTTACCGTATAATATTTTCCAGCATTATTTCATCCCTTTGCGTTTCTATAATATAGAAAGGTTATTGATAGCTCCAGATTAAAACATACTTTTATGTTTAATTAGTCCACAATTAAATATAAACATATTAGCAGGAGTTGGAAGGTAGCAAGTTTAAACACAAATTATTAAAAAATCAGCCAGATTTAGCTTGGTTTATTAAAAGACAAGAAAAGAGTCCCGGAAATTGGAAGAATTAATTAATTAATGAAAGAAGTAAATCCAAGCTAAATATGGCGTATTATTTGACAATATATATGTTTACGGAAAATGATTCAATAACTAAATAAAAACACAAAGAGAAAATGTACAGAAGAAAACAAATGTTGTTCTGCTCCTAGCTTAAATAAATGTTTTCCTGAGGCTTAACCTACTATTGATTATTAACCTACTATTTATTGAATAGTTTTCTTGTATAACATACAGATCTCTAAGAAACATTCTTGAAACAGTAACAATGAAAAGATAGAGATTAAGGTATGAAGAATGATAAGTAGTTCTCAATACATTTTATATTTATATATATTTTTACAAAATGTATATTCAGTATAAGCCGTCCAAATAATAATTTTTATCAACCATAACAAAAACAACAATAAGTGCTTAAATAAATGAATTGTTTAAATAAATGGTACTTTGGAGAGAGGTCCATAACAAACCTAGCAAAAAATGTTATCATTACAATCTGACAAACGGAGAACATCCTGAAAGAACTCAAACTCTAATGAAATTTGTTCAATTATTCAAATTAATAAATATAAACGTTAATTTGACTATTTTTATTTATTAAAAGTTAATAAATAAGAGTTTATTTCTTTAATGAATATATGTACAAAATACATATAGTTCTAAACAATGTTGATTTATAAACACTATATATAACAGCTTATTGTAGTTATAATTTGTCATAAAATTAATGCACTGTCATCAAATAATACAAGCATTAATTCAAGAAATAAATTACTTGTCCTTATTTCGAATTTAGTATCACTGAACAACTCCAGTGCAAGGATAACGTTAATATCAACAAAAAATAATAATAATCAGTCATAACAGGAGAAAATGAAATATCACTTTTATTTAAAACGAAATTCGAATTATCCTTACTAAAAAACCCCCGATTTTATATTTTGAAATTTCTACAACTATGAAACAACATTCTTAATTAATCTAAGAATGGACTCTAATTTATCGTTACTGAATTATGTTGTAGCTATGTTACTGCAAGAATGAATGATTTTGAAAAGAAATCATCTTTAAATAGGAATGGACATTTTTTTGAACCGTCAACAAACGAAGGTAGAAATAGGTATAATACAGGTTTAAACTGTTTGAAAATGAAACATATTCAGCGCTATGTGTTTAATATTTTAGGCACTTCTTTTGTTTCAAAACAATATTCTTCTTAATCAGACTTGGGAAACATCAGAAATGGTCAAAGAAGAATATAACTTCATGCACCATACTTTCAATATATGAAATAGGAAAGTATACATTGAAATCAGTTTTTTTTTTTTTAGAAAGAGATAGTCAGTAGGATTTATTGGACTGTTTTTTTTTTCAAAAATGAAAAGAGCTCTGCGAAATAGCTTAGTTGTTTAAATAATATTAAAATAAAAAATCCCAATTTAAATTTCAAATGATATGGTTAAAAAGGAACTTTAAATAAATTATACTTTTAAGAACATCAGTTAAACCACTGTATTCATTAAAGCAAAATAAATTATATATATATGTACAAAAATAAAAAATAAAAAAAATATTATAAATAATTATTTCCTATCCCATTCCTGAAAGACAAAAAAAAATACATACATTTATTATTAAACACTCTTTTAGTATTCACATCTTGATATTTATTCCATACGATAAAAAGCTCTCACACTAAATACGTGAAAATTCAATCAAAGAATGAATAAGCAGATATGGGAGTGAAACAAACAAGCTTTTTCTTCATTTTCTTGTTGTTAGTTCTTATATACATTGATATTTCGATATATAAACCATTTGACTTTCATTAATAGTAAAAATGTCAAATTGTGATTAGTTACACAGCTATTGTCATGAATCTTGAAAGCCTTTAAAATCAACAATAATACTGCTAAACATATATTAAACATATTCTACATTCGCTAACAATTGTATCCCATTTTTTCCTAAAAGTTTAGATGACCCAATAATGAAAAATAAACTGATACATAAGCTTTTTTTTTCCTGTGGAAAAATCATGTGATGTTGAAATTAACTAGAAGTAACGATGGTACAAATCATTCTCCTCTGGAGTCCAAGAATATTTCGGTTCACAATCAAATAAAACCTTACCTCTTATTAAAAATAAAACAAAACCATTAATTGGTTTATACAAATTTAGTTTAACGAAAATTAATGTAATAATGGATTATTACTTGTTCCGGATTATAATACACTAGGGTATGATTTTCTTTAAACATATTCTACATCCATTACAATAAAGATTTTTTGGTTGCAAAGAAAATGAATTACTTGAACCCTGTATAATATTATTGTTTTCTTTGAAGCACAAGGGTTTTAACCCATATCGAAAAACAATTACACAGACTATATTATGTCAATACAAGAACTTACCCGAATGAAAGGAATGCTCTACGGTCCAGCTAAACCACTAAATGCCATTGTTACATCTTTCGCAAATAAACACTAATTATGTTCAAATAAATAAAAACGATTTGATTTAGTAAAGAACTGTGATTAATAAAAAACCAAAATAATTAGTTTTTTTTATATTTTTTAAGAAATCGGAATGTTCAAGAAATGTTCTATTAAAATGTTCAAAGGCATTTCTTCTATCAATTAAAACAGATAAATATCAAAACATAAAAGCCTGGAAACATTTATATTACAGTCACAAAAGATTTATTGAACATAGTATTTCACAAGATTTCCTCACAAGGGAAAATAGTTCTCTACTATTCCCAGATTCAAGTGAATAACACCTACATGAGAAAAACAACTTATAATCGTATTTCAATATTCAAATAATATACACCCTGCAAAGGATCAGTATATATATCAACATATTTATACCAACTGCTTTTAGGATTAGGTTTTATAAAGATAATAAATACCATGTTTAAGGTTTCAAATAAAATTAACGTTTAATCTCTCTTCAAAAAAGAAATTAAAGAATCCATTTGAACTAATATCTTTCTCTTTCATAAAAAATTATAAATACTTAACCGTTAGTATTTGGTGCCAAATTTTCATGACCAATAGTTAATAAATTATTGCAAATATTAGCTTATGTAGTCGATATAGACATAAATTGCAACGACCTGGAAAGCTTTGGAAGATTTATATTAAAATTTGACGTCAACCAAAATATTGGGATTCAGGTATATCTGGCCAAGATTAGATACTTGGGCACTGAAGGTACCAATTCATCGGAAATAGGGCAATAGACATTTTAACAAGACGAGAGTTTTGTCTATCGTAATTACCACCGGTAATACATCGTTAGAAGTAAAAACGTAGAGTTATGATTATCAATAAGTTACTTCGGATTTTAAAAGCATTTAAAGAGCAACCCTATCTCAGGATCACTCTGTATACAAAGCCAATATGTCCAGTGTTCAGATGCGGGTATGAAACCTGGCCTCCAAAAAAGGAAAACAACAAATGAGAAGGGGATCAGAAGAATTCTTCGAGTAATTAATAAAAACTGTGTTTTGGGATGAAGGAGCTAGGGAATTTGTACAAGGAACTCATAACGGTAAAGGTAAATAATAAACCTGGAATAATGGCGGGGGGGGGGGGGGGGAATACGGCGAGGATGAAGAAAAAATGACTGTAAGGTAAGACTGAAAGGGTAAATAAATCTAAGTAAAGGCGAATGAGGAGGATGGCGTATAATAGTCCAACTAGGTAGAAAGAGATGGGTTCCTTTTTCCTAACATTGCTAGGTACTCGCAACAGGAGGGCAGCAGCAAAAAACAGGGGAAACTAGGAAAATCATTCAAAGGCTCACTATGCGGTATATACAACCATTGGTGACGATCCAACATTAGTATTTAAAATAATATTTTACCCACTCAAACTTAACTGGACCTCAGATCAAGGGCAGAGTTACTCTTGAATGCAATTATTTTTAAATTATTGTTTAAATCAAATTTTAAAAATGAACGCACTCCAAGTTGGGAATAACCACTTCTCTGTTATCAATAATTTAGGGATTTAATTTGTTAACTCATATAACATTCGTGAAAAAGTTAAGAAAACAAAATAGAATTATAATACCAACAACTAATAATAAAGTTTAAAAAAAAGTTGAAAGAAATTTTAGTTGGTAAACAAAAAATCACGAGTAACCTACCAATAATCACGCCATGTGATATGATTAATTTAATATCATTTTAATATCGGGAAAAAATGGAAAATCTACTACGTCCGCTTTCAAAGCAGAGAGCCTAATTCTTGAGTTACAGTTTACTGTTCGTTTAGAATAAAGAAGAATGGAAATAAACCTAATGACTAGAATATTAAAAATACATTCTATGACTTTAAATCGAAAAATATTAACAAAAATTTGTACAATATAAAAATAACAACGGAATGTGCTGGGGAGTCAACGAAGGCTAATGACTTTGGCCATCAGCTCTGTTTTCGAATCATAACGAGCGTAACAATCCCGGGACCACAACTAAATAGAATAGAAAAACAACAAACATTTATAATGTTACAAATAATTAAGTACAACTGAGACATTCTCTGAGATACAGAAGTTGGGAATAGAATATATTTACACAACTGGAAAGTGTTCATCGTCAACTAATGTAGGATATTTAGTGGCGATGATTAAAAAACCTAATGCATTATTTTACAGTAATAAGAATTATGTACAGGTGTATGCCTGAAGTAGGAATATAGGAAATGTCATAAGAGAGTTGTCAGTTCCAAGATATCTAAGGACCGATGCAAGGGCTGCTATATGAAGCGATGAGGAGGTGGAGGTGGAGTAAGCCTGCGAGAAGTAGGTATGGGAGGTGCTACAGGCCCATCTCCTAAGTCCAGTTCTAGACCACCTTCACCGGAAGGTAGTCGTGATGTTTGCGGTTGCGATGGACTCAGGCTGAGGTGGTCCAGAGAGGCTGTAGCCATAGTTACATCTGGCATTAGCTGTTCGCCTCCACACCACTATACAAAAGAATAAATAATTAATTCATTTACTTTACAATTTATAATTTACTAAATAACTAACTAGAACTAATGTCGAACTAACAAGAGTTGACATTAATACAAAATCTTAGACCTGTACTACCAATAAAGAGTGGACTTTGCATTACGGGTTATTGACACTGCAAAGAGCAATGGATGAATTATTAGAATAATGAACTATCAAGCATTGTATATACTGCTCCTCACTCAACCTGTTTTGGAGCATATGCATATCCACCTTCAAGAACTCGCTGATTCTTGCCTAATAGAATGTGGTAATAATTACTAATGATTTAGTAACAACATTATGAATGTTCTTCTTTTTATGGTAAGAAGAAAAATACATATCTATACATTTTTGATGAGAACCTCCTCAGAAGTAAATCAATTAGTTCAAATGAAAAATAAATGTGGAATTAAGAATTATAAAAAAAAATAATCTAGAATAGTATTGGAATGTTCAAAATATTGAAAATATTAAATGCATCACATTTACAAGAATTTTGAATAATAGTTATCTCCATTTATTCTATTTATCTATTGTACGAAGGAAAACATGAATACAACAAACAGAGAGTAAAAGGGTGGACCTGAGCAGGATAGGTATGGTGTAAGTGAGGTGTAGAAGGATGATGGTGGTGGAGATGCAGGTGATGGTGCGAGCCCTCCGTCACGACGGCAGGCAGTGGCACGGTGGGGGCAGCGGGTTGGTGCAGGTGAGGCACTTGGTGGGGTAGACCAGGAGACCGCCGTCTGCGTCGGGCCACCCCTCCGCTACTCCGGCCAGTTCTCGGCCCATTTCCTTCTCCTCCTCCTCCCACCATTCCCATAATCACCAATTCCTCTTCATCTTCCACTTGGTAGCATGAAGCATTCTGGAATACAATTGCATCACTAATGACAGTATGAATTGATTTAAAAAATTATATTTTTTTCTAAGGAGTTCTAAAAAAATTATGATTCTCAGGTACGATGGTATTTAAATGTCTACCACTAAATGTGATTTCATGAAAGACATATACAAATGTCAGATATACAAATATCTGATAATTATAAATAAAATTAAGGTACGGTACTTCAACCAGTAACAGTCCAAATTTGAGTTTCAAAGAAACTAAAGAAAGAGAAACTATCTATTAGGAAGAAGTGGTTAGGTGAGATCAAAGATTTTAAAGGAGTATACGACAAGCAGTTCATTGATGAAAACTGAATGACAATCAATGGAGCAAAGAAAACTATTTGTTAGTAGGAAAAATAAGTTAGAAAATTGAGAAATAATGTACATGTTCTTCCAACTACTGTTGTAATTACTCTGTCTATTTCATTTAAATATGGAAGAGTCCAACAACCTCACAACAATGCCATGCTTCCTTACAGCAAACACACCTTTCATATAAAGTATCTTCTTCTAATACATCTAAACTGATTCATCCCCCTCTTAAAACACTGAAGATTATGCATTACTGAGGTATCCGATATTTATATTGGTGTTAATAAATATATTTACTACCTATTTTAAAGTAAAAAAGATGTTTTTACTTAAAACAATGGTGCAAGTACGCATTCACATAAGAATATATATTCTTATATGATTCATAGCTTATTTACTTAGACAATCAATTATAAAAAATGTACCTAGACCAAAATACAGTATGTCCTTTTAAAATCTGCAAATTCATGATTTTTATGGTTCAAAAATTAAGGTATGGGAAAAACAGTACTCGACAGTCACCTTTTTCATTCCACCTTGATTCAATATGCCACAAGTACGTTCTTAGAGATTTTCATAACCTCCGTGATCTCAATAACCTCAATTTGACGGTTGTCTAGAACTATCTGGAGAAAATGAGGACTGTTAGTGTACCGGTTCCAGTTTTTGGTCGTTACTCAAGCAAGAAATGTCACGGTTAAAACTTGAGCTGCCCATAATTTAAGGAAAGTCATGATGGATGAGATAACGTTCTCGTACATAAACGCCAAATACAGTTTGATATTAGAATATGTTTTTTATTTTCACAAAAACACATCCAGTTACCTAAACAGCTGAATTATGCTTAGCACCTTTCAAAGTATACACAATACACACTGACCAACTTTTTTTTAATTTAATGACGCCATTTTCATGTTGAGGTCAGAAACTTTTCAGACAACTCTCGTATAAATGAATAAATTATCAGTTATGAGGTACTTGTATTTACAGACTAGCCGTGTAACAGATTAAAAAAACTATTGGGTAGGAAATTTAGGCATGTATTGGCACCATTGTGTTGAAATAGATATTTATATCCGTGATTCTGGAAGATAGGTTTAGTCCCATTGATGGTGCAGCCATTGTGAAACCGGTCGGGCGACTCCAGCAGCGATAAACGAGGTATGACGGTTGATAATAATATCTTATACAAGATAAGCTTCACTTACATAAAGTTAGTGATTGTCAGGTGCTAAAACAGTTCACAATATAACATAACTGTAGTCTTAAGCTTTGTGAGCTACCAATCGTATCAGAGGTAATCGTAACCAAAATAAAATATTTTATCACACTTGGACCTTATATTCATTTAATTATGTTATTGTTTCCGGGAATTTAAAAGATTTCTTATTTTCCCTTCAGATGAGAACAAAATTGGTAAAATAAGCTAATAATAAGAAATCGCATCATGGCTATTTATAATATCTAGTACAGTAATAAAGAAGTCGTAATGTTACTCTTTAGAGACAGAAATAAAAATGGTGTTACAGGATTAGAAGTTCTATCAGTTGACCATAATTGTACGGACCTTAAAGCAGATGTAGAGACAGCAGTACGTAATGATAAGACATGGTACGACAAAAGTGATTACAATGATTAACTTCTTCCACTATAAATACCTACTTAGTTTAATAAATAACACCAGAGAAGTGAAATAAGTGATATTATAGGTTTAACTACTATTCTTGAATAAATAGCTTATAAAAGAACAATGGCGAGCAAATAGCCGATACAAATTTTTTTCCAATTCTTAAACGGTTAATTCAATATAGACTATGCATTTAAGTTGTCCTGTATGGCAATTTTATAAATATAAACCGTCCACTAAAATGTCTATTAATGTCTGCATGAATGAAAAACGCAACGATTTTGATAAATACAATTATAAAGAATTTCACTTCAATGCAGCAAAAAAATAATTAATCTGAAACTAAAACATTTGAAATGCTTGATTCAGCGTATGGCTCAAGATGAATCTCTTTGTAAGTATATATTGAACATTATGCATACAGAGCAAATATATTTTCATAATGAAAATAATATACAGACTAAAATAATAAGAATATGTACATACAGACTGGTCATATTCTTTACTACTGATTGCCTAAGCCAGAGGTCTCCTCCCTGACCCACATGGACCCAGGAAAGCTTCGAGGAGGTCCATGAGTAAAACATACTCATACTAAAAATGTGGGTGCATGGTAAGCACGTTTATATTATTCATTAATAACATAGTGAACGGAGCAATGTTATTCAAATATCAGGCACCATACATTCACATTAGTTTACCATAATGATCTAATATTTTAAAATATTACTTTTATTTGATATATTAAAAGTTGATTTTTTATTTAAATAATTTAGATAACATTTGCAAAATGTTTATATTAGTGTTATTTCAAAAAATGTACGTATCCATAACTAGGTTTTATAAGTTATGAGCTCAGAGACGTTAAGATAATTTTCAGGGGGGCCCACAAACAAACAAAGATAAAGAACCTCTGAGAGTGTCCTCTACAAAGAAATAGTCTTCTATTGCATTCCTGAATAGTAAAGTGTAGCGTTATTTTTTAAAAAAAAATGCACACTGCAACTTAAGGGGACAGTAACTCTATGAATTATCTATCTTTCCAATACGGAACTCAATGAATGATACTTAGTTTGAGTATCGAAAAAATAGTTTGAATATTTTATAATTATATTAGCACACATTTAAAAATTTAATAGATTATAGATTCACCAATTTTAAAAAAAAATTGAATTGATTAAAATTAATAATTTTTTAAGAGGAATGCAAAACAATAAACTACAATACTATACTGACATCTAAAAGAGACGCCACTTGATCAGGTAAGTTAAACTCCCTGACGACCCGGAGTCTGATCTGCCTGTTTATTTCAGTTATCGAGGAGAGCGGAAGAGCAACTGCTCGCTGACAAGTGGCGCTTTGTCTCAGCTTGGCTTCCCTTTTCACCATGGCCGACATAGTAGCAGCATCTGGAGCTGCAATATAAAAGTCTTACTTGTTGCTACATAGAAAAAGGATAAACAAGGCAAATACTATAACAAAACATCGTAGTCCCTAAAACAACGTGGCCATGACAGTGATTCTAGGATATATAATATTTGAGAACTTAAAGTCCCTTTATTTTGTCAATATACATTACTACTGAATTCCTCAAGTTAAATGAGGAAACTATAAAGAAGTTATAAAGACAATCAGAATAAAACAACATAGGTATTCTGAATTAAGAGAAAACATTTACACATAGGAAATGAGATCTGAAGAAGAAAGTAAGATATAATTTTGCATACTTAAAACAAATTTCCCGAATTAGAATGACTAATAGCCCTTACAGTATGAGCTTAACACCCAGTTTCTTTTCATTTATCCCTAAATATTTTGTAATGTATTAGGTGATCATAAATCATGGTTTGAGAGTTGTCAAATTCCTTCTCACTTTGTGATCAACACTAAGTATATTCATATATTTGATGACTGTTTTTACTATGTTTCAAATAATTAATCAGTAGCTGTTATCGTAAACAGGTCAACATCTGTTGTCGTTAAAAAACAATATTTAAAATATGATCATCAATAACAATAGGTTAAAAAGGTTATTCCAGAGAGCTGGATAAGTGATCACCTGGAAGTGAGTTGTGGCTGAGTACATCCACACTGGGGTTGGGTCTTTCGTGGACCATGTACAGAGTGTCAGGAATGTCACGCATGAACCTTCCACGTCTCAGACGAACTGGATCTCCAGCTTCAGACACCACTTGCTCTTCTCCCACCAACACCTAGAAAAATATTCACAGCGATCTTTAATCTCTGGCAAGCCAGAGTAAAAGTTAATTTTTAATATTTAATCAACTAAGTATCACAAACATGAAAGAAACATATACTTGACCAGCTAAATATATTATATGCAATATATTATTATAAAAAGGTGTTTCATAATACATATTAATGAAAAAAATTAAATTAAACCATATTTGCTTTTAGTATGTAAGTTTTAAAACACCTAAGCAAAATAATACGTATATTCTTGAATTTATTAAATTGGGTCAGATGTGGTCAGTAATAGCGAACTGAAAATTCAAAGTTCAATGTCAGTCATACCCCATCGATGGAAATCCTGTGCTCACCATCCGTCAGTGAGGAAGTGACGCTATCGGTCCAGGAACAGGGATCTAATATGTAAACCTAAGTAAGACAATACTTAGGTGAAAGTCTGAAAGGTCATGACACCAACAAACTTTGTCTATGGTAGATCAGAAGAGCATAAAAGGTAACCTCAACCACCGGTTTCCAATTGTCAGCCTCAACTCATATCTTCTCGTTCTTCTTCCCATTTGATTTCCTCCTGACGACGAACTGTTGTTCGAAATATCAACCTTAGTATGTTCTTTGATTTCTTCTGTAATCCATGAAAATATATATACATAATTTATTTGACAATAAATCTGTCAATCCAGCCAAACGGCAGACCACTTTCTTCTCCTGATAACGATCAGTATTAAAATATTGAAGTGAGTCATGTCAGTTCACTCGCTATGTGTTTTTCTTAGTAATATGATCTGTTATCCCAGTGACCCCATTTATTCCTCTTTATATATTAAATCAAAATATAAAAGTTTCGGATCAGGAATCGGTCAGTTCTTAAGATTAAAATTAAACTAATTTTTTTTCAAATTAAAAAGTCAAAAAAAAAACAAATTAAAAGTCTGAAATGTAATAATTACGTTTTTCTGTTTCAAAATTTATACTTCTGCCTATGAAAAAGGTTTTAAATAAAGACCGAAACGTTGGCAATGAGAGTTTAACTTGAACCTGAAAAACTGACCAAGTCCCGATAAACTTTAGTTTTGTTTCTATTCCACGGTCGATACTTTTATCAAAATATATATATATAACAATTAAAATAAGCAGTTACATATAAACTGAAACACAACAAAGACTCACTTTTCAATATTTCGACCACCATTACGGTCGAAATATTGAAAAGTGAGTCTTTGTTGTGTTTCAGTTTATGTGTAACTGCTTATTTTAATTGTTATCTGTCCTGCCGGACCATTTTTCGTTTATCATGGTATATATATATATATCACAAAGAGAAAGACTTAGAAACCTCCAAAAACTAACTTCGATATTACGATGAATCATGGTCATCATGATAGGCGATATGATCAGCTTGAAGAGCGAAACCACACTGAGGAATACTTTCGTTGTAGTTGCAGTGCTTCTGCCACCAACATATATAGAGAGGGAAAGAGATAAAACATAAAGTAACTAGATATGACAATTAGTAACTATAAATAGAACAAATAAAATATAATAAAAAAAGTAAGATAAGATAATTAGAAAACAGAGACTAACATTCTAAAGATAAATAAAGCAAAATAATACGTCAGTAATATATTATTATAAAATAATACATAATTTAATGTTATTTATATTGTATATTGTATTTGTATTTATTGTATTTATATTGTATATTGTATATTTATACTTATATTGTTATTTAATGTTATAATTAATTACATAAAATAATAATATGTAATTATTATGATTACATAATTAGAAAATATAAAATTGAATAACGATTGAGATTCAGTTCAGAAGTTAATCTAGAACCAAGAATACTGATATGAGTTTCTTCAGGAGCCCTCAAGGTGAGTATGGTGTAAGAATTGGGGATCTGTATACGAATATATACATGGAAGCAGTAATTGAAACTAGGTCCGTAAGACTTTCAAGGGGTGGCAGTAGGAGCGTTGCTGGGCTGACCAATGGAAGCATTAAGGCAATTCATACTCAGGCCCACATAAATAAAGCCAAACTCATAAATAAAGAACCGCACTGGGTAAGTTCAGTCGGTAGATACAGAAAGTCTTCATATTTATTGCGTAGCTATAATTGTAAAAGTAGCAAGTGTGGTAAGAATCAGGATGATTAAGAGGTTTGACAGTTACGACATTATCACTGCTACATACTACCAACATTGAAGGAGGCTAGGGAGAGATATGCGGCAAAATTAACAAAGGTCGGTAGAAATTGATAGAGGGTTCACTAAAGATTTGAAAAGTCCAAGAGGAAGAAAATAACTCCTTAATAACAGCGTTCAGTCAATGGAACTCAGAGAAAAAAGTTGGTACAAAGAATGCGGAATCACGAGATCCCTTTTAGGCCTAGAACAGGAATGAGTTTCAGCAGGTAAGACTCGACAAATGATTAAACTAGAAGGATTGCCATGCTCAGTGAATTTATCTTTTAAATGGTTAATGTGGCTTCACAAGTCAACTAAGTTACTGCATAATATACACTTATAAAGAAAATCACGAATAAAACTAGTAAAAGAAATGAAAAACTTTTTAAGCGCTTTTGAGCGTTACCCGTTCTTTAAAAGAACTCATGGGTTAGTAGTGATTTCCTTGATTACAGCTTCACATACGTTTATTGTTATATTGTGACTAATATGTATCACGAGCGATCAGTCAAAATCTTTTTCACAGACCCTCAAGACAGAGGAAAATAAGAAATTATTACAAAATCAAAATATAAACATATAACAATCATACAAATAACTAAGATGACTACATCGTATTTAATGCTAAAAGCAAAAGTAAACCTAAATTTACTCGAAAAATAATTGATATCAGTAATTAATGTTTTTTAAACGATAATAAGAGAAACTTAAATCACTACCCAAGTACATGTAGTCCTCATTTAACGACGGGGTTACGTTCTGAAGACCCCGTCGTTAAACGAACCCCCTGGCCCCCGCTCCTCAGGGGGGTTACGCATGTCGTAAATATGTACAATCACGACATGCCGTCGTAACTCCGAGTCGTCGTTAAGCGATGACTACTTGTAATTTAATTGAACGTTTTTCGTCTAGATGTTTACAAAAACACCGGAACAATCAAGGGATGTAAACAAAAACTATGGAAGTTCAAAATAAGAAATAATTCAAATTTCTATTTATTAAGGAATCATTACAAACGCAAATTGAAATAATTATTTTCTAATTTTAAAGAAAATCTACTTAAAGAATTTCAAAGCAATCTCTTTTAGAGTTTAAATGCAAAGACTGTAACAAAAATACTATAGAGAAACGATGTTTTTTTTAAAAAAAGAAAAGAAAACATTATTAATGTAGCTATTCCATAAGAACAATAAAAGCAATATAATTTCCTGTAAAATCAAACTTTTCTTCATCATGTTAATTAACAACAGAAGATTCGTCCTGAACATACCTTGATTTCCTCATAGTACGGCATAAAAAGCCTAGGTCTAACAAACAGCCCTGAATGTTGACCATGCTGCCAGGTCCTCACCCAAGCATTGATTCTTTCCCCTCCTCTCTGATCAGATCCTACAAAAAAAAAATAAGACTTTAAAATATTTGTTCTACTAATAAATAATTTATATTATTAAAATAGGAAACTCGGGTAATCGTAAGATGATTTTGGAGTTGTTGGAGCGCTTTCGGATGTTGTCTATCTTCCTAACTGATCTGTTATGAAGGTTTTCATAAAAAAAAATCTTTATAACAGCTCAGTAGGTTAGTTGCGATCGAAGATGGACAACGCCCGAAAGCGCTCCAACAACTCCAAGATCATCTTACGAGGTACGACAGTTCCTCATAAATCATACCCTAATAACCTCAATGGTACTAACATTATGCATGTATTTACTAATAAATACATCAAATGAAACATAATATACGATTAAATTAATGCATCAACAAAGTAGAAATTATAATCAGAATCATTAATGTTTTAAAAAGTTTCTGTAAGTCATAAAAGAAAGGGCAACAGAGAGAATGGTGGTCCGGTCCACACCTCGAAATACTTAACGGAATTAAAAATTTTCTCTAAATGAAGAAGGAAAGTGACGAACCTTCAAAATATAATGAATGACACTTTATAAAATATAACGTAAATATAAAAACAACTGCAATACAAAAGGTAATAAATAAAAAAGAATAAATTAATCCAAAAAGCGTTTAAAATTTAATTAGGAAACGATTCAGTAAAAACTGTAGATAAAGCACATAAGAAGGGTGTGAAATATGTACAATCATGAGCATTTAAAATATTTGTTCCTGAAGATAGATGAGGGTATAAACCTGTCCAGAACTCTAAACAACACAGAAGGAGATTTAAAGAGTAATTATTTAAACACTAACCTGAAGCACTTCAGCCTCCATTTAAATATAAATATACTAACCAGCCGTCACAATAACAGTATTGACAACTGTAAGGAGCTACTGCAGAGAGAGGAGAAAAGGCAAAATCTACTGCTGAAGAAAAATAATAAATTCATTTATAAATATAAATCATAGGAAAAATAAGCAAAGAAGTATTAGAATACTAACTACCTTCTTTAAATTTAATACCTTTTGTATTGTAGTTGTTTTTATGTTTATGTTATATTTTTAAAATGTTATTCATTATATTTTAAAAGGTCGTCACGTTCCTTCTCATCCAAACCATAAAAAGGATGAGAACAGTGACCAAAGGGAAAAAAATAAGTAATAAAATTCAATAAAATAAAAAAATTAACATTATATTATTATAAAAATCTGCCGTCTTACCTCGTACGTTTTCTTCATATCTTAACCCGTCCATGTCATAAACGAGGAAAACAAGTAAGGTAAGATGTCAGATGTTTATGATAATATGAGTCCTATCCATTTAAAGCAAAAAAAAAAGTTACATCAAATAAACAGTAACATAAATTAACCACAGCTAAGAAGATAACGTAATAAAAAGGTAATTAAGAATAGGAAACGGAAAATTGAATGGTACAGGTCCAATAAGCTAGGTACACGAGCATAAACATTTCAAGACAGTTGAAATGAGACCCTCTACAACCGACATATGCGAACTTAGATATTCGTAAATCAGAATGTACAATATATTAACAGAAAGTAACAGACCTATCATGTGACTGGGAGGGTTAGAGACGAGGCCTCTCTTAATGGCTTGCGAGAGGGGCTCGCTGTCCGAAGGTATGACGTGATCCATCCTTACGAGAGGCAATAGCTCGGACAACACTTCTCTCAACTCCACGTCACTCAAATCTCTTTTCTTTATTCCCTTCCTCGTTACCGAATGTGCAGTCTGACTAACTACATTTGGTTCTGAAAACAATTATAAATAATTTATAATTTGAAATAATAATTAAATTAAAAACCTATCATAATTTTAAATGCAATGACATGACAATACTTATTAGACAGTACCTCTGTCTTGCATGGTACGAACAAGTTTGTGTTCACCCCATTTAAGAACTGCAACAAGGACATCTAATTCTGATGCCTGGAGGAAATGGGAAGATAAGGCCTGAACAAGATGTTCCTTATCCAACTGGAACAACACGGGGGAGTGGGAGACTTGAACAAACTCCTCGTTGAGCAAGTGCCGCGCCTGCCGCAGGACCCAACTTGATCCATGACCTTCACTCGCCCAACGCAGAACTCCTGCACAGTTCATTCATTATTTATAGCAACAAATAGTAAATTATATGTAATGCTTTATAATTACAGTCCCGATCTAACAATCTGGAATGGCCACTCGTAATTCTGTCTATATTCAGACACTTTTGTTAAAAAAAAAGATTGAAACACATTTCAAATCATTACCTTGATATAATAATTCAA